>OZ014471.1:33368896-34568896 GCA_963965965.1 Trididemnum nubilum
GGCAGTGGTTGAGCGTTGGGAAAAGCTGCTGACTGTGGTTCGATTCTCTAACCAGTAATAATGCGTCGTTATGTCCTTGGGAAAGATTCTTTACGCTTTTTTCCCATTTGGACCAAGCAGTCAACACCTGTTGTGGTGGACCAGCAGGACAAAATACTAGCAAACAAAACCCCCAAAAAAGTTGCTCTATGTTGGTTTGATTAGATAGGTGCAGACGAGTGCCTGGTTCATACGAACGAACGAACCTGAAAAACGAGTTGTTCCAATTTGATTTTTTACTTGATAAAGTGTTAAAAGTTCAAAGATATTAAAAAGCAACATGTAGATCCTTTTGTAAGTTTCAAAGTATCGGTATTTTAGACGTTAGACACACAAATATGCAAAATCTGAAGGGTTAATTATTGTTGTTATTTTTTCAATTTAAGTTTCTGAGACTTGATTAACAATTTTAACGTAAAAAGCAGCTATTTTTTCTACTTTAAACAAAAACATTCTAATAAATCGAAACCTTTGATTAAGTTTTTTGCATTTGTGAAGAATGAATTTTGTCGAAACTATTTTAAAATTGTATGATTCCTTTACCATAAATATCATTAAACTTGTTTAACATATTAATCTTTTATTGATTTCCGTGGTTTGATGCAAGTCTTGTTGTAAAAAAATATTAAATTGTTTCGCTTTGTTTCAAATTGAATTTTTTCCTTGAAAACGGTAATTTTTACAATTTTTTAACCTAGCAATTTTCTTAGACTCTTATCTTTTTACCAACATTTGGTAGAAAATATTCTAAACCATTAAAATGTCTAGCAAATCATTTAGCTAAAAACGATAATGTTAATTATTTTTAATCAAAAAGTCTCAAGTTTTTGGTTTTCGTAGCGATAATTTTCAACAAATTTTACGTTTCTTCATTTTAAATTGAAATTTTTTGCAAAAATATTTTTTTCTACTCTGACACAAAAAAGTTTGCCTGAAATTTTAAATTTTTTAACAGTTTTTTAGTTTTACACTAATTTTTTTACTAAAATGCCATAAAATTTAACCAAAATAGATAATGTTTATTAATTTTAGTCAATACAGTAAATCTCGACTTTTTTGTTGTCGTAGCAATAATTGTGTAAAAAATCTTATGTTTCGTCATTTCAAATTGAAAATTTAAGTAAAAATAATCTTTTTTTGTCCTATAGAACTAAAGCGTTTTCCTAACATCTTAATTTTTTTTAGTTTTACACTAATTTTTTTACTGAAATGTTGTAAAAATTTATTCAACTACACTCTATCTTGAGTTAAAACGAGAACTTTTACTATTTTTTTGGTATTATTCGATACTAAACCTTGCCTTAAAGTCTCAAATTAACGTCAGTTTTTGCGATTTTCTTGTTTGCATCAAACTGTTTTTTGCAGACATCAAAATCTTACAATTTCTTTGATTAAAACAATAATTCAACCTTAAAACGAAAATTCTTTGAAAACTTTAATCAAAATTTTTCTAAAAAAGTGTGCTTTTTATTACTTGATCTAGTTTTATTGGGGTAAATTCATTAAAATATCTTACACTGTTGCGATTTATTTGCCTTGAGTGAAAATTTCAACGTACATAAACCCAAAAATTCACCTAAAACCTGAACTTTTCAATAATTTTTTTCTTTGTGTGCCGATAATTTGATCGAAATCTTGGGTTTCTTCATGATGGTTATTACTTTTTACCTAAAATAGTAAAATTTTTAACTGTTTTCATGTTTTTATGAGAAATGTTTGATCATAGACATTCAAATACTTGCATTTTCTTTGATTTGAATAAGAGTTTTAATAAAAAAAAAAACAAAATTTGCCTAAAATTAAGACATCTTGATGATCGCGATTACGGGTGGAACAAACTGTAAGGTCTTAAACCTTTAATTTTTGACGAGTACTATGTTATGATATTCACTCTGAGCTACGCTGTCAAAGACTTTTCTTTGGAATTGGTTGAATTCAAACTCCACTCATCATATATTTTATTGGAATATTTAACATGGTGATAATTTTGCAAAACATTTCAAAAATTTACCTTGAAGTCTTATTTGAAACCAATATTTTTTATAGTTATTCCGGAGAATCGTTCAAAATTAAACCTTTTTTCATAATCTCGGTTGTAAATTTACCTGAAACATGTACTTTGTATCAAATAATAGTTTCTAAATTCTTAAATATTGTAACGATTTTCTTGTTTGTGGTAATTTGTTTAGAGGATATTTCAACGTTATACAATTTGTTTTCAACAACATTTTGCGAGTTTTTTGAGTATCGTGTTTACATAAAGGTAAATTTGTGAAAAAGTAATTGTATACTAAAAAATGAATATGATTCAATTAATTCATAATTCTCTAAAATTTTGTTTTTTATCAATTACTATTGTTTTTTTATGGGAACAAATTCAATAAATTCTCTTCAGTCCTTGCAATTTCTCTGTCGTGAGCAAAAACTGTAACGTAACAATGAAAAGTGTTGGTCAAAAAATTTTAAATTTTTATAAGTTTCTTGTTTACATAAGGGTAGTTTGATCAAAAAAGACATTCAAAGTTCAATTTCTTTGACTTAAATAAAAATTTTATCTAAAAAAACCGAAAACTCACTTAAAATCTTACAAGTTTGAAATATTGTTACAGTTTTGTGTAAATAATTGAAGTATTACAATTTTTTAACGATGATTTTTGCCGTATTATTTGCGATAAGGCAACGGCAATAGTTCAGTGGTAGAGCGTCGGGCTAGTGATCGAAAGATTGCTGACCCCTGGCTCGAACTGATAATATGCTGTTGTGTCCTTGGGAAAGACACTTTACGCTAATTTCTCATTGCAACCAGGTAGTCTACCCGTTGCGGTGACCCAGCCTGATCTTGCGATAAGAACTCAAGAAGTGGTGCTCTACGTTGGTTTGGTTAGCCAGATGCAGTGCCTGGTTCACACAAACAAATCAATAATTTGATAGCTTTTAACTAAAAATTCTTATTTTTTATAATGTACAACAAAAACTAATCCAAAAAACTCGTTTGATACTTTAACTTTTTGTAAACTTTGTCTTTATGTCAGAGTGATTTGATCAAAATATTGAAAATCGTCTGTTTATTCTGAATACCGCTTTTATCGTTGGTTAAACTTGGTTGAATTTGGACTGCGTCGTTTTTCACGGTGACTAAAATTGTATGATCTTTGTTGAACTCCCACTTTTTGCGTTTTAAGTGGACACAAAATGGACACAAAGATGAACCTTACTGGCGTCCAAGATATGACGTCATATCCTCAACAAGGTCAGAAATCAAAAGCTTGTGATCAAACCGTTTCTCAATGCTTTATTAGTATTCAAATTGTCTTGATTTGTTGAAGCTAAAACAAACAAGGTTTAGAAGTTTACCTCTCATCACTAGATAGCGCTCTTGATTGATTTTTTTCTATATTTTGACTTGGGATGTTACTTCAGACAAAAGCGTGAGGTAAAATGTATTTATTACGTAGTGCTTTGGACTCATCTGCTTCCTTTCTGCTCTGTAGTGTGTTTTGGATTTTGAGTTTATCTTTCTATTTTAAGTTCATTGTTTATTATTCGAATTATGCAAAAACATGCAAGGTCAAGATTTTATCCCTCACCGCTACGTAGTGCTCTTGATTCATTTTCTATTTATGTTGTGATCTCATCGTTTCAAACGTTAGTTCAAACTTAATAGTTGAGTATTTTTATCAATTAAGTAATGCTTTTAAGTCGTCCTCTCTTTAGTCTATATCGTGGTTTTACATTTTATGTGTAAGACATACTGTTTCAAAACCATGCGTATAACATATTGTTTCAAAGCCGTGCATAATATTGATAACTCCGACCATATTACCTTGACTTGATGCGTGTTATAACGTTATTCGTTTTGCTGCTTCTATTTGAGTAAAAATATTGTTTGTTTTTTATTGAATTGATTACAATTGTACTGTTCTGATTGAATTATTGCTCATTTTATTAAAATTGTATTTTGGTGCAAATAAAATGAAACGAATAAAAATAAAATTAATAACCAATCCGAATTTAAATTAAGTACCACAAATTAAAAAAATTAGTTAACTTGACCATAAACTTTTTATTTCTTACATCAATGTCTGAGTTCTCCAACATAAATGTTCTTTGAAGAACAAAAATTCTTTAAAATCGAAATATTACAAGTCTCTCATCAAAATAACTAGAGTATGATTCGAATGTTTGAGGTTGAACGAAGCACGTACTGTCAGACTTGCACCAGATTGTAGTGCTCGCAATTCGATTTCAATTTTTTGCTGTGATACGACGTGTCAGTTTAAACTTAAATTTCAGGTGTTTTTATGAAATTGAACATGACGCTGGTGGTAACAGCGGCGGGTGCGTTATATCGGTAAGGGGCTCTTTTAAATTTTCTGTTACGTTTTTCGCACTCTAATTTCAAAACCTTTCATATACTTCTCTTTTGTGATGTAGTATAGCACCATTTCGAGTAAAGGTTTACCGAGAATAGGTACATACGTTCACTTTGATAGAATGACTATAGCGTTAAAGCTCTCGAGTACGTATCGCAGCGAACAAACTAGCTTGTGACACCAAGGCGATCGGAAATTAAACAAATTGGATTATGTTACGTCATGCAGGCAAACCACACAAAAGCCAAACATAATACCGTCTTTCCATATTGACTCACGTAATATTCTAGCAGTCGTTGTTGCAATATTTTAATGCAAAAGTCAAAGGATACTATTGACCAACTTGTATTCAAGTTCGCCATTTTCTTGTTGAAACATAATACCGTAGTTATTCAAACTCCAGAATTAATATACAACCATATTTCAGACATATTTCTACGTTATCGACTTAATGTCTTAAAATTTAGTTTTGTTTTCATAATTTTTAATTTTTTTAGATTAAAACTATCGAATTGTTGGAACCTTGCAAACTTCAAAGCGATTTTGCGACAGCTAACCACCCGTCCAAAGAACGGTCCACGACCTTTAAACTATAATCCAAATTTTAAACTTTAGACTTTAACTAACCACCTTCGGTATTTCGATTCCCAGAAAAGCCTTACAAATTTTAGGCTTTAACTGACCGCCTGCGGTAGTTTAAACTTTAGACTTACCGCCTGCGGTGGTTCGGTTTCCAGAAAGTCTTGCCAATTTTACACTTTAGACTCACCACCTTCGGTGGTTTGGTTCCCAGATTTGTATTTTAAGCTTAAGACTCACCACCTTCGGTGGTTTGGTTCCCAGCGATTCGCAGGCAAGTGTTTTAAAATTTAAAGTTTTTGCCGCATTCCTCCACTAGAGATTCAGTCCATAACCTGAGGTTGACAGACCTATTCTAGAGCACTCGTTGAAAGCTTTTGAAAAAATTCGCTTTTAAATTAACAGGAATTTCCACAAAGAGGGGATTCCCCGAAAACTCGCGTACGATCAGACACAGTTAGCGATTCCAATTGAAGTCTTAATTCTAATGTCATTAGTGTGAGCGGATGAAAAGAGTTTTTAAAGGTGAATTCACAACAGACCAGATGGCTCATACCTTCACACTTTAACCTCAAATTTAAAGCTTTTAGACTCACCACCTTCGGTGGTTTGGTACTTGGGTAAGCCTTACTAAGTTTAGACTCACCACCTTCGGTGCTTCGGTTCTCAGGCTGGTATTTTAAACTTTGGACTCACCACCTGCGGTGGTTCGGTTTCCGGGCAAATTTTAGACTCACCACCTTTGGTGGTTCGGTTCTTAGATAAGTATTTTTTAAGCTTAAGACTCACCACCTGCGGTGGTTCGGTTCTCAGGCAAACCTAGTCAAATTTTTAAGCTTAAGACTCACCACCTTCGGTGGTTCGATTCCCAGGTAAGCCTACAATTTTTAGACTTACCACCTTCGGTGGTTCGGTACTTAACTAAGCCTTGCTAATTTTAGACTCACTAAACTTGAATGGCTTTAACCACATTAGTTCGATTCGAAAACAAACCAAATCTCAAAACGCTAGTAAAGTTGAAAAGGTTCAAGCGCATTAGTTTGACTTCAAGACAACATACGCCAAAGGGTTAAACTTATTGGGATTAAACAAGTTGTATTGCGCCATGCTCGCTCCATATTCGAAGATTAAAAAATTACCAAAAAGGTAGTGATTCACAGCTAAACCTTAGATAGATTAACAACTGTCACGATTTCGACACAGCTACAGCGCGACAGGAAACGTTTCAAGTTACACAGAGCTTATTCCTAAACGTACAAAATAAACTTCATAGCATTAACTAGATAATCTTTTTAGAAACTATCTTCTCAGGTTATTCACTTTTAACCAGCTACTTTGAAGTTGAAGCAAGCCACCTGCGGTGGTTCGGTACTCGAGCAAGACACTCCTCAAGCTTTACACTTGGAGTCAGGCACCTGCGGTGGTTCGGTACTAAGGCAAGTTACTCAAGACTAAGTTTCGGTTTTTACAACTAGCTAGGGCTAGAGTAAGGTTAGAACTAGGGACTACAACACCACGTTTAGACAAAACTACGTTTAGATAACATCACGTTTAGGGGATTGCATCCCCTAAACCTCTGATCCCCTAAACCCCTAATCCCCTGATCCCCTAAACGTACATAAAATCGTTCATTTTATACTACTACTCACGTTCTGAAATTTCCTTAACCTCTTCTTCCCAAACGCTACAAAGCCGGCGACTCACTCACAGCGGTGAACATCGGTGTCCTTCCAGCTCGCAGAAAAACATTTCCCCGAAGATTATTTGCCACAAAAACATTTCCATGAACGTTCTTTTTCCAGAATTACCAATTTGTCAGACATCGCACTTGCCAGAATGAACACTTGCCTAAAATTACATTAGCCAGAACGAACATCTGTCCGAAATTACATTTCTCCGAAAGCTTATTTGCCAGAAATCACTCTGGCCAGAATGTACATTTGGCCGAAATTACATTTCCCCAAAAACTTATTTTCCAGAATTTACACTTGCCAGAATGTACATTTGACCGAATGTACCTTTCCCCGAAAACTTATTTTCCAGAAATTATACACATTAACCTGAAATTTCGTTATTGATCGACTTTACATTACGACAATATAGATATATGCTTGTTCGTAGGCGTAGCCAGGATTTTTGATTGGGGGGGGCCCAAACCACAAATCACATGCAATGACGTCATCAGAAACTTTACAAGAGGAATTTCTTGTGGGGGCAAAAATATCGTAGAATGGAAGATCAGAAGCCGTGGCCTGCTCGTGTTGGCACGTATCTAGGAACTCGTTCAAGTGAGAAAGCTTAAATCAAAAGTTAAAATGCGAAAATGTCTAAATTGGAAGACGTCTTTGAGTAAAGAAGTGTACTGCAATTCAAACGTATCACAAACGGGGGTCTGAGGGCGAAGCCCACAGCCGCTGGGCGATTTTTCGTAATGTTTTTGAAAAAAAGCTATTTTAGTACCATTGGATCACATTTTGCCCGTATTCAGAGCCATTTGAAAGTACTAGATTTTTAACATTTGAAAGCCAATTGAAAAAATGAAGTTGTTCAGTCCTCCTTTTACGTGCAATTTAAGTCCAACGCGTTTAAAATCTTGCATTTTAGGGTTAAATTTTGTAAGTGATTTGGCCCAGGTAAGGGGAAATAAAGCACATTGCCTCCTACTATATTTTAGCAGTGAATAACAATTCACTTGAAAATTTTCCTAGAGAATATTGTTTGGTCATGAAAACAAACAATTACAAGAATACATATACGGCCAGGGGCCCAGGCTCTCTCAATTCAAAAACTTGTTCAATGAGCATTCCCCGTATTATAGCTATTTTTTTCAAAATTATTTTGTTGCATAAAAACTCACGAGGTGGAGGTGAATTGTTATAGAAAAATGTACAATAGGTGGTGACGCCTGCTAAATATGTTATTGCCCGCGCCGGATTTACATTGAGTTGGGCCCCTGGTACTTTGGGATTTTCGCAATATTTTCCAACCAAATACTGGTGAAGACCAAATAAAAGTCTTATCTGAGCACGGCGCCCCTGGCACTCTATCATATGGTAAATCCATCCCTGGTTATTGCATTACGTTTATAAAAAAAATTAGATGAGGGCTTCAGTTAGCAACTTTTAGGATAAAAACCCTTAATTTCGCTCGGGTTATACGTCTAAATTGGTTGGCAAACATTAAATTGAAGGGGCCCGGGCCCCCTGGATCAATATTATTGTTGGGGGCCCATTTGAATTGGGGGCCATTTAATTATTAAAGTAGGGGGCCCATTTAAGTTGGTTGGCAAAAAATAAATTGAGGGGCCAGGTCGCCAGGGCCACCTGGATCAATATTGCTGTTAATTACTGTTACTGTTGTACGCGTGTACTGTTGTACGCGAAGATGCTAAAAGAAACTGAAACTAAAGAAACAATACTAAAAAAACAATATCATTGGTCGCATTTCAATTGATGGGGCCCGCCCCCCCCCCCCCCCCTGGCTACGCCTATGTGCTGGTTCATTTTCAAAAATTATTAAGTTGCGTGTAAAATAGAAGGGGCAAAGGAAAGCAGTCTCTCACATCTTGCAACTAATTTCGACAAACAACGTTAGGTTTAAAATATTGTTGGTTTTTGACAAAAAGAAGTGCCATTTTCAGAACCAAATTATTCTTCCGAAGTTTGTGACAATATCTTGATGTGTTTTCAGATTATTGGTAATAATACGATATTTCGATAGTATCAGAAATTCACAAAAATATCAGCATACAAGCGTCGGATAATTGAAGTATCTTACTCAGGCGCGTAGCCAGAAACGTGCAATGAGGGGCTGTTTCGGAGGTCTGATCGCGGAGCCCCCAGCTGGAGGCCATTGGGGGTCTGGGGGCAGAGCACCTAGCCGCTGAAAAATTTTGTATTTTTTACAAAACGGACTTAATTTCAGGCCTATTTTGATAAAAATCATGGCTTTAAAACGTGGCGTAAGAAGCTAGCAGTGCAAAAACTTAATTAAACTCGTTGCAGAAATGCTGGGTTATGTAGGAGGTGGATATAAATGATAAAATTTTAGTTTTCATATATGTATAAGCTGGTAAATCATAAAGTCCTAGTTCAGTAAAACTTACGAGGGGTAATCTATTTCGTGCATATTTCAGAGAAAGGTAATTGAAGGGGGAGCGGGCTAATGGAACAAAACTTGAAAGAAGTGGTTGACGAAATTTGAGAGAAGTGATTCGTAATTAACTAAAATTGAATAGCTCCCCTGCCTAATTCTGAGTTTCAATATTTTTTTTTTTGATGAATACCCATGCTCAGCATTTTTTAACAAGCGATCAAATTTGATTGCTTATTTTCACCATTTTTAAAAGTTTTACGGACTTGTGTATTTTATTTCTGACAAATCAGTTTCCCATAAATAAATGGTTCATAAGATGTTTTAAATCATTTTTGAATCCATTTTGGTGCAAAAGACTGCTGTTTCAGAGAGCTAAATAGCTATTACCCGAGTGCCGTCGCCAGGGCAAACGAAGCGAGGGGCACTAGCCGAAGGTGGGGGGCACTAAAATTGACTGAACTTTTGCATATTAAAATTGATCTTCACATCTTGTACGGCTACAAATATACTGTATATTTAAAAATTGATTTTTGTGGGGTTCATGTGAGGATTTCTGGGGGATGGTACCCCAAACTATGTCCAAGTATTTGTCCGTTAAATATATACTGATATCAAAAAAACTGGCACCTCAGCTTAAGCGGTTAGAAAAAATTGGTTTTGGGGATCTTTACAGAGAATGAAACCCGATACACGCTGATCATATCTAATGTCAAAATAAAAAATATTATGAGATTTTGTCTTAATCAAACAAGAAAATGTGCTGGATTCAATATGATTTTGGTCTTTAGATTTTAGATCATAATGATGACAGTAGATTCTCTATTCCTTCCCAAGACCGCTCTCCTTTTCATCTATCTGCTCTTGAAGCCACTTTTATCAAAACTTCTAACCACGCCCTCTGCCGACAAAAAGAATTTGTGTACAGCTAAAAGATTGTGCACTAACGACTTTCTCTTATTGGTCTTTTTTCAGCCAATCACGGGTCGCCTTTTTCCTATAAAAAACCGCTCCTTTTCCTGCGCAATCCATTCTGACGATTCTTCTTGACAAGTATCAGACGAAAAGCTTCGAAGAAATGAACATTTTAATCAACGAATTCTTAATATTTCTGTACCACCAATCAACTATTCAAAGAGAAAAAAGAAAAAAAAAAGTCTGCACTTAGCATTCTAATTGCAGTTCAGACTATTTATACCAAGCAAACCATAACCAGTTCACGATGTGTTGAAAACCTATATTTAAATATCTGAAGGAGTTAGTATGCTTATACTTTACCGTTTTGAAAATTACACATATTGTGTACCTACACTGAGCGCATGAGATACTTTTCGAATGTCAATGTTGTCAGATATTTCCAGTAACTTGCGTTAGCAAAATTCTGTTAAGTGTTTACAGAACTTTGGAGAGTTACTGCAAATTGCAATAATGAGACAAACTATACCGGTAGCAAATTTGTGATTAGTATTTTCATTTTTTCAGAAATTCAATTGAAAACCATAATTAAATAAAGGTGTGGCTTGACTGAGGTAACCTGCGATCTTTCGCTGCACCAACTGATATTAAGAATGTTAAAACTAAAAGCAAAATTTGTACATAATGTAAAAAAAATTTTTACTTTTGTTTATGCTTAACTTGCCAATATGAAATAAAAAGTTTAGATTAAAAAAGTTCATTCTGTTTTCGATCTTATCACAGTAAACCACGTAATGATTTGTGCAGTTGTATAAGTTAATCATACTTCAACTTGTACTACAGATAAGAGTATGAATATCACAGTTCAAAGAATTATAGTAAAACAACAAGCACTTCTTTTATTCGAAATTCCGATTACAGTAGAAATACCGCCAATGGCGTACGCAAGATTTTTCAATGGGGGGGGTTTAAAAGTGACATCAAAAATTTGTTCGCTTTGGCGAATAAATAACTTAGTGCAATGTCACAATATGGAATCAAAGTCACACAGTGCATAATATAAATAAAACTTTTCAAACAAAAAACAATTAGGCATACACCTATATAGTTAACATCGTAAGGTCTGCAACTGAACGATCAAAAAAAAATTGAACAGAAAAAAAGCTACAAAAACGCATATAATTCTAAACAGTGCAAAGCTGCCAGTCGCGTAGCCAGAAATTCGCGATGGGGGGTCTGGGGGTGGAGCCCCTAGCGTTGGAAAATTTTGCGTTTTTTTTCCAAAATAACTTTTTAGGGCTATTTTGATAAAAAATAATGCTTGTAAAACGTGGCATAGAAATTGGTAGTGCAGACTTGATTAAACTGTTTGCATAAATGGGCTATGTTGGAGGTGGCTAATGGTAAAATTTTAGCTCTCTTGTTTACATGCTGGTAAATCATAAAACCCTTTTGTTCAAGAAAATTCACTAAGAGTAATCTATTTCGTCTATATTTTATAGAGAAAAATAATTGGGGGGCTAGTGGAAAAAATTTTGAGATAAGTAATTGGTAATTAACTAATACTGAAAAGCCTCCCCTCTTATTTCTATGTTTATTATATGTTTGTTGATGAAACCTATGTTTAGCATTTTTACACTAGCGATAAATTTGATTACTTATTTTGGTCATTTTTCAAAATTTTTATTGATTTGTGAGTTTTATTTTTGACAAATTAGCCCCCTTCCCCTAAATTTATGTTTCAAAAAATGCTTTAAATCATTGTTTAGTCCATTCAAGTGCAAAAATCATTCTCAGAAGTGCCAAAAACGTAGTATTTTTCCTATTCTGTATTTTGGTTGGCAGGCCAATGGGGGGGGGGGGGGGGCAATAGTCACTCCCCACCCGCCTACGCTTTTGAAAGTTACTCTGACTCATAACACGACATCCCAGATTTTCAGTATTACACCTAGTCACGTACATAAAAAAGCAAAAAAAAAATGTACTATAATTAAATATTTCGAAATTAATATGATAGGAAAGAAGGAGCTTGTTTGTTTTTCGCAATAAGACAAATTTCAAATGATATACGTCGGATCAATACGGAGGGTGATTTAAACCCTCACCCCCCTGTGTACGCCTTTGCGCATAAGTGAGCTATGTGGGCGGTTGGTAATGGTAACATTTCAGTCCTCTACTTTACAAGCCGGTAAATCGTAAAATCATAATTTAAAAAAACTCACAAGCATTTACATTCTGTAGTTCAAAGAGTGAGACAGTTGAGGATGGGGGGGTGGGGGGGGGCTAATGGAACGATATTTGATTGGATTAATAATTAACTAATACTGATTAATTAACTAATACTGAAACCTCATCTCCATATTTTTGATGAAGCCAATGTTAAGGATTTTTAGAGGTTAAATTTGCTAATTTTGGCAATTTTTTAAAGTTTTTACTAACTTGTAAGTTTTATCTTTGACAAATTAACCCCCAAGAAACTCTAAATGTTTCAAAAGTTGCTTTAAATCATGTTGGAGTCCATGTCATAGCAGAAAAAAACAGGCTCAGAAGTGCTAAAACGTGATTTTTTTTATTGTAATTATATACTGTAATTACATTTTTATTCACCAAGTTGCTTTGGCCAGGAGACAGCGAAGGGACCTTTCGGTCTTCGAGTCAAGCTGCCACCTGCCCACCTGTCTACCACACACGGCGGAGGCTTCACACAGTCCCTTTGATTGCTGAACGTCAAGCAGGAAAGCTGTGAATACCAATTTTTATAGTCTTTGGTTTGACCCGACCGGGAATCGAACCCAAGTCGACCGCTTCAGTAGCAGACGCTCTAACCACTCGACCACTGATCGGTGCTATTGTGCATTTTAGTCGACAGATCGATAGACCCCAAATCCCCTTGCGTACGCCCTTGAATAGAGTAATACAATATTGTGATTTGCTATATTGGACATTTGAAAAATAAACCAAGTATTTAACTGCTTAAACCTTGATCACTGCGAGAAATCTTCATTGCAGAGTTATTTTATTTTACCTTAAAAGTTATGTTGAAAATGGTCTCAGTGGGTCCAATTTTTTTTTGGAGATTCTTAACTAATACGTATAGCTGATCACAACATTAAAAACAAAATTGAACCTTCATTTTCAGTCACTTTTGGAAAAAAAAAAACACATTATACATTGTTTTGTACAATGCTACAGTTACTTCACTCATGTCATTTCCAATAGAACTACTAGATTTTTACACAACGCATTGACTAAAGTGAATGGCATCTATTACACGTAAAATCGAATGAAAGAAAAAACATTTGTATACTGTACTTCGCATTAATTAATAGCAAACGATTGCAAGGTATTATGCAATTCATAAGTTATTGAAAAGTTGACAATTTTCTTCTTTTTGATAACTTTGCGGGCCCCTAATACATTTATTTATAAAGCAGTAATTGCTTAGTAAAATCATCTTATTTATCAGACCAGCACAAACTTGGGGCTGTTTTTGTGATTATTTACTAACATAAACGTCTCAGTATGACGTCATAACTTTTTCACCTTCATAATACGTTAAAGTTTTTCTAATCTTAAAAAAGTGAATTTTGGAAGAAAATATAATTATTGAAAAAAACTCCGTCACTCGATCAGTCTTGGATGACAAGCAAAACGCTGAAATACGACAAATATTGCAAAATGGGTGTCATAATTTCAGCGAAATTTATAGCATAAAAATGTCAATCAAAATAAGCCAAATTTGCACAGTATCTTTTAATATGTATGTACTTTCTTCAATAGTAATATCAAGGCTCTACATCAAATATATCAAAAGTTATAGGAGTTGACAACCACTCAAAATGGTATTTTTTTACAATTTTGGTAACATTTTTGTTCCTGCATTGTGACGTCATCATTGCATGACGTCATAAATGCAATTAAAGGTTGCCCATATCCCACTTGTCGAGTGACCCAAGTTTGGAAATTCAGGCCCAACCATTAGAGAAGCGACAATGAATAAAGCAAAAGTCAACAAAGCTAAAAAATTTATGCAAATATTGCTGAAATGACGTCATTATGACATAAAAGGGCAGGAAAAATGGGTTGGAGACAACCCTAGCCGGAAACTTCAGACTATACTGAGCATCGCTATTAAAAAAATATCTTTCCGGGGCCCGAAAAACGCGTTCTTTTGACTAGACTAAATGTAATACTCATAACTTATCATTAGTGGGTAGCCTAACCAAATCTGAAAACTTGTCTACTGCTACTGGTATTTGTAGACCTAGGCTACGAATACTGATCTACAGTGTATGCCTTTGTGAAGCCACCAATTTGCGAAATGCAAGATTGTCAATGGTGCAAAGCATAGGTGGGCACAAGATCGTTAATCGTTAATCCGTTAATAACGAAGCTAACTTTTTCATTAACTCGTTAATCCGTTAAAAAGTTTTTTCATGTTAACGGACTAAATTAAATTCCGTTAAGCTCTGTTAACGGACTAAAGTACGTTCCGTTAAGTTCTGTTAACTTCCGTTAAGGTTTTTATCGTTAATATCTTGCACCAATCATTCATCGTACCGGTACAAACCAGTTTGTACTGGTAACACTTGTTGCGTATTAGCACGACTTTTATAGAAGAGAGCGAAGAAAGGAGCTTTTTTTTGTGGCAAATAATAAGCTTCAGCCTCATAGGTCTATTAATTATCGCTGTTCACAATTTCCAAAGATTTTCTGATCGCAGCTTCGTTAGTGCATTTGAACTTATTTTCATCTTGAAATTAGATTAGATTCTCTAAAATGTAACTTCCAAAACACAAAAAGACCACCATAGCAATAATTTTTCCTTACATCCAGCTCAACAGCGTCAGTACATGTTCTAGAAGAGAGTGAATAAAAAGAAATGTAAATTACACGCAAAATGTTAACGAATTAACGGACTACATTAACTTCTGTTAATTAAAGCTGAAAATAACGGATTAACATTAACGGAGGTGTGAAGTTTGTTAACGGACTAGTGGATAACGAAGCTAAGGTTTTGCATTAACTTGCCCACCTATGGTGCAAAGTCAAACGGATTTAATCGCATTTTCGCGAATAAGGGAAATTGTGGAAAAAGGTTTAGAGCATCTATTTACAGTATTATCTCAAGTAGTTCTCATTTTTTCAATAAAACCGATTTCGCGCAGTATCTCTTTAAAATATTTTTTTAGTATGCGGAGAACGAAAGCTTACTTACTTGAATTCGCGATGTATAAAACTGTTGTTGAACATTTACAGTTTTTGTACCTGTGCACCGTCCGCACAAAATTAGGAAAGCTTTTACCGTATGATACGTAGACGAGAGGTTAAAGCCAGAGGTGGAGTCGAGGACAAAAGGCTCGAGGCCAAGGCCAAAGACACAAAAAAAATCCGAGGCCAAGGCCAAGAACAGCCTTTCCGAGGACAGACACTCTCGAGGCCAAGGACAGGAATGCTCGAGGCCAAGGACCAAGGCACAAGCGCAAGTGTTCTCCAAAAAAAAAAAAGTCTTCACAAAAATTTTTCAAGCGATCTCCACAAAAAACTTTTTCCAAAAAATTTTTCAAGCGCTCCACAAAATTTTAACAATTCAAAAAATACTGCTGTCCTCGAGCCGAGGACAGGCCAATTTATGAGGACTTGAGGCCTCGAGGCCAAGGCCAAGGACTTGACCTTCGAGGCCAAGGACTTCAAAATGTGTCCTCGAGGACTCCACCTCTGGTTAAAGCGTTATTTTTACGACGACTTTATTGCATGACGTGGGTTTAAACAGCACCATTGTTGCGTCCTTGGATAAGACGCTTGGCATTGAAAAATTCGATGCACAAGATTGAAAAAATTGAAATTAAATGGCATGAAAAATTCGATGCAAATTCGATGCACAAGAATAATATTGAAAGTAACCCAGAAAAGCATTGTCCGACAGAGCTCCTAAACTAGTGCGGATCGTCGTATAGTTAGCGACTAGCGTCGGTCTGTCACAGAATAATAAAGACAACATTCATATAAACCCCCATGAGTTACATTCTCCTTGCGCACTGCCATATTTATTATTGTTATGTTTGATCATCAATGGCATAATTACATACAATCTGGAAACTTCTTTACTTCAATTGTAAATTGTGAAATTAAAATTGTTTGGTTTTGTTGTACTAATATGCTACGAGTACAGCAAAACCAAACAATTTTAATTTCACAATTCACGTAAAGAAGTTTCCAGATTGTAGGTATTTATGCCATTGATGATCAAACATAACAATAATAAGCATGACAATGCGCGTGGAGTATGTAGCTCATGGGGGTTTATATGAATTTTGTCTTTTTTGTTAAAATAATTTTTTCTTAAAAATGCATACACTTGTACACTTATAGATAGCGCTATACGTACCAGTCACTTTGTCTAACAACACAGAACAGCTATACCTAGTTCTAAAGGTTCTCCATTCCGATGCCAAGCGATTGGATTTTTGTGCAACTTAAGTAGGGTTCTTGTGTAATTCAGTTTTTATTTGCATCTTACAATTCTTTGCAATTCGTTCGTAAACCTCAGTTTCATGCAGAATTAAGATGATGCCATGCAATCTTGTCATTTACAGCTTTATTTTCCTGAGTGTCAGTCTTTGAAAACACT
This sequence comes from Trididemnum nubilum, assembly GCA_963965965.1. Taxonomy (NCBI): domain Eukaryota; kingdom Metazoa; phylum Chordata; class Ascidiacea; order Aplousobranchia; family Didemnidae; genus Trididemnum; species Trididemnum nubilum. Next base: position 33,385,526 of record OZ014471.1, read on the forward strand.
TATAGAATTGCAACAGTAAAAGTAATGCTTCGACCGAAAACATTCTGTAGAATAACGCGCTAGTACAAAAACTGTTCATGATATGCAACGCACATTGGTTGAACTATTTTAAAGACAAAGGTTGAGTTACACTGTTAAAAAACTTTACTGACATTTGGTTGGCAGCAACTTCACGCACCTTGTTGTAAATCTATCCAAGTATTTACTGCTTTATGCTTTACATCGCCAGCGCGTTTTTTTAATCAATATCTTCGTTATTACTTTCCTAAAATTTTTTAGTAAAGCTTGTACTAATTATTATTGCCAGTTATTTTACAAAATTAATATGTTTTTACTTTTACAGCTGAAAACCATAAAGTTTTTACATGCAAAATATTACCTATTTGATTACAAAGTGCTAGTTGTTTATCCAATTACGACATCGGTTGGCCGCAGATTTACAGCATGCTATTTTGTGGTTTACTGTAAAATAGTTGTAAATTAATTTCAGTTTAAGTTTACACTCACATGTGTAAAACTTGAGCTTGATGTTAATTCACAACCATTTTTTAGCATACATGAGGCGATAAAATGACAGGATCAAGTTGCAAAATGCCCAATGTAAGTGACACGATATCAGACGAATGCTATGACTGCTGTGCATCAGCACTCAACAGTCCCGTTGTTCTCAAGTCAAACGCGACCCAATATTTCATCCGAAAATGTAATGCAAACACAATTAATACAGCGATCAGTAAAAAGATTGCAGACTTCAAAACGAAAATCGTCACAAAATAAAGATACAACGAAATGAAGCCTGGGTTTTGCATCAAGAATACCCGGATTTCGGGTTTTGAAAGTTACTAAAACCTGGGGCGGACATACTACCTAAGATTGATTATCGAGCATTTCATTGACACAATTAACTTAATATTTCTGTTGTGTCTGCACAAGCATTGCATAACAATTTTGACATTAGTATTTCACTGATTCCACATAAAGTGTAAAAAGTGTTGTTTAAAAATTTCAACCACTGGACAGCAATGCTCAGCAATCTTTACTTAAACTTTTATTTTGAAAAAACTATTTTAACAATACTTTGTTAATACCCCAATAACCCTAAAAGTCTCTGTGTATAACTGTTAGTGCATAAAGTTTGCTTCTGGAAACTGACACGTCAACAAAAAGTAATCACAAAATTGATCAAAATCGTATCAGGTTTGGTTTCTGCATCATGAGATGCATTGAAGGGATTGCAGACTTCAATTAAAAACCAAAAATTATCACACTTCAAACCGGAAATTGTCACAAAATAAAGATACAAGTAAATGAACCTGAGTTTTGCATCAAACACACCAAGGTTTCAAAAGTTACTCTTACCCGGGGCGGACACACTATTCAGGAGAAACTATCCAGCATTTCATTGACACAACTAACTTAAATTTTTTCTGTTGTCTGCGCAAGCATTGCATAACAATTTTGCCATTAGTAATTCGCTGTTTCTACGTAATGCTTAAAAGATGTTCATTAAATATGTTAACCACTGGCAAGTGGTACATATTTTTCATTTTTTAATTAAGCATGGCACAGCAATACACCAATACAGTAATGCACAATAACCTTTGCTTAAAGTTTTATTCTTGCAATACTTTGCTAAAACCCCTAAGGTCCTCAAAGTCGCTGTGTGTAACTAACTGTTAGTGCACAAAGTTCGCTGCGTGGAAATTGAGTGTTCAATAATTAAGTAACCACGAAATTTATCAAACTCATACCAGGTTTGGTTTGAGCATCATGAGAAAAATTAAAGAGATTGCAGTGGAAAGAACAATTTATTTGTTTTTGGCATTTTACCAAAAAGCCTGTTTTTTCGTAAGTCTAAACATTTTTGTTCAATTATGATAAACAGCAAAAGCAGACATATCAAACAACGTAAAACTGCAGCAATAAAAGAACACTAAACAGCTATAGTAGGGCAAAACAATGGTTACCAAGCTTATAGAATTAATATTGTTTCCAGTAACAATCAGTGGCGTCACTAGGGGAGGTGGGTGCAGCCCTCCTAAGGTGTCACCATTTTGGATACCTATCGAACAAAAAAGAAAACAACAGTATGTATAATGTCATTAGAAATGTTTAGCACAGTGGAATGGACTAAAAAATGATTTCAAGCTTTCTTGAAAACATTTATTTAAAAGGGGGGCGCTAATTTATTACAAATATAACTCACAAATCAGTAAAAATTTCAAGAAATCGCCAAAACTAAGCAAACAAATTTGATCGCTTGTTGACCCATGCTGAATACAGATTTCATAAATAAATATAGCTCTGAATAGGGAAGATATAAGCTCAGAATAGGGAAGGGGGGCTATTCAGTATTCAAGTCTTTCATTATACTCGCTGTATCACGCCGAAGTGTGTAAAGAGTTGGCGGAGCCCATCTCCATGTCATTGCGCCCGTGCAGCACAGCTTCTTTCAAAATGTCGCAGCGGTGGCGAACACTGTGTCCGATTAATTTGATTGGCCCGAGATTTGAACCTCGGACTTCCCGCTCCAATGACAAACACGTTACCGCTTGACCAACTATGGCTATTCAGTATTACAGTAGTTAATTACTAATTATTTCAACTCAAATATCGTTTCATTCGCCTCCATCAGTAATTATTTTTCTCTATTAAATATCGACAAAAATGGATTACTCCTTGTGAGTTTTTTTGATCCATGATTTACAGTACCAGCTTGCAAATACGAGAACTGAAATTTTACCATTAGCTACTTCCCACATAGCCAATGCCCATTTATGCAACCAGTTCAACTATGTTTTTGCACTGTTAATTTCTATGCCACCTGAATCAAAATAGACCTAAAATTAAGTTATTTTGGCAAAAAAAAAAGTTTTTTTGAGTGCTGGTGACTTTACTCCAAAACCCCCGATGGCCTACGGCAGACGGGGGCAGAGCTTCCGGACCCCCAAAACAGCGTCTCCCCCATTGCAGATTTCTGACTACGCACATGATACTAAACGTGTGCTGCTTATACTTTCAAATTCTAGAAACTTATTTTGAGAATTTATCGAACTAGCCAAATAACAACCGCTATGTGCAGTAATGAAGTAGTACCGCTATGTTTAAAATATACTCTTTTGCAGCCTACTGCCCATTATAAAAGATGACATCACAAAATTTCGCTTCGAATGTCACCATCCTTAGCGACACCACTGAAACCAACCACATAGAAAACAAGCAAGCAAGCTTTTCAAGTAAAACAGCTGCTTGTTATCAACAATCTCGGTCGGTCCCTGCCACAGGATAATTTCCTTAGGTAATTTTACTATTTTCGGGGGTGCCAACTGCCAACCTTCTTGATCGCTTGGCGGTTCTTTCTAGCTTGTTGATTCTGGCAAAGTACCTGCAAAATAAAAATGAAAAGCATTGGTGTTCAATTATACTCATGAATGCTCTTATAAATTAGTCAAACGCTAAAGAAGGAACTAAAGGTGCGTTTAGACTGGACGCGAAGCAACGCGAGGCGAAGGTTGGCAACCTTCGCGAGTGGTCGATTACGTCACTCGCGAAGGTTGCCAACCTTCGCGAGTGGTTGCTAATCTTTGCGACTGGTCGCTTCATAGGCTAATTTTAATAACTTACTTTTAAAATGTATTCAATGAGCAGAAAGCTTTGTGTACTTCATTATTGAAGCGCTATTATAGTAATCACAGGTTCTGTTTCGTCATAGCGCGCTGATATTACCGGTAAAACGAAGATTGAGTTTATATTATATTATCACGCAATAATCGTGAAGAAGAGTCTAGACTAATACTGTAGCTCAGGTAACAAAGCAATCTTGAGAAAAAAGTTTGTGAAGTATAAGCGAAAAACAAAGTACAGTAGATCGAATTTGGAAATTAAGAGACTAGTCATTTCTTCAAAAACGTAGTAGTACTTAGCCTATTTACTAGCTATCAATGGTTTGTTTAGATCCTTCCACTGAAAACTTGCCATAATCTGTTTTGACGATGACAGTTCTGGCTTTTAATGCAGTAACGCAAAAAGCTGGAAGCAGATGTCAAAAGTTCTCTTTAGGTGTTTACTCAGTTAACAAATCCTTAAACGCTTTCACCATCCATGTCTCATTGTGGTATTGGTAGATCTATTTTGTAGAGTGTAGACCAATAGGCTAGTCCACAGGTACATTTGATTTAAAGCATAAACTATGTTGTTTTTTTGATGTGATTTTTCTTTTTCAGGCAAGCATATTATGATACCTGTAGTAAGCTTAAACAGTTGTTTGTATTTGTTATTTAGTGCTGTTTATGAAGACTCCCAATGTTAACGCTATGAGTGAAACTGAAAGCTGGATTTGTCATCAGTTTATGTAGTGGATTTTTTGCTTATTGTGCAATGGATTGCTGTGTTGATTTGCTGGAGAAAGCAAAAAAACATAGCAGTTTTTGCATGATTTGACACTATCATCGAAGGACAAGAATTTAGCACAGTAATACCAGCAGTTGCTTTGAGGAAAAGTCAGCTTCTAAAACTAAGTTTGGTGCTTTACTCGCAAGCGGAGAGCTTATCGATGTTTAGTTCGAAGTTAAATGCTTTTGAGAGCATTTTATTAGTTTGCATTTTCTTGCCGAACCAGTAGGCTTCGTTGCGACGGTCGCGTTTACCTCAAAGGGCTTCGCTCCAAACCACCGTTTGTAAGATACAGACAAACTTATAGCTGCAAGGTCAAGCCCCCTCTTAGCAAGTTTTTGCTTATGCCCCCGATAAAAAAAAACATCTAGATTTTTTTATGTGGAAATTGTTACTCAAGCATCTGAATAAAAGTGTTGTTAGTTCTCACATTTTCATGTAACTGACGCTTCCTTCCCCAGTCCAATTATTTTAATTATAAATGCTTTATCAAGTTTTTTGTTTAGTGGTGACTAATGAGAATGGAACAATATTAATGAACTTGCTTGGCGCGTACTTCTCTACCAATAATAGTAACCTCAGCAAAAAAATAGAACTCACTTTCTACTGATTAGATATATATTGGCTTTCTAGTTCATCTAAATACACTGACTGTAATTGCAATGATTAAACTTCAGACTTAAAATTGTTTACTTCGTCACTTTATTCACCGTGTAAAGCAGTAAAAGTTTAGGAGGCAGTAAAAATGTTTTGAAATTCCACAAACAACTAAATTCAGATATTACACAAAGGTTGACACTTCTATTTTCATCACATAGGACTGGAGTGAAAAATCACTACCAGACAACAATATTCAAGATTATAAAACTTGGGGTAGTTCAAAACCATTGCTTCCAGTTCATCTTGATCACGGTTACAAACCTTCAGAAACAAGAAGACTTTTAAGAGGACAATCAGAAGCAAAAATTCCATGCTTGTTGCTATTCTAAGAAGTAACTATTAATTAGGCCAATCCAAAAGTTCATAGAAATGTTTCGATTTTTTGTATCCATCTAGCTGTTGTATGTAGCAGTCAGTGATGGAGTCGAGTACTCAACTTCCGAGTACGAGTACCGCAAAAAACTTCGAGTACGAGTACTGATATTGAAAAATGTACTCGAGTACGAGTACCGTAAAAACGTTCGAGTACGAGTACTTTTACAAGTTTAGAAAAAGAAATTTTTAAGTTGTAACAGCTCAAAATTTGTTGCAAAAATATAAACGAATACGTTTTTTTCTGTGAGTGGGATGTTAAGAAGGCGCACAAGCGCAGGTGACAATTTTCTGACAAGTTACACGCAAAATTACAGTTATATTTTAAACAAATTAGGTACCTTGACGTTGAAAGCAAGTGCACGTTTTTTTGCGCGTCGAAAAAAACCTTGGCTTGCAGAAGCAGCAAATTGCTCATTGTTGCAAGAAGTTCTGTTACAGCCGCAGAAAAATGTTTAACTCTAAAACTAAGCAAGGAATTAACTTGAAATTTTTGGTAAAATTCAAGCTTTGATGGAAGTTTACGGCAAAGAATGCATGTCAAGAACCCGCGTTTTTGAATGGCACAAAAGATTTCATGAAGGCCGGACTGATGTTGGAGATGATGAACGTTCACGACGCCCAACCATATCAAAAACCACTAACAATAACCGAGAAAGTGAAAAAAATGTCCGAGAAGATCGTCGGCTTAGTATTCGACTGATAGCAGAGAGGATGTCCATTGACAAAGAAACAATGTGGTAAGTACTGCATGAAAATCTGCATATGACAAAGGTCTGTGCACAAGTTGTTTCAAAGCTTTTAACTAGCGGTCAAAAAGAAAAACGCCAAGATATTTGCGCCGACATTTCAAAACAAATTGAAGAAAACCCTAAATTTTTAGACAGTGTGATTACTGTACCTGCGATGAGAGATGAATTTTCCAGTACGACCCAGAGACAAAGAGGCAGTCCATGCATTGGAAAACTGCAAACTCACCACGAATTAAAAAAGTAAAATAAAACAAAATCAAAATTCAAGGCAATGTTAATTGTTTTTTTTTATGGTAAGGGTGTTGTCGTGTCCTTTTTTTTTTTGAAAATCCGAATGAAACGCTGTGTTGATGTTAAGAGAGAATACATCAAAGGGGAAACAAAATAAAATGACCTTTTTTTCTTCAATAAAATTGCTTTATGTCACCAGTTTTGTTATTTAATAGCGACACCTCGTAAACCGTATGCTTCTTTTAATCACAAATAAGCTTTCAAAGTCCTCTACTCCAAACATGATTACCTACAACAATTTTTTGAGAGCTTTTGCGATTTAATGTTATATTCGATTAACATTTAATCTTAGGTGGGCAAGTTAATGCAATACGTTAGCTTCGTTAACCACTAGTCCGTTAACAAACTTCACACTTCCGTTAACGTTAATTCGTTATTTTCAGCTTTTATTAACGGAACTTAATAAAGTCCGTTAACATTTTGCGTGTAATTTACATTCCTTTATGTTCACACGCTTTTAGAGCACGTATTGACGTTGTTGAGCTGATTGTAAGGAAAAATTTTTTGCTATGATGGTCTTTTTGTGTTTTGGAAGTTACATTTACGGTCTAGTCTAATTCCAAGACAAAAATAAGTTCAAATGCACTAATGAAGCTGCGATTGGAAAATCTTTGGTAATTGTGAACAGCGATAATTAATAGACCTATGAGGCTGCAGCATGTTATTTGCCACAAAAAAGAGCTCTTTTCTTCGCTTTCTTCTATAAAGCTGGTGTTAATACGCAACAAGTGTTACCAGTGCCAACTGGTTTGTACCATTATGATAAATGAATGGTGCAAGATATTAACGATAATAACTTTAACGGAAGTTAATAGAACTTAACGGAAGTTAATTTAGTCCGTTAACATGAAAAAACTTTTTAACGGATTAACGATTTAATGAAAAAGTTAGCTTCGTAATTAACTGATTAACGATTAACGGACTTGTGCTCTCCTATGCATTTAATTAAAGACTATCTAAAACTTGTAACACTAAACTGCAAATGACGTAGTAGTAAATGTTCTCAAAATAATGCTGCATTTCAAAGGAGATGACTAAGTAATGTGAGCATAAAATAACAGAGGTGGAGTCGAGGACACAAGGCTCGAGGCCAAGGCTAAGGACACAAAAAAAATCCGAGGCCAAGGACAGGAATGCTCGAGGCCAAGGACCAAGGACACAAATGCAAGTGTTTTCCTAAGAACAAAGGTCTTAAAAATTTTTTCCGTCGATCTTCAAAAAAAAAGTCAAGAAAAATATTTTTCAGCCGATTTACGAAACTTTAACCATTCAAAAAATAGTGCTGTCCTCGAGCCGAGGAAAAGGCAATTTTCGAGGACTTGAGGATTTGAGGCCAAGGACTTGAAAATGTGTCCTCAAGGACTCGGCCAGGGCCAAGGATGTCCTCGAGGACTCCACCTCTGTAAAATAATGCTGCCATTTAATATCAGCTACCAGCTACAACTGTAATTTATAGCGGTGTTTTTATTCTGTATGTTTACCAGTTTACAGTTCTATTATTTAATTTCAGATCTAACATCCATTTTTATAAAATAATCCTAATTAGTGCTTAGTCATATTAATATTTTAAACGCATTTTACATGCGTTTTCAACAGACTTGACTAATTATTTTATCAATTTCTTCCAAAAAAAAGTAAATTTTTGCTTACAGCTGCAATCCAGCTACAGAATAACTATGCAACTAACCTATCTCTATCTGACCTAAATTTAACACTGAAAATATTGCCTCCAAATCTAACTCGATGCTTTTTCGGATACCCCTTGCAATACCACAGTAAAACTATTATTTGGGATTGGGAGATTACAGTAATACGCATCTACTGTAGAAAATAATTTATCAACATTTGAGGTAAAACCGTAAAATGCTAACCCAACTGATGTCGACTTTGTAACACGCGTGGCTCGATTTCTGTGGTATGTAACTTTAATTGCTAAATAAATTAAAATTTGCGGCAACTTTCACACGTTTTCTGCAAAAGAAAGGCGTTTGTTGTCAAACAATACTGTGCGCTGTCGACCCAATCACTTAACCACATTCCAACGCTTGATTTCGCTCGTTCTCACCATTAAAAAGCTGTTTGTTCAGCTGCGGTCTGCACGGATTTACGCAAAAGCAACTCAATAAATTATCGGGTTTTATTGGCTGCAGTTTACTATCAAAAATTCATTTTGTTTATTACTTTTAGCAAAGGCCAAATGTACTCGTGTACTCGGCTCTTTTTTTGACCGAGTACCAAGTACATTGACCTTCGAGTACGAGTACTCAAAAAATGGTACTCATGTACGAGTACTGTACTCGAGTACTCCATCACTGGTAGCAGTGTAGCTTGAAACCAATTCTAAATACAGTTTTATTCACCAAGTTGGCTTGGTCAAATAGACACTGAAAAAACTTTTGCGAGTTTTCCAGTATTCAAGGAATTGTTCAACTGTGGTTACTTTTAAAACAACAAGCTAACAAACAATGGGTAAAAACACTATCAACACATTCAAAACTAGCCTGTTGGTGGGTTGTTTTATATTCTGAAAAAACAACAACACCATGTTAGTTTAAGTTTACTTTAAGACAAAAAAGCAAAAGCTGCTCAGCCAAAAGAACCACTGGACTGATACAATAGCTTCTGCTATGCTGCACAGACTAAAAAGTTTTGTTTTAAAAGCTAGATGTCGTGGGGCTAGGCCTACTGCTTTGGTGTATTCATTATACTGAAGCTCTGAGATCAAGCATAGCTATGAAAAATCACTCTAGGATTTACCGCCTTAGCTGTCTAGATCCAAATTAACTTGGCTAGCCTAGGGCTATCGCAAATCTAACTTTGCCAACAACCTACTCTTTGGACTGATAAATATTCGCTAAACCATACCAATATACTATTTACATGATTTTCTGGCAAGCTGCGATCGTAAAAATCCAATCAGTGATTTAGTAGGTTATCTTACTACAGCCTGCAAGCAAGCGATGTAGCGCAACTGCTCACGAAGGTTGCGACCGGTTGCAACCTTTCGCGAGCTGTCGATGACGTCAAATTTTGGTTGCTTCGCGTCCAATCTAAACGCACCTTAAGAGTTGCCACTAAGTTGCCTTGGCTAGAAGACACAGAAGGACTGGTTGCTTTTTTGATTCAAGCTGTCACTTTTTCACCACACATGGAAAAGCTCCAACCCCAAACATTCTAAGCTTAAGCACTGAAGCTATGAATCTCAATTTTACAGTTGATACGAATGGCTTTTCCCAGAATTTAAACCTATCTATCAGTCTACCGTTTCAGCAGTAGATGCTATAATTGCTGTTGCTTCATAAACCAACTAAGCGGAATACGGTCTCTAAATCTACCAAACAATGAGTCAGCATTTTTTGGTTGTCACGACAACCGTCTGATGAATAGGCTTCAATATCCGGTATTATAAAAGCCAAAATCCAGGGTGTCGAACCGTTTCAAATAACGGTTCGGGTTCAGGTTTAGCTCCTGCTCAAAATATTTTAGCGGTTCAGGTTTGGTTCGGGTTAACTTGAGCACCATTTTCGAGGTTCAGGTTTGTTTCAGGTTCACTCAAGTGAAATATTACTGGTTCAGGTTCGGTTCGGGTTCATTGATTTAAAATTTAACTGTCCTTACTCGTTTCGCCCAGAAAAAAAATCAGTTTAGCAAGTTACCATAAAACCAATATCCCATCTACCCAGCACTTAAATTGTAAAATTTTGCATGGGGGGACGCTTTTGCAGCCTTGACCAACTTTTCGAGAAATGATGTATTTCCGTCGCCAAAATTGAATGAAGACCAAAAACAGGAAAAAGATCTTCGCTGAAAATGTAGTGTTTTTCCCACAAAATTAGGTGAAGACCAAAAAAAAATCTTTACCGCAATTTGTGACCGTTTTCGGCAGGAAATTTGCAGGATCTTTTAGTCCTGGCTGGCAATTTTTTGTCTGATTATCCAGCACTCAACTCTCGATGGGAGGACGCCTAAATCTCGATGGGGGGACGCTAACTCTCGATGGAGGGACGCGTCCCCCCGCGTCCGCCCTACAATTTAAGTACTGCATCTACCCAAACATTCACACATAATACTACCTCATTGCCCACATAAGTCTCGTACAGTATCACAATTGAAAAGTATTGTTGTCTTTTTAATCTACTCTTGGCCTTATCTTTCCAACGCAACTGAACAACAATCCACTCGGAGAAACTTCTTCAATACTTGTCGTCTTGTACTTTAAGCCACAAGCTTAACATTTACAAAGAAGAAATAAAAGTCAATCACAAAAAGTAGCTGACACTTTCACACCTATGTATCACAGCGCACTATCTACTGTAATCACCTGAAAACAGCAAGTTTAAAAAATGGCAAGGTAGCAGATGCTGAAATATTAACAACCTACCAGAGTAACCTGTCTGATATGTTGCTGTAGCTTACTCTGTTTGGCCTGTTCCTCTGTCTACCCAGCTCTTATCCTTCCAAAAAAACGGCTATCCTGGCAGCTGTACTGGTCATTCTTCAACTGGACTATAAAACAAGTGCTGTGTTCAACCTCGGTCAACATATCTCAACGCTACGGGTAGGCCGAGACCAGATGTTGTGCCAGTGCCAGAGAGAAGCCTAGGTAACTGGTAATCGGAGTCTCTTATTTTTTACTCCATTCTTGCTTTGAATCCAGAAAAAAAAGGAGAAATTGCTGATCCTGTTGATGATCACCACTGCTCTTATTGTGCGTGTACCAGCGCCAGCGGCATCCGGATATGGAAAAATATATTCTTACTTTTGTTAGGGGTTCAGGTTCGGTTTGGGTTCACTTGAGCACAATTTTGAAGATTCAAGTTTGGTTCAGGTTCACTGAAGTAAGATTTGGTGGTTCAGGTTCGGTTCAGGTTCACCAAAATGAAACGGTTCATTCGGGTTTACGGTTCGTGTTCAGGTTCGGTTCGACACCCTGCAAAATACTACTGTTTGGTAGCAATGTCAAGATATTTGCATTGGCAGTTCCAAACTCTATCAATAACGCCATATTCAGTCCACAACTTGATACTCTGGCATAAAAACGTAAGCATGTATGTAAACGAAGACAAATTTGAAGTACAATATCTTCGTGGAAACGCTGTAGACCACGAAAAACATCAATCCTATCATTTCAAACCAAATTAATTGGCAGTTAAAAGCGTTTTGCTGATTTCTGAGAGCAAAGCACCATATAAAAACAGCATCAATCTTTCACCTTTGGAAATCTCAAAGTTGGTTTTAATTTCTTCGGGTATTTCATAAGCTAACAAATATGTCATAATAGCACAGTACTTCCTCAAAATAATAAGACAGCAGAGCATAGTACTTTGATTTACGGTGCATTTGCTTGTACAGCTGTTCGTTAAATGCGAGGTAAAACTTACGGTACATAAACTGACGATTTACCTTTGGCAAAATCAAGGGATGTTTTGGCAACGCATCTCCTGTTATTATCTGCTGAATGCAAGCTCTTCAAAATTCTAATTCTTTTTGAAAAAAAGTGTGCTTGACTTTGACTTTAGAATAATATCGTCAATGAAGCTGGAATGCAGAATGAAGTTTGAGGCAGAAGAGGCCTAATTACTCACAGCATTTTGATCTGCTATAATTAAACACCTATTACTTTCTTGAAACAATATCGGATAGTAGCGTAGCCAAGGGGGACTATAGCCCTTTCCATTGGATTGCCGCATAGGTGGGCAAGTTAATCCAAAGCGTTAGCTTCGTTAACCACTAGTCCGTTAACAAACTTCACACCTCCGTTAACGTTAATCCGTTATTTTCAGCTTTAATTAACGGAAGTTAATAAAGTCCGTTAATCCGTTAACATTTTGCGTGTAATTTACATTTCTTTTTATTCACTCGCTTCTAGAGCACGTATTGACGCTGTTGAGCTGATTGTAAGGAAAAATTATTGCTATGGTGGTCTTTTTGTGTTTTGGAAGTTACATTTACAGTCTAGTCTAATTTCAAGATAAAAACAATTCAAATGTACAACGAAGCTGCGATCAGAAAATCTTTGGAAATTGTGGACAGCGATAATTAATAGACCTATGAGGCTGAAGCTTATTATTTGCCACAAAAAAGATTCTTCGCTTTTTTCTATAAAACTCGTGCTAATACGCAACAAGTGTTACCAGTGCAAATTGGTTTGTACCGGTCCGATGAATGAATGGTGCAAGATATTAACGATAAAAACCTTAACGGAAGTTAACAGAACTTAACGGAAGTTAAGTCCGTTAACAGCACTTAACGGAAGTTAATTTAGTCCGTTAACATGAAAAAACTTTTAAACGGATTAACGAGTTAATGAAGAAGTTAGCTTCGTTATTAAGGGATTAACGATTAACGGACTTGTGCCCACCTATGGTTTGCCGACCTAATAGGCCTTGTTGCGGTGTCCAAAATTGTGTTGTCTCGTGATGCCCATCGAGGTACCTCTTGAAAAATTTTTTACAAATAGATTTTTAATGCCTGATTAATGATTGAAATGTCTTCGGTTGCAACCAGGTGCCGTTTTTAAGATATATCGCTTTTAATCGAACGCGGATGAATATTTTAAAATCATACGCTTGAATAATTTTTTTTACTATTGGTGTTGCCGTGAAATAATTCACAAATTCCAACAAAGATATTTTTTATCTTTCTTTGAATGTAAAAATTCAAAATATGATAATTTTAAACTAAATAATTAATCATGGGTCAGTTTTTTGCTGAAAAGATTGCATAATTAAAGTTTCAGCTTGAATTTTTTGTGGTGAATTCTAAAATATGGAAACTGGCTTTGAAGTCACGTGACCATCGTCACTTGGCAGCTGATCGTTATGAATGCAAAACTTCAAAACAATTTTTCAAGATGAAATACCGGTAACCATTAATGAAGAAATTGTTTTTTGCAGAAGGTCAAAAAATAAACGAACTACCTTATAAATTACACTACGTGTTTGGTATAATGATAGCCTACCCACAAAAAGCAGCCTAATACAATAACTGCTTCGAAAAATACCGATAAGCTTCGAAAAATATCGATAGCCTACGGCAGTCGGTAGCTAAGGGTATACCGGTCATCAGTCCATAACGTTTCTTCCAATCGAACCAAAGCACATCGTCAATTGTGATAAATTATTTAGCTACTGGTACAGTGTTTTAAGACAATAGTAGTTTACTGCGAAGTTTCAACATAAAGCAATTAAGCCCACTCTTTCGCAAATATTGCAAAATAAGGCTTAAATAAACTGTGCTCTTTTTCAGCAATTTTATACGAGTCATCTCTTATTTAGGGTTACTTGTTGGTTTAACTCCGGTGGTTGTTTTAAGTGCTTAAGTGTGGCAGAACAGACATTCGAAAGTTGATAAACCAACCAGCTAGGGCTAGGCTAGTTAGTTACGAGGAGTGAAAGCCTATCAGTATTTCTCAAAGAAGTTATTGTATTAGGCTACTTTTTGTGGGTAGACTATCATCATAACAGACATGTGGTGTAATTCATGAGGTACTTCTTTTGTTTTTCAACTTTTAACACGAAATAATTTCCTTATTGATTATTAAGGATACCGGTATTCAATCATGAAAAATTATTTTGAAGTTTTGTATTCATAACAATCAGCTGCCAAGCAACGATGGTCACGTGACTTCAAAGCCAGTTTTCATGTTTAAAATTTAACACGAAAAAACTCAGGCTAAAACACTAAATGTGCAAACTTTTTAACAAAAAAATTACCCATGATTAATTATTTAGTTTAAAATTATCATATTTTGAATTTTTATCTTTAAAAAAAACATAAAAAATATCCTTGTTGTAGTTTGTGGATTATTTCACGGCAACACCAATAGTAAAAAAAATTATTCAAGCGTATGATTTTAAAATATTCATCCGCGTTCGATTAAAAGCGATATATTTTAAAAACGGCACCTGGTTGCAACCAAAGACATTTCAATCATTAATCAGGCATTAAAAATCTACTTGAAAAATTTTTTTCAAGAGGTACCTCGATGGGTATCACGAGATCTCTTTTCTAGACATTTTTTCTGCTTGCGTAACAAGGCCTATAATTGCAGAATTACGAAAATACCACCTTTTTGGCACTTCTGAAACTGCCAAAGTACTGAGGGCTCTATACTAACTTGTGTTAGCGACCCATTCATAAAACCTTGGCGACCCACATTTAGGTCACGACACATGGTTTGAGAAGCGCTGGTGTATATGACTTTATACATCGCGTCATATAGACAGGGGCGTATTTAGGGGGGGCCATTGGGCCATGCCCCCCTCCCCTTTGAGTCGCCAGAATAGTATAAATAGCATAAAATAGTATGCAAAACTGCGGCATGGCCTCTCCCTTTGTAACTTGGGCAGAGGGTTTGAGCACAAAAACGGTGGGCGAAGACCTTTTTTTTTGGCCTTCACGTAATTTTGGGCCAAAAACCGGACTAAATTTAAATGGAGACCGTTTTCTTTTTTGACTAAAGAACTTTTTTTTTCTGTATTCACTTAATTTTGGGCCAAAACCCCCTTTTTTTATTTTTGGTCTTCACCTAATTTTGGGCAGGAAAACGGACTTGGTTTTGGGGTGGAAAATTTTCATTCTGGTCTTCATTATTCTCAATATTCTCAAATTTTCTTGCCCCCCCTTTCGAAAATCCTGCGTACGCTGCTGCATATTGACTCTTGATTAGTAGACTGAAAACCCGACAGTTTTGTCTTTGTTTTTTTCGCGATTTATTGGTTCTAAAATATGTTTAGCCACATCGTGCGACTGCAACGGAATTTGTTCAGCCACAATAAAAAACCCGAATGTAAAATTACAAAATATTACAATCGAATTTAACGCTAGGTGAAGTGTATTCAAAAACAGAATATTGGGAGTAAAAAAATTACTTTAGCTTTGTTAGTAAACATCCGCGGCTAAGATATTTAACGTGTGTTTGTTGTTATTTAAAATACTAAAAATTTACGTAAAATAATTACGTCAAATTTAAAGGTAAAAGTAAGAAAATGCTTAGTTTTAACAACCTACTGTTGTAAATTTTAAAACTACAGCTTTTGGTAAAGTTTTACAATCATATTGCAAGTAATATTCCAACATTTTTTTTACAGTGTGTGCTCTTACTTATTAGTGCTAATGCAAACAAAAGTTTTGAATTTTTAACGTGCATACGCCATCTGAAGGTACGAGTATATCCTACTTTGCAAACCATACTGAATGCTTTGCTCGTTGTTCTTTCACAGGCCTTGTAGCTGAAGCAGAGGTTAGTGTTCGGACTTTAATACCATTGGTTGTTTGTTCGATTTCTTCTGCCGCTGCTAATTCCAAAAGTGCTTATAAATACTTGTATTAATATTGTACAAAAATTTTCTGTGTCATTATTATACAAACATTTTCTGTGTCATTCGTTGGCATCGTGGCCGAATGGGTAAAGGCGTCGTTTGTACGACAACCCTGATCGAATGATCTGGGTTCAACCCGCACCCGGGTCTCGCTGTTGCGTCGTTGGATACGACGCTTTACGATGATTATCTCTGCTTGGTGGCTTCGAACAATTAAGCAACAAATTCAGGGACAAGAATTCGAAGAAATCCACAGTAACTTTGGATCGTTGAAAACTCCTAAGCAGGTGTGGATTCCTCCAATCACGAACTAGCCATTGCAATGAAAAGTGTGCGTATCGTCCAATAAGTTAGCGTCTAACGCTGTCCGGTGACAGGAGGATAAATATACGCAACAACAACAACAACAAATTAAATTTTTGTTGATTCTGTTTTGTACAATTTGAAAATAAAAAATAGAGAAAAAAAAGGTTTGATGTCAATGATGTCTAGGCAATCAAGCGTGATTTTGCAAGTCATCGCTAAATGAGTTTGACGCCTCACCTTTAGGTAAGTTCTACTGGATCATATCTACCAATTCCAGCAAATTGAGCATCAGTTACTTAAACTATCGGCTATGGTTCGATTCCCAATCAACTGTTTGAATCTCCAACGTAATTGCTAGACATATGAGCAGGTTGAAGACATTTGAGCAGGTTGCAGCTTGACCAAAGAATCGAGTTCTTGCGCTTTTCTGACGGAAATTACTCAGTATAAATAAAGATGTAATATTGCAATTAAAGATATGTGGTGAGCAGAATCTTTAAAGACCATCGCAAGTTTGGTGTTTGTGTTTTTTTAGGATAATGTACTAAGGAGAATTGTAATCTACAATAAGGAGATAATATGCATTCTAATGAGATTGCACAATCAGTGGTAAAGAAAAATGCATTCCCAGTAGGAGAGCAGAATCTATTTTGGTGGAACAGTTGAAGGGTAAATACAAACTGCTTTTGCTTGCACTCATTCGTTTTTTTTTTCGTGAAATATTATTGGCTTCCAACAGACTCAAGTGAAATTGAGAACGGTTGTGGTCACGACTTTAAATCTTAAACACGTGGTCACGACTTTAAACATGAATCAGAATAGCTGCGATTCGTTGCTTAAAATTCTGATCTCAGCTTGTTCTCAATTTCACCTGAGTGTGTTGAAGTCGTTAATATTTTTCGAAAAAAAAAACAAAAACGGTTTTGTGCAGGCAAAAGCAGTTTGTATTTAGCCTACCCTTCAACTGTTCCAATAAGACTCGATCATGATGTCACTATATAGATTGCATTTCTCTTTGCCGCTAACTGTGCAATCTCCTTAGTGTATTATCTTAAAAAATTACAGTTTAAAATTTTTTTTTTAATTACTCCTCTGTGTACTATCTTAAAAAAACCTTTGTTGTATTCAACAAAGTGATTGGATCATCTCGCCTCAGGACAGGAGTTTAATGCTTCTATTCTCCTTACATCGCTTAACATCACGTGCTTCGTCTTGTGTGATTGACCGGCCAGTCGGTCCAAAGGTAACGGTTTCGTTTCCGGAGTGGGAGGTCCGAGATTCAAATCTCAAATGGGTCAAATCGGATACAGTGTTGCCAACGGCTTGCCACCCTTGCGACCTTTCTTCGAAAGGAGCTGTGTTGCCACAGTCGCAATGACGCAGGGATGAGCCCTGCGAACTCGTGACACGTTACGGCGTAATACAGCGAGCATAACAAAAGATTTGATTTTTTGATTTGATCTAGTGTGTTTGCAGCGGAAAAGGTTAAATCTTTGACCACACCGTCCATTGTCAGCTTATGCTGCACCAAACGATTTATAACTGAAAAGGTACAGCTTTACTTAAATTAAAATTAACTCTTATGCAGACCTATTGGTGCTAATTATGAATGCAAATGAATGCCGCAATCGCATTTAGCCTATGGATAATTTTTCATTCTCGTCATTGCCACGGATTCCGAAAAAAAATTTTTTTTTAAGATGAGTTAGCATAACTTTTTGTCAAAAATTTTCCTGCTAACATTGCGTAGAAATACAAATAGGTACTCAAAATGAAAACAAGCAATTAGCTGCTTTTAAAGACCAACTTTGAGTCTTTGCGAATGTCTTTGTTGACGTTAACTGGATTACAAGTTTTCAAAAGTGATCAAAAACGTGCGGCTAGACGTTCGTACCACACAACGAAATTTCAGCATTTTAAGATCTATTATTAAAAGAAGTTACACATTATATTAGAAAAATATCAGAAGCTCTTCGTGAGTGTTACGAAATCGTAACAAATTGAAGCTGATGATAACGGTAACCCCGTGGGGAGCCCAACCGGTTTTCACTCCAAATTTCTAATCGTCTGATCCAAAAAAGACCACAACCACAATCCGTCGATAAAAGAAATGTATTTAAGTATGGTGTAAAAATTTAAAATTAGGCAACTTAAAAATAGAGCAAATTTTCACTAAGATTGTCCCAACTGACGTCCAAGAATAAAGCCATTAAAACGTTCCAAAAATAAAGTACCGGTAGTATAAAGAGGTGCGCACTGTTTCCACCAAAAATAAAGAAAGAATGAGCCCAGGTTCAACGTGAAACGTGTGAAAAACCAGAAAAAAGGTTTTCACGTGATCTTAATTACGGAAATGCAACAACGTGAAGTGAAGCTAATTAGGACCAAAGGCAAGCACTTAGAGAAGAAGCCCGTCAGACGGTCAGACACGTCATTAGATTATACAAGAGGCACTTTTGATTTTGTGATTCTGGAACAATGAGTCATGATAGATGATGCTCTATTTTGAAAAAGGTGTTTTTGTACCTGTCTGCTTTCGATTGTATTTATTGTTATCACCGGTTGTGTATAACAAAAACAACTACATCTCAATGAGAGTTCTACAGCGTACTTAGATATAAAAGGTTTATGCTAAGGCTGACTAGTTTATTTGAAAGGGTGGTTCCACTTAGCAGCGACAGAAAATATTGCAGCTGTTCGCAAACGTAATTACAAGTGTTAAGTTATTATTTCAAAATTTTATGTAGTTTTTAGAAGTACAAAGATAGAAAAAAGAAATGTATTTTTGTAACGTTATTTTTGGGCTAGGATTAATATTCAACTTCACTTACGCAATGACCACGAATTCGACCAATGATATTTATGAAGTTGCTTCTGATAACAAAGAGACAAAAGACAATCTTAAACCACTGTCATGCGAATTCGCTTCTGGACTGATCGTCGGAAGCAGAGAGAGAGAGCTGAAGTGCTGTAATGAATCAGTCAAGTATTACAACAAAAACTGGGCTTTTAAGAGTCTTTCACTGACAGCATTTCTTCAGACTCTTCGTCAATGGAATTGCCCTCAATATGAAGAACAGTGTAGTTCCAGAGTATTTGCATTCACGAATTTTAGTAACTTAGTGTATGACTATTTTTGTAACTATACTTTGCTGGTAAAAAAATGTTTACCACAAGTGAGGATGTCAACAGAAGCTGTTCAAGAGTTCCATGATACTTTAGTGATTTCTTCTTCTGAACTTGATGCTTCCACGTTATTGTTTGAATATAAAAACCGCTCAATGAATTTGCCAACCTTAATTCAATGGAAAAATGCCATTTTCAATATCCAACCGGCCAAAATGACACTTGATCAGTTGTTACAACCTTGTGTTCAAATCGCCCAGTACGATCAAATAGAAGTATTTGATGGAAGTTATCAAGAAGTCGTCAGTGTCCTCATTCCGACTTGCGAACTTTCTTGGTGTGGATTCAGTGCTGAAGCATTTCGCAGCCACAAGATATCTTTTTGGTCTTGTTTTTCCTCCAGGTGGGTTCAAGCTATAAGTTTATCATCATCATTAAATTCTTTACTCTTTATTACTCAACGGTAGTACTTCTGAAGTAGGGATGGGCATTTCAGAATACCGAATCCAGAAGAATCCGAATCCTAAACAATCCGGAATCCAAATTGAAATATAAACCGGATAATTGGAACGGTTTTAAATCAACGCAATTACGTTGGTGAAAATAGTTTGCAGTTAATTCTAAAATAAAAGTTTAGTGATTCATGTGCTCTGTAATTGGGACTTTATGCGAGCGCGTAGTACCTTTGTTTTTGTTCGCGAATTGTAGCAGATAAAGATTGATTTGCTTATAACTCGCAAACGGTAAAACCTAGAAAGTTGAAACTTGGACTCAACATAAGAATTAATGATAGAGCCATGTGTGCCAATTTAAAAGATCCTAGATCACGTGATCAAGAATTGAGACACCAAAACACATAAAAAAACGGCGATTTTTGGCTTGAAAATTTATTAATCCACCTATAACTAAAAAAAACTTAAATGACGTGCAAAGCTGAAATTTGTACACAATGTGGGTGCTTATGAATGCTTTGTGCAACCGAGTTTGGGGTCGCCCGGTCACGTAACCAAAATTTCACAGGCTGAAAATGGGCAAAAAGTTGACGAATTTAGACCGATATATCTCGGTAATTACCGATGTTGATGAAAAATGTTTTTTAAGCACACTATCAACCACCTTTTTTTTGTTATGCTCGTTTACCCCAACTTGAATACCATTTTTCTTGTTTTGCATCTTTTGTCTTTTTCTTTTGCCGCTATCTACTTCAGAGTTGTAAGTCGGGCCTGATTTTTCGGGTTGGGTTAGGGTTAGGGCTGGGTTCGGGCCTAAAGTTGACAAAAATTTCTGGCCTGAGGCGTACTCTTTGACTTAGGTGCACAAAAATATAATTAAAATAACTTGGCAACATTGCTAAATTTTTCAGACCTAACTTAACTTACGGTTTTTTTCGGGCATGATTTGGGCTTCAATTTAGTTGTCGGGATCAGGCCGGGTTCGGGCTTATATGCAAAGTATTCATAGTTTGAGCGATTGAAGATTTCACTGTGTTCAAAGTTTGAGCGATTGAAGATATCAGAGAAGATTTTTGTGCAATAGAAATTGGGGATGCCAGGTTGCGGGATACCCTTAGTCGGGTTTTCCAAAATTTTGAACTTTTTAACCGTTATAGCTAGATAGATCAAATTTGGGAATGGATAGATATTAAAAATAAACTAAATCTAACAAAATTTCGAGGTGCCACGATAGTGATTTCTCTCCAAACGGGCCCTCCGAAATTCAAAGCTTTTAACATTTTAAGCAGAGGTGGAGTCCTCGAGGACGTCCTTGGCCTCGTGGATGTCCTTGAGGACAGATTTTGAAGTCCTTGACCTTGGCCTTGGCCTCGAAGATCAAGTCCTTGGCCTCGAGGCCTCAAGTCCTCGAAAATTGGCCTGTCCTCGGCTCGAGGTGAGCAGTATTTTTTGAATTGTTAAAATTTTGTGGAGCGCTTGAAAAATTTTTTGGAAAAGTTTTTTTGTGGATATCGCTTGAAAAATTTTTGTGAAGACCTTTTTTTTTGTTGGAGATCGCCTGAAAAATTTTTGTGAAGACCTTTTTTTTTTTTTGGAGAGCACTTGCGCTTGTGTCCTTGGTCCTTGGCCTTGGCCTCGAGCATTCCTGTTCTTGGCCTCGAGAGTGTCTGTCCTCGGAAAGGCTGTCCTTGGCCTCGGATTTTTTTTGTGTCCTTGGCCTTGGCCTCGAGCTTTGTGTCCTCGACTCCACCTCTGATTTTAAGCTAGACGCATAGAACTTTTAAGGTTAATATAAAGGAAAGATAAAATTTGACAAAGTTTGGAGATAACGAAATGAGGGTCCCCCTCAAACGGGGCCGCCAAAATTCAATCAAACTTTTTAATCACTCACGCTAGACAGATGAAATTTCAGGGTAGACAAATATGAAGAAAAGTTTCCCCCAAACAGGACCCTCCAAAATTCAAACTTTTTAACCTTTTAAGCTTAACACATGAAATGGTGATCCACAAATTCTCAACGTACCCATTTGAAGCAACTTGCTTCAAAATACGTTTGCATTCCTGTAGCATCAGCTTTTTCCGAAAGGTGTTTCGCCAGTGCAGGCTTGACTATAAGCGAATTAAGAGTGCAACTAAGTGGAGAACATTTAGAAGCACTCAATGTCACGCACTGCAATAAAGTGCTGCTTTAATTGATCAAATCGCAATTTTAATTCAACCCGCACCCTGGTCACGTTGTTGCGTCCTTGGATAAGACGCTTTACGATAATTATCTCTGCTTGGTGGCTTTGAACAAGCAGCAAATTTACGTGGGAAGAACTCAAAACGTCAACAGGAAAGCTTGGAAAATGGTCAACTCCTAAGCGGGTGCGGATTCGTCCAAAGCATAGCGCACCGTCGCTTTCTCGTGATAGGAGGATAAAGATGCACCAATCAATCAATCAATCAATCAAATCGCTGAATAAATTTTTCTGGATATCGGTGGTGGTTGACTGGTTGTTCACTTTTTCCGCAAATGATGTTAATTTAAACCAGATTGGGATTGGGTATTTTGGATTCGGTTTTAGCTTTTCGGAATAATAATAGCCAACTATTCTGAAAAGCGCATTCCTATTCTGAAGCCTGCACTCTTTAAAAACAGTAATTACTTAAATTTGGTTTGCAATAAAAACTTGAATTTTCCTGACTTATTCTGTTTGTTTTTGCCAATTTCGATGATACTATTTTTGTTGATACAACTTAAGGGTTTTAAAAGTAAAAAGGAGGTTTTCGACAAATCTTTTAAAATTTTGCCAACTTCTCGTTTCCGGTGTAAAGTTTTAATTTTACGCTTAATGTTTCCGGTAGAGATTAAGAAGATTAGAGTAAAATGGTATACGAAATTAGATGAATTGCAATAATTAGCGTGACTGCATTGCGAACAAAAAGCTCCTACGCCAAAGCCAACAAACGATTATTATTAGTGTCTTTTGTTTTCGATTTTACACTAATTTCGATGGAATAGAGTTATCTTTGATTTTCGATGCAATAATTCTTCGCAAACTACAATTGAACAAAACAGTATTATTACAGAAAACGAATAATGATTCTATATACAAATACAGGTTGTTTTGGCTACACGCCAATAGAAAAAATTAAACTCAATTCCTTATTAGGCGATACTAGCAAAATTATATTCAAACGCGTGGTGAGATAGCGGGGCCCAGTACCGCGTCAAAATTTTTCAGGGCTTGATTATATCATCAAACGTATACCATCATTGGTTTCAAGTGCTCTGGAGCCAGTTTAGGTAGATTTTAACGGTCAAAATAAAGTCAAAATTTTGGGTTAGGTCTAAATTTTTCAAATTTGTATGTGATCAAAAATTCTCTTTTTAAAGCAAACAAAAAGTTTTTCTTCATTTTTCTGGATATTTGAGAATCAATGAAACGTTATGAGCAATTTTGTACAAGTTTGCATGGAGTTTTGCTACTCAAACTTCTGCAAATAGTTGCAATATGCCGCAAGACAATTGCCTGACGTAACTTCTTTACAAAAATGATTTTATAACAACACGAAACTCATTTTTTTAAATTAAAAACAAATAAAGAATGCAAGCTTCGGCATGACTAACATAACTAAAACACTATATGTCCAAATTCAAAAATCAATAAGCCAATTTTTGTTATACAGTATCGTATATCACTACAGATTAATAAGATTTTTGAAATCTTTGGACTGTACTGTTTTGCTTTCACAATCGACAAAACTTTTACACATTGCAACTTATTACCAACCAAGATTGAAATTTTGTCATTGTATTTTTCAATAAAAATTTTAAAACTAATGAGGCCAAAAATTCGTGAAAATTTTAGAACAGCAAATTTCAATCCAAACTTTACTGGTTGTTAAAAAAAGGGTAATTGGCAAGGAAATGTTTCTTATTCTTAGGTTTTTGTCCTACAGCGATTAGTTACTTTAATCACAAGACTGACTGATTGATATTTCTTTCTAAAGGCTGTTAATGAAAAGTGAAGAAGGTTACTTTCTTCAAACTTACATGAATTGCGAATAACAAAACTTTTTTTTTAATCAAAATTTGGAGCTCAATAAGGCCAAAAGGGTTAAGGTCAAAATACCTCGTAAAATCAAAATTTAGCTAAAATAAAGTCAAAATTACTTATTTTTTGGTCAAAATAAAAATAGACCTAACGATAAGCTATGGACAGTTTCCAGAGTCCTATAGGCACAATCAAACCTTTGATTAACAGCCTAAGGCATACTGTTTGGGAATCGACATTCGTCTTTTCTTCTTCGTCAGTATAGCTAGGACTACAGGTATGATGAACGTGAGCGTAGACAGGCAAGGAATCGCAAAATAACCAGATCATAACAATTTTTTTTTCCCGAAAATATTAAATAATCACAATACTAAAAGAGATAATTATAATAGTTCAATTCAAAATAGTTTCCATTAGCATGCCTTAGATAGCTGTTTTGCCCAATCTCAGGGCTCCTCAGTAAGGCTAGCAAGGCCAAAACGACAAATATCACCACAGATAAAAACCTTCAAAACATACATCTTTACCAATTTATCAATGAATGAATAAATCTTTTACAAGAATTAAAAATCGTTAACAAGTGAGTATTATTCATTTTTGTCGCGCGCTATACTTTAAATACTGTAGATAGATAGCAATACCGATAAATACTCAGTTGAGTTTAACAACCAACGCCTGATTGTTGTTAAAATTTAAAATTTATTTTTAAAATCATTATCAGACCATTTCGTAAACAATTTCTTCATGTTTCACATGAAAAAGTTTATATTTGTGTGATTACGTTTGGGAGTAATTTAGTACTTGATTTCCTAAAACGGACATATCACAACAAATTTGAGACATTAGAATCCAAAACGATCATTCTTTTGTGCAACGTGAGCAAATCAGCAGCATTTATTCGGACTAAGTGATAAAAAAATCCTTTCATTAGTAGTATACGGTAAAATGATCTAGCAAAATTAAAAAAACAAAACAAAAACGCACCGTTTACAGGTTATAGCAACAAAAACTTCAACCGAATTATTAATTTTTTTATACAAAGTAAAACCACAGTAAAATACTGGAACTGGAACCGCAATAACTGCCATAATTATAGCGAAATAATATGTTAGTTTGTAGCTGCAAATATTTTGTTTGAAAAGTTTGAAAGGTTCAAAATTTAGAAAAATGCGATATTACCAAACAGCAATGCGCCAAAATTTAAGTAAATGAGGTAAGTTTGCAGTTTATCGCTGTCATTAAGAACTTAATACAATTTTGCAATATATATCAATTTACACAACGCATGATTAAAGCTTATCATATGTCATCTAACTATTCTACATCATTAAATCAGTTCAAATAATTAAAATTGTCCGGAAGTTTTGTGATGCCTGAATACTTTCGTCTACTCGCCATAGGCGTATTATGTACGTCGTTAACTTAATTACGACCGTTCATCAAGATGGCGTATAATATTTCCAAGCGCAATTGGTACAACAGCACTGGTGGAGTATAAACAAAACTTTCAAGAAAGAATCTTGAAATTACGAATTATCTCCGCCCACGTCCACAGTATAATTTCAATGGGCCTGATATTTTCTCGTTGTTTGAACGCACAAACTTTTTCTTTGCATTACGCCACAACAAGCGCTTCATGCCATAGTTTGTAAAAGTAAACTTTGCAAATGTCCCAGCATTGAAAACAAGAAAGATTAAGAAAATCATTCAAACGCATAAAAAATGACATTTTGTCCCTAAAGCAATGGTAGTGAGCACCAAGAACAGCCCCCTAATTAGAGTTTAAGATCACATTCGACATCAGCGTATCTAACGAGTTCACGAAACAACTGTGTAAGCTTTTTTAAGGAAACTAGTTTGCAAAATTAAAGGTTTGTACATATTCATACGTTTTTCAAAATTTGGCCACCTACCAACTTTACCCCCCATTTACTAATTTTACGAACTCCTTTTTTAGCGTTCTAGGATTTACAGCAAACGGCTTACCTGACAATTATCCACAAAATATAATTAAGTTGTTGCGATAAACGAAAAGTTGTATTTACCCTTAGTACACATTTTTTCTTTTATTTCAATGTCGCGTTATATTACCACAAGCAACTTTTCCTTCTTTCTTCCCGCTTCAAAAGTTAAAAAAGGAACAAAACCAGCAACATTTTTGATGAGTTTATGATGTGACTGATGAATATATTGTTCAAGTAGGATTTTTTGAACTTGCTTCTCAATCTTCTCTCTTTCAGAGATTTCAAAAATTTGGAGAATACGAGTTTGTTAAAATTTTTAGTACTGCCAGGCCAACGCTTATGCTTTGACAACAACGATGCTCACCGTATAAGTATTAGAAGTGATGAGTATTCAATGTTAAAAAAGCAATATTAGCAAAGTCAAAATAGTATTCATAACGATAAAAATATATGCTTAAAAACAGTGTGACTAAAGATATATAATCTTTATTAACACTGTTTTGATTTTGTTAATATTGCTTTTTTACATTGAATGCTTATTACTTCTAATACTTATATCAACATTGTCTTGATTTTGCTAATATTGCTTTTTTAACAATGAATACTTATTACTTCTACTGCTTATACGGTGAGCCAGAGTTGTAAGTCGGGCCGGGCTTTTCGGGTCGGGTTCGGGCCTAAAGTTAACAAAAATTTCGGGCTTTGTTCGGGCCTAAATACGTACTTTTTGTCTTAGGTGCACAAAAATATAATCTAAATAAATTGGCAACACTGTTGAATTTTTCAGACTTAACTTAACTTTCGGGTTTTTTTGGGCATGATTTGGGCTTCAAATTAGTTTTCGGGTTCAGGCCGGTTTGGACCTGAACTAGTCGACCTGTTTACAACTCTGCAGTGAGATCATTGTTGTCAAAGTATAATCGTGGAACTGCAGCTCAGACGGAAGTGTTTTGAACAGCGTTTTAAAACTACATGTGAAACCATTTTCCGATGTCTGAAATTATGAAGATAAAAGTAATTTTAACAGCTGAAAATGATAGCTTTCGTTTGCATTTTGAGGTATAATTCTAATTCTTAGGTTAGGCCGTTGTGTTCTGTTTGAAGGTGTATGCATTGGGTTCAGCAAAAGAATAACGTAAAAAAAAATTGGTTCGGAATGAAGTCCTTGTATCCTGTGAATCATGACACGTTTTTGTTGTCTGACAGCAAACGGAAGATCAACGTAAAAAATTATAACTTGCAAAACTAGTCATATGAAGCAGAAGAATTTATCGTTTCATTAACTGTTGTTTCACACGCGAAACTTATTGTTGTCTTGTTACGAAAAATGATTAACAAAATAATTAATTGGTTTTGATAACAAATACTGCGTGAAACTTCCTAACTCTACAATAGCTGAATGCTAGGAAGACAGCGATCGGTTCTGTTAGTTGTTTATTCTAAAACGGTAACTCACGCAATTGCAATGGGTTCATTGGTTTAATCAGCATGCTAAAGTAATTCGAGCATAGCAACATTTTCCTTTTTGATCTATCTGCTATACTAAATTTACACCGATGGAATGCACAAACGACGATAAGTTAATCCGCATATTGTTTTGCTATTTACCGTCAAGCTGATGAACATTATGGTATAAAATAAAGGAAGAGGCTATTTTATCGGAAATTTTTATCTACTTTTTTTATATTTATTCTGGCCCGAATTAATCCAAACTTAAATCCTTACTCTGAAACTAACCCCAAACCTATATTCTTAAGTGGAGTGCCAATATACAGGGTGTCCATGAAGTCTCTTTACAATCTAAAAAAATTACTACAACGTCAAATGATGAGATAACGCAATGAGGGTTTTGTTTATGTTAATCAGTATTTCATAAAGTTTTCATTGACACTAAAATTTAAGCTTCAGATAAATTTTTTTGTGTTTCAGGTAAAATTTCTACAAGTGTAATGATTGAGTTACACGAACCCCTTAAAATCTGAAATGACTACTTCTCAAGAAAAAGCGCAATGTGTATCCCGGTGTATTGAGACAAAATCAGATGCTTAGACCCAGCGAGACTACAGAACTAAGTATGGAAGAGGCCAACCATCACGTCCTTCAATTCGTTTATGGTCCAAGAACTTTATGGAGACAGGGACGTGACGGCTGTCACCTCACTGAGAATCAAAGCCTTTTTCTGTTCAACCAGCTAGTGATGCAAACTCCAACAGCAACGTATAGTTGCTTGATTAGCATCACAAGCTCGTTTAACAGATCAAGGTTGTGATGCTTTAATTCTGTTTAACCAGCTTGTGATGCTAATCACGCGACTTCGCGTCGCTAATGGCGTTTGCATCACAAGCTGGTTGAACAGGTCAGAGTTGTAAGTCGGGCAGGGCTTTTCGGATCGGGTCAAAGTTGACAAAATGTCGGGCTTAATTCGGGCCTGAGACATGCTTTTTGTCTTGGTGCACAAAAATATAATCTAAATAACTTGGAAACATTGCTAAATTTTTTAGACCTAACTTAACTTACGGTTTTTTTCGGGCATGATTTGGGCTTTAAATTGGTTTTCGGTTTCGGGCCGGGTTCGGGCCTAAGCTAGTCGGCCCGTTTACAACTCTGGAGCAGGTTATTTTTATGGGTTTTTTTTTGAGGAGCAGTCATTTTTTGGGGATTCATATAACTCAATCATTAAGCACATCGAAGTTTTATCGGAAACAATTAGTTTCAGTGCCAATAAAAAGTTCATAAAATACTGATTAACAT
Source organism: Trididemnum nubilum (assembly GCA_963965965.1). NCBI lineage: Eukaryota > Metazoa > Chordata > Ascidiacea > Aplousobranchia > Didemnidae > Trididemnum > Trididemnum nubilum. The sequence goes on from OZ014471.1 coordinate 33,413,955, forward strand.
AAAACAATCCGCCTTGCGTTATCTCATCATTTGACGTAGTAGTATTTTTTTTAATTGCAAAGAGACTTTATGGACACCCTGTACTTCAACTAGGGCTACCATACGTCCTCTTTTAAGAGGATTTGTCCTCTTTTTCTGTTTAAAATGAATTGTTTTCTCTGAATACCTAAAAAGTAGCCAAATGTTCTCTTTTTTAATGCTCAGAATTTAAAAAGTGGGAGTCGAAGACCAAACCAACCAAAAACGATATCCGTTCACACATGTGTTCAACTTTTGCCGACCTGCATCCAACCGGTCTGACTGAAGACATTTCTTCTTTTTTTTTGTTTTTGTTTTTTGTAACAGTTTTATCATTGGTAGCATTTTGATTGAGGGAAGGGGCTGGGCCCTCTACCCTCCCCCTGGCTACGCCTGTGCTGCCTTTTCCTATATCTGTTATTATCTATTTACTGTAAAATAAAATCGTAGGCCCTACGTGATCTACAGCTATATGATATATCAAAGATAAAACAACAACGTACTACCCGCATAAATAAAAATGTGCTTCACAGAAGCGTAAGTGTAAATCAACATTCGCGCAATGATATTGCCTGAGAGTATATTCAAAGGAAACTATATTGCTTTGGATAACTAACTCGTTCGCACAAAATTATAAAAATATGTTGGTTTCAAGCGCAACCAAGACTTTGCTAAGGGGAGAGGGAGGAAGGGCTTAAACACAAAATTGAATATTTTTGTTTGAAGAAATGTCTCTTTTGGGCAGATTGCAGAGCAATCTTGTGCATTGTAGAACTTAAGTGCAGTGCCGTCGCCAGAGCAAACGAAGTGAGGTGGCACTAGCCAAAAGTGGGGGGGCACTAAAGTTTGCTTATAAAAACTGATCTTTAGATTTTGTAGGGCCTCAATTATGCACGATTTTAAAATAAGGCTGGAAGCGTTTCTTAGCTTGTTTTGTCTGAGGCTCTTAATCGCTTGAAAAATCAATCTACAGCCAGAAATGCGAATGTTAGGCGTACCAAAGAAGCAGTAGGCGATTCCATAAAAATGTAAGGGGAGAGGTTATGTGATTCTACCGCTAACACGATCCGCACAACTGAATGAACTTTCGTGTTAATGTGTATTAGTCGATTTAGAGTATGAGTAGCACTGAAACAAAATTGCATTTGCAAATTACACTTGCGTTACTAGCCATCTCAAAAAACGAGCCATTGCTTCACTGGTAATAGTTTGTGCATTTAAGATTCAGTGATTTTTTATTCTGTAATTTGACTGAATTTATATTGAGGCTTTTAATCGTTTTTTGAGGTTTTTATTGAGGCTTTTAACAGTTCTAAATTTGTGTTTTTCAGAAGTTATGTTAAATTGATTTTACTGCAAATGTAATCTGCAAGTACTGCGAGTATTGTAAATTGCAAGTACTGTTGCGAGTATTGCTAGTATCTCAAGAGTAATTTGCAAGTACATTTTTTGCGTTTTGATGCTGTTCAAATTCCATGTCGATCAATACACATTAACACGAAAGCTCATTCAGTTGTGCAGATCGTGTTAGCGGCAGAATCACATAACCTCTGCTTTCACATTCTTGTAGAATTGCCCACTGCTTTCTTTGGTAGGCTTAACATTGCTAAAATCAATTTGTAAAATTAATCTGATTTATTTGGTTATTGGGTTAGAAGATGAGTTGGTAAAAGATTCAGCAAGTTCGGAAGTTGCTGAAGCCCCAGCCCAACTCCCGGAAGTCACTGGAACTCCAGCCCCTACCCTGGAATGTTGAAATGCCGCGGAGAGTAGCACGCTCGATGTTGGCCGTCGGCTTGGCGGGCATCGAACCCATTTGACGAGGTTGCTAAATCGGATCAACCGCCTCGTCCTGAATGAGAAGGCCACTGGCGATTGCTCCAAATTGTCAGAACTAGTCGCCCTGAAGAAGCAGGCCGATGCTGCCATGGACTCCTACTCGGAGGCACTGGTAAAAAGCAACCTTCGAAGCGATGAAGACGAGGCTGCGGAGATGAGTCAAAAAAGGGAAAAGTTGGCAGAGATTGGGCAGCTGTTCGCTAACTTTTTGGCTGAGGCCGTGAGGGTTATGTTGTCTCAAACCTCGAGTTCTTGCAACGGATCGATTCGGAGTCATGTGACCGAAACAGCTTTCCGAAAGATCATAGCTTAAGTAGAAACGGAACTGGCCCGAGAACGGCGTGTCACAAATCTGCAGCAGAAGACGCTGGCGGAGCGCGAAGCCATCGATTCTCGTTGTCGAGAGGCAGGGTAGGTAGAGAAACGGCTCAAGCTGCGCGTCGATTTGGGGATGAGGATGATCGAAGCGGAGGCTACCGTGGAAAAAGCTCGTGCTGAGCTTGAACTATCGCTGGTGCTGTCCGAGATCGGTGATTTGGCGCCCGTTATAAGCGTCAAAAACAAGGTTAGGAACTTTGTGAATTCTGCTGATAGTGACGTTTTAAGCGTGAATCTTGACCATCCTAGAGGTGGTCTGGGCGCTGTCGAGGCAGTCGGTGCAAATAGAGTGGCGGATCGGATGATGGAGACCGCGCACTCGTCTGGCACGGTGCCGTTGGCAGTCACCGGCCGGCGAGAGGAAGGTGACACTTTGTATATTGCCAGTGCTAAGCGCAGCTCGAGTCGGCCAGTAGCCGTGGCGATGGGGTCGGTAGCAAGTCAAGTTGGTTTGCTAAACGGGAAGGGCTAAGCGGGAAAGACGTTAAATTGCAGAATCAGAAGGATTCTGATGCTTTGCTGCCCTCTTACGACGCGAGTAAATAGCAAGGCACAGCTTAGGCCGATTCGAGCCAGAATGAGCGCTCAATGTTAAGCAGTGATAAACGTATTCCCTTAGCATGCATTCTAAGGTCGGTGTTGTGAATGTAGGAAGTGCTCCAGGGAGCTGTGCTTTGGCAAATGTTGTTAAGGTAGAGCATTTGAGCGCGGGGTGCTGGTTGGCGGACAGCTTAGCTCAAGCCTTTGCTTGAGCTGGACTGGACCTGATCCCGAAGCTTGCTATTAAGTTCAGCGAAGCTAGTGGTGACTATTACGGGTTTAAGGCTCAGATCTAAGCTCACCTAGAGGACGGAAATTTGGCCCTTGGTTCTAACCGTGCTCTTCAGTTTCTTTGGAGTCGACTAAAGGAGACGCGCGGAGTTTGATCAAGAACTGTTCCATGAGCAGGGACAAGTCAGCGGCTTTACAGCAAGCTCTGGATTTGTTGCTGGAGAAGGCCTTCGGCTCTGGGGATGTAGAATATTGTGGATTGCTACGACAAGTTTTGGAAGGACCTGGGGTCAAAAAAGAAGATCGGGCACTTTTGAAATTCTACTTTGCCTTGCAGGGCTGCTGGATTGCCGTTGAGAGCTCGGACTCGATGGAGAAATTAAACTCAAATACTACGGTAGACGCCCTCTTTCGGCGCCTGCTGCTTGAGCTGAGAAAGGAACTGCACTCCCGCGCCGTGAAGCGTCATTTCGGGGATAGAATTTCGTCTGAGTTTATTTTGAATTTTGTGTTGGAGAAGGCCTGGAGAAGGCTGAGGACGCGAACTCTTTTTGGTGGAGGTTACTGCAGGAGTCTACGCAGTCGCGAGCGGCTGATGCCTCTAAGCCTGGCCTGTACGGTTGAATGTCATGCAGACAGAAAATACTGCTCTCGGGGCTAAATCCGAGAGCTACCTCGATAACGGTTTCAGGAGAGCTCACTCTTGCATGTACTGTGCCTCTAGGGATCACTTGTTGCACCGGTACAATACCTTCCGGTCTACGACTTTTAGGCGCGGACGTTTAGGTGCGGGACGTTAATGCGCCGCCGATTATGCCCTAGGACTTTTAGGTGCAGGACTTTTAAGCTCCAGAGGTAACAAAAAATTTTTTTCAAGAAAAAATATTTTTAACAGCCTTTTCAAGAAAAAGAATTTTTTTCCAAAAAAACTTTTTTTTCCAAAATAAGTTTTTTTCCAAAAAACATTTTTTCTACGAAATTACGTTTTTCTTCCACCCCAAATTTTTTTTCTTTCAAATAACAGTCTTTTTTCAATTAAAAACTTAAAAAAAAACAACTTTTTCCGACAAAAAAGTTTTACTTTGATTAAAATGTTATAATTTTCGAAGCTTTTAATCTGATGTTGGCCAAGAAGAATCGTCAAAATAGAGAGTGCAGGAAAAGGAGTGGCTATAGGAAAAAGCCGAGCGATGATTGGTTGGAAAAGGATTGGTGAGAGAGCGTCATTTGTGTACAACCTTTAAGCTGTACAAGAATTCTTTTTGTCAGCAGAGGGCAGGGTTAGAAGTTTTGAAAAAAGTGACTTCAAAAGCAGATAGATGGAAGCAGAGCGGAAAAAGTTTTACAAAAAATTGATTTCGTATCGCATTTTTTTTCAATAACAAAAAATGTTTTCTGCTACTTACTTGCAAAGTTCTTTTTACCTAATCCAGACGCATGCGATCTCCAGCCAGCGGTCTCAAGTTTTGCGGCGCACGGACACGAGTTGCTTGTGCAATATTGGCACACGCAGCAAGCCGTGTGACGTTTCATGGTTATTTTGAGTCTACCTCAACCAAACAATAGAGTACAAAATTTTTCAGGAGCTAAGGATTCGTCTCTCGGCAGATTCCTATTTATGGTCTTTACATCTTGATATAAATATAGTAAAAGCAATGTTTAATTCGATATTTTAAGCATAATCTTTACACCTTGTTGTAAATACATTTATAGTAAAAACAATGTTAAATTCTTGAAGTCACCTTCTTCGGAATTGCGTCAAGAACTTTAGAAGTTGAATAGGATTGCTGCTGCTTCAACTTGTTGTTTTACTTTCGAATTATTTTTGCAGTGTGAGTTGAATTAAAGTGGATGCAGACTCGACAACCATTTTCGACAATTTTTCATGTACAATTTTTCATACCAGCGCTGTGTAGTTTAAATTTTTTACGCTCACTGCATTTTGTGCAATTAAAATTTGTCATCGTTTTACTCGTGACAATTGTTCAGCACACCAGAATTCAATTTGTAATCTGTTAAAGACATCCTTGTCCAACACATGCAAGTGAAACGAACGATTAAGTTATATGTGGGCTCGGCTTTCCCCTAATAAACTTTGGATACGCGAAAGAAATCAGCTTGAAAGCGAAGTTTGCGTTTGATTAAAAATGCAATACGAAATCAATTTTTTGTAAAACTTTTTCCGCTCTGCTTCCATCTACCTGCTTTTGAAGTCACTTTTATCAAAACTTCTAACCCCGCCCTCTGCTGACAAAAAGAATTCTTGTACAGCTTAAAGGTTGTACACAAATGACGCTCTCTCACCAATCCTTTTCCCGCCAATCATTGCTCGGCTTTTTCCTATAGCCACTCCTTTTCCTGCACTCTCTATTTTGACGATTCTTCTTGACAAACATCAGATGAAAAGCTTCAAAAATGTTAACATTTTAATTAAAATCAAAGTAAAACTTTTTGTTGGAAAGTTTTTGTTTTAAGTTTTTAATTGAAAAAAGACTGTCATTTGAAAGAAAAAAAATTTGGGGGGGAAGAAAAACGTTATTTTGTAAAAAACATGTTTTTTTGGAAAAAAATTCTTTTTCTTGAAAAAAAAAGTTTTTTTGGAAAAAAATTTTTTTTGTACTTCTGGCGCATAAAAGTCTCGGCGCATAAAAGTCCAGGCGCATAAAAGTTCTAGGGCCTAATCGGCGGCGCATAAACGTCCCGTGCTTAAACGTCCGTGCCTAATAGTTATGGTCCGATAGCTTCTTACGGAAAAGAGTGGGTCAGCGCCGAGGTTTGGAAAGAGACAAGAAAGCTTGTTGTATTTGCTTTGGTCTCAAATCTCAACCACCGGGCGGCCCAATGCTTCAGCAAAAGGCGCTGTGCCAGTTGCGGAGGGCACATCACTCGCTTTTGCAGTTTGAGAGAGCGGATGACGATCCGGCTTCTCAAGAGGCTGTTCCCAAGGGAGAAACTGCTACTATTACAACTACTGATACTATGACTGTAGTCTGATACTATGACTGTAACCTGACGAGCGAGCGACAGAGGTCATGGAGAGAACATGCGCTTTGGTTGAGGGTCACCAGCAAATTAATTTGCCTTTTAAGCCAGGTTGCCCCGATCTGCCGGATAGTGAAGCTATGGCTCGTTCCCGCTTGATGGGCTAAAACGCCAATTTTTTAGAAACCCTAAGGTCTTTGTGCAGCACAAGACCAAAATTGATGAAGTGGTCAAGCAGGGGCATGCTGTTTAGCTGCCAAGCAATCAGTCTTTGGCTGAAACGGGGAGAGTGTGGTGTATTCCTCACCACTTTTTTATGAATCCCAAATTTACGATGGTATTCGACTGTGCGGCCGCGGTGGGTGGAGAGTCGTTAAACGGGCAGATTTTGCAGGGGCCGGATAACACGAATACGCTCCTTGCGGTTTTGCTTTGTTTTCGTGCGCATGACGTGACATTGGTGGGCGATATCCGCACCATTATCCACCAGGTGAGGGTGGATCCGGCGAACCGGTCCGTTTTGCTGTTCCTTTGGTGGAAGGATGGTAACCTGACCGGACCGATTGTGACCTACAAGCTTAATGTTCACTGTTTTGGATTGACGTCATTTCCGAGCGTTTGTGGATTTGCCCTTATAGGAGCATGGCGAAGGAAAATCGAACAAACCGTCGGAGATGACGGTGAATCGGAACTTTTACGTGGATGACATGCTCGCGTCCTTTCCTAATGCCGATGTGTGCATCCAGCTGGTTCCTGAGTTGGATGATTTGCTCCACAGCGGGGGGTATGAGATGACGACAGTATGCCAGCAATAACGTGGATGTGATAAATGCCATACCTAAGGAGCGTTTGGCGTCGTCGCTTCAAGTAGTGGACGTTGGGCCGAACGTTTTACCTTCTCACAAGGTCTTGGGCAGCAGCGTAGCCAGGGGGGGCGGGGCGGGGGGGCTATAGCCCCCCCCCCATTGGCATGTCGACCAAAATGCAGAATGAGAAAAACACTACGTTTTTAGCACTTTTGAGACTGTTTTATGCACTGGAATGGACTAAATAGTGATTTAAAACAGTTTTTAAAACATATATTGAGGGGGGATTAATTTGTCAAAAATAAAACTTACAAATAAATGGAAACTTTGAAAAATAATCAAAAATAAGCAATCAAATTTGATCGCAAGTGTAAAAATGCTAAACATATGTGTAATCAATATATATACTAAGAACTAAGGAATAGGGGAGAGGGGGTATTCAGTATTAGTTAGTTACCAATCATTTCTCTCCTTTTCATTAGCCCCCCCCTCTTCCGATTATTTTCTCTATAAACTGTATGCGAAATAGATTACTCCGCGTGAGTTTTATTGAACTATCAGATTTTATAATTTACCAGCATCTAAACAAGAGAACTAACATTTTACCATTAGTCATTTCCCTAACAGCCCATTTATGCTACCAGTTTAATCATGTTTGCACTGCCAATTTCTAAGCCACGTTTTAAAATCATTATTTTTTAAGCAAAAAAGCCCTAAAGTGAAGTTATTTTTGCAAAAAAATGCAATGTGTCATAATTTTTGTGCAAAAAATTTAGCAAAAAAATTTTTGTGCGCTGGGGGCTCCGCCCCCAGACCCCCAAAACAGCCCCCCCATTGCGGATTTTTGGCTACGCGCCTGGTCTTGGGCCTGGCTTGGAATCCAAACTCAGACCTGTCTAGTTTAAAAGTGTCTTTGCCTGATGTTAACCGTTGGACTCGGCGAACACTCTTGTCGATGATGATGATGTACGACTGCAGATAAACGTTTGAGAATGGCAGCCCCTTTTATGCTCCGGGCTAAAGTTTTGATGCAGCAGCTTACTAAGGAGAGCGCTGATTGGAATGCTGAGTTCAGGGAACGAGACTGAACAGTCTGGCAAAGCTTTTTTGCGGATTTTCCGTGCTTGAACGAACTTGTCATGCCGAGGGGCTATTGGGGGTTGACAGACTGTTTTAGCGTAGAGCTGCATTGCTTCACTGACGCGAGCAAGCTGGGATTTGAAACGCTTTGCTATCTGCATACTTTTGATGGGTCAAGCTACGCCTGAACATTTGTGATTGGCAAAAGCCGCGTAGCCCCATCTCCGCAGCTATCCATTCCTAGATTAAAGCTGTGTTCTGCAGCAGCCGCCGTGAAGTTGGTGAAAGCTGTGCGGCGGGAGCATGACTTGAACTTCAATCGAATTATGTATTGAACGAACTCAACAACTGTTTTGAGTTATATAAAGTCGACCTCCAACAGGCATCCGGTTTTCGAGTCAAACCAGATAAAGTTGATTTCGGAGTTCTCGGACTGAGCACAATGGCGCTGGGTGGACACGGTTAGGAATCCAGCGGACTTGTTTAAGAGACGTTTATCCTTCTCAGGTCTATAAGGCGATCCAGTGGATTCAGGGGCGGCCTTTCAGCTTCAGGATGAAAGCGTTTGGCTTGCACGTGAGTCAGCAGGAATGCCAGAGGACGGAGACGCCGACGGGTGAAAGTTGATGGCTGCGGTTACTATTGAGAGCGCCGGCATTTTACGGGCCGGCAATGGCAAGGCTTGTGCGTCAAAAGACCCACTTTGCCGACTCACCAGCCGTTATAGCAGTTTGTGCAGAACGGTGAGTGCAGTAGTCTGGCTGCTACGAGTCAAGCGTTTGCTTCAAATGAAAGTAAACAACCGCTGGGGTAGTTCTCTGCTGAAGCCGATCGAGCTAGAGGCAACAAACGGAAACAAGTACGACTCTGCCTTCTTGACTTTGGTGCGGCTTGTGCATTGGCTGTTCGTCGAAACGTTACTAAAGTGATTTTTAGCGACAATGCCACCAACTTTTTCGGAGCCGAAGCAGAGCTGCAATGGCGCTTGCAGCGGCTTAGCCAACAAAGTGTGATTAGTGAGTTGGTTTTGCGGGGCATTGTCTGGAAGCATTCTCCGCCCTTGGCCAATCATCAAGGCGTAGTTTTTGAGTCGAAAAACCGCTTAGTGAGAAAAGTGATAGTAGGTCTTATGAAGACCGTTTGTGGCGGACTTTGAATGACGAGCAACTAGTGACTTTGGCTAAAGAAATTGAGCATGTGCTTAATTGCCGGCCATTGACTTGGGCCAGCTCTGATCCCACGGATATGTCCGCTACCACACCGCTAACAATACTTTTGGCTTGCCTCGAACCGGCATCAGCACCTAACGTTTTTTGCTAGTCTGATGGACTTCGTTCGTCATGGAGGACCGGCAATTGAGGGCTGACAAGTTTTGGCAGAGGTGGCAGTCAGAGTATTTGCCTCTGTTGCGCAAGCGCCACAAGTGGTTGGCTCCTCATGATAACTTTGCAGTGAACAATCTCGTGTTGATGGTGGGTGAGGGCACGCCGCGGAACACGTCGCCTAAAGTGAGTATAACCGGTATTATGACACATGCTGACGGAGCCGTACGACGAGTCAAGCTTCCTGCTGCTCACGGCAAAGAATACGTTCACGACATTAGGAAGTTATGTCGGCAAGAGGGCAGGCGCGTAGCCAGGATTTGGAAAAGGGGGGGGCTATTTTGAAAGAGTGAGAAGTGTGCAAACGACCTTGACTCGAATTTTCATTGACCTTGAATCAGTTTCAGACGGTTTGTCCGAAATTTGAGACGAAATGTCTCGGAAAGATCGGAAATTCAAAGGTTTTTTCCGACCAAAATTAGGTGATCTCCAAAAAAAAAAAAAAAAAAAAAAAGGTCTTCGCCAAAATTCAGGGCGATTTTTCTTCCAAAATTTCGCAAGTTCAAGCTTTTGTGGGGGGGCTCTTTTCGCATGGGGGGGGCTATTTTCCATTTTGTACAGAAAATCGACCTCAAAAGCACAAAAAACATGCGATTTTGCATACTTCACAACCCAATGGGGGGGGCTCAAGCCCCCCCCGCCCCCCCCCTGGCTACGCTACTGCAAGAGGGGAATGTAATCAGCGCTTAACTCTTTGTTGTTCATTCTTTGTAAATTTGTTTGTGAAAGCAATGCTTAATGAGATGATTTTTTGACTTAAGTTTATGATGATTTTTTGACATGTGTTTGCGCTCGCTTCCTTTTTTTTTGATGAAATCTTTCTTATTTTTGTGACCTGCGTCTGGATCGTTTTTAGGTCCGGCGAATGATACGCTCACTTTCGCCTTTTTGTTGTTTTTGCTCTGTCTTCGGTTTTGGAATATTTTTTATCGTAAGTTGCGGCAATGGCAAACAGCCGTGTCGGCCATGATTCAGTCAAATTAATGATTTTTTTTACACCCACGCTTGAACTGGTGACGTCCCGCATAATATTCTGGTTTGTCGGCTGATTCATAAAGTTGTTTACGATGAAGGGACAGTGTTTTTCCTTTTCTTGGATGAAAATTCGTAGTTATGACGAAAGCATATAAATATTGGTACACGTGCTAGAATTGGACATATCTACAAAGGCTATCTCTTCTGAAACTTAATAATTTGTGCATTTAAGATTTAGTGAAATTTTGTTTTATAATTTAACTGAATTTATATTGCGGTTTTTAACCGTTCTAAATTTGTGTTTTTCAGGAGTTATGTTAAATTGGTTTTACTGCAAGTGTAATTTGCAAGTACTGCGAGTATTGTAAACTGCAAGTATTGTTGCAAGTATTTAAAGTATTGTTGCGAGTATTGCAAGTATTGCAAGTGTACTTTAGCGTTTTGGTGTTGCTCAAATTCCAAATCAACCAATACACATTAACACGAAAGTTCATCTAGTTGTGCTGATCGTGTTAACGGCAGAATCACATAGCCCCTTCCCTCACATTCTTATAGAATTGCCTGCTGCTTTCTTGGTAGGCCTAACATTGGAAAACCCGCGCCTCCAAGGGAGACTGCGTCTTTATGCACAGCAGTTGGTTGCCAGCAATTTCGCAAAGAATCGAGAAAACATCCACGGAGAATTATATGTTTGAACGTAATTATTCCTTTTTCTATCATTGTCTGTTGTCTTGTCGTTGCGTGATGTTCCGAAAACAGTATTTTGAGCCAACCAAAATGGAGGGCACAAGCAGCCGTTAGGGGAGCACGCCCACTGGCCCACCCGTAGCGACGGCAATGCTCTAGGGTATCACAGACAAGGGTCTGGAGACAGATTCCCTGCTGCCGAAAACCATAGTGGTCTTTGGGCAACGCCCACAATCCTTGGACGATTTTTGTAATTTTTTCCAACAAATTTTCTATTTGATGACATTTAGATCAAATTTCGCCAGTTTTTGGAGCCGTTTGAAAGAACTACATCGCAAGGATCTTAAAGCCAGTTAAAGAATTAAACTGCTCAGCATCCCCTTATTCAGCTTTCACTTGTGGTCAGGTCCAAACCACATTTAAGCGTTTGCATTTTTAGGTTAAATTTCTGAAGAATCTTAGCTAAGAGGCTGAATCTCCCTTAAATCCCCCTCCCGTCTGCATGGTTGCGCCAATGGTTGGTTGTTTTCGTTTCAATAGCATCTGAAGTTGTTTGAAAATTAATAAAACACCTACATTACCTAGTAATTCTGGCCCATCAAAGCATATCATGCGGCTATCAAATCTTTTTTTCTACACCACATAAAGGCAAGGGCAAAGTTTCCGTAAACATTTTTAGAATTTTCTAGAAAACTGAATGATTTTGAACCCAGTTGGTATACACGTCAATAACGTCATTTTTCCAAAATATGGCCATGATGTTGTTATAATGACGTTATCAACTCAAAATCAGTTTTTTCCAAAAAAATTTGGTGAACAACAACCCGCATGCCAAATTTGGTGTTCGCGCGATTCCTGGTTTAGAAATTAGGTAGGGGCATTTCCCCCCCTCTCCACCGTGTAAAATGACTTGGTCCAATATCAACGTGTAAAATTGTGTTAATAATTTTCTATTTTTCATGATTAAGGTGATAAAGTCCCTTTGATGGTAGTCCTTTTTCGAGCCCCATTACGCTTTATCATTAAATACTTGATGTTGTCATACTTCCAAATAAGTCACTACATAAAAATGAAAATTTGATGTTAGTTTGAGCTTAAAAGTTTACGTACAGTAAGTACAGAAGTAAATTTGGAAGTAATAAAAGCATAACATTTTGGAAATTGCTATATTCTTGTTCTTGGTGACTTTTATTGATGAAAAGTTTCCACGCTAAACACTGCCAAACATTGATTGGCACCGCACTTTTCTGTGGCATGCTTGTTATCATATCAAGTACTAGTATTTCTCTTTGTCTCATGCTACAGTTGCAATACAGCTCAACATTGCTACATAATTGGCTTAACTGCCACAATTTGCAGAGGTCGCAAGCCGTATGTTTCTTGCTTTTTTTTTTCGCGGGTCAGATTAGGCCCGTGGGCCATAGGTTGCCAACCCCATAATCTGGGGCCACATACTATGGTCTTCCGAAAAACACGAATATTCGTGTTTCGGAAGTCATTCGGTTTTCGAATTTTTATTCGGAATAGATTTTAACAAACATTTTTTGAAAGTTTGAATTAAGTTTTCTTCGTAAAAGTATAACTTTGTTCTCTTCGTGTTCGGCATTTTTTTTTTAAATGTTATTACTAAAAAATTTTCGTATTCGGATATTCATTATTTACTTTCCAAAACAAAAATGTTGCTTCAAAAATTTTCGTAAAAAGTTCTTGAATGAATTCCGAACAAAAAATCATCGTTTTCGTATTCGTCAAAGCAATTTCCCCTTACTTTTGCGTTCAAACACGAATAAAAAACGTCATCAAATGTGTAACAATCATAAAATGATTGTATATTATGTCAATACCCAACAAATCATTGTCACCTCTTTCGCTTTGCTGTGCACGTGTTACATTTTGTTTCATTTGAATGTAGCAATCTTGATTTGGTTGTTTCAAATTTCTGTCAAGTTATATCTCGACAAATCAAAAATGAGTCGCAGATTCACTCAGGAAGAAGTGAATCTTCTGGTAAGCTTAGTTAGTCAAAATTACGACTTTCTAACATCTTCGCTTTCCGCCTCCAAGACGAAAGGTAAGGTGGATCAAAAATGGAAACGGATTGCTGATTCCATCAATGAATTAAGAGGATATCCATTGTCACCTAATAGCCAACAATTACCAAACTCGCCGCTTTCAAACCTATCATGCACAGTGGAAGCTTCTAGAATAAATGAGTTATAATGCGATCCAGGCCACTTGGCTACCACATCTCGAAAAATAAGATTTGCATTGCATACAGCCTGAATGTTGATAGAGTGGTATCTTTTTCGATTGACATAGGCATATTCGTCTTCAGAGGGTGCAATTATGCGAATATGTGAACCATCAATCGCACGGATTACTCTAGGCAAATAAGACACTTGCTCAAAATCTTCGAATAGGCTACACGCAAAATTTCTTCTTTTTTATGCATGTAAATATAATGGGAAGCCTTCTTTACCATAGCATCAACAAATGCGGACAATATTCGACTTACAGTGGCTTGTAAAATGTAGAAATAAACATAAAATCTTTGCTGCCCGATGCCGGCGTCTTCCAATGATCTATACCACCCACACATTTCATATCCTCCCGAACTATTTCACAAACTAGGCAAATTTCTTCCTTCCTCAACCATAATTCTTGGACAAGCTCTTGATCAGTTTTGCTTTCTAACAAACTGCCGGTTCTTCTTTCAAAGTTTCTATCCTCATTCATAAATTCATATAACAAAGCCATGCTGAAAGCAAGCAATAACGTGGTGCACGTTTTTCTCTATTACCAACCAATAACCGGCGAAGCAAGCGTAAATGCCAGCAAAAAAATCTTCGGAAATTTTACGAGTGGTCTACAGTAGCGTAGCCAGGGGGGGGCGGGGCGGGGGGGCTATAGCCCCCCCCCCCCCCCATTGGCATGTCGACCAAAATGCAGAATGGGAAAAACACTACGTTTTTGGCACTTTTGAGACTGTTTTATGCACTGGAGTGGACTAAATAGTGATTTAAAACATCTTTTGAAACATATGTTTAGGGGGGGGGGGCTAATTTGTCAAAAATAAAACTTACAAATAAATGAAAACTTTGTAAAATGGTCAAAAATAAGCAATCAAATTTGATCGCAAGTGTAAAAATGCTAAACATAAGTGTCATCAGCAAATATACCATAAACTAAGGAATAGGGGAGGGAGGGGCTATTCAGTATTAGTTAATTACCAATCATTTCTTTTAAATCTCATTTCATTAGCCCCCTCCCCCAATTATTTTTCTGTATAAACTGTATACGAAATAGATTACTCCGTGTGAGTTTTATTGAACTATTCGATTTTATAATTTACTAGCATCGAAGCAAGAGAACTAACATTTTACCAATAGTCACCTCCCAAATAGCCCATTTTATGCCACCAGTTTAATCATGTTTGCACTGCCAATTTCTAAGCCACGTTTTAAAATCATTATTTATTAATCAAAACAGCCCTAAAATGAAGTTATTTTTGCAAAAAAATGCAAAATTTTGAAGCGCTGGGGGCTTGGCCCCCAGACCCCCATTGGCCTCCAGCGGCTGGGATATCCATCCCCAGACCCCCCATACAGCCCCTCCATTGCAAATTTCTGGCTACGCGCCTGGTGGTCTAGAGCATTCGTAAATTTATCCGAAAATTCGGGCTAATTCAGGAACATTTTGAGCCATTTTCACTTTTTATTCCGAAGAAAAAAAATGTTAGTAACGAACAAAAAAATCTTCGGCCGAACAAAAAATCCTCAGAAAAAAATTCAAAATCTTCGTAAAAATTTCCGAAGAAAAAAAATCCTTGGCCGAATAAAAAAGTCTTCGGCCGAAGATTTTTTTGTTCGGCGAAATATTTACGAACATTCGGAAAAATGAAAATCTTCGAAACGAAGATTCGGAAATTTTATTCGTAACGAAGACCATAGTATGCCAATTTCACGAAACACGAATGTTCGTGTTTTTCCGAAAACCGTAGCATATGGCCCTTGATGTCGATGGTACATCTACGCATTAAAACTGTGTCTTAGGCCGGAATCACACGATCAAGTTTTTTGCACAATTTTCTTGCATCAATCGTGTGAAAAGTCGTGCAAGTTTATGTTTCACTATTGCGGGCTCCTGTCAGCAATCTTATTTTACAGCCGTGTGAAAATGAAAATCAGAGTCCAGAAAGTCTTGCTCAGTTCTTGCGGGGAAATGGAACCGAGCTCTATTTTGCCAGCAACTTTTTTAAAAGCCGCCATTTTCAACGGTAAAAACTCAGCTTTTAGCCGTATTTTTGAAAATATTTAGCTGCAGAATACAAAACAAAAACCGCCAAAGTCAACGCAAAAAACGAATGCGTCACGATTACCAAGCAAAAATGTAAGAAATGTTACCGCTTTTGATTTAATTGACAATCATGTATTATAACATTGCGCCTGCTCTTTTGTCATTTTTCTTCGAAGACTTAAATGCGTTGCCTGCTGGTTTGTTTACAATCGCATATTACCCAATTCTTCTCATTCAAACTTGTGTTTGGCCTTTTCCAAAATCATTCCGAAAAGTTACAGCATTAACCAAGAGCTGCAGTATTGTTATCAACATGCCGTCGTGGTCAACTCATGAAATTGAACTTTTAATTTGAGAAATCGAAGAAATGCAGTGCTTTTGGAATATGTTTAATTCCGAGTACAAGAATAAAATAATCAGATGCTTGGAAGGAAGTTTCGGAAGTTTTAGATCGAGATCAAATGGAGATATGCTTTTGCTCACTGTTGTGATCTGGTTTTAATCAAGATTTTGAAAATTTCCTTCTGATCGGAAAAAAGTTTTCCTCCCATTTTTGGCTAGTGCCGAATTTGTGATGATTTTAATTTTTTTTAGTTAAAATTTGACATGTCCACGGGCAAAAGAGCCTTTTGCAGTTTTAAGAAGTAAGGATAATTTTCTGCTATTTTACGCTGATTTCGCAAGAAACCAAACAAAAATGCTTTTATTCTTATTTGAAAATAATAAAATTTTAAGTTACCCTGACATCCAATTATTGAGCCATTTGAAACCGAGAGTAGCCTACCGGAAAGAACACACCTGGTTTATCATTACTGGATCAATCATGCAATGTTATGCAAATTTTATTCGCGATAGATAACTTAGCATAAAAAGAGCTACGCTATACGCGAAAGAGTTCCACACAAGCAAAGGTTTTTGACATTTTTCATTTATCTATTTCATTTCATTGCAGGTCGAAAAAAATCATAGTCTGCGCACAGGCGCGTAGCCAGGATTTGGAAAAGGGGGGGGGGGGGGTTGAAAGAGTGAGAAAAGTGCAAACGACCTTGACCCGAATTTTCATTGTTCTTGAATCAGTTTCACACGGTTTGTCCGAAAATTGAGACGGAATTTCTCGGAAAGCTCGGAAATTCAAACGTTTTTTCCGCCCAAAAACAGGTGGTCTCCAAAAAAGAAAGGTCTTCACGAAATTCAAACGTTTTTTCAGCCCAAAAACAGGTGGGAGCAAAAAAATTGCGTCCCAGTGTGATAGCTCAAAAAACATTGATGAAAGAAAATTGTGCAAAAAACTTGATTGTGTGATTCCGGCCTTACTGTTCCATTTCAAGCCTATTTTATAGGTAAGCCTGCAGGCTAGTTGATTAAATCAGTTCAGTTCTCCAATGCTATGCAGCAAATGTTTTAAGGCCGAGATTTTGCAATTATTTTAAAAAAATTTCGTTAAATTTTGCCAAAAAATCAAGCTCACGTTATTTGCTTTGCCGCTTAATCTCCTATACGCCGTAACGATATGACTTGAAATTTCAGTTGCAATTAGTTGTCATTTTGCTGGAACATTCAAAAAAATTGATTTTTCAATTGTAATGAATTCTTTCTGTGACGTAATAAACTTTAAACTTCGATATTTCCAAATCACTTCCAAATTCGATGTATCGGTATTTTCAGACTTTTTCCATCTTCAAAGCTACTAATAAGACTTAGAAACTTCGTTCTTTCAGCAAAACTTAGAGATAATCATAAGAATAAAAATGTTGAAAAAAAGTCTTTTCGATCAAAAAAACTCGAAGTTCGATGTTTTCCAATCACTTAGACTTACTTGTTCCCTGCAGGCCCTGTGCCAGAGTAGCGTGACTTCGGGGGGAGGGGGCAGAAAAAATATTTTGGGGGCACAGATAAATTTTTTCTTCAAATTCGGGATTGCAGACCAAAAAAATCCAAAATTACACCCCGAGGGTACGGGCCTTTTGCCTCCATTCGGGGCATAAATTCTCGCTCGGGGGGCACGCTCATAGCCTGGCTGGGTGGGACAGAATCTTATGTTGAGGATGAGGATCTCGGTTCTTGTCCTCCGATGCAGGGATAAAGACCAAAAATAAAAAAATTAAAAAGGTCTTTGGCGCGAAACCTTTGGCTTCGTCTTAGCGTTCTCTTGTGTTTTACGTTCTGGAACGAGACTACTCAGGTTTGGTTGGGGGGGGGGGGCACAAGCAATACTTTAAGAAGGCAAAGGCCCCGAAATACACTCCAGAGGCAGCAGGCCTGTTACTTTTTTTGGGGCACAATCCTCGCTTTGGGGGCACCAGCAGTGATTTGAAGAGAGCACGGCCTCGAAATGACCCCGTGGCGCCGAGCCTGGTTCACTGCCGGGGCTCATTGCACATAAAAAGATAAAACTCTTTACTTACGCAATTAGTTTAAGGATGCCTGATTAATTTCGTTGATCCGCAAGAGGCGTAGTGTGTGCGTCTTTATCTTAATTATTACCGTTACCGCTTCTCACGGCGAAGCAACCATAATCGCATTTTACGCTTAACTATAATTCCTCACGATTATCATACTCCCTTTCAACGCTTATTTAGTGAGCGCTTATGATCAGAAATTTGATCACCTGAAGTAAAATGCATATTTTATTAACTTTCTGGAATAAATTCCAAAGTTGTTTTTGCTAAATTGGAAGATAAATAATACGAGTCAACTATGCATTGAAATTTTGAAATTTCTAGCTGGTGGAGTTTTCAAGTTATTATCGCAAAACTAATGTGAGCTTTACAAGCATGCGTTTAGTGGTCAATACCCTGAAAACGTTAAGTAACATTAGGTCTAAAATTGACTGCCTACAAACATATTTTGCGATGGTATACATTCAATATTGAAGTGTTGTTTACTCTTTGATTTTAAGAGTCTGGGTTACAGGATTTCAATTCAAAATAACTTCTACTAACTTACAACTTTTTTATATTCAAAATTACTTTCTATTATAAATCAATTCTGATCGAATAAGATTTCGACTATCTGAGGAGACATTTTGGCGAAATAAGCGCTGTTGCGGTTTTAATTTCTTAATGATTTGGTCTGATTTTATTGTTATCAACCACTTTGTTGGATGTCGTTAAGACCAAATCTCATCTAAAATCGGAATAAGATTAATTGTTGATTTTAAATTCGCTATTAGCTTTCTGAAATAAGGTTCTTTTTTGTAGTTAACTTGACCTGAAATATACAGTCTAGCTCTTATTTTTATTCGAATTTTAACAAAGATAATAAAAACTTACAAAAACCTTTTTTTTTCCAGTTGTCGTAGAAGTGTTGCAGTGTTGCTTGTTATACTTGGCATCATGGCTGCAATAACAACTGTGGTTAATATTGTGGTCATTCTTGTTTTTTCGCACCGCAAGAGCTTAAGCAACAGCCTAACTACGTACAAATTATCTCTTGCTGCAGCGGATCTTCTGGTTGGAGTATTTGTGTTTCCCACTAGTGTGTACACACTATACAGTATTGTTGGGACACCATTAACCACTGATGTAAAGCGAACTGTAACAGGTTATCAACTGATAAATGAATCTTATGTTGAAGTTGAAACATATATCAGTGATGGAGTTCATGAAAATCTCAAAAAAAAAATTCTTTCGCTGGCTTATATTGATGCTGTTGGTTTCGTTACAACAGTTTCCATTTTCGTATCCATCTACACTCTTGCTGGAGCCGGTTTTGACCGGTTCAGAGCGGTTTATAAACCATTGTCTTACGATAAAGTTAGAGCGAATAAAATTGCTAAAATATCAAGCTTACTAGCGTGGATTCTTGCTATTATTATTGCTGTCGTGCCCATTTTTAATCCTGCTAATATATTGCATTACGGAATAATTTTTTCTTTAATTGTGGCGACATTAAATTTCAGTGGCATAATTTTGTACATTTTTCTTTTCTTTATTCCGTTGTTTATTGTCTGGGTGGTCAACATAGCAGTTTATGTTGTCATAAAAAGACATAATAAGAGCCGTAGAAGACTGTCGGCATGCTCTGCGAACGAAGCTGATGATATAGAGAAAAAGTTGGCGGCAACACTTCGGCTTATGGTAGGAATCTTCACCTTTAATACTCTTCCGTTATGGATCACGTTATTTTGTTGCTTGTTTATTTATACTGTGTCCATCGAAAGGCCTGAAACTTTGAACACAAAAGCAATATTTGCTTTGATTACAGTCCAAGCTGTGTCAGTGCTACTTTTGCTGGGAAACAGTCTTTGCAACTTTTTCATTTACAACATTCGCAGTGAAGAGTTTAGAAAAACTGTGAAAGAACTCGTACTGGACAAAATGGGATTGACAGCCTGTGGGAAAAGCATCTATATCTGTTTGCAAAGCTCAACCGGACAAGGTCGAAGAAGATTGTCATCTGTTTCATTAAATCTGTTTAATATCCACCTTCGAAAGTGGACATCTACGGATGAAACATCTTTTTCTTCGAACACTCGAAAAAACAAAACCATTTCTAGTTCTAGATCTGACCAAGAAGAGCGATTACCATCCGCAGTCCTAGTAACCACAAGGAGTAAAGATCATCTTCCTACCAGCGAAAACGAAGCTTCCGTGTTTAACCATCAGTTTGTTTCTGAATATGACAATATTGATATGAGTTTCCAATCGTCTTTTATGAGAAGATTCGATGAGACTTCGGAGCAGGACTAACCAAGATTAAGAGGCAGAAGCTTATTTAAATACTTCGCTTCGAGAAAAACTTTCCCAGTTCGGTTTAGGTGTTGCTCAACAAACGCGATATTTTGTCAGTTTGTCGTTTTACTTGTGGTTTTGCAATGGTGTTGAAGAAAATTTTCAAAACCATTTCGTTATACTTAATATTGGATATTTGCATCACAAAAGCTTGTATCACAAAATTGTTACCTTACAAAAGTCTTTATAACAACTGCTGTGATACATTTTATGACAAAATGGTGTTGATTTTTTTCACGACACCATTGCAAAATCTCATGTATAAAGGTTGACTGTAACAGATATTCACAGTAGTTTGTCAAGAGACTTTCGAGATTATGTTCCTTTTTTGGGGAAGCACCCCTGGGCTTAGTTTTGTACACGATTATCTTGCAGCTTTTTTTTCGTTCTTTAATTCAGAGATTATGATAAGTTTTTATGCATGACTGCATATGTTTGCTGTAGCGGCGATTTGTTTGTTTCAAGATTTGAACTAGGTTTCTTTTATCTACACATTTATTGGTTAAAGATCAAGACTTGATTTATTGGAATTCGAATAGCATTTTAAGTGCTCACCATTTTTAGTTTGCTGCAGATCACACCTTTTTTAGTTCGTTTTTTTTATTTTTTGCCCAATAATAATTAAACTATTTCTTTGTGACGTGAACCTCACTTACATTTTAGATTACTGTTTTTGCGTGAAAAACTCTTGCGTTAAATTAACCTGCAAATTTTGTTTTTCTTGCAAGCTCGGACTTGCAACGGCAAATCAGTTTTCATCATAGGTGGGCACAAGTCCGTTAATCGTTAATAACGAAGCTAACTTTTTCAGTATCTCGTTAATCCGACTAAAAGTTTTTTTATGTTAACGGACTAAATTAACTTCCGGTAAGTTCTGTTAACTTCCGTTAAGGTTTTTATCGTTAATATCTTGCACCATTTATTTATCGTACCGGTACAAACCAGTTTGCACTGGTTACACTTGGTGCGTATTGGCAACGAGTTTTCTTGAGGACAGCGAAGAAAGGAGCTCTTTTTTGTCAGTTTGTGGCAAATAATAAGCTGCAGCCTCCTAAGCCCATTAATTTATGCTGTTCGCAATTTCCAAAGATTTTCCGATCGCAGCTTCATTAGTGCATTTGAACTTATTTGTATCTTGAAACTCGGTATGACTGTAAAATGTAACTTCCAAAACACAAAAAGACCACCATTGCAATAAATATTTCCTTATACAATCAGCTCAACAGCGTCCATACGTGTTCTAGAAGCGAGTGAATAAAACGAAATGTAAATTACACGCAAAATATTAACGAATTAACGGACTGTATTTATTTCCGTTAATTAAAGCTGAAAATAACGAATTAACGTTGACGGAGGTGTGAAGTTTGTTTGCGGACTAGTGGTTAGCGAAGCTAACGCTTTGCATTAACTTGCCCACCTATGGTTTTCACATGTATCTAAATCTTTATGTTTTCATTAAATTTTGCTATGGTGCCTATAAACTACCGCTGTTATACAGCACCAATATTCACGATAATAATAAATAAATAAAAAGTCTGGATTAGTTGCGATAGAGTACAGAGGCCCATTTGAAAGGACTGAGTCAGCGAGCAATTCTAAAGTTGGAGCTAAGTCAACGTGGCATTTTTTCTTGGTCGTTAAGACTTAAGATTTGAGACAATAAAAATTGTCCATTATTTTGAGAGCTTTGATGCTCAATTAGGCTACAGCTATTGCTTAGTTGGTGTCCGTTGGCGCATACCCCAACGCTTAGCTGACTCCCTCTCTCTCTCTTTTTGGATTAATCTCCATCTCTCGACTGATTTGTTGTTGCAAGTTCGAGTGAGCATACAGTCAAATTTTGAAATTTGTAGCGTCTGCGTCCGAAAATCATTGGAGAGTAAAATGTTTAATTTTCGTTTTATTTACTCTGAGATTAATTTATTAATGTTTATTTATAATACCAACCCTAAAGATATTGTAAAAGACTTTAAACAATGCTTTGGAAGTTCCTGATTAAAATAATGATACACGCCATATAATCGAGTTTTATGTGCATGTCAGTAGTTGTTTGCGCCTGTTGAAATGTTACTTTCTTTCATCATAGATTTACGTGTTAATATAGGTTTCTAACAAGTTTGCGTTTTCAGAAACCGTGTTTTTGGTATTTCGTTTTTTGGTCAACGTTTGCTGGTTTGTGTTTCATCAAGTTGGAATTAAAACTAAATTGTACCAAATGTGTTTGAATATGACTTTCTATTAAGTCGATTTTATTTTGCTTTCGCAATAAGTTTTTTGAACAGAACTCTTCAGTTGCAATCTCTGTCTGGTCTGGTATGTGGTGAGCAGAATCTTTTAAAGGCCAAATGCACTGAGACGAAATGCACTCTACAGTAAGGAGAAATGCATTTTAAGGAGATTGCACAATATTAAGGAGAAACGGAATCTATCTAGTGACGGCAATCTCTGATCTTATCGAAACAGTTGAAGAGTAAATACAAACTGTTTTTGCCACCTCAAATCTTTTTTTTCCGTGAAATACAAACCGCTTCCAACAGGCTCAAGTGAAACTGAGAGCGAGCTGTGGTTAAGATTTTAAACCGCAGATCAGAATAGTTGCGTGCACACTGATTGTATTCCAACAAATGTTGGCCAATGGCTGAATTGCTCTCTGGTTTGAATTGAGTCTTACTTTTTGCTTTGCATTTTCGATTTGGTTGTGTTATGGGGCGCCGTTTGTGTACCCTAATTTGTGCAATGTTTTTTTGCATATTTAATTAAATAGTCATTTTAATTAAATGTACAAAACTATATTGTCAAAGTCGAAATAAATAGTCAAAAAACCTGCGCAAAATAAACCGTTGCAAAAATAAATAGTCAAAAAAACTGCGCAAAGTAAACTGTTGCAAAAATAAATAGTCAAAAAAACTGCGCACAAAATAAAGCGTTGCAAAAATGCGCTGCTGACTTTTTTGTATATTTGGTAGTGGAGCGTGACAAAGCGCTCTCGGCTGCTCTTGGAGGGCATCAAAGAGCAGCCGAGAGCGCTTTGTCACGCTCCACTACCAAATATACAAAAAAGTCAGCAGCGCATTTATGCAACGCTTTATTTTGTGCGCAGTTTTTTTGACTATTTATTTTTGCAACAGTTTACTTTGCGCAGTTTTTTTAACTACTTTTTTTCGCAACGGTGTATTTTGAGCGCAGTTTTTTTGACTATTTATTTTGACTGTGACTATATATTTTTGTGCATTTAATTAAAATGACTATTTAATTAAATATGCAAAAAAACATTGCACAAATTAGAGTACACAAACGGCGCTCCATATTGTGTTCTAGTTGATTGGGATTGGTGGGTTTCCTTGTTCCTGAGTAAGAGTGGTTCTCTGTCTTATTAGAAGAAAAAATTGCGATACTACAAGCAAATCCGATTAACACTCTCAACCAAACAACCGAAATTGTATCAAAATGTCGACTCAAAGCCAACTAAACCAAAAAATGATCAACCTAATGAAACCACATTTAATGCAAAGCGATTGATCACTGTGTCATAGAATGCCACTTTGTATCTAGGACTGAGTTTAGAATTTAAACAGTGTTTTTCACAACGTTTGACAAACACACAGCAGCACATCAGCAGTGTTTGATTAAGTTGCTCAGCCTCCACAGTCAGAGGTGGGCAGTACCGCGGTACTTTTGTACCGCGGTACTGTATCGCGGTACTTTTTTAGTACCGTTATCGGTACCGGCGTTACTTTTTTAAAATTGTACCGTTTTCGGTACCGTCGATACTTTTTTCGCACTTTTATCGTCGCTACTCGGTACAATTTGTGGAATGGAGTTTAAATACAAACTCCGTCGAAATAGATGCATAAATTTTACAGCGTTTTTACAAAGCATGAAAGGAACGATGCTGGTAAGAAAAGACGTTGTTTGTGTGGATAGATAGGGCTAGTAAGTTGGGGTGATTGTAAAGAATTATTTTTGGGTGGAAATTTTGAATGGAATAGACTGAAGAGCAAATTGAAAGATAAAGCCAAGGCCCAAAAGTACAGTATACCAACGCGAGTGTTTAAAAAAACAGTTTTCAAACACCCACAGGACAATACCAGCACTGCTGCCATCATAAGTTAACATTACAACCCAAATTTTCTCGCGCTTTCAGTTGGTGCTTTTTAAAGACGGTCTAAACATACATCGCCCCCCGTTGGTGTTTTTTAATTTTCCTGCATTGTAGAAAGACATGGACTTTTATGGACAAACAGTATCACGTCTTTCTTTATCCAACATCCACCAAAAGTTACTAACACCACCGGTTCGGTGATGTATGAGGAGGTTGTCCTTAAAAACACCGACTGTAGGTGCGAGAAAATTCGCGTTCTAATGTTTACTGCCATCATGCACCAATTTATTGAGTAACTGCAGCAGTGTAGTGGTAAAGGTAAACTTGTACTGTTGATCGGCTTTGTTTACCGTTATACACACAGCACAGATCAGCAGCCTGGCAGCTTCTAGACTAGTAAGGGGCAGTATTACAGTATTTATGCTGACAAATACTGTGCTGTGTCTGTCTCACTGTTTGCAGGCTTATGCTAAAGTTCTATTAGGTTAGACAATTTGAGTGAATGATAGAACTAGGCCTATATTTCAGTGAATTATTTATTGAATCTATTAAGTCAAAACTGAAAAGTGCTTTTCCCAACGGCACAAGTGAATTGCAGTTGCCAGCTTGTTCTTCACACTATCCCTTTAATGCTGAACGTCAAGCAGGAAAGCTGTGAATACCTCTTTTTAAGTCTTTGGTTTGACCCGAATCGAAATCGAACCCTTGCCAGTGGCAGTTCTCTTAAGATATGAAGAGAATTAAGAGGCTGTGCCGTTGCAGCAAAGGCAAGATAGGGCAGAGCTTAACTTTCTAGACAGAGTAAGCAAAATAGCGAAATTATATTAAAAATGGGCTAAATCTATCATTCGAAAAGTACCGAATGGCGGTACCGAGTACCGTTATCGTCGGTACTTTTTTTAAAAAGTACCTAATATCGTACCGTCGGTACTTTTTCGGAAAAGTATTTGTACCGTTATCGTCGGTACTTTAAAAGTACCGAGTGCCCACCTCTGTCCACAGTTAATGCTTACAGTGTTTTGTACCAGTCGTGGCTCCGCACCGTCGACCCTGGTTGCGGACAATGGCTGTTGCGTACCACAGGTTTATCACGGTTTATCCGAATCACACGGTTTATCCAAAAATGAGACGGAAATTTCGGCCAAAATCTAAGATGCAAACGCTTTTTCAGCCCAAAAACAGGTGATCTCCAAAAAAAAGGTCTTCACCGAAATTGAGACGGATTTTTCGGCCAAAATCTGAAATTCAAACGCTTTTTCAGGCCGAATCACGACATCTACTTCACAATTTCGACACCCGATTTCCTTTGGGGGGGGGCTGTTTTCATGTTTTCACCAAAAATCGGCCTCAAAAGCACCAAAAACGTGCGATTTTGCATACTCTACGGGCCAATGGGGGGGGCTCGGGCCCCCGCGCTCCCCCCCCCTGGCTACGCTACTGGTTGCAGCTCTTTACGAAAATGAAAACTTTATCGAGCGTGCTATAAAAAAACAACAATTGGAAAAAGTGGTTAGCTATTAAACGCAATAAATTGACTTTTTCCAAAAAATGAAACTGGATCAAAAATTTCTATCAATTCACTTTGACTCTTGGAGTGAATTATGAGGTTCATTGATGGCAGACAGAAAGTTGGTTCAGCAAATTCAAGTCCCGCTTGCAACTGCAGAGCTTGGTGTGGCAGTGGCACTTTTATACGAATACGTCTGGCTAATTGAAAAATGTGATGAAGATCAGCTTCAGTTCCACATCCATTTCACCTCAAAGCATAACATAGGCATGGTTTTTGCTTAGTGAGAATAAAGACAGTACATTACTTCCTTGGCAACAAACATTAAGTTGGGTTACACCCATAATATTACTGCTTTTAAACAGCAAACACTCTGCAAACAGCGAGGCCCTTATCTTGGCAAAATTGGGTATTTATGAAAAACTTTACTCCTTTGTGCGACTTATAAATAAATTTTTTTCTATCTCGGAGATTTTTCACATGTGATGGTTTTAGCCCAAAAGGAGCGCATTTACTACGGTTCCCATGAAAACTTTTATTTTTTAATTTTTGACATGTATTCAAGGACCACCCTAATGTATATTCAGTTCGATACATGTATTCAATTTAATACATGCATATTAATTTCAATGCATGTATTCAATTCAATGCATGTGCAATGGGGTGGTCCTTAAATACAAAGCAAAAATTAAACAATAAAAATTATCATGGGAACCGAAGTAAATGTTTTCCTTTTAGGCTAAAATCATCGTGTGTGAAAAATCTTCGAGATAGAAAAACATTTAGAGGTCGCACAAAGGCAGAAAAGTTTTTCATTTTATTATCCAATTTGACAAACATAAGGATTTCGCTGTTTGCAGAGAGTTGGCTGTTTAAAAGCAGTTATAATTTTGTGGCTGTGATCCCACTCATTGTATGTTGCCAAGTAAGTAGTGCACTGCCATTATTCTCACTCAGCAAAAACCATGCCTATGTTATGCTTTGAGGTGAAATGCATGTCGAACTAAAGCTGATCTTCATCACATTTTTCAATTAACCAGACGTATTTCTATGTAAGTACCACTGCAACATCACGCTCTGCAGTTGCATGAGGGACCAGAGTGTAAGTCGGGCCGGGCTTTTCCGGTCAAGTTCGGGCTTAAAGTTGACAAAAACTTTGGGCTTAATTCGGGCCTGAGACGCACTTTTTGTCTTAATTGGGTGCACAAAAATATAATTAAAAAATCTTGGCAACATTGTTAAAATTTTCAGACTTAACTTAACTTTCGGTTTTTTGGGGCATGATTCGGGCTTCAAATTAGTTTTCGGGTTTGGGCCAATTTCGGTCTTGTATTTTCGGGTTCGGGCCTGAACTAGTCGGCCCGTTTACAACTCTGTGCGGGACTAGAATTTTTTGAACCAACTTTTTGTCTGCCATCAATGAGCCTCGTAATTCACTTCAAGAATCAAAGTCAATTGATAAAAATGTTTGATCCAGTTTTATTTTTTTAAAGCCAATTGATTGCGTTTTATCAGTCAACCACTTTTTCCAATAGTTGTTTCTTTATGGCACGTTTGGTAAAGTTTTCATCTTCGTAAAGAGCTGCAACCATTCGTCACTTTATGCCATCATGCACCTATGGTTCAAAAAAACTTAAGCCACTAGTTTCTTAGACGTGTACTAAAACCGACCAGAGAATATTTTTGTTACAGTTGCCCCAATGCTCTTGTCAGTGTGACTTTACCACGTTTTTTGCAAGTCCAAGATACTTTCTACATTTTGGCAAGTTTGGTGCAGATGCAAGAAATTATTCGTTGGTCTATGCTCGCCATAATTAGTTTACCAAGCAGTTCTGGCGTATGGTAAACTGATTATGGGGTTTGGCGAGCAAAAGTTAGGGACGCTGTAATCAGTTCTGGCGCCCCTAACCAATTTCTAGTTTTGTACAAGTTTTGCTTTAATGGTGATGCAAGCACCAGGTTCTTACTTTTAGTGTTTGAGGCATTCATGTCAAAAAACATATTATAAACTTCTCAGCCAATCTCCATTCTTCTAATGCTCAAACGATGCCATTTGCTTGAGACTTTCTGGTCCCATTAAGAATTGGGGCAATCTTCAGCAGATGTTTTATGTAGACGCCAGATGTCGAGTTGTGAGAATGAATTTGAATAAGATTGAAAGTGGTTTAAGTTATTTTTCGAAACTTAAAAAAAAAGAAGATTATGTTTAGAATATTGCGGGCTATTATTTTTCAATTTCTTGAGATGATCTTACAAATTTTTTTTTGCTCAGTTTACTATTTTGGACAGACCAGTTGCCTCTCTTATATCCCCTTTTTCCATTAATTCTGTTTTCTTACATTTCCTTTTGAGCCTGAAAAAATTTAGGTGCCTTTGTCATGAGGGTCTGTGGATAAGATTATTTATACATTCCACATCAAAGAAATCTTTTAGGTCATCTTTTTTGTGACTTGTGGTGGCCTTTAAGATTCACGAAGTTTTTTATCAAGTTTAATTACTATCCAAGGATACGAGTAACACAATATTTTTGGTAGTGTAAAAGGTTTAAAATTTATCCAGAAATCAATACTTGGCAATTTAAATGATTCCAGTCAAACATATTGAGGCCAGGCGCGTAGCCAGGATTTCGCAAAGGAGAGGGGGCTTTTTGGAAATTTGATACAACCGTAAACGTACTTGACCCAAATTTTTATTAGTTTAAAACGAGATTGAGGCGGTTTTTCTGTCAAATTTTGGTGATCTCAAAAAACAAAAAAAAGGTTTTCGCCGAAATTTAAAGGGTTTTTTGGCCAAAATCAGAAATTGAAGTTTTTTTTCTGGCCGAAAACAGGTGATCTCCAAAAAAAAGTTCTTCACCGACTGTGCGTGAGCTCCACAACCAAAAATCTTTACTATTCTGGTCCAAACAACGGCAAGTCCTTCACAACTTCGGCTCCCAAATCCCTTTGGGGAGGGCTGTTTTCATTTTTGGAGCAAAAATCTGCCTCAAAAGCACAAAAAACGTGCTATTTTGCATACTTTTCAGGCCAATGGTGGGGGGTAGCTAGAGCCCCCCTTCCACCCCCCTAGCTGCGCTACTGATTGAGGCAAATCACTTTTCGACTACATAGGAGAAGACACGTAAAAGATATATGATGTACAGAGGTGGTCAGTAACAGGGGCGGATTTAGGGGGGAGATGGGGGGATGCATCCCCCCCACCAACCTAAAACTAACGATTTCGGCCGAAAAATCAGTCTCTATTTTGAAAAATCAGTCTCCATTTCGGGGTGCATCCCCCCCCCCCCACCAGCCTAAACCTGACGATTTATTTCGGCCGAAAAAGTTGTCTTCCATTTCGGTGAAGATCTTTCTTTTTTTTTTGGAGACCACCCTATTTTGGGCGGAAAAATCGTTTGAATTTTCGAAAACTCAGTCTCAATGTCGGTGAAGACCTTTTTTTTTTTTTGGAAACCACCTGATTTTGGGCGGAAAAAACGTTCGAATTTCCGTGAAGACATCCGAAATTTTGAGGTCTCGTGCTTTAAATTTTAAACTTAAAGTTTTGTGCTTAAAATCCCCCCCACCAAAATTTTCTGGATCCGCCACTGGTCAGTAACGAAGTAGTTCTACTTAAGTAGACTACTTAAGTAGTATTTTCGGTAACGAGCGGCTTACTTAAGTATTTTTCATTTCTGGTACTTCTACTTTTACTTCAAGTAAAATCCTCTTGAAGTAACGCTACTTGAGTAGTAATGACTTTTATGAAAAGTAGAAGTAAACACCTAGCCAATCCTTTATGATGATGATTTGACCAATGACCACGATTTGAAGTTTTTTTGTTTGTCTCATTATATCTGGCAACTCTGCTTATCGAAAACATGTTCGTACAAGACGCGAAACAGAAGTCTGGTACGCTGTGATTACAGTCTACGTACCGGTAATGAGCCGCAATTTTGAGGTTTGGCAAGGTTTTCTGGAATTTCTTTGTTTTAGGTGGGCGCAGTATTATAGTGTACTTTATTGCTTGTTAGGTTTTCCAAATAAGCATTGCCATAGGTGGGCAAGTTAACGCAAAACGTTAGCTTCGTTAACCACTAGTCCGTTAACAAACTTCACACCTCCGTTAACGTCAATCCGTTATTTTCAGCTTTAATTAACGGAAGTTAATAAAGTCCGTTAATCCGTTAACATTTTGCGTGCAACTTACATTTCGTTTTATTCACTCGCTTCTGGAACACGTATTGACGCTGTTAAGCTGATTGTAAGGAAATATATATTGCTATGGTGGTCTTTTTGTGTTTTGAAAGTTACATTTTACAGTCTAAACTAATTTCAACATAAAAACAAGTTCAAATGCACAACGAAGCTGCATGATATTAACGATAAAAACCTTAACGGAAGTTAACAGAACTTAACGGAAGTTACTTTAGTCCGTTAACAGAACTTAACAGAAGTTAATTTAGTCCGTTAACATGAAAAAGCTTTTTAACGGATTAACGAGTTAATGAAAAAGTTAGCTTCGTTATTAACGGATTAACGATTAACGGACTTGTACCCATCTATGAGTATTGCAGATAGATACCGGTAGTTGAAAGCCTTCACTTAGACCTATAGCTGCCAGTATATACCAGTAAGCGTTTGGGCTACTACCGTAGTACCAGCATTGGTAAATTATAAGATTTAGACTAGCCTGTATTTAAACTATCTTAGCAGCCTACTGTCATTTGCGTGACTGCCATTTACCGCTCTAGAGGCATGCGAGCTATACAATTAGCCATGCGTGCAGAGTAATGCATTGTTTAGATCAGTGCTCTTCAAATTTTTTTACGTGGTATACCTTTTGCGATTTTCGAAAACTTTGTATACTCCACGAAAAATTCTAGCCCGTGTAAGCGGTGAAGACTTTTTTTGTAGATCCGATTTTTCATGCTTAGATTTGGGCGAAATTGGACCGAATCTAGCCCGAATGTAAGTGAAGACCATTTTCTTTTTTTTTTTTTTTGGAGATCGCAGTTTTGTTTCGTATACCCTCTGTATACCGAGTACCATAATTACTGTTTCGCATACCAATTGATATATCGTATAACCGGTTGAAGATTTGTACGAATTAGATGCTACGAATCTGTGGTGACCTGCTGATTGGCTTACTTCATATTGTACATAGCAGGTTTAATCCAATAAAAGTTTAAATGGATTGTTGAACTCGACCGTTAGGTAGTGTACTGTACATTATTCCACCTCACAACGTGTGCAATAAGTACTTATCGAGTTTGTTTTACTGTACAGTACTACGAAACTTATTGAATACCTGTAGTTACGACGATTCATTTACAGGTCATCTAGGGTAGTATGTTTTTGCGTTGCATCAATTACCAGGTGTTGACTCAGTCTCACTAAAAAAAAAAGCATACCGAACCCTGATTAGCATGGTACAGTAGACAAACTAGACATGCGCATTACTCCTGGTTCATACGAAAAAGATTAGCGGTTAACGGCGTTGCGTTTGCTGCGGCCCGTCTGTGGTTCAATTCCCTAGCCGGTTAACGAACAGTGTTGCTAACGACTCGCCATCGCTGCGACATTTCTTCTCAAACTGTGTTGTCCAGGCGCGGAGATGAGCCCAGAGTCCCTGCTAAATCGTATTCGTAACCCGCTTCGGTGTAATTTCAAGCGAATAATAAAACTTTGATTTTTTGATATGCTACCGTAAGTATGGCTTTGCTTGAACACTGATCGTAAGCGTCACAACAGCAAACCTTCGAAGAATAAACAAACACGTGAAATTCGAAATTACTTTCTACTTTCATTACTTAAGTAGAATTAATTTTGACTGCCATCCTACTTTTACTTAAGTGGAAATGCTTCGCCATACTTCTACTTTAACTTGAAAGGCATTTTTGAGTAAGTAACAATACTTCTACTTAAGTAGATTTTTCGACTACTTTGTCCACCTCTGATGATGTATAATTGACTTGTACACTGCCTTCCCAGTTTCTAAAGTGCTCAATGGACATGGGTCCCCAGTTAATGGTACAGGAAGTTCAGTTAAAAATTAGAAATTTAAAAACTCCACTACTGACTGTCTCCTCCTAATGGGTTTTATCAGGTGGGGTGGAAACTAAACAAAGGCAGTAAAAGACCTCAGTACGCCACCCACGTCGACCCCTCCTTGCAACGGTAGCCCTGTGGCGGGCTCGAAACCAAGCTATTCCACTAGGGTTAACTGTGGTACACAACAGCCAGTGGCCGCAACCAGGGTCGACGGTGCGGAGCCGCGGCTGGTATAAAACACTGTAAGCATTAACAGTGAAGGCTGAATATCTTAATCAAACACTGCTAATGCGCTACTGTTTATCTGTCAAACGTTGTGAAAAACACTGTTAAAATTTTAAAGGCTGTGAATCATCCAGCCAATTCCGGTGGTTTACAAAAGCTAAAATTGAACTATAATTTTTGATATTTTTTGTTTTAATTTTGGGACTGCGGTCGCAAAGATATTCAACAAATACAAAAAGATATCCCCCGAAAAAAGTTTTTGGAAACTTTGAGTTTTGTTCTTCCCGCCAAAACCACAGCAGGCCTAATAGTTTAGAGAACTGTGGTAGGCCTAATAGTTTATAGATAGTTTATTTCTAAATAGTTTATTTTTAAATAGTTTTGGCCTAACTATCTCTAAAAGATTAGGCCTAATAGTTTAGAGATAGTTAGGCCTAATAGTTTAATAAGATTACAGTAGGTCTAATAATCTAGAGAACTGTGGTTTTGGCGGGAAGAACAAAACTCAGAGTTTCCAAAAACTTTTTTGGGGGATATCTTTTTGTATTTGTTGAATATCTTTGCAAACGCAGCCCCAAAATCAAAACAAAAAATATCAAAAATTACAGTTCAATTTTAGCTGTTGTAAACCACCGGAATGGGCTGGGTGGTTCACCGCCTTTAAACTCTGTCCTAGATTCAAGCGGCATTTTACGTCACAGTGATCAATCGCTTTGCGTTAAATGTGGTTTCATTAGGTTGATCATTTCTTGGTTTAGTTAGCTTTGAGTCGACATTTTGATACAATTTCGGTTGTTTGGTTGAGAGTGTTAATCGGATTTGCTTGTAGTATTGCAATTTTTTTCGTCTAAACAAAGGTTACATCTGTTAGAGCCGTTCTGATAGGGCTGTGCTCGTCTCGTGATGTATAATTGTATATACTGTTGCATATGAGTAATCTTAAATTTTCACTGTTCTTGTGCCACCTGTAAACTTAAATTTTTCTTCGAGATATTTTGCATATACAGTTTTTTATTGAAAACGGACAAATTTAAACCGGTTCCCGTATAGTTTTCCAAAATTTGAAATAAGGACCACCCTAATGTACAATGCATGTATATTCAATTCAATGCATGCATATTCAATCGCAGTACTAGTTCCAGCACTGCCAGTAGTTTCCGTATCAGAATTATCTCCAAAACTATCATTAATTGTCACTGCCACTGATAAAGAAACATGTGCTTCACTTTCCATAATTATCAGTTGTCACTTGTCTAGGCCAATATGTTCAAAAATTTCCTACTTACTAGGTTGTTACAGTATCAGTATGGCACTGGGTTATTCAATAGCCTAAGCTTTAATAAAATAATTGGCTACCTAGAGTAGGCTATCGGCAACAAAACGTTGTAGTACAACACAAAGGGCTGATAGAAAATGTGAATGTTAAGCGTACCAGTAGGCTACTCGGCAAACAATAGATTTGATAATGGCTTGTAAAATACCAGTAGGCCACCGCCAAATGAGTACAACTGAGATAGCCTACACATGTGCGTGCCACCTCTACTATGTTGATGTTGAGATAAGCAGAGGTTATACTGTAGCATCTGCCTCGCAGTCATCAGTCTGCAGACCTCGGTTAAAAACTACTACTACCTCACTACCTCTGTAGGCTACCTGGCTACTTGGTAGAGAATCTTCAAAACATGACAGGATCAAAGAGGTAGGGAAAACATGAAAAAACTTCAAAAATTGGTATTCACAGCTTTTTTGCTTGACATTCCAGACCTAGCTGTAAGCTGCTAGGTGCCATTGCCGTACAATTTTTGCATGGTTATTCACAGAGTTGCTTCGGTCAGAAAACACCAAAATGGCCATAGGGCCTTAGAGTCGTTTTCACCTGTCTACTACACCAGTAAAGCTTCACACTATCCCTCAAGTGCTGAGCACCAAGCAGAGAAGCTGTGAACAGAGGTGGAGTCGAGGACACAAGGCTCAAGGCCAAGGACACAAAAAAAATCCAAGGCCAAGGACAGCCTTTCCGAGGACAGACACTCTCGAGGCCAAGAACAGGAATGCTCGAGGCCAAGGCCAAGGACCAAGGACACAAGCGCAAGTGCTCTCCAAAAAAAAAGGTCTCAACAAAAATTTTTCAAGCGATCTCCACGAAAAAACGTTTTCCAAAAAGTTTTTCAAGCGCCACAAAATTTTAACAATTCAAAAAATAGTGCTGTCCTCGAGCCGAGGACAGGCCAATTTTCGAGGACTTGAGGCCTCGAGGCCAAGGCCAAGGACTTGACCTTCGAGGCCAAGGACTTCAAAATCTGTGCTCGAGGACTCCTCCTCTGGCTGTGAATACCATTTTTTAAAGTGTTTTGATATGGCTCGACAAGGGAATCAAATCCAGGTCTACCGACTGTAAGACCAATGCTCTAACCACCAGGCCTAGGCCACAATGCCTCTTAAAGCAGTCCCTAGTCTAACAGCTACCACTGCACTGTGACTATACTATAAGACTACTGCAAATTTCAATAGCATTGATGATTACTTGAGCTTTTCGCTTTTTCAATGTGTGCCTAACAATATCATCTGACCCAGTCCTACTCGGCACGACGGCACATTGCAAAGAATTTAGGAACTGACACCAAACAGTACTACTTGACTAGGCTTACTGCAACACTCTGCACTGCTACCAGGGACTACAAGTGCATGATTGTGTCTGTATAACTTGAAATGGAGTCAAAAATGATTGCGATGCGAAATTTGAAATTAATGCACACTGTACATTAATTGAAGTAAAATTATAATTACTTCCACAATAAAACCGCAGTACACGAAAAATGATTAACGTGTTTCCAAAAAAATTTTGCTTAATTTGAAAAAAATATTGGTTAATTATTATTGCTTTCCCAGGCAAAAAGTAGGGAAAAGGCACATTCGATGATAAAACTAAAAAGCAAAGATTTGTTGCATTTGGTAACCAAAAAGTAACAAATAACGATTTCAAGTCGATATTTCCAACCCTGCTTGTTGATAGTGATAGTGAATATTTATTTTTGGCTCACCAAAGCAACGTTTAAGACAAAAAAGTACACTACCAAGCCAGAAAAAGGAAAACAGAAACAAAACGATATACGTTGAAACATGCACAATTTCAAGCTTCATTACTCACACACAGGCGCCTAGCCAGAAATTCGCAATGGGAGGGCTAATTTGGGGGAGTGGGGCGGAGCCCCCAGCCGCCGGAGGCTAACGGGGGTCAAGGGGGAAAGCCCCCAGCTGCTGGAGGCTGGGGGTGTGGGGGCAAAGCTCCCAGTCGCCGGAGACACGGGGGTCTGGGGGCGGAGCCCCCAGCGCTAGAAAATTTTGCATTTTTTTTTCAAAAATAGCTTAATTTTAGGGCTATTTAAAAAAAAAAATAATGTTTTTAAAACGTGGCATAGAAATTGGCAGCGTAACATGATTCAACTGGTTGTATTAATGGGCTATGTGGGAGGTGGCTAATGATAACATTGTAGTTCTCTTGTTTACATGCTGGTAAATCACAAAATTCTGTTATTCAATAAAGCTCACACGGAGTAATCTATTTCGTTTATATTTTATAAAGAAAAATAATTGATGGGGCTAATGGAAAAATGTTTGAGAGAAGTGATGGGTCATTAACTAATACTGAATAGCCCCCCTCCCCCCTTATTCCTGAGTTTATTATACATTTGTTGATAGAACCTATTGTCGAGATTAAGGAACAAGGCAACGAGTTGCGACCTTGACGGTGAAGGAGGGGCGCGCGTTTCAGTGATTATATCTGTGGCGACTAACGAGACGTGGCAAGTTCGAATCTTTAAGACAATGGGAGAATGGCTCGCGAGTAGGTTGTAGCTCACAGACGCAAACACGATCCAGTTAAAGGGGAAATCACGTTGTTACAAACGATAAAGTCTTTCTAACCCGGTCTTGCGATATGTGTCAGTTGGTCAAACCGTTTCTCGTTAAAGCTTCATTCTTAAATTTGAATGTCTGCCAAGACTTGCCAATCCGAACTGTTTTGTGTTTTCTGCAGGGAAACGATGCGTAGTATTATAGCCAACTTCAATAACGAGTAGGAGAGCTATGCCAAACTCTCCCAATCCCTTTTTCCTTCTCACAACTGAGCACTTGATTTTCTTGATTTTTAATGGAATTTATTATTATATTGAATAAAGAAAAATACAGAAAAAACGAAGTAGTCTCAAAATACGATGTAAGGGCCAATTCAGGGCCTTTCTTCCAATCTACAACTCTGTTCCCTCACAGTCAATAGTCAACTTCATAAACAAGGATGAAGAGGAAGGGAAGGGGTAAGGGATTGCAAAACGCAATTTACCTAAGTTAAGCAGCATTTAACACGTATCACCAAAAACTGACACTGTTCACTTCACTCATTTTAGTCACTACTGAGTTTTCAGGCTCCAAGCAGGTTTAAATAGCTCCAAGTAGTAAATAACACGTGGCATCGCCTATTGTCTAGCATCAGAGGCCAGAAATTAACAAACAAAGGCTGTCAGCTGCTAGTCTACAGCTGCCAGTCTACACAAATAATGCACAAAAAGAACACAATGATTCTAAATACAGTCTAATTAGCGTTTTGAAGGTCTTTGAAGATGCGCCTTTGAAGATGAGCTAATTAGCAGCTTATTTGTAACAAAGGATAATAATTACTCATTAATTTAACTTTAACACCAATTAGACAATGAGAAATAATCTTTTCGATTTAAGTCATAAGATTTCAAAATCCAATAATTAATCAGACTCAAATGCACAAACAAAGATTTAAAATTGGGTCTTTAGTCATTAGTTGAAAGCAGGGCAGATCATTTTTAATGATTTTAACACACGTGTTATATTGCCGATGGAACGCACAATAGCTCCGAACAGCAAAGACATAAAGCGCACGAACCAGAAAACATACGTAAAACTACACTCTCATAAACCCGAAGGTCGAACCAACAAGTCCCAAAAACACACAAAGCAAGCTACCAGATCATGCAAAACAATGCTGAGCAATGCAGGGCAGAGCAGAGCAGGATAGAGCAGAACAAAGTAGAACACACAAAGTAAAGCAATTACTGAAAATATTTTGTCCTCCCTTAAACGCACTAAATCTCAACTAACTTGTTTGTCCCCAAGATTTGGTAAAAATATAAAACATGAGAAAAAGGATTTTGACTGAGAAAATCACATAATTCTAAGAAAATATCGTGGACCCCAAAGTTAAAAAATTTCCACATCGATGACTAATTCACCCGTATCCGGCAAAGTTGAAAAACATATGAATCACGACCTACAATAACACAAGGGTTCTACTTGTTTACGCCGCGTTTCCGTCACCTATGTTTGGCATTTTTACATTAGCGATCAAATTTGATTGCTTATTTTTGGGCATTTTTCAGAGTTTTCATTGATTTGTGACTTTTATTTTTGACAAATTAGCCCCCCTGAATATATGTTTCAAAAGATGCTTTAAATCACTTTTTAGTCCATTCCAGCACAAAAAATAATCTCAGAAGAGCTAAAACGTGGTATTTTACTTATTCTTCGCTTTGGTTGACTAAAACGTGGTATTTTACTTATTTAGAGCTAAAACGTGGTATTTTACTTATTCTTCGCCAATGGGGGGGGGGGGGGCTGTAGCCCCCCCTTCCCTGGCTACGCTATTGCTCACACACAAAAAGCAATGACTATGCATGGTCGCTGATATGGGTCGTCGTTTATAAAAATATTATTTATTTTGTAACACCGCTTTTTTGAGCTTATTTACAAAAGCGGTGTTACAAAATAAATGATATTTTTCCAAACGGAGCCCCATACGCTGAACGTAAGTGGTGTATTAGTTAATTATGATCTGCTTCGACTTTTAATTAGCTAAGTTTCAAACTGTAGGTGAAAAGCTGACAAAAG
Organism: Trididemnum nubilum; assembly: GCA_963965965.1. Classification (NCBI taxonomy): domain Eukaryota; kingdom Metazoa; phylum Chordata; class Ascidiacea; order Aplousobranchia; family Didemnidae; genus Trididemnum; species Trididemnum nubilum. The sequence continues at coordinate 33,451,681 of OZ014471.1, forward strand.
AAAGTTTTGGTGCTATGATATGGTGCATCGTGCTCTTCAAGAAATATCTGAGTATTTCATTTACGAACTCTGAGTAAAATGTGCTCTATTTGGCAAATTCCAAACCGACTAATCAGATTTCGATTCGGACAGTACAGACATCTTGCCCGTAGAAAATATGATGTATTCTTGCGTCAAGTTTATGAATGCGAAAAAAATATTTGATGTCGACACCAATTTTTCCAATTTTTCGATCAAATGTGAGCAATTACGAAGAAAACATCTTTATTCTTTTTCCTTCCATTCTAATTGCTGTTAAGGAAGACATTAGTTCTGTTAACGACACCATTTCCGTGATTGCTTATATTGGCAGTCCTTGTTGTTATAACATCAACAAGAAAATAAAGTGCAAAGATGTAAACTTTGTACAGACTCCATCCAGCGACGGGGATATAATCAGCTTCAATCATTCGTTAATTTGAGGCATAAGTGGAGGAAGTCTTCTGTATCCTAATTCTGATATTATGCACGCATAACTCATTAGTTATATCGTATTCCAAAAGGTTGGATGCTATGAGGAATTTCTCCGGTTAAATTCTCAACGTGCTCTTTCCATAAATTCATTTTAGCTGCACTGGGTGATGAAGTGAAGTGCTGTTGCTCGATTTTTCTGTCCTTTGTTCATCCAATCATGAGTCAATTCAATTGATTAAAAAAAATAGAGTCTAATTGTGTAAACATATCAAGTTTTCACGGACTGCACAAATGAGACCAAAAAGTGATGACGTCATCATTTACAACGTCTTACTTTCAAAAACATTTGTTTTTCAATCATTGCTGTAAATATTAAAGGAAAATTTTTTCTCGAGTTTAAGCAATGTACTGCACAATTTATTTAATTTTATAGAATTTTGATCTATAGCAAGTGATGATGTTGCATTTAAATAAAACATTTTATAAGTGATAAATAGCCTAACCTCAATGATTTAATTTTTTTTATCACAAAGACAAGTAGCTTGACCATCAGTTCGTTGAGAAATCAGCATCCTCCTTCTCCCCAATACAATCATCGAAATCACCTAATTCAATGAACATTTCCTGCTCGCGTTCTTGTTTTACGCTCTCTACCAAAGGTGGATCCTTTGAGGACGTTTTTGACCTCGAGGACACATTTTGAAGTCCTTGGCCTCAAAGCCTAAAACTCCTCAAAAATGTTCTGTTTCGGCTAAAGGCAGCATTATTTCTTGATTGGTTAAAAAGGAAATTAACCTAACAAAAGACAACATAAACTTCTGTTCCGTTAATTCGTTTCCTTTCGTTATTTGAAAAATAATACAATGTGATAGCCTATTAAGTCACGTCATACTGAAACTCATTTCAAATGGAATTGTGTGAAAGCTCTAATCTAATCGGAGAATGAGGGGGCAAAAAGCCTTATAGAATTTTTGTCTTTATGTTTGCTAACACTTCCGGTGCAGGCGGTACAAACTGCAAAGCACTAAAGCCATTATAAATATGCAAAATAGGAGAAGCGTACAATTGTACGACTTGTGACTGATTTGGTTGTACAATGTACGGTTTGTGACTCAACCGGTCAAAACGTACACACTGTATGTATTCAATGCTGCCGTTTGGGGTAGGCTCGTCTTGCCAAGTTTCTTTGATGGAAACTTTTTTTTGTTTTATCTTTTTATATACAGTAGGGTCGAATAGAAATTAAATTATCAAATATCGAGGACTCAGAACCAGAACTGTCTATGTCCATTTTTGACGAAAATGAGTTTTTACTATTAATTATTAAACTTGTAATAGGAAGTAGTTCATGAAAAAAATTTTTGAGTCTTTACCCATTCAACAAAGTGCTTTTTTAATGCATTTGTTTTTGGCTATGTCCATTTTTTGATTTTTTGTTTATGCCAGAACTGGCTATGTGGGACATAGCCAGTTCTGGCACAGAGGAACTTGTAAAGAAATGGACATGAACAGAGACTGCTGTTAAAGGTAATTAATTTTGTGCTGATGTTTTTGATCTGCAAACATCTACTAGTTACAAAATTTCACGTTTTTTAATTCTACTTATTTTTATATACATTAGTGACAAAATTTCGCGCTTTTTTATCCTGCTTATTTTTATCTCGTTGAAGTTATTTTCTTTTGCGACTTCCAAGAGCAGTAATTACACTGAAGTGAGGAATAATTATGGAGTTGAAATGATAAATAGGAGGTGATAAAGAAACTTATTAGTAAGAAGTGAAGTGGCCACTGTTGGAGCTGTGATTCCTGCTGCCAGGCTTTTCTATGGCATAGGATTAATAATATCATAAGAAGACTTTACAGAGGAGTATCAAGCTCATCTAAAGAGAAAAAAAAGCTCGTTCAATAAAGACAGTCGACAAAGCTTGCAGCTCTACCGACAAAAGCTTTATGTCTACAACGTTTAACATGCAAAGTATTCTTCAGATCCCAAGTGCAAAGCTTTGCTGCTGTACTACAGTCGTAAGCTGTGCGTTTACAATACAATCACGCCACGCCAAATGATGCGTCATGTTATTGGTGATCAGAAGTTGAAGGAGGGCGTTGAGGCAACGAGATTGCAACTTGCTTTTATGATTGGATTTATCAGCTCCTCAGTACGGTCTATGAGGTGTCCTTATTTTCTGATACTGGCCGTGGCCAAAGTCGGAACCAAAATGTGGCTGCAGGTACAACGGACCTTTCTTCATATAATCACGCTCAACTTTCTGGAGAGTGGTTACTCTCACATGGAATGTGATTCCATGCATTTTGCGATTGAGCGCGAGAAGAGGCACGCAGATGTTTCACTATGTTGGACTGGGTTTAGATGTTTCGTTGAGCTTGACGAAGAAACCCATACAAAATTTTCGATTATCACAATAAAGACTTCTATGATTTCCAAAAACTTGCACAGGAGCTTCTTAAAAACAAGCGCCGCGATACTGATGGCAACATGGTCAACTGGTTTACGGTCTAAAGCTTAAGTACATGAAAACTGCAACTGGAGTAGTATTTTAAGGTATGCTTATGTGGAGAAATTTAAGGAAATTCACGAATATGCTCGAGGGCAACCAAATCATTCACATGAACTTCTTCGTTCTTATGATGGAAGAATTCCTATCACAGCAGCAAAAAAAAAAAACTTCAGGAAACGTTGTGCCAAACAAGTCATTCCACCTAAACTACATGATAGGTTTGCCTCCTCGCCAACTTTGGAAAAGCAAGAGATCGTCTTCCAGAACCAGCAGCTGAAGATTCAAGGGCGGACGATGATTACTTCAAATCACTGAACCTCGGTTGATAAAATATGTTTTTATTTTAATGTTAATAAATGCACAACATTGAAGATTGCTTTAAGTGATAAGTATAGTCCGTGAGTTAGTTTTCACCGAGTTTTGTAATATCAACATCTGGCTAAGTCCACGTTAATTTAATGAAAAGCAAAAGATCTTTTTCTGCCAAAAGTGGCTATGTCCAATTTAGGCAATTTTCACACCTAAAATCATGTTTTAGTAAAAATTAAATTGAGACCAAGCATTATGCACTCAAACAGCAGCTAATTTTAACTGAAGTTTGATTTTATTATCTTCATCTAACTTGTTAGCTGTAAAACTCCAAACTGCAAACTTTAAAACGTGATTTTCTCAAAAGTGTCTTTTTGGACATAGCTGGTTCTGGTTCTAAGCCCTCGATATGTATTAAATTTGTTATTTGTTTGCTATTTGTAATTTGTTTAATTCCCTTCGTTATTTCCAAACCTAGGTTATTAAAATTTAATATCCAATCTGCGACACTATAACTTGAAATCCTTGTTTGATATGTTTGTGTAATGATTTGGAGCGCAAGTGGCAGAAAAATTGCAGTTATTTTGCCAAAAATAAATCTATCTTACTAAAATTAGGTTTTGCTGCTTAAGCTACATAGAGGCACGAAACGTACAATTGTACATGATTTTAATCAAAAAATTCTGTTGGCTAATCTACAACAAAAATCGAAACAAAACTATTCCCTACATAGTATCAAAGAATAACTAATTCAAAATGCAAGCCTAAATGTTTATTAACTTATTTGGCTTTGACATATTTTCAATCTTATTTTGCTTACTTTTACAAGTCGCAAGCATGTTGGCAGCCATCTTGTGCGACAGTTGACTATGGTTTTGACGCTGCACGCTTGAAGCCAGAACTGCTGTCACGTGATGGTGTTATCAGTACAAATGTAATACTAATGACTCAAATGCTGTACTATTACAGCTAAACAAAAAAAACAGCACCAAAAAAATTGTGCAATTGTAGATGTGGTGACCAAAGGGTTAAGCCATTAAAAAACCGACTGTTGGAGGTCTTCACAGAGATTGAAACCTGATACCCTCTGATCATATCTAATGCCAAAAGAAAAAATAATAAAAGAGATTTTGTCGCAATCAAAAAACAATAAAATATGCTGAATTCAATATGATTTTGGCAAAGATCGACCCAGGTCAATTCAATCACAATGGTTTCCTATGCTGTCGCCTTTAATTTCTTGGCCACAGAAGCACATGTGTATAATTGACAAAAATCAATCATTAAAAACACGTAATAAACTTCGTTATCACAAGTTTTTGGCGCGTCTGCCCCAAGCCACGTGACTTAGATCAAAATTGCGGGTGCACAACTTCAAATCTGATGAAACAAATGTTGATTCTAAATTGTTTGGTTAAAACGGATCTCTAAATAGGTATTTCAACCAAGCTTTGTTTAATCACGACAATTTCAAACACTGGCGCATTTAACCAGTATGCCACCACAGCACATGAACCCAGTTGACTAAAATTAATATTGTTAAATTTAGCTTCCAAAAAAGAAATTTTTGCGGAGGTCCATTTGGGGGGCTTCGGGAGGTTTGTACCTCCAGATTATGTAAAAAAATTTGTCGCTTAAACATCTATTAATATCCAAAAAAACTTGCGCCTTAGCTCAAGCCATTCAAAATAATTGATTTTTAGGGGTCCATTTGGGAAGGTTCCGGAGGGTGGTACCCCCAAACTATGTCATAATTTTTGTCTGTTCAACATCTACTGATATCAATAGAAACTGGAGCCTTAGCTTAAGCCGTTCAACAAACCGTTCAACATACTGATCATTCAATCATGCTTTTTCAAGCCATTTTACCGTTCAATTTTAAAAGACTTTTATAACTACGAAAAGAACCGTAGCCAGGGGCCACATACTATGGTCTTCGGAAAAAAACGAATATTCGTGTTTCGGAAGTCATTCGGGTTTCAAATTTTTATTCGGAATAGCTTTTAACAAACATTTTTTGAAACTTTAAAATAACTTTTCTTTGTAAAATTATAGCTTTATTTTCTTCGTGATCGACATTTCTTTGAAAAAAATGTAACAACTAAAAAATCGTCGGATTTGGATATTCATTGTTTAGTTTCCAAAACAAAGTTGCATTGCCTCAACAATCTTCGTAAAAAGTTGTTGAATGAATTCCGAGCAAAAAATCATCGTTTTCATGTTCGTAAAAGCAATTTGCTTACTTTTTGCGTTGAAACACGAATAAAAATTGTCATTAAATCAGCAAAAAAATCTTCGGAAAATTTTACGAGTGGTCTAGAGTATTCATGAATTTTTATCCGAAGATTCGGGCTAATTCATGAACATTTTGAGCCATTTTCAGTTTTTTTTGTTTTTTTTTCGAAGAAAAAAATGTTTGTGCGCACAAAAAATATTAGTAACGAACAAAAAGATTGTCGGCCGTACAAAAACATTTTCGGCCGAAGATTTTTTTGTTCGTGAAATGTTTATGACTACTCGGAAAAATTTAAAATCTTCGAAACGAATATTCGGAAAGTTTATTTGTAATGAAGACCAAAGTATGCCGATTTCACGAAACACGAACGTTTGTGTTTTTGCGAAGGCCATAGTATGTGGCCCCAGAAGGTTTAAGGTAGGGATGAAACCGTCTTAGAAGAGCTAAAATTGTATGGTTGGGCTGACAGCTATGCAGACTAAAGTGGGAAAGCTCAAAGGAGCTTTTTTTGTCCCAAGATTCGGTCTCGCTGGCCGAAAGTGAACGCTTTTTTTAGTTTAATGTTGGCCAGCTTTCCAACCGTGTCGAAGAGGCAGAATAATAAAAGCTATAACTTTATTTAATATTGATGCTTGGATCACAACGAAAATACAGCGTTTTCTTTCATGCAGCACCTTTATAAAAAAAAACTGGAGTCTTAGATTAAGTCGTTCAAAAAATTGATTTTTGCGAGATTAATTTGGGGATTTCCGTGGGAGTGGTAGGCTACCCTCCAACTATGTCCAAGTATTTGTCTGTTTAATATTTCGTGATATCAAAAAAAAAAACTAGAACCTCCCCTAGTCCCTTTTCACCAGCATTCTCCGCTTCATACTTTCAAGGTTACCCATATTTCTGTTAAACTCTATCGTATGCATTGCAACCAAAGTGAAAAAGAAATGTTGATTTTGTATCATTTATGGTTTGTATTTGAACCCAGCTCCAGTGGTGAAATTGGTAAGTTAGAAGTGCCGGAGCTCTCCGGTTTGCAGAGAGCGAAATGAAATATTAGGTTGTTTTTAGGCGCTTTATAACTACCAAGGTCTTGTAGCGCCAGGACTGAAGTAATTCATAGGACAAGGTATGTTTTAACCAATTTCATTCTCCACACTACCCATGACGCCGAGCGCTAACCTGAGTAGCTGTGGATACCATTTTTAAAGTCTTTGGTATGACTCGACGGAGTATCGAACTCAGTCTCCTTGAGAATCAACTCCAAGCATAACAAAAAAGACCAGTAGAAGCAATAATCGCGAGGGTCAAAGTTGTCGGTCTTCGGGCAATATGACGCGGCGAAGCTATCAAGCAATATATCATGGCTTAGCAGTGCATATCGGTATGAAAGCAGAAACTCGCAACTTAGGTTAACTGAATCCTTATCAAAAAACTAATAGTGTTCTAGTACGACCATCTTTTATTCGGTGATGAGCAATTTTGAGCGGCTAAAAATAACTGTTTATAATAATCGCGATACCGGCAACGAAATCTTGACACGGAATTATGTTTTCTATCACAACTTCCTACATGTTCATTTTCATGCTCAGCACAATGAGCACACTCTGGATTATGGTTATGGAGCATGATATCAAGAAGCTGAGATTTTTTTGAGTAAAAAAAGAAAATATATAGCATAATATGTCACACTTGCATGCTGTCTCCACTAAAATAACGCACCAGTACTAGTCATGAGCCCTAAGTCGTGAAGTAAAATAAATACCGGTAATGCTCCGCGATAAGAATTGTAACAAAATTTTCCACAGCAAGATTCTCAACGGAAAAGTAAGAAAAAAACAGTCAAAGGTTCTCGGAAGCGCGTGGTAAATAGTTTAGAATGATGATGACGTCTGGAAAATATACAGCCAACGACCATCAAGCAAGATTAAAGACAAGCTTCCAAATGAGTGTAGTCAGTCTGTTCGTTGGTACTTTTACTCCTCCTCTAACAGCTAACGTTATCTGCACATCTTCTGCCTGACAAGATCCATGACCTTACGTAAGGCATTGGCTTGAATGCAGATAGAGGTGGGCCAACAATTTTTGCAAACATCAACGCACTTACTCTCGCGACCTTTAGCTTATTTCTGGTATCCGTCAATAATTTGTTCATTGAGCTAAACGCTCTTTCACACTCAGCGGTACTTACAATCAGGGTTTCTGAAGACCTTATTAATGGTTGCAGAGACTTTGGGGTAATCCGTCCTAATTCCAGTTTAAACTCTCTAAAACCACTGATGATGTCATGATGTTTACCAGGTAATTGGAAACGCTTGCACATGTTCAGTATAGCGTCTTCCCCAAACAGGGCATCAAACTCAGCAGGCCAATTCTCTGGGATAAGGACTTGCAGATCGTTGACCAATGCATTGTACAGATTTTCGTTTGCGTCAACATTTCTATTTCCTGTTCTTGATACAGTCGTCAGTGGCGGATCCAGAAAATTTTGGTGGGGGAGGATTTGAAGCACAAAACCTCAAAAATTCGGATGTCTTCACCAAAATTGAGACTGATTTTTCGGCCGAAATCGGAAATTCAAACGTTTTTTTCGCCCAAATTCAGGTGGTCTCCAAAAAAAAAAAAAAAAAAAAAAAAAAAAAAAAAAAAGGTCTTCACCAAAATTGAGACTAATTTTTCGGCCGAAATCGGAAATTCAAACGTTTTTTTCGCCCAAATTCAGGTGGTCTCCAAAAAAAAAAAAAAAAAAAAAAAAAAAAGGTCTTCACCAAAATTGAGACTGATTTTTCGCCGGATTGGTTACGTTTAGGTCGGTGGGGGGGGATGCATCCCGAAATGGAGCCGCTTTATTCGAAACAGAGGCTGATTTTTCGGCCAAAATCGTTACTTTTAGGCTGGTGGGGGGGATGCATCCCCCCCATCCCCCCCCTAAATCCGCCACTGACAGTCGTGTAGAGCCTCGTGGTAAGATTGTCGGCTAATGCCTGATAAAATTGTGGAGCATCAATAATAGGGACTGTAGTTCGGCTATTTTCCGATATAAGCACACCATTGTACGTAGTGTGCTCTTCGATTTCCCTAAGGGCCTCATCCAAGAATTTTCCTGGCTTATATTTCCTGGCAAGAAACACAGCGATCACAATTTTGAACCGTTTATGTGCCCTCACAAATGTCATTTGGCGAGACTGAAGGTCAAGGGAAAGTGTTGATAGTTCCTGCAGAGCATCAGCCATAAGAGTCAAGTTCAGAACAAACGATTTGGAAGTCAAGTACGATAGCATTCCCAGATACTTGCTTTTTTCACGACCATCTCTTTTACTGTCACGAGATGCAGACTTAGAGTGTTCTGTAAGTGCTGCGTAGCTCTTCATTACAGCAGAAACGGCTCTATAAGAGGAGGCTACCCACCTAGTATCCAGCATCTTACCTATCTTCAACAACTCTGTTTCCAGGCTTTGTGCTGCGTTCTGCAACTCCATCTTGTTCTTTGGAGAGGCACTGTATGAACTGTACAATTTATCCATAAATATTTTGAAATTGTCAATCCCTCCTACAGCCTTTACACAGTCATTCACAGCAAGTTCCAGCTTATGATTAGAACAGTGCCAGAAAACAACATTTGGAAACATTTCCTTCAATTTTGTGACTATACCCGATGCCCTTCCAGTCATAACTGATGCCCCATCACTGGCAAAACAAATTAAATATTCTTGCAAATAGTCACTATTCATTCCGTGCTTTTTCATGCATCCAAGTAAAGTGTCTAAAATGGTCTGGCTGTCCGATTTTTCCAATTCAATTAAATCCAAAAACATGGATGTGGGCTTACCATGCAAAAAAAATCGCAAACAAACAACCAATGACGATTTTAGCGAATTAGTGGTTGCTTCGTCGATCATTATGCCGATTTTTTCGCGAGAATCTTTTATTGTTTTTACCACATTTTTTCTCATCTCATTGCCAATGTGATCGCATATATCGACTGCACTCACTCTGCTGTGACGAACGTGACCCATATCTGCCTCGTTAAGTTGTTGAAGGTCAATTAAATGCGGAAAATCTGTAAAGGGTCGGGTTTTTTTCATGAGGAAATAGGCCGTGCGAAAAACTCTGACCGTTATCTCATTTTCCCGCTCAGTCGCTTGGTGCATCATATGTGGCAAAACATCATCGCTTCTCTTTAAGAGAATTTCCGACAGTAACTTATGAATTTTGCTTTCTTTGTGCTCAGCAATTTTTTTTCTCAAAGACTTTAACTGCGCAGGACGGCCATCACCATAGGGCTGCACAGTGGCATCGCACCATTGCATAGGGAAAGACATTCCTTGACTCATGTGACCTGGAGCCAGTTTTGCAGCTCTGCAGGTCGTACATCCCAAACAATTATTCTTACTGTAGAGCCATGAGTATTTGTGTGTAAAATCTTTCACTTGCTGCTCTGTCCAGCATTTTGGCCACTTTTCTCCAGCATTAATACCTCCTGCCCCCGTTATACCTGTAACGCTTTCCTCATCCTCGACACTGATAGCGACTGCATTAACGCTTTCATTTACTTCGCCAGCTACTTCTTCCTGTTCAATCGGCTGAGTTTCAGTTGATATAGACGAAGCAACAGTTTAACAGTTTCTTCTTGACAATCTTCTTGTCTGTCACAAATGAAGACTGCATTGTCGCGAGAATATTTAAGGGCATATTATGTAAACGGAAGGGATATTACTATTTATTATGCCTATACTGAGCTTGAGAAAAAAATTATAAAGCATGGAATTGACTTGGTTTCCATGTTTTCTTAATTTGCTGATAAAAATCTATAAAGCCGAGAAAACTATCGCGAAGCATTTATTTGAACCAGGTCCTTATGATTATAGAGCCAATAGGGACGACGCGGCGTGTATAGACCACGAGCCCTGAGTTTAATTACTGTATGATATTCCGAAAAGCACCGGTACGACTAGGCCTACGTATTCGTAAACATTTTTGCTCACTAAGCTGATCAGCGATCACCTTAGTAAAATATACAGCATAGTACAATTTTGTAGGCTATCTCCACTTCACAACAACACGAACACAACTAAAAACTAACTTCCTTAGGAATTCCAGTAACGATAGAATAGAAAAATAGACTAGGCTACCTACCTGGCGACTTTCTTGAAGAAGCTACTTATGTTCGATTGGGCTTTTCTTTTCATATTTTTTAAATTAACCGCTGGCTATAATATGCTAAAACGATAATAGATAAAGTTGTAATTAACTTGCAAGATATTGGGTTACATCACATGCGCAGGTCAAAAACGCCAGCATTAGTGATTAAGACTTCGCCTATTTCTATTGCTTCATCACACAGCATCCCACTTTAAGCATATCTTTAGTGCTTTACATTATTGCTACATATGAAAATCCTACGCTCGTCACACATATAAGGTACCGTACCTCAACTACTCACTTCTTAGTCCTTGCCGTTGAGCAAGAGAGCAGTAGGCCTACGTCTGGTAGCCTAGTATTCGTTCTACTTTACTCCCATTCACAAAGCATTTTGACATCATAAACGTAATATGATCGACAGGTTTAAAATTGCTGTTTTAGCAAATAATGCACATATAAAAGCCTTGCGGTCGTGATGTAAAAGACAGCGATATTAATGCGACGATTACTTAGCATCACAGAGTGATTCGGTTGATCGATCCAGTAACATTCGTTGTCCCAGGAACCGCCGGAGCTCGCGCTCCGGTGGTAGTGGAGAAGTTTGGGGCGGAGCTCCGGCGCGCTCCGGCCCAATTTCACCACTGCCCAGCTCTGTCCAATCACGACAATCTCAAACACTGGCGAATTTAACCATTACGCCACCACAGCACATGAACCCAGTTAGCTAAAATCAATTGTTAAATTTAGCTTCAAAAAAGTGACTTTTGGGATGCCCATATAGGGGTCTTCGGGGTATTGGTACTTCCAGACTATGTAAAAAAATTTGTCTTTTAAACATCTACTGATGTTCGTAAAAACAAGCTCCCTAGTTTACCACCAAACTATGTCGAAATGTTTTTCAATTGAATATTTACTGATTTTAAAAACAAAAGCCATAGCTTAACCGATCAAAGAAGTGATTTTTTGGGTCCTTTTGGTGAGTTTCTGTGGGGGGTGGTAGCCCAAACTATGTCCAGGTATTTGTCTTTCTATTATCTCCTGATATTAAAAAAGGAGCACTCTAGTTTAAGCACTCAAAAAAAGTTTTTGAGGGGTCCATTTGGGGATTTCGAGGGGTTAATATATCCCCAAACTAGGTCACAATATTTGTCTTTTAAATTTCTACTGATTGCAAAAACTAGCGCGCTAGCTAAAGGTGTAAAAAAGTTGATTTTTGGGGCGTCTTCAAAGAGAATGAAACCTGATACTCTCTGATCATATTTAGTGTCAAAACAAAAAACATCAAAGCGATTTTGCCCACATCGAAAAAATTAAATATGCTAGTTTTAATAAAATCTTGGTTTGATGAAAGCGATAGCCAATTTGGTAATTGAATCCAGGTCTAGTCACTCTCTTCGATTTCAAGCGCTTGCTCATTTAATCATTAGACCACGACAGCACGCGCGTGTCATTTATTAAAAATCACTTTATAAACTTCGCATCACACGTTTTGGGCGCATCTGCTCCAAAGCACGTGACGCAGCGCCTGCAAAATAGGAGTAGCACAACTTCATACACACTGTAGTGTTACAGATTCAAGTCTTCCTTTTACAATTATGAGTATCGGAGTTCCAATCCAGAGGGAGCGTATGCATTATCACTGTCTTGCTGTGCTAAAAAGCTCAATTTTCTGTCCAAAAGTATATTTGTTCTTAAAATGTAAATTCGATCGGGATCTCATATAAAATAATTTAATCACAAAAAACGTAGCGTAACTTAGGCAAAACGGCAGAAGAACAGTAACTAAGCACTAACAAAACAGCAAATTAACTTTTGTATAGAATCCGATCTTTTAACTCATGAAAGAAAAACTAAAAAGCTCTGCTAGCAGGTATAACGAGAAACTAGGAATGACTAACCAAAAAATGCAACTAGGTGTGGTGAGTGTATCACGTGATTCGATCCTATGCAAATTACGCGAATTAAGAGCGGAAGGCGCTCTAAAACTTGTTACAAACGTGCAATTTTTACAGAATTGCAGCAAATCACAAACTACGCAAAACTGATTGCTAAAGGCCAATTATTATGCTGGAACATAGCGGCCCCCTTGGAACGGAGCAGTATTTTGGAGTTCCAAGAAACACAAATAACGTGGAAACATAAATGATAATTGCGACATAATAAGACAAGTGCGATCCAAGTGCAAGAAATTAATTTACAACTTTCTTGGAGATATTAGTGGTTACAAAAACACAACGAAATTAAGAAACTGTACAACAAACAATGAGTGATTTTATTCCACAGCGTAAGCATCTTGGTTAGGCTCGAAAGACGAAGGAGATTTTTATTTTGTATTAAATGTAACATTGGGATTTAAGTCCCTAGGCGTCATTTACTTTACAAGCAAATTTAAAAAGACACATAAAATGAAAAGTTTGCAATAGTAAAAACAACAAGTCAAAGCACAAGTTCACAATGTCAGACGGGGGCTATTTTTGAAATGTCTCAAGATATATTTTATTTCACAAGACCCCGTATCTGGATTCTTAGCTAAAACAGCGTCTAACAATTTCACGACCCTTCCTGGTTTCAGGGTGTATACAATAAATTCTTCCCAGGCGGTATGCTCCCCGTTTTGTTAGGTCTTCGGCGTCCCCTACAAGAACCAACTATCCCACTTTAAGATTATCCATTAAAGTCTTCCATTTATTTCGCCCCTGAAGACAAGGGAGGTAGCCCTTCATCCACCTTAACCAAAACCGCTGAGCTAACGTAGCGCAATACTCATAATCACGGCGCAAGTTCCCCCTGTCATGGAAAGCACTCACAGGAGTGTTCGGTGCAAGATGCTGACCCAAAAAACACGGCAGTGTAAGCGGTGTCAGGTCGTCAGGCGTACTACTAATAGTTGTTAAAGGTCGGTCGTTTACGATTCTTATTGCGTCGGAAACAAAGGTTTAGTAATTCTATTAAAGAGGGCGTACGTCTGGCCTCTCCCATAACTTGGGTAAGCGCATTTTTAATTAGTTTGACCATCGACTCCCAGCCTGGCTAGGGGAGTAGGGAGGAATCCTAACCCAATTAATTGCTCGTTTCCGCAAGGAATTGTGAAACTCAGTCGAGTCAAGTAGTAATGGCAACTGTTTTTAAGCTGCACAAAACTACTTCCCGTTGTCAGAAAAAAAAGTGTTCACAGGCCCTCGCAAATTTACAAATCTAGAGAAGGCCAATATAAAATTATTCAGGTCCCATCCGGTAACAATTTCCAGGTGCACGCAACGAGTGCACAAACAAGTAAAGAGAAGACCCCAGGCTTTACACAGACTTCTGTTTTGTTTGTACATGATAGGGCCAAAATAATCAGTGCCACAAAATTTAAAAGGTTTATTCGCAGCTGTAACTCGAAAACAAGGCGAATCTGCCATCAGCTGTCTAATCGGTTTAGCTTTTTTAAGAGCACATTTACCACAGTCCGATATATAGCGTTTAACACTAGAGATTCCGTGTACTGTATTATTAAAAATCGTTGTCTGGTTTGCATTAATGTGTAGGACGGCCCAGCATGCCCAGCGTTTGAATGCTCGCTAAGCATGATTAACCTAGTCAATGCATGACGTCCTGCCAAAATATATGGATGCTTAGTGTCAACAGGAAGAGAGGCGTTTTCCAACCTTCCTTCCACTCTTAACATCGAGTCAGGTCCCACACAAGGGCGCAAATTACACAGAGTTTTCAATTCACTAACGTGGTGCATTTGTTCTGAGTTAAGTAACTTGGCACTTAATTTTTTCAAAATCGCTTCAAATTGGTCGGGTGAGCTGTGCTTTAATTGATCAACAGCGGCCCCGAAACATTCCTTTTGAACGTAATTAACCATATTCAAAAATGCTGTATCCAAGTAGGAAGCATCTACAACAGGCCTTTTAAATGCAACCTTTTTTGCTTTAGCAACGACAAATTCTTTAAAAGCAGTCAAATAAGCAGCACGCTTTTTTAACGAGTATAGATCTGGGCAGCTTTCAGTTAACCGCTTAAAACTGCTTTTACCTCGGTCAATTAAAGATTTTTCATTTACAGTTACCACTTTTACAATTGGACAAGTGTCTTGTGTTCTAGGTTCGATTCCTTCCATACGCAAAAACACCGGACCGTTTAACCAAAGATTAACAGCGTCTGCGTGTTTCACGCTACTCTCTCGAGTTTCCACAAGTTCTCTTAACCTTTTCATCATTTCTAGAAGGTTGAGTGACCTCGTCTTCTAATTCGTATTCACGCAAGGTTTCTTTTAAAGATTTAATTTGACTTTTCAATTCATAATTGCTTTCTTTACAATTACACGTATTTACCTTTAAGCTAGTATATGCTATAGAATTAGATTCAACTGGGACACTTCCTCCACTCGCAATAGGACCAAGGCGAGTAAGAACATAGCTTGGCTTTCCCGGGTGAACGCTTTCTCACTCATCCAAAACCGTAAGCAAATGATTATCCGCCTGCCCAATTAATACATCAATACACTTTCGATCGGGAATTGTCGGGATGTTTACTTCCCTGAAGTTCTCTAGTCCGGCCGTGTCTACGGCATGCGGCAAAACGTTTTCATCGTCATTAAAATAAGGCACAACAAAGGCATTCTCTATGGGAAACTTTTCTCCCGTAGAGAGGGATTCCAGTTCGAAATTGGTACGGCCTTTGCTGACCGCAGTTTGATCATCTAAAGTGCGAAGAGTTGCTGTAGAATCCGTTTCAGTTTTAAGATTAAGTTCATCACATAAAGTTTGTGAAATAAGTGTAGCCTGAGATGCAGTGTCATGCTGCGCATAGGCCAAAGTTGATTTCCCCGTGTTTGGGTTCCTCACCCTTACGGCGCTAGTACGTAGCAAGACCACAGGCTGATCAGAAACGCTGCAATCAAGCTCCGTGACCTTTCTGGTCGTTAAGCCACCAGGGTGGTCATTCTGCGCCCCGTCCTCATTAAGAGCCGGAACGGACGCGTTCTGCCCTCCACTAGCGGCCCCCAAGGTTGGAGCGTCAGCTGCACACGCTTCATGCAGCGCAGTCGCATGCTTATTTCTGCTGTTAGGTCCACATTGGCGGCACTTTGAGATTTGATTGCAGTTTCGAGCTAAATGCCCTCGCGATAAGCAATTTAAGCATCGATTAGCATCAATTACTGTTTTTCGTTGTTGTTGTCCTGTCAAATGTTTAAATTTGTCACAATCAGCTAAAAATGCCGACTTTTCTCATCGTCACAGACAAAACAAAGAGGAGGTGGTTTAGAAGGCTGTGTTCGCAAAGAGCGTCTGTGAGGATACCCTTCAGGTCGCGCAACTCCGCTTTCCCGAGCAGTGTTTGACCCCTGCTGGCAATATCCACCAGGGGAATGCCCATTGTCTGAGTTAACGGCAACTTGCCGAACACGAACCTGCTGTGAACCACCACGCTCGCCACCCTTCTGACACTTATCTTTTCCCTCCGACTTAAAAAAAGGTTTGGGCATAGAAGTGGAGACGCTTAGTTCACCTGCCACAAATTTACGTAACGTATCGAATTTAGGCCGATTTAAATCAGAACCAATTTTGGTTAAGTAATCCAAGTATCGTCTCTTAAGTAAAACAGGTAGGCGATTTGCCACGTCGAGTAGAAGTTACCCTGAAAGTTTATCAATCTCATCGTATGCATATGCAAAAACTTCTAATGTATTTAATTCTTCATTAAATTGTTTTAGCGAAGTGCTGTTTAAGGTAACCTTAGACCCATTACGAATCTCAATAATCTTTGGTTCAGATGTCAGGCCACTAGGAACACCGTACCCTTGACGCAATCGGTCGAGAGCCTTTTCTATACGCTGTGATGTGGACAAAGATTTCATGGGAGCAAAAAATAAATTAACCATTTCCCGTGGTTGGCCAACACAAGAGGCTCTTAGAACTTCAAAACGTCGCTCAAGGTAAGGACTTTCGCCCATAAGTCGCCTGATTTGATTTTCGTAGAATACAAAGGCCAAATTAGTGCTATTGTAAGCAATTTGTGAAGCCAGGTTCACATATTCATTCCTACCCTGCCTTTTAAGATAGGTCTGCATAATTGTCGGTTCATGATTCATAACCATAGCAGGTTGAGAGGTCATATTAGGCATTCGTGCCACACTGGAGTAACATTGCTGGTTACGCGCTCCCGCATTAGTAAGTTTTTCTTGAAACGCATTTTCACTACTAGGCACCAGCTTAGAATCATTTTGAAAGTCATATGGGTTTTTAGTTTGTTGAAAAACCCTTTTAGGTTCGGTAACGCCACCATTTACGCTCATTTTACGCAGATTAGGTACCTCTTTCGCGTTAGAACGTTGTCACCACTTTTGTGTTGGCGTAAACCAGAAAACTGCAAGCAAGAACTAGAAGCGGAGCAAGAACTCCGCTCAGATTGAGCGAGAAGTTGCTCCTCCACCTCCAGAGCCGCCTCGTCCCCTTTTAGTCTCGCCAATGCTTCGGCCTCTTCGATTTGAGCTTGCTCGCGCGCTTTAATGCGAGCTGCCATCAACTCATGATTGACTTGCAACTCAGTACGCTTTCTTTTTATCTCGATTTGCCGTAATACGATTGTTTTATTCAATAAAGTACTAGCACTTTCCGAAGTAAGTGTCGAACTATGCGAAGGTTCGAATTCAAAATTACTCACACTCTTCAAGTCGGCAGAATCCTTGTCACAAGCAACCGTCGCAAAGCGAGATTCAACTTCGCTAAATAGTTTCATGCATTCTTCGTATTTATCAAAAATGCCATCAGTAAGTTTTGTCAGCCATTTGTCATCATCAATATCATTAAGTGCCCTTTTATACTTACCGTAGGACTCGCACAGCCCCACTGTTTTAGTCATTAATTCCGAAAAATTATTGTAGGTTTTACAAAACTTTAACGCCTGTTTTAAGCTCTTTATCTTTACGAGTAATTGGCGACGTGTGGTCAGCAACTTGCGCGCGAGGCGATCCTGCGCAACAGCATCCAATTTTTTCGAGGGGGATTCACGGGCCGATCGAGACCCCGTTCCCACGGCACCAGGCGGGCCAGCGGCTTCAGCAGGTATCTGAAGTCCAGAATTACTAAATAAAGGAGACCCTCGGGTAGGTGAAGATTCGCTATCCCCCATGCTATAGAAACATTAACGAGCAATACCAATAAGTTAAAGTAATTATAAAAAATGAAACAATCAAACCGTGAAACGAGAAAATAGTCCGTGTTTGTTCGATTCAACCACTGAGTAGATGCACCGAGAGGGATCTTTCCGTCGACGTAAAAGGCACTTGAAGCTTGAAGAGTCGAAGCTTGAAGCTAAAGTTGAAGGTCGTACGACGGTTCAGATAAGGAGAGAATTCCTCCAAGCACGTTCACGAAAAGAGCTTTAACTCCGGATTCCACCAGGAGTTACGTATCCAGAAAAGGAATCGACAAACAGGACGAAAACTGATTTCGCAAAAGCGGGATCCAACACGGCTTAAAAGTTTCCAAATCTCTGAAGATGCTCGAACTGGGGGGTACAAAGCCAGAACTTCACTTCCTCAACTGAAGGTTTTAAGGTACAAAAGTTAATTCTTATGTTACAGATTCAAGTCTTCCTTTTACAATTATGAGTATCGGAGTTCCAATCCAGAGGGAGCGTATGCATTATCACTGTCTTGCTGTGCTAAAAAGCTCAATTTTCTGTCCAAAAGTATATTTGTTCTTCAAAATGTAAATTCGATCGGATCTCATATAAAATAACTCAATCACAGTAAAAACGTAGCGTAACTTAGGCAAAACGGCAGAAGAACAGTAACTAAGCACTAACAAAACAGCAAATTAACTTTTGTATAGAATCCGATCTTTTAACTCATGAAAGAAAAACTAAAAAGCTCTGCTAGCAGGTATAACGAGAAACTAGGAATGACTAACCAAAAAATGCAACTAGGTGTGGTGAGTGTATCACGTGATTCGATCCTATGCAAATTACGCGAATTAAGAGCGGAAGGCGCTCTAAAACTTGTTACAAACGTGCAATTTTTACAGAATTGCAGCAAATCACAAACTACGCAAAACTGATTGCTAAAGGCCAATTATTATGCTGGAACACTGTTGACTTATCATCTGTCTAAATTTCAAGTTTCTAGCTTTGGTGGTTTTGGAGTTTTTGTCTCCATAAGGAAATTCGTTTGAAACAATAAATAAAGAAAGAGAAAAAAACTTCCGAATCGTCATAATTTAGTTTTGGGAGCTGAAACTAATGCATGCCCAGGCGCTTTTAAATTCAAAACTTCTTTCTACTCGTGGGATTAGTTTTCGAGCTTGAGCTGCTCAAACCTCTGATTGGCCTTTCAGTTTTTGGCTCGGAAACCCGTATCACGTAACCGATTGCCCCAAAAAATTTGCACTAAGAATGGTTCATATGTGCCCAATTTAAGTTTTAAATTTTAAGTTTTTACCTTTAACCGTTTTAAAGTTATAAGCGTTTTTGACTTCTGGTTACCGAATATCGTAGATTTGCACACAAAATAAGAAAAAAACATAAGGACTTCCGACGCAAAGCGTGCCTCAAAAAATGGCTTGCTCCTCAAAAAATGGCCGCAAAAATGGCTAAAAAAAATGCCTCAAAAAAATGCCGCGTGCCTCAAAAAATGGCTCTCTCGCAAATGTATGCAAAGACAAGTTTTACTGTTGCAAAAATTTTTACTTTTAGAACAGTTTTGTTATCTATAGTACACTATGCAATGACAAGGTATTGCTGTTTTCGTTTTTCAAATTTTGCCGCCCAACATAGCATTGATAGCAATGAGTTATATTTGCTAATATTTAAGTGTTGATCCTCCAGCAAACTGTTTAGTCCCAAGATGGAGCTACAGACTTTTTGCTGATCTGTCGTTCCGTTTTCCCACAGCTAACAGCTGCTTCAGGGGATAATAACAAACGCACAGATGATTTATGAAAGGCACCAGAATTACTATAAGCACTAAGTTGAAAGTTTGGTTCTTTCTCTCTATAGCAGATAAAAAACAACTTAAAATCCGCTATAATGATTATTCTGCATTATAAATTCTGAATTTATTTGAATTATATAGATGAGTTATTGAGTTTCGTGGTAACAGGTAATGTCATTTCAGAAATTTGTTTCAAACTTAGAGCACGTGTTATTTATATCATTAAATTTAATCATGAAAATCGTTTCCGATAATCTAATATCTTATCTATTTGAAATTGGATTTGTTTACTTTTTGCTATCGGTATATGTATGTTTGTTGCGCTGAAAAAGCTTGAACAAATTGAGTTTGTTTAAATTTGTTTTGAATAATGCAGTTTATGCATTCGGATTGCTTTAGCGGGAACAATGACACAATGAGTAACTCTTTCCTGGTTTTGCTTTTATTTGCGTTTACTTGAATCGAAAAAAAATATCGCATTACGATCTTACCAATCTTTCAGGCATTCATATAGTTATGATCATTAGACGAATAATTATTTCAGTTGCAGCTGAATAATTCTTATCCTTGAGCAAATTTAGGATTAGGCGGATTGAGTGCATAGTTTATTATCACAGCCCTAATGTTGCAGCACTAATGCATCAACTTTTATGTTGCAATATTGTTTTTTTTTTTGCTTTTTACTACTTTTTAGAGTATATTTGCGTTCGATAATCGACCAACCAAAAGAAATCACATAACTGAAAACCATAATTGTTGTTTTATTTTTGGATTGGAAATCACACAGTGAGTTATTGTGTACAAGCTCTTTTTCATTAGAATGGTGTAACGCTTCGGCTATTTTTCATCATAAAAATCACCGATTGGAAAGATATGTCTTTGTTCTAAAAGTAAGAAGATAATACTTTGTAGGCTACTTGAAAGCTGGTATACGCATTCTCTATACTGTATAGTATATATGCTCCGACATTGCAGTTATACTTACAAAAAAATTTCAACAATGATTATACATAGTTAGGAGTATGGTGAATGGACTACATGATTAACAAATCAAAGACATTACAGCCAAGATGCAGAAAAAGTGTGGAACATGTTCATTAAAACTTTTCGGTTAAAAAACCGATCTGTGGTCGAGTGGATAGAGTGTCTGCTATTGAGGCGATAGACTTGGGTTTGATTCCGGGTTGGGTCAACCCAAAGACTATACAAATTAGTATTCACAGCTTCCCTGCTTGACATTCAGCAAGGAACAGCGTGAAGTCTCCACCGCATGAGGTAGACAAGTGGGCAAGTGACTCGAAGACCGAAAGGTCCCTTCGTTGTCTCTTGGCCAAGACAACCTCGTACAATTAAAAAAGTTATTTTTTAATAACCAATGTCAATTTGATTCAAATAAAAGAACAATAATTTTGTTAAATAAGATTGACAATTAATAGTAGAGTATAAGAAAATTGCCGAAACTTTTCAATAAATATGTTAGCTCTATTACAGTTTTTTGAGAGTATTGTTGTTGATTAAATGAATGTATCATATTTGCAGAAAAGTAAGTAGAGGTTTGCACCAGGGGGCAAGCTTCCGAAGGACTTACTATTCGACGGGATCTAAATGGAGACTACGAAAATGTTTGGGCTTCGCAAAAATTCAGTAGATCTTTATTTCGTTGAAATTAGGTGAAAACCAAAAAAGTCATCACCAATAATCTGGACTTATGTCAAGACTTTTTTCCAGAGAGTCGATGCTCCTGGATGAGGGCCTATTTCTGAATTGGGGGCCGCATCTGGGAGATCATTTGTCCCTCCTGTTTTTCCTCGTCAGTTATGGCAGTGAGTATTTGGCGCATTGACTGTAATTTTGCTGCTAATGTCACTCGAAAAAACGTTCCATGGCAACGCCAGCATGTAATGTATTAAGCTATTTTGCATGTTCCTTCTACTCGCTTCTTTTTTCCTTTTTTTTCTTTTTTTTTTCAGTTCCTTTTATTAATTTATATATTTTTTCTTTTTTCGAGTAAAGAAGCAGAAAAGTAAATAATTATGGAAAAAGAAAATTTTTTAGATTAAAATTAAATCCTTCTAAGCCGAAGTTCTGGGATCTGCTCTTTAGCCGGTTTGTAAACAATATTAAGGTCATACGGTATAATTAACTTAAATTGGTTTTTTAGTTCTGTAAAGGCAACTATATAATATGATGCAACAGCCTATTGTTTTATCGGAAAAATTAGAGCCACAATTACATGAAAGAGAAGCAAAAACGTTACAGTTTATTCTTAAACCAGTCTCAATAGGAAAATTTTGACAAGAATGAGAATGTTTTGAATCAGACTGGAATGTTTATAGTTGGTTTTTTAATACAAATAAAATGGGTTTAGAATAGACTGAAACGTTTCTAATTCAAATATACTTCATATATTTTGGGTTGTAGTTTTTTCAATTATTCTTAGCGCTAAGCGCATGTTTTTACCAATACTTTGTTTCAAAAATAAGAAAAAGTTTGTAGTGCCCGAACTAAACTTAAGGTTCAAATATCAGACCGGCCAAGTCTGAAACAGAGTTGCCAATGGCTCGCCCCCGCTGTGACATTTCTTCGAGAGAAGCTGAGTTGTTCGTGCGCAATAACTCGGAGATGGGCCCCGCAAACTTGTTACACGCTTCGGCGAAGTACAGCTAGAATAACGAAAATTTGATTTTTGATTTGATTGTCGTCCACTTTAAAAAATGATTAAGTTACCCACGTAAAAATCAAAATCCAAAAAATGTTAATCATGTCCTAGCTCTCAACATTGTTTCAGTTTGTCAACTTGCAAATCTCATGTCATTGCGCCATTGCGATAACAAATCTTAGGCAAGAGTCTAGTATTGAGTAATGTTTGGTTGGGCTTGAAATCACCTCACAATCCAGTGTTCTTTTCAATGGCTTTTCAAAATTGTCCTGATCAACATGTTTTCCTTTCACTGGCACGTATTACTTGTTTTCCCAAACAAAAAAAATGCGAAAACAACAGGGGGAATATCCTTGGAAGTTTTTTGAACAGCAATAAAAGCAATAAAAAACATCATACCTTGGGCAGGGTTGCCTGTTTATTGCAATTTTCTTGCTTGGTGCATTTCAACTGGCTAAAGATTGTTTTTTCGGCCTTATCGGTGCAGAAGTTACAGTGTTGGAAGGACAATAAAAGGAATTACTGGTAACTCCGTTGGACTTCTCTAACTCATCTAGTAAGTAAAGCCAAACCATGTTTATCCTGTGAGTGGATTACATTTTTAGGCGACAAAGCTAAGTGTAGCCTTCAGCTTCTTATAGCCCCTCAGGCTACGCCATTGCATTTTAGGAAGTACTAAATTATTTCTAAGAGTTTATTAACAGAATTAATTAGAGACCACAAAAATTTTAAATCTAAAAACTAGAACCACAAGTTCTTAGATTTAAAATTTTTAATTTTTATGCTCTGTGACATAGGCGTCGGCAGAAAATTTTTCTGGGGGGGGGATGCCAATAATAATGAAGCCTGTATTAACTACTAAAAACGGAAGATTTTTTGAAATTTGGAAGGTTTAAGAGAGAGTGTGTGAAATCCAGGTGGGGCATGGCTCCCTCTGCCCCCTCCCTGCCGACGCCCATGTTCTGTGATTGATTTTGTTAGTATTGGTTTACTATTGAAAATTAAACAAATCGGTGTATCAGTAATAGCTTCTTTAAAACCCAGCAACATCGGTCAGTTGTTTAAGGGATATCGAGTTCTTCTCTCTACCGGGAGATCTTTAAATCTCGGGCCGATCAAATTGGACACACTGTTACCAACAGCTCGCCACCGCTGCAACATTTCTTAAAATGATCTGTGTTGACCGCAGGCGCAATGACACATAGATGGGCTGGGCAACTCGCTACACGTTTCAGTGTAATTCAGCGAATATAATGATCAAAGGTTTGATTTGAAAATCCAGCACCCCAGACGGCTTCTCGAATTCCGGCCGGTGGAGGGCGGCCAAAACCGGCAATCTTCACATAAAGGTCAAAATTCTCGTCATAAAAACGAGGAAAAGTCGAGCAAACAAGCAATGAGCGACGCGCTATTGGGAAAACACCGCCAACAAAATACCGTCTTTGTCAAATACAAAACAATAAACCGAACCTATATCAGATGGCAGTGTTCCCAATGATAGGCGTTGTTGCTGCGACAAAGCAGAGAGATTGGAAAAATACCAGAACGCTATAAGCTTCTAAACAAAGATAAGAGGTGATTGTTGTGATGTGGACTGGTCGGACTTCGTTGAATAAAGTAGAGATACATAGCAATAAAAGCAAAGGTGTATTTAAAGATTGTCGCTAAATCCTTCAATTTGAAGCTATGCTTGTTGCGAAACAAAACACCATATTTTCGTAACTAACAGCGATATTTTGTCAATTTGTGAGTAAATGAAAGTGCTAACTGGTTTCAAAATTTGCTAGCTCATAGCACTAAGATTTGAAATGAATGTTGTCAACGTGCCATAAGCTGAATTTTTTAATCCATAAAAATTTTGAATTGTGGTATTTCCAGATTCTTCTCTAAAGCAAATTTGAGATTCTATTTATTAATATTTTTGAGAACTAATGTTTCCAAATTTTTATTTCAACAGATTACTGTATAGGCAGTGTGCGTTGCCACTAAAAATCTAATTTTTGAATGTGATATTCCCATAAATTTTCATCTTTAAGTAGCCGGATGTTAGCACTGAAAATCTCCAAGTAAGAGACATAAGGCACCAAAACTTTTTACGCGTCAATCTGTAACTGGTTAGTTTGCAAGAATGGCTATTTTACAGGTTTGCATAAGAAATTGCAGAGTTTAAATCTTAGAAACCATAAATTCACTAAAACCAATTTCAATTTTGTTATTTCATGTTTAGGCGTTTTTAATTAACTTCTATATTATTGCAGATCTGTTGAATAATATAGCTCCTGTACTTATAGGACATTTGTGACTGAGATTGTGTGCTTTTGCTGAAAGAAACTTTATATCACTCGGTCAATAGTTTATTATGTTTTGTAATGAGCGTTTTGAGCAAATGACATTAGTGTAGTTGGGCATGGGCTACCTAGAAAACCAAACTACCTCAAACCCATCAAGCTCAACAGAATTGAGAGTGGACAACGAAGTGCCCACAAGTGAGTATTCTACAATAGCTCTAGACTTTGCAGTAATTATAATGACTGGTACGAAGACAGTAAGTACCTCATATAACTTACCTACAGGTGGCTAGCCATGCACTATATAGTTGACTCTGGGCAAATAAAATTGCGAACTATATCCTAACTTCTGCAACTAAGAGTCGTAGGCCTATACACAAATGTGGATTAACTTTGATCCGCAGTTTATCAATTTTCTATCTTTTATATTGATCAACATATTAGATTAAAATAAACTGAAATTGCCAACGCCTAGCACCGCTGCGAATCTCTGAAAGGAGCTGTGTTGCCCGCAAGTGCAATGACGCGGAGATGGGCCCCACCAACTCGTTACACGCTTCGGCGTAATACAGTAAGTATAATCAAATATTTGACTTAATATAAACTGAATTTGCAAGTTCGGAGATTCTTTCTTAAATTATTAGTATTGCAATTTATTAAACGTTAATCCGCGTTGGTGCATACGACCCTTAGTTGGTCCATACGACCCTTTTGACAAGTTCTCACGAAATTTTATTTGATCTTGTCAATATAAGTCGCCCTGTTGTGTGGTCACATGCAATGCTGCATTTGTGCTTTTTAGCCCAACCCTTTACTCTGGCAAACTTGCCCGTATTTGGAGTTGTATATACTGCAGGTTTTGATGTACAGTAATTACTTATGCGCTTGCAAAAAAAATTTTTTTCCATTGATGTGCTTAACTGACTTTTTGGAGACTTTCATAGTTGTTTTTTTTTTTGCTGATGAGACCCTTGAGCAAGGTCGAAACGCGTCGCAATAGCTCATTTGCAACTGTATAATCTATAAATTTGTACCAGTATAAACAATTTTTTCGTGTTTGTGATTGCATTAAAATATGGAGCTGATTTTTGACAAACCTGATAATTTATCATACGACCCTTAGAGTGTAATATACTCTACTTTGCAGTTTTTGTGTATCATGATTAGCAATTCGACAAACTTTCAGATCCTATTTATTGTACGTTTCTATACTGGTTTTGATCTTCTTTTGCTAACTCCTAAGCAGCCAATTGTTGTTAGTGCTCCACATTCATTTCTTTTTAAAATCAAATCTTCGCCTATCTGTTATTCTGGTTAACTTCAACTGCGTCATTATTTTTTTATCTCATTAAATTTCATAGAATTACAGAGTTGAGCGTGAAACAGAATAAAATTTAATAACCTTCAGACAGTGGTGCAACGGGGGGGAGGGGTGGGCTAAGAGGTTTCAGTCCTCCTTAGCAAAGTTACTTCGAAAATTTACCCAAAAATAAAAGCATTTAAACGTGTTCTGGACTTCACCTGTAAGTTAAGAGGGCTGAAGAGCTTGGACAATTTAATTCTTGCAAATAACTTTTGATTTCTGCAATTTTAATTCTTCCAATAGCTCTAAAAACAAGCAAAATGTCATCCAAATGAATTTAAAATGGCTAGTTTTTCAACAAAAAGTTACAAAATTCGTCAAACTGCTGTTTTTTTCTTAACTTTGGGTTTAAGCCCCCCTCCCCCTCTTAGCAAAATCCTGGTTGCGCGCCTGCCTACTGATCTACATTCAATATTGAGTTGTAATGTTATTGCTCAGAACTTTATATCTCGGACTCCAATGGTACGAAAAAGTAGCGTCACCAGAATTGAATTCATGACCTTGCGATTGCGGATGAGTCGGACGCGTTAATTCATAATCCAATCGAGTTTGATTATTCGCGATTACAAGTGTCCTTTCCTTAATTGTATCGTGACTAAAATTGTATGCAGTGGCGTATGCAAGATTTTGTGAAGGGAGATGCTTTTTTTCCGAAACTAATTAGAAGACCAAAAAAACACGGTTTTCACTTCGGAGAAGCCGATGATTTTGGCCGCAAGTTGAAAAATTTTGGTATTTTTTTTAACATTCAAAAACCTTTAATCCATATTGAAGGATGAAGACCAAAAAAAGGTCTTCCATCTGCAGTGCTGTTTTCAGGCTCCATTCGGCGGAACTACGTGGGTTGTTTCAAAAGGAGGTTAATTGATTTTAAGTGGTGAAATTGAAATACCAAAGGGGGGATCATGGCTCAGTGCCCTCCTCGCCTGTCTTCGCTTATGATTCTATACGTTTGTAAAATTGTAGGTTAACATGCCGGAAAAAATTGTAGTCACAAGACCAATTCAAACCGATTGATAACATTGTAAAAATAGTTAATTTGTTCTATAGATTTGGACACCGATAACTTGAAGAACTATGACAGTGGTGAGTTTAAGATCAGTGTTAACGCTGGTGATGATGAGATCGGAGCTGGGACGTTTTCAGTTGTGTTGCGATGCCGTCACCCAAGTTTGGGAATTGTGGTGGTGAAATGCTTTCGGTTGACTGGAGGCAGCTATGGCATTGAACGGCGATTAGACGAGTGAGCAATCGAGCATCCTTGTTTAGGTTGTTTTAGATTGTCATAATTTTATTGGAGTGACTATTTTATCGAAAAATTTTAGTCAACCCTATTCTACACGGGGGGGAGGTGGGGGGGGGCATATTTTAGTCGGGAAGCATATTTGTCCCTGCCCCCCCCCCCCCCCCCCTTTTAAAATAGATTTTTTGTGATAAATGCCTTCAAAAAAAGATTTTTATTTTGACTCAACTTAACTTTGAGTGAAACTATGACAAATAACTTCCCAAAAGTTGAAGTTTCTACGGTAACGAGAAGTTCCCCAATTTTTGAGATTTTCCAAAGTCACTTTCCAAAAGCGTGCATATTTTGCCAATTATACTTAACTTGAATCACGTTAATGACTCTTTTGTGACACAACTAACTTGACTTAAGCATTTTACAATTCAGTATCAAAAAAACTATGAACAAAATTTGAATTGCCTGTTACATCATCGCAAAGGACAAAATATGATAGTGACGTCACAATAATGACGTCATTATTCAAAACCTTTTTTTTAATTAGGTGAACACCGTCCCACATACTAAATTTAGTGTTCCCATGACTTTTGCTCTAAAAGTTAGATATGGGGGCATTTTTGCCCCAGTGTTAAATGCGGTGGTCAAATTATCCGGACAAAAAAGGGTTAAGAGAATAAAATGAAAATGAGAAACATTCATCGGCTCATTTTTTATTTACTTTTTAAGAGTTAAGATAACGCTTGAGTTAGGATTAAAGTTAGATTTGAAGTTAGTTTCAGAGTAATGATTTGATTGTGGGTTGGATTTGGGTCGAGATTAACAATGTAGATGGAAATTTCTCTGTACATTAATTCATGTTTATGAAGATGTTTGACTTGTTGGCTGAGGTTAGGCTAAAAGCCATTTTGTCGCTTTTATTTTTTTTAACCAAATACAGAATTGTTTCAAGAAAAATTTTTCCTAATTAAAAATATATCACATAATACAATCATTGAAACTAAAGGGGTATGCTAAGGATACATTTTGTGTTTGTTCATGTTTTTCTAACCGGCCAGTTGGTCGATCAGTAACGCGTTCGTCTCTGGAGCGGAAGGTCTATGGCTCAAATTTCAGGCCGGTCAAATTGTACACAGTGTTGCCAACGGCTCGTCATCGCTGCAACATTTCTTAGAAAAGATATGTATAGCCCTGGTGCAATGACGAGGGGACGTGTCCCTCCAACTCGCTACGCGCTTCAACGTAATACAGTGAGTATAATGAAATTTTTTTTTTTCAGAGCGGTTGAGGAAGCTAAAAAGTTGTGTATTGTGACTAATTCTTACATTGTGAAAGTTTATGGAATCACAAGTTGGAGAAATCATTTCGGGATCGTGATGGAAGAAATCACAGGTGGAAATTTGGAAGATTTGCTTTTCAACCCCAAAATCTCAGAAATCAAGTGGCTTCTTCGCCTTAGACTGAGCGTGCAAATTATGAAAGCATTGGAGTATCTTCATACAGCCAATCGGACTGGCGATGGAAATTCAACGAAGCCAAAAATGCAACATTGTGATTTGAAACCTCAAAACATCTTGTTGACTGATTCAGCAGATGTGAAATTGTGCGATTTTTCAGCAGCAGTGATAGCACGAGCTACTGTAAGCACAAGCTCATGCAGTTCTGCGTGTGCAAGGCAGTACACGCCTAATTACGCAGCACCTGAAATACTCAAGTACCAGAAAGTTTGCAGCAACAGCGACATCTACAGGTAATCTTCTATAAACCTCTTTCATAGTTTTACATATTAAGCTTGTCGACATTTTAGATTATCCGTTCACCATTAGGACCAGTACAATCGTAAATATGTGCGGTGGCATGGTTTACCAAAGTTGTTGCTGCTATGGCAGGAGTCACCAAACTTTTTCCTTGAAGGTCAGAGTACTCCGAGATTAGCTTCTGCGGGCCGGGTGTGAATTGAAGGCAGCACAGTGCACGTGTTTAGAATTTTTATTGATTCGCATTGAGGACAATAAATAACAAAGTCAGCGGTGGTGTAGCAAAAATGTGATGGAAATCGATAGGTTGTTGGAATAGCTGAGCAACTTCTGCTGTGACGCACTACATGCGGGCATCGTGTTCATGAAAAAAACACTTTACACCTTTCTGCCCAAGCTGTCCTAATTTGTAGTGACCTAATGCTGTAAAAACACAACTCTAAAAGCTACCTGAGTTATGTGGCAAATATTACAAGGGCATTCAAGTCAAATTTTTCACTTTTGACCAAAAGGTTGCAACAAGCCTAAAAATGCATTCTCACCAAATTTGGACTTTCTTCGTTTTGCCGTTTTCAAGATATGACAGTTTAAAAGTGCCAATTTTTCTCTTGCTTTAGTGTTGCCATTTCATCTATATTGTGACAGAACATTAAATTTGGAAAGCTGGCTTGCATTTATTGAAAAGCAGCCAATTTTACAGTTCTAAACCTTTATACTTTGTTTTGAGAATAATCCTGCCGCAAAACATTTATTGAGAATCATGAACATGCTGAAACTATTTGAAATTTTGTTTCTAATTAGCAATCTTGGCAAAATTTTAATCCGGGGAAAAAGCCTTTTTAAGGAGAAATCTAATCTGTTATATTTCATGAACGGAAGGTCATAGAAAGCTCAAATTTGGTGAAGTTAGTCTTCAGATTTGTCAAGTTTTTTTTTTTCAAATAAAATTGAGCAAAAATATTCGACCTGAATGCTCTTTTAAACTTGTATGTTTGCCTGTTGAAAAAATGCAGAAATTTAACAAATAACAAATCATTAACGAACTATTCTAACGAAGAAGTTTCTATGACACAAAAATGAAGGCAAAGCCGAAGAAACAGATAATATATCACATTGGACAATACTCGAATATTTTAGTCGATATTTGGTGTCATAGTGGTGACAAAAATTACACTCTTTCAAAACAGCAACACTTTCGTAGCATATCAGGCAGCAACTAACTATACCATTATTGGCTTCCGAAAAAAAATACTGCTCTTCCATTTTTTCATTAAACACCCGTCACTCATAATCTGCTTTTCTTTGTTTCGTAATCATTTAAGGAGTACAGTATTGGTAATACCAGGTTCTACAACAACGGCAACCTTTCATAAACCATTTAGTTACTTTTTTCTGTAACAGTTTTAGCTGAAGTCTAGCTTTTATTTCCGCAACATGTGACGGGCCGGATTAAATCACTTCGCGGGACGGACCAAGTTTAATAAGGCCGTAGCTTGGTAACTTCTGTGTTATGGTACTGTATTTGGTAGCATTAGGAGGCCACTTTAGTCTTGCGCTTGAAAGAGCTTTTATTGGAAATGTGGACAGTAAATATTTGTTCTTGGGCTGAATGTCTTTAGACCATCATGTTAGATCGTAATCATATCCTTCAATATACTCAGCAATGTTTGCGGTGTTGCTTCCAATTTTTCTCGGTAAAAATTCCCTCGGAAAATTATAGTAGAGGTACGGTACGAAATAGATTGCGCCACATTTTGACACCGGCGTGGCGACTGCATGACGTTGTTGGTCAGCTGCTGATTTTTGCTTGTTCACGAGGGGTTTAGATGGAAAGGTAATCCAAATTTTTGAAAAAAATGTCTTCAATGAAAACTTAATCTGTTAATTACAAAAATTTATTTATCCATTATTGCGAAAAAAAAATTACAGAATAAACATAATAAGCCCTGGTCATCATAGACCGTGGTATTTCTAACTGCGGAAATTTTAACCGCAGAAAAAAGAAAAGAAGAATTCTTACGGCCCATTTTTGCGAATGCGACATACGACGCGGCAGTGCCGCCAAATCAAAATTTAAGTTTCTTTTAAACAAGCGTTTTTTGGCACGCGGCAGCGACAAATTTTTTAATGTGAACTTTTTTGGGAACATCGTCGCTGCCGCATGCTACGTGCACATAAAACGCCACTTTAGCTTTTTCGAAATTTAATTTCTTTGCAGCTGCGTAGCCACCATCACAGCTTCCGAAAATAATGTTTACTGTTTTTCGTCAACAGCTGCAATTAATGATCAAGAGTACTTAAGAGTTGAGATAAACAAATCAATTGGCTTCATAGACGGCCGTTTTTCTTGGATTTTTACAAATGAAAACATCTCAAATTACCGAACTGTGAAACTTACATTGTTCCGCTTTTTTTGAAATTATCAAAGCGTATATTTAACTGCAAGGTCTTGTCGGCGCGAACCATTTCGTATCTCGCTGACTCAGACTTTTTTGGTAGATTACATGTCTGATACACTGAGCCATGACAGTTGGATACTGGGCTATAAATTTGTCTTGATCTAAAAATAAGATTTCTCTAAATGAGTACCATTAGGCCTGGGTCATATGTCTTCGCGTAAAAACGAAAGCACACCCGGGTATTCTTTGTTTTCACGAGCTTCGACTTTTAGCGTTTCTCGTCTTCGGCTCACTCGCCAATTTTGTGCTATTTAACAAAATATTCTGAGCGTTAGGCCTACAATTTCGGTAGTAATAAAATATGAAAAAGCCATTCATTTTTTCGCTCTTCCTAAAAAATATCCTCTTTTATCAGTAGCGTAGCCAGGGGGGAGGGGTGGGGGGGCTCGAGCCCCCCCATTGGCCTGTGAAGTATGCAAAATCGCACGTTTTTGGTGCTTTTGAGGCCGATTTTTGGTGAAAAAATAAAAACAGCCCCCCCAAGGAAATCGGGTGCCGAAGTTGTGAAGTAGATGTCGTGATACGGCCTGAAAAAGCGTTTGAATATCCGCTTCTGCCCGAAAAATCCGTCTCAATTTCGGTGAAGACCTTTTTTTTTGGAGATCACCTGTTTTTGGTCTGAAAAAGCGCTTGAATTTCCGAGTTTTCCGAGAAATTCCGTCTCAATTTTCGGATAAACCGTGTGATTTTGATTCAAGAACAATGAAAATTCGGGTCAAGGTCGTTTGCAGTTTTCTCACTCTTTCAAAAAAGCCCCCCCCCTTTTTCAAATCCTGGCTACGCGCCTACCTTTTATACACATCTCTTCTAGTTGTGGCTCTAAGTTTCAGTAGTGCTGGGCTTAAGTCTTTTAGTGCAAAGGAATCTGCATTCTTTCTCATTATTTAGTTTATTTTTCATTTTCTTATTTAGCTTTGGAGCAATTCTTTTCGAAATCATTACTCGAACAACTGTGTTTAACGGAATCAGTCCAAATTATATTGAACTGGCAAAAACTTTCCAGGATGTTGACCCAAACGTTGAAGTTCTTGACAATGCTGAAGCGCTATTGAGCGGTAGAGACTTACAGATTTTTCTTGGACTCAGAAAAATCATGAAGAAATGCTGGGAAACCGATCCTAAAGAAAGACCTTCGGCTACACAAGGTTTGAAAAATACTTATAGTTAAGAATCACGATTAAATAACACTTCTTTTCAAACGCAGTTATGACTACAGCAAGTTTTCTCAATAAAGTCGATTCTTTAATAGTAAGTTGGAATGATGTGATTTTTTCCAAGAACTCTGGATAGAAAGAGTCAGTTTCATATTTGTGATTTGATTGGTCAATAAAAAGTCAATTTTTTTACCGTGAGGTCAATGTTCTTTTTATAGAGCAATAAAGTCTATTTTTTGTAATTATCACTAACTTTTCAGTTTATCACCCACAAGTAGCCACAGCCAAGCGCGTAGCCAAAAATCTGCAATTGGGAGAGTCTGGAGGCGGAGCCCCAGCGTTTGGAGATTTTGCAAAAATGCCCTAATTTTTAAACCTATTTGATAAAATTAATGTTTTTAAAACGTGGCGTAGAAATTAGCTTTGCCTGCAAAAACTGGCTTAATTAAACTGGGTGCGTAAATATAGGCTATGTGGGCTGGGCTAACTTAATTGTAAAATTCCGTTCTTTTTATTACAAGCCAGTAATATCATTAAATCCCATAACTCAAAAAAGCTCACAAGTATCAACCTAATTCGTGTGGATTTTATAAAAAACGATAATTTTGGCCACGGCCTAATGGAACGAGATTTGAGAGAAGTACGTGATTGGTAGTTAACTAAATTGAATACACTACTGAACACCCCCTCCCCATCCTTAATTTGTTTGATCAAGCTTACGTAAAACATTTTGCATCAAACGATCAAAATTGATTGCTTATTTTTAGCTATTTTCAAACTTGACTGCTTTGTGAGCTTTATTTTAGACAAGTATAAGTTTTCCCCCCTAAATAAATGTTTTAAAAGTGGCTTTAAACCATTTTAAAGTCCATATCACTTCAAAAAACTGTTTCAGAAGAGCAAAAAACGCGGTATGTTCCTTTTTGCGCATTTTGATCGACATGCAAATGGGGAGAGTTATAGATTGATAGTACTCTTGAAAGTAGCAGAAGCTCTCAGAGTTGTAAGTCGGGCCGGGTTCGGGCCTAAAGTTGACAAAAATGTTGAGCTTAATTCGGGCCTGAGACTTACTTTTTGTCTTAGGTGTACAAAAAAATAATCAAAATTATTTGGCAATATTGCTAAATTTTTCAGACCTAACTTAACTTTCGGATTTTTTCGGGCATGATATGGGCTTCCAATTAATTTTCGGGTTCGGGCCGGGTTCGGGCTTATAGTTTCGGGCCGGGTTCGGGCCTGAACTTGTCGGCCCGTTTACAACTCTGGAAGCTCTATCTATCAATGATTGTCTGATGCTGCAAAGTATTTGGTGGTTGCGGGTGTAATACCGAAATCTCTGTTTCCTAGCTATTTGACTAGACATGCGTTTCATACATTGCGCAATTGTCCTGTGACAGTCAGATCTTATTTCGAAGGTGTTCATCCGCTAATTTTCAAAGGTCACATTAGCAAAAATAAAAACAAAACCAGTAAAGCCGAATTCACTTCCTCCAAAACCTATTTTTACGAGATGGGAATCTTGGAAGCTGATTAAACGCAACTTTATGCAAAAAGAATTAACCTAAAGTGAAAGCAATTGTGAAACGTTTTGAAGGGGCTGGTGTTTTGGTAATTCAAGCAAAAGTTATTTCAAACGCTTGGTTTAGCTAGTCAGCTTCTCAAACTCAAAGTAAAACATTACTATATTGATTTTACCCTTTACCCCATCCACCTGGTGATTAGCTTGCAGTGTTACTGTTCATCGCAATACTTAAAGACTTATTTCGCCAAACCACATAGATTAGTTTTGCAAATTTTTTTGAGAATTTGTGTGCTTTTGTTTATTGAATGTTTGTTTTAGTATAAAATCACGAAAAAGTCTCGAGAAATAGCTTCTACTCGGTCCAAATTTTGTTTTGTCAATAAAGGCAATTTTTTTAAGTATTTAAGTGAATTTTTTTTTGAATTTTTGGGTCAATGAAAAATTGCCCTATAGTTATGACTTTTAGCAGCTCTAGAAAGAGTCAAATTTCTGCATCATTATACGAAAATGCCGCAAAAATAAAACAAATTTGTAGTTTGATTTTTCATTGAATAATTTTTCTTTTCAAATAATGTGGAAACTTCTTGAGCAAATTTAGTAGCATATTGGTCGATATTTAGTCTATCTTTTTTATTTTTATGTAGAATTTCTTTCTCAAAACCATATTGTCAACTAAAAATATATCTAACTCATCCAACTCCAAGCAATGTTTGTTTTTGAATTAATACTATCAGTTCAAAATCACTTTCAAAGGAGTGTCTTTGAATACTTGGTCTTGCATTGTTGTTGATTGAATCAATTTAATTAGAATTCAATTCTTGAATCAATTTCATTAGAAAATTCATAAATAAATAAGTTCTTGAATCAATTTCATTTGAAAAATAAATAAATAAATACTCTACTTATTCTAAACAATGCACTTTTAGTAATTTTTCGGAATTCATAAGCAAAATCGCTAATATTTCGAAGTTATAAAGTGCTATTGCTCATTGCCCAGAAATTGCGAAATTTTTTTGGCAATCGTTTAATTGAAAAAGCTCGCCTTTTCGCTTCGCAATTTTACGTAAAAAGAAGCAAAAAAAAAACTTTTTCTCAAGTACACAGAACAGTGAGAAATAAATAACAATTCAAACATAGCAGCAAAAATTGATTTAAATGCTTTAAAAATTTAAAAACTACTCAAAGACATATGAGACTTAAAATTGCCCAGAAATTACGAAAAACCACCCTCGACCCAAAATTTACTGGTTCTTGTAAGAAAAAAAGTATAATGGCGAATTCAAATTCAATTTTCTTCCGTAAACCATAATATAGCTTGCTTGTAACCAGCTCCTATTGCGGGTTGTTAAATTTCATAACTGCAATTTTTGTTACTAACTGCTGTTGTTATTGCCGTTGCTGATATTGTTGTGGTTGATATTGTTTACAATTATGTTTTTATTGTTTTTGTTCTCGTTGTTTTAGCTTACCGTATTTGCTGTGACTGCAATTTTGTCGCACAATTGTATTTATTTATTGTTTTGCTGTTACTGTTGTAATCATTGTTTTTTCATCTAAAGCTGTTTCATTGTACCATTTAATTGTGTTAAACAAACAATACATTAGATTAATTAATTATTGTTATTGCAACTATTACAATTTCTTTAGTTCTTCAAGAACTTCAAAATCTAATCGAGACTCTGAACATCCGCAGCAATGATTTGGAGTTTGTTGACATTCCCAGGGAATTCAAACAAATCACTGAAACAAGAAAGAGTCGCTCAAAGCACAGCAATAATGCACAAAAACGTCTCACCCAAGTCAACTTGCTTGGCATGGAATCATGTAAGAATTCTTAAAATAACTTACTACATTTTACCACAAAATTTTAAACAAAAGAAACTAAAGAGATGATACCTATTCTTTTTCAGTTTTTTTACGTGTAAACAGAAATTAAACAAAAACAACACTTAAACAGAAACACAAAAAGGTGTTTCAAAGCTACATGTTTGTAGCTTTATTATTTTAAAATCGCAGTTGTTTTTGGCCGCATTTACCTGTAGAGCGAAGTATTTCTCATATGCAGTAATACTGTAAATAAGAATTTTTGATATGCTGCATAATTTTCCAGCTCACAAAATGAATTCTTACCCAATGTGGAAAACCATCTTGTTTATTTAAAAGCAGTTTTTTATTATTAACGTTTTTTTTTTAATAAACATAGTTTTTTTAGTAAAACTGCTTTGTGCTCTCAGTGTTCTTGAAAAGTGATTGATATTGTAGTAGTTAGAGCACTTAGAGCAGTACCAAATATTTAGTATCACAGATAAAAACATTAAAAACCCTACCAGTCTATTTCACCTTTTGCGGGATCTTCATGGGTTAGCTTATATGAGAATAGCTAGTTTTTTTCAAATAAGCTAACCTCAAAAATCCCGTTAGGGTTAAACAGATTGCAGGGTTTTTATTTGTGGTGTGCTAATTATTTGATTTTTGTATTAAGAAAAGTTTTAATTAACTTCTTTCTTATAAACTGTGCTAAAGAAAATTCTAAGATAATAAAAATATTTTTGGTCCATAGAAATTTGAAGTTTTTTTTTTTTCAAAATAAGAAATTTTTATTTTAATAAAATGAAAGTGTTTTAGTCTCATTTTAATCTTTTTGGATGAGGTGTTTAGTACGGTAGCAAGCCAACCATCAACATTATGTTTAGCTAAAGACAAAGTTAAAGACGAAGAAGCTGACTCAAAAGATGGTAATTGTTTTTTATTTATGAAAATCGTTAAGCTTTGCTGTAGTTTTTAATGATACTTAATTGAAATACTTGTAATTATATCTTTATTTTTCAAGTTGCTTAGCCTGGAGACGGCGAAGCAATCTTTCGGTCTTAAAGTCATACTGACACCTGACCACCAATCTGCCTAACATGATGGAGGCTTCACACTGTCCTTTTTATATTACTAATTGTCAAGCAGAGAAGTTGTGAATGTTAATTTTAATCGTCTTTGGTTTAACCCAATCGGGAAACGAACCTAAGAGTCTGGTTTAGTTACAAATGCTTTATTCACTCGACAACCGATCGATCAAAATGGTGGTAAGGACGTCGGGTTTTTGTGGTTCCACCGCTCATAGGCGTAGCGGAGGGGGGGTACAGGGAGCCCAGCCTCCTCCGCCCCATTAAAATAACACCAATGATAAAAAATTATGACAACATAGCCTAGCGATGTTTAGTTGCAGTTGTTGTTTTTTTTTCAGTAATTACGCACGTAACAGTAATTAACAATAATATTAATGACAAGCAGGGGGCCCCGGGGCCCCTAACCAACTACCAGGGGAGCCGAGGCTCCTAACCGACGAGCAGTGGGCTCCAGGCCCCCTAACTGACGATCTGGGGCCTCTAACTAACAACCAGGGGCACCATGGCCCCTAACTGATAACCATGGGGCAACGCGCTCTAAATGACAACCACGGGACCCCGGGGCCCCTAACTGACAACCAGGAGACCCCATGGCCCTAAGAACCAGAGGTCCCGGAGACCCTAATTGACAACCAGGAGGCCCAAGAGCCCCTAACTGACGACCAAGCGTCCAGGGCCAGGGGCTTCTTAAATCAAATTTTTAACAATTTATATGCTAAACTTGTGAGAAATCTAAGAGTTTTGTCCTAAAATTTGCAACCCCAGGCCCTCGTTTAACGTTATTATGAACTAAATGCTCTAACACAGGCGGTAATGCAAACTCCCAATTGGAATACTACCAATGATAAATATAATGAGAGCATAGACAGCAGAGGTGGAGTCGAGGACACAAGGCTTGAGGCCAAGGCCAAGAACACAAAAAAAATCCGAGGCCGAGGCCAAGCCCAAGGACAGCCTTTCCGAGGACAGACACTCTCGAAGCCAAGGACAGGAATGCTCGAGGCCAAGGCTAAGGACCAAGAACACAAGCGCAAGCGCTCTCCAAAAAAAAAAAAAGGTCTTCACAAAAATTTGTCAGACGATCTCAAAAAAACAAAAAAAAACAAAAAAACAAAGGTCTTCACAAAAATTTTTCAAGCGATCTCCACAAAAAAACGTTTTCCAAAAATTTTTTCAAGCGCTCCACAAAATTTTAACAATTCAAAAATTAGTGCTATCCTCGAGCCGAGGACAGGCCAATTATCGAGGACTTGAGACCTCGAGGCCAAGGACGTCCTTGAGGACTCCACCTCTGATAAACAGTATGTTGTCCTTGTCCGGAATTGCAGTTTCTTTGATTTGCATTTGCGCGTACAAAAGTAAGTAATAATATTGACGACCAAGTTTCCACGTCATAATAATGTCATGCAATTCTTGGAAGTTTTAAAAAACTGTCAAGTAACTTGACGCGAGTCCTCCACGTTTTGGAAAAAAAGTTATTTTAATTTTGCTTTAACTGTTTTTGTTTTTTTATGAAAGAACTTCGGGAAGAACTTTTTTTATAAAAGAACTATCGAAGGATCTTGTCTCAAAATCAAAAGCGTAGCCAGGGAAATAGCCCAGGGCCT
Source organism: Trididemnum nubilum (assembly GCA_963965965.1). Classification (NCBI taxonomy): domain Eukaryota; kingdom Metazoa; phylum Chordata; class Ascidiacea; order Aplousobranchia; family Didemnidae; genus Trididemnum; species Trididemnum nubilum. Next base: position 33,490,197 of record OZ014471.1, read on the forward strand.
CCTCAATCGAAATGCCACCAATGATTTGGCAAAAAAAACTTGTTTCTTCTTTTTCAGTTTCTTTTAGCATATTTGCGTAAAACAATAACTAATAATAAATAATATTGACGACCAGGGGGCCCGGCGCACCCCCTTAATTCAATTTTTCCAGCCAATTTAAACGTATAATCAGGGTGAAATCAAGGGTTTTTTTCGTAAAAGTTGCTACCTTGGGCCCTCATTGGAACATTTTATGAACGTAATGCAATAACCAGAGCCGTATTTGCCATGTGGCACAGTGCCTGGGTTCTGCGCTCAGATAGTAGGACTTTTTTGGTCTTCGCCTATGTTTGGCAGGAAGATGTTGCAAAAATCCCTTAAGTGCCAGGGGGCCCGCGTAATGTAAATCCGGCCCGGGAATAACATGTTAAGTAAGCGTAACCATCTATTGTACCATTTTTCAATAACGATTCAACTCCACCTTGCTAGTTTTTACGTACAAAATACTTTAAAAAAAAAGCTAGGAAAAATGCTCATTGAACAAATTATTGAATTTGAATTGAGGGAGCCTAGGTCCCCTGGCCGTACATGTATTTTATGGTTGTTTCATGACTGGTTATTTTCATGACAAGATAAATATCTCTAAGCAAAATCTTCAAGTGGGTCACTATTTTCCGCTAAAATATTGCAGGAGGCAAAGTACCTTATTTCCCTCCTACCTGGGCCAAATCATTTACAAAATGCAAGATTTTAAATGTGGTTAGGACTTAAATTGTAAGTAAAAGGAGGATTGAACAATTTAAGTTTTTCCAATTGGCTTTCAAATGTTAAAAGTCTGATTCTTTCAAATGGCTGAGAACACGTGCAAAATGTGATCCAATGAGATTAAAATAGCTTTTTTTTCCAAAAACTTACAAAAATCGCCCAGCTGCTGGGGGCCCTCAGACCTCCATAGGTACCAGCGGCTGGGATACATTTGAGTACACTAGCTTACTCAACATGTTTCCTAAGTTAGACATTTGCACTTTCTAACTATTAGTTTTTACCCTCTCCCTTTACCAAAATTCTGGTTAAATAACAACATGCTACGGCTTCAGATCTTCCATTCTACGATATCTTTGCCCCACAAAAAGTTCTTTTTTTGCAAATTTCTGATGACGTCATTGCATGTGATTTGTGGTTGCCCCCCTCCCCCCAATCAAAAATCCTGGTGCCTATGCCACCGCTTACGGTTTTTGCCATTTCACCAAATTTTGAATTGGCTGAATATTGATTTATTCCTTCAGTTTGAAGGGTCGGCGGCGTGGCAGCATGGGTAAAGGCGTTGTCTAAACTACGACCCTGATCACATGGTGTGAGTTTCACCCCAACCTTGGTCACGTTGTTGCGTCCTTGAATAAGACGCTGTGCGATGATTATCTCTGCTTGGTGGCTTCGAACAAGCAGCAAAATTCAGTAGAAAAATTCAAAGAAATCACTGGAATTCCAAGACTTCAAATAATCACTGGAAACTCCTAAGCAGATGCGGATTCCTCCAAGCACGAAGTAGTCAATGAATGAAAAATGCACAGATTGTCAAATACCTGTTCATTACCGATTGACGTTGACCTTGACAGGACGATTATTACGTAATAAAACAAGTTGTTCTGCGAAGGTTTTTATCAAAAATTTTGACCAAGTTGGCGCTCTCAAATAGCTCTTACTTTTTAGTGTAGAAAAGTAAGGCAAAAATTCTTGTTGAACGTTAAAACAAAATCAAGTAACATTTATCGATTCAAAAAGTGAAGAGCACCCAAAACGTGCTTAACTTTTTGTACTGTGGTCAAGTTAAAAGATTTTTTTTTATCCAGTCCAGCATGGTCGTTATGATGTACAAAAACACAAATTTTGTAATAAATTATTTATGCTGCATGCTTATATTATGCTGCTGTTATTGTTAAAATAATTGATTGACAGTAGGGTAGTTAGGGGGGCTATTGCCCCCCTTCCCATTGGCCTGCTGACTAAAATGCAAAATAACACGTTCATAGCACTTCTGAGATTGTCTTTTGCACTGGAATCGACTCAAAAGATGATTTAAAGCATAGTTTGAAGCGTTTATTTAGGGGTGTGGGACTAATTAGTCAAAAATAAAACTTATAAATTAGAAAAAAAAGTTTGAAAAATGGCAAAAAATTGGTAATCAAATTCGATCGTTCATTGAAAAATGATTAGCATAGGTTCATTGAAAAATGATTAAAGGTTTCAACAAAAACAATATAAGCTCAGGAATAGGGGAGGAGGTATTCAGTATTATAGTTATTTACCAATCACTTCTCTCAAACTTCCTTCCTATATCCCCTAATTATGTCTTTCTCTTTAAAATATTGACGAGATAGATTCCTCCTTGAGAGTTTTGTTTAACTACCGGTATAGGATTGTATGATTTACCAGCTTGTAAATAAGAGAACTGAAATTCTAGCGATAGCTACTTCCCAAATAGCTCATTTATGCAACTAGTATAATCATGTTTTTCCACAGCTAATTTCTATGTCACGTTTTAATCGCATTAATTTTTATCAAAATAGGCCTAAAGTTAAGTTACTTTTGCCAAAAAAAACAAAACTTTCCCGCTTAAAATTAAGTGATTTTTGCCAAAAAAAGATACAAAATTTCAACAAAATACAAGCCCCGTGCCTCCGGTGGCTGGGAGCTTAGCCCTCAAACCCCCAGCCTCCAGCGGCAACCCCCCTTCTATTGCAAATTTCTGGCTACGCACCTGTTGATTAATAATACCAATAAACGAACGGATTGGGTTGGAAATTTCTAGGCGGAATAAATTTTTTGTGGACCGTTATATATTCCTTATGAATGAGCTTTACATCGTAATACTTTTGTTTTGTTGCTTTTATATCAGAGTTGGTTTTTCAGGTGATATTTTGGCTTTGAAAAAAGGCAAGCTCTTGAAGTATAACATCAAGAGCAAAAAAATCACGATCTTACAAGTAAGCTTTATTTTGAATTGTAACAATATGCGAAATTTTATTTACGTATATTCCTATACCTTTCGAAATTAAAACGGCATAACATAAATTTTAATTTTTTTGCTCGTAATTAAATAATGTTTCACAAATACTTATTTGAGTAACATTTTAATACCAATACAATTAAAGTTAATCTTATTCCATCAAGGAAAATTGCTACCTTATTTTATGGCAGAAGTTTTACTCTAAACACTTAATTGCCGATTTGTTTTGATCTTTTATTTTTCGCCTTTTTCTTAGTATTTTACTTAAACACGGGGACTTTGTTCTTGTTTGTTGTAACTGAGTGTGAATATAATTTTACGAAGAGTTCTTATTTGTTTGGTTACGCTCTGATCCTTTTGTTACATGGCGTCGCTATTTGATTGTCTTAAAAAATGCTTTGTTTTAAAACAATAAGCATGTATGGTAGACTAACTTCATTTAAAAATTTATTTATACATTACTTATTACTTAATCTTGTACTATACCGACAATATTACATTATTCGCTAAGCAGAGTTGGAGTCCTCAAAGACACTTTTTGAAGTCCATGGCCTCGAAGCCGACAAGTCCTTAAAAACATCCTGTCCTCGTTTCGAGGACAACATTATTTTTTGATTGGTTGAAAAGGAAAATACCCAAACAAAAGACAACCTAGACTTCCAGCCAGTGGGGCAACCAGGGGGCCAATGGGGCTTCCGCACCTTCTCTTAACCAAGTCGCTAAAAAAGTTTAACCCAAAATTGTTAGCGTTTAAACGTGTGTTAAATTTGATCTATGAGCAAGGGCGGGAGGGGGGTTGAAAAGACTGGGTAATTTAATTCTTCGACTGGCTTTCAAATCTAAGAAATTTAGTTCTTTTAAATGGCTCCAAAGAGGTACAAAATTTGATCCGAACTGCGCTAAAATGGCCATTTTTTCTAAAAAATTTGGAAAAATTGTTCAGCTGCGACGGCTAGAGCTCCGCTCCATAACCCTGTGTGTGATACACGCGAGTTGCACCATTGAGATATTTTTCAAACCAAACGACTTACCTTTCACACATTTGACTGATTTAACAGATGTACCATACTTAACAAAATTAACAAGGTTAAATAATCCTTTGTTTTACGCGGAGGTTGAGGGCATTTTTGCTCCCTCCCGTTTTTCGTCATAAATCCTTTAAGCAAAAATATTTTTATTTTAAATTAACTTAACTTTGAGTCAAATTTATTTACAAATAACTCTTGAAAATTTGAAGCTGGTAAGTTAACAGGAAGTTTCCTATTAATTTTAGAGGTTTCCTGAAGTCACTTTCCGAAATTTGAGCAGTTTTTCGGACAGAATTTACTAAAATGACGTCATAAGACGTTTTAATGGCGTAACTACTTTGACTTGCGCATTTTATGATTCAGTATTACAAAAAGTAAACTTACGTACAAAATTAGAACCGCTTGTGACGCCCTTGCAAAATGACGGCACATTTCAAAAAGTTGGTCGTGACGTCACGATGATGACGTCATCAACTCAAAACCTTTTTAGGGAAAAAGTTTGGTGAATGACAAGCCACATGCCAAATTTAGCGTTTTCATGACTTTTGGTTTCGGAGTTAGTTAGGGAGGCATTTTTGCCCCGCCCCCCTCGAACTTTGGGTACCCCACTCCACCTCTGTTGCTAAGAATGTCCTTCTTATTTCAGCCGGTAACAAACATTGGAGTAGCTTATATTTTGGGTGCATTCCAGAAAAATATAATTTCGGCAAAAAGGTCGACTTTTTTTGCCACACAGTAATAGCAATATACAGTAATCATGAAATCTGGTGCATTTTCAGGCCAGTTAGCTCTATTTGCAATTCAGATCTTTCGTTATACTCGCTCTGTTACGCCGAAGCGTATAACGAGTTGCCGGGGCCCATCTCCGCGTCATTGCGCCCGGGCGACACAGCTTCTTTCGAAGAAATGTCGCAGCGGTGGCAAGCTGTTGGCAAAGTTGGGTCCGATTTGACCAGTCCGAGATTTGAACCTTAGACCTACCGCTCCAGAGACCTACGCATTACCGCTCGACCAACTGGCCGGTTTGTTGTATTTATTTACGTTAGTTACAATTTGTGTATACAATAAAATTTTATAAGTAAAAGTTTTAGGCACTACGGTGGACCCTCTTCAAGTATATCTAAAACACTTAAAGAGCAGTTATACCTGTTTTGCATCCTAGACAACTAACAACACGAACAAACGATTTCGATTTGTTTTTGTTGGTCTCATCAATAATCAATAAAACACACCAAGTAAAATATTCAAAAAAACAACAAGGATGCTGTGAAGTGACAAGTTTAGGGTCTTCAAGTCTAGCAGTCACCCTAAAGCGAAGGTCTGCACAATACAATAAAATACAAATATAAGAACACTACTGGACAAAGCAGTAAATTTGTTTAAAAAAAGCTACTCTTGTTAAAAAACAAGTTAAAAAAACTATTCTACGCAAAAAACTATGACATATAATAGCAGCGTACTATTATAGGCAAAAAACATGTAGCAAATTCTAAGGCAGGCTATATTGAGTTAAATGTAAGAATGGTATTGCCAGAAAAAACGTACACTAATAGAGTAAATTTGGAATTCTTAGTGTGTGAAAGTAATCTTTAATTAAGCGCAAGTAAACATTGTATATACAGTAGAATTCGTCTAATTCAACATCGTATAATTCGTAAGTTTGCTCAATTAGCCACATTTTTCTATCCAAGAGAAACTTTTTGTTCGGCTTATTCGTCATTTGCAGATTCGATTCAATGTTCGAGCGATATTCACAGCTTCGTTTGTAACTGCTTTATGGATTGATTCACGCAGTCTCTGTGGTTGGTTCAACACATGTGAGATGTCAAACAAACAAAGAGTCCTTGTGGTATAAATAGTCTACAGGAAAATCTCGCTGGAGTAACACAAAAGGATGAAATGCAAGGGGTGTTTTAGCTACAGAACATTCATTAACTATCAGCTGAGAGTCTAGAAGAATTTAAACGGAGTACCGTAATTATACAGATTAAGCGTAAAAAAAAGAGAAACTACAGGGTGAATAATTACGAGTAAGAGTTTATCGTATAATTGCGCTTTCTGCGTTTCATTTCGGGATTATTGTCATAGGAAGTTATATAAAAAATCAATGTCAAATAAGAAATCTAATTACGTACGCTTATATCGCTTTATATTCAGCAACGATGGAAGTACGATACGGTACGTTCAGAATCTGCGTACTATAGGCACGTCGCACCTTGAACCATACCGCACCAGCGTACCGTACTTCAGTTCAATTTTTGAAGCGTACCGAACCAACGTACCGTAGCCGTACCGCTACAAAAGAAGGGTACCTTACTTCTTAGCAAAAATTGAGGCGTACCATACTTACGTACCGTACCGTGCTGCCATCCTTGCTTTTAACTACTCGCAACTTTAAATTTGACTTTGAAATCGCTAGCCTATAAATCAGCAACCTCAATTCACACATTTAGCGTCGGGTTCAGCTGTCTTTTGCTTCTGCATACAAAAAGCCGGCGCAATGTGCGAAAAGTCTGGGATTTTTAAACCACTGCGTATTCAGCTACAGTGTCGCAGTTACAGAATTTCCGTTCAAATTTTTCTTTAATATATGACATGCCACCCTAGTCCTAAGCTCCTAGCATCTATGGACAGTAGTAATGACATCACAATTGGCCATAATTGTGGCTGTGACTTGTGACATCATAATACAATTGTAATGACAAATGAAGAGGCTATAATGATTACTTGAGAATAGCCTAGACTATGTGCACGCCGGGCATGATCGCATAAATCTTCAGTGACGGCTGCTCGTTGCACATAAAAGGTTTAGTAGGCAAATTCAAACAGCGTAGCAACGTACCGCACCAGTACCATAACAAAAAAGGCGTAACGTACAATTACAAAAAAGGCGTACCGTACTTCTTTGCGAAAATTGCGGCGTAACGTACCGTACTGCCATCCTTGATATTCAGCAATAAACGTGCATTATGTTCGACAAAATACGTTACAAACTGCCTTAACATCAAAATAAGGGCCAAGTAAACAAGCCGTTATAAAGTTTTTCTTGTTCGCTTCATTCGTCACTTATTTCTAATCCGCTTGAGGTGACAAATTAAGCAAATTCTACTGCAAATTTCGAAATAGAGCCCTAGATCTTGATTCCGCCATACTTTGTAAAACGTTGCAGTCGAAATGTATTGTATCGCGGAACAGCAAACTTACAAGCTAAATTTTGCCTCGTTCTAGTAATTTGTGTACAGTATCCGTTTTACAAAAGTATTCCGAAAAAGTAATGGGAAGTTTCTTATGCCAAATTTTTGCATGAATATTGCGACTTTATAAGTATAGATATCTGCTAATTTAAGTATTTTATTTTGCTTGCAAAACTAAGACACACTTACATAGGGTGGATGGAATGTGAAATTGTTAGTAAAGAGTCTTGCAGCTTTATTTTGCAAAGATACAAGTCTTTGAAAGTACGATTTATAGGTTGATCCGCATACTATAATACCATACAACAGGTGAGGATGAAGTATAGCATAGTATAGTTTCAATAAAATTGAAATAAGAGCAGAATGCCTTGATTTATAAATGATGCCATATGACCGACATACTTTTTTCGTTATATTTAATATGCGGTCAAAAAAAGTTGGTTTGTTGTCCAATATTACGCCAAGGTATCGGAAGGAGTCGGCTATTGGTATGAAATGTCATCAATTAAAACTGGAATAGAACTTGAAGGTGATCTAAGCTTAGGGGCAATAATCATGCCTTAGCATTTTGAAAAGCTAATCGTGAGTTTATTAGCCGACGACCATTGTTTAGTACAAAGCAGCAACTTATTCGCTTCAGCTTTCAATATGTCAAGATTGACTTTTTTAATTACGAGACAAGTGTCATCAGCAGACTGTTTTATGCTATCGTTGGCAAGGATGGCAGTACGGTACGGTACGTTGGTACTGTACGGTACGCTTCAATTTTTGCGAAGAAGCACGGTACGCAGGTACGGTACGCCTTTTTTGTAAAGGTACGGGTACGGTACGTTGGTACGCTGTTTGAACTAAAAATCCCAGACTTTTCGCACATTACTCCGTTTTTTTGTACATAGAGGCAACAGACAGCTGAACCCGACGCTAAATGTGTGAATTGAGATCGCTTATTTATAGGCAAGAGTGATTTTAAATTCAGTTAAAGTTGCGAGTAGTTAAAAGCAAGGATGGCAATACGGTACGTAAGTACGGTACGGTACACCTAAATTTTTGTTAAAAAGTACGGTACGCTGGTACGGTACGCCTTTTTTGTAATGGTACGGGTACGGTACGTTGGTACGGTACGCTTCAAAAATTGAACTGAAGTACGGTACGCTGGTACGGTACGGTTCAAGTGCGAAGTACGCAAAATTTAAACGTATGCTATCACAAAGTTGTTACCACATCTAATAAGGCATGACGTGTGGAAAGGCCCCTGCGGAAGCCGTATTGATTGTGATGTAAGATCGAATTTTTATTGAGATAATTGATTAGTCTAGAGTAAATTAGTTTTTCCATTACTTTGGACAGACACGATAGCCGTGATATTGGCCTGTAGTTTGATAGTTCTCTTTTACTGCCAGCTTTAAACGGAGGAATAACTTCAGAATTTTTCATGCAACTTGAAAAAACACGTTTAGAAAATGACAGATTACACAATACAGACACTGCAATTGGGATAATGTCGCTGGCTAGCCTTTAGCAGATATGCCATTTAGCCCAGGTGAGATGTTGAGATTGAATAAATTGATTTCTTTAAAAACTTCTTGTGGAGATGTAGGTTTACGATAAATTGGGTTTAATACCCTTTTACCTAGAAACTTAAAGGCGGTGAATCATCCAGCCAATTCCGGTGGTTTACAATAGCTAAAATTGAACTATAATTTTTCATATTTTTTGTTTTAATTTTGGAACTGCGGTTGCAAAGATATTCAACAAATACAAAAAGATGTCCCCCGAAAAAAAGTATTTGGAAACTCTGAGTTTTGTTCTTCCCGCCAAAACCACAGTAGGCCTAATAGTTTAGAGATAGTTAGGCCTAATAGTTTAATAAGATTACAGTAGGCCTAATAGTTTAGAGAACTGTGGTTTTGGCGGGAAGAACAAAACTTAGAGTTCCCAAATACTTATTTTCGGGGGACATCTTTTGTATTTGCTGAATATTTTTGCAACCGCAGCCTCAAAATTAAAACAAAAAATATCAAAAATTATTGTTCAATTTTAGCTATTGTGAACTACCGGAATTGGCTGGATGATTCACCGCCTTTAAGATGATCTGTGTCATTTTGTTCAGAAAATTTTATCTCGAGACTCTTACCAACAGTAGAAAAATATGTGTTAAAGTTGTTAGCGATACTGGCAGTGTCATTAATTTCAGCTTTATTGACTACAATTTTATTAATGGTGGGTAAAGATTCTCTAACACTTTGAAGAAAAGACTTAATCATTTGTCATGTTTTTCGTGGTTAAAATTGTCTTTATGAAATATCTAATTAACAGAGGTTCAGTCCTCGAGGACGTCCTTGGTCTCGATGACGTCCTTGGTCTCGATGACGTCCTCGAGGACACATTTTGAAGTCCTTGGCCTTGCTCTTGGCCTCGAAGCCTCAAGTCCTCGAAAATTGCCCTGTCCTCGGCTCGAGGACAGCACTATTTTTAAACCGTTGAAATTTCGTTGGAAAACGCCAGAAACCTTGTGGAAAATCGGCAAAAACTTTTTTTTTTGGTTTCCTCAAGTAGAGATCGCCTGAAAAAAAATTTTTGAAGACCTTTTTCGCCTGAAAATCTCTTTTCTGAAAACCTTTTTTTATAGATTGCCTAAAAATTTTTTTGAAGACCTTTTTTTTTGAGAACACTTGCGTCTGTGTTCATGGTCCTTGGCCTTGGCCTCTAGAGGTTCTGTCCTTGGCCTTGGCCTCGAAATTTTTTTGGGTCCTTGGCATTGGCCTCGAGCCTTATGTCCTCGACTCCACCTCTGCTAATTAAAGTATTTTTCTCGCAATATATTTCATTTGATTTAGTTTGTTCGCATAAGTTCTATATAGTGAAATTAAGTTTTCATCTTAAGACAAAAAAAATGAGTCTAAACATTTTTTGTTTTCGTTTGATAGAATCTAGAAGTCCCCGGGTAATCCAAAGTCGCTCAAGCAGTTTTTGTCGCTTTTGCAAAGCGATTTTCATTGGTGCATGTTTCTCCATTGTTAGCTTAATTATGTTAATAAACTTGTCATACATAGCATCAAGAACTAAGGTTTTATTCAAAGCAGCGTTCTCCGATGTATTTTTATTTAAGTTGGCGTTTCGCTCTCCAGTTCGGGAAGCATCTTCAGAACAGTAACGCATTTCTTGTTTGCAAAAATACAAATGAAGCTAGTAAGAAAAAATGCAGGTGACCAGGAATACACTCTTATGACGTAACGACCAAAAAACATACAACATTCGTCATAACAACATGCAATATTACAGAAAAATTATTACATCTACCAAAAGTATTATATAATGTGTATTGAGTTACGTGTGGCCTTATTCAAATAGAATGCTTCTATTTGAGTTAGGCTTAATACACATTATATAATACTTTTGGCAGATGTAATAATTTTTCTGTGATATTGTATGTTGTAATAACGAATGTTGCATGTTTTTTGGCTGTTACGTCATAAGAGTGTATTCCTGGTTACCTGCATTTTTTTTCTTACTAGTTTCATTTGTATTTTTGTAAACAAGAAATGCGTTACTGTTTTGAGGATGCTCCCCGGACTGGGGAGCGAAACGTCAACTTAAATAAAAATACATCGGAGAACGCTGCTTTGAATAAAATGTTTCATCCCAATGAACGAGCTCCTAGCTTCATTTTCAAAGAACTAAGGTGTTAGCTGTAGATAAATCGTTTTCAATAAACTCGGTCAATTTGTCGTTTAGATTAACCTTAAACAATTCTAGAAGAAAATTTGTATAATCTTGGTAGATTTGCTTTACTGTAGCTTGTTTTTGGTTAAGAAAATGCACATTTTTTGACAAAACACGAAAAACCGGATAATGGTCACTTAGCAGGTCCGTTTAAATTACACCAGGATGAATTGTGTTGTTGATAAAAAAAAGGATAAAAACCTGAAACATTTGCTGGACGGTATTGCACCTGTGAAGGTTTTCAATGCCTCCTTCGCCAAGTTCACGTTTACCAGTTTCGCAGGTCGTCTAACTACTTAAAATGTGTCTTCAATTATTCTTGATCTTTCGGTTGTCCTTTCCTTTTACTTCTCAACTTATTCGAATAAAACAAGCATTTTTATAAATAAATAAATAATTGTATTAAATAATGTGGATAGTATCCGTAACTGAGAAGAAACAAAAATCCGGTAGTCACTTGAACTAAACATCCGGAATGAATTTGAACACAATCTGTTCTGTGACCTTATGAGTCCGAGATTCCCTTGACCAATCAGCGCAAGACAACTCATGATCACAGCACGCTGATCAGCCAATGGAACGTCATCACGTGCTGCTCACAAAGCCGCAGAACTACGCAAAAACACTGAAAAAGTAATTAACAAAAATCAACGCTTTTGCCCGACTTCATCCGAACTGCACTACGAATAGCGCACAGCGATAAAGGACCACTACCACACGAGAAACACGGGTTCCTTTCTCGCTGCCGCCACACACCCTACTAGGCTAAACTCAATGTATAAAATACGATTCAAACAGCGATGGATATAACAGAATTACCATTTATGAAAAACAAGCATTATGGCTAAAATATAGAAAATACTACGCAATGTACACGTCCATTATGAAATTTTTGCTTAAAATACTTGCAACAAAAACGATGATTCACTGACGTAAAATTGACTATTAAGTTATAAACGGGTCGTCAAGTACGAACCCGAACCCGAAAAGTGATTTGAAGCTAACACCAGACCCAATAAACCCGAAATTTTGCTTAGATCTAAATATGTGTACGATTATTGCTCGTAATAAAACTACTCATTGCTGATAAATTATGAGGTAATACTATTGGGTAATTAGATGGGAGTTTGCCTGCAAACCCAGTGAACGACCGACGCGTAGCTAATGCTGTGATGCTCAAAAGTACTTTTCGACTACCAAAAAATCAGCAATTTTTCAAAAATATCTGATTATGGAACCTCCAGAAAAGTAAAAATCCCAAACAATGTCAAAAAATATCAACGTCATTGTTTCTGATTCTAAAAAATAACCCGTCAGGTTAAGCCAGCGTTTCTCAAAGCATCGCGACCCAAATGTAGGTTGAACAAATAGAAAAATCTTAATAGCTAGTGAAAATCCTATCATATCAAATTACGTGCTAAACCAACAACTTAAGTGATTAACAACAATTTGTCTGTTAAAGCTTCCACCACCAGTACTATAAATACATATATTGTAGCTCAAGCGTAAATTCAAAATGTGTACAAAGCTATCGTGTAATGTTTAGTACATCTTATTTATTTGCGTAAGACACTCTGCACTGTATTGGTCCCAGATCTACGTTTTTGCCTTACTAACAACAATTCTAAACTTCTATCTCGAACAGACGACTATTTGTATTTTTAATTCTTTGTCTTACAAATATCTACTAAAAAACTGTTTTAACTTAAATGAAAAGGAAAAATATGGGAAATCTATGTATTTAAAAGGTGTCCGGGCAGGGGTGTCACCTCTTAAACATGCCAAAATATTTATTTTTTAGAGACTTAATATTAAAAACAATTAGCTCTCTAACAAGGGATTTAAAGAAATTGATTTAGGAGTGGTCCAATTTTCGGTTTCCCGAGGAAGTGGTACCCTCAAACTATGTCAAAATATTTGTTTAATATTTAATAATTTCAAAAAAATTATAGCTTCTCAGCTTTAGCCATTCGAAAAATTGATTTTTGGGGGTCTATTTGGGGGAGTTCTTGGAGAGGTACCCCCAAACTATGCCAAAATATTTCTCTGTTAAATATCTGCTGATATCATAAAACAATGGCACCCTAGCTTGAGTCGTTCAAAAAATTAATTTTTTGGGGGGTCCCCGGGGATGTCGTACCCCCAAACTATGTCAAAGTATTTGTCTGGTAAATATCTGCTGATATCAACACAAACTGGCACCCAAGTTTTAGCCATTCAAAAAATTGATTTTTGGGGGTCCATATGGGGGTTTCCGGGGGGGCACCCTCAAACTACGTCAAAGTATTTGTCTGTTAAATATCTGCTGATATCAAAAAGAACTAGCACCCTAGTTTGAGCTATCAAAAAAATTGATTTTTGGGGGATCCATTTGGGGGGGTCCCGGGGGGGGGTGGCACCCCCAAACTATGTCAAAATATTTGTCTGTTAAATATCTGCTGATATCAAATAAAAGTAGCACCCTAGCTTGAGCCATTAAAAAATTGATTTTTTGAGGCCCCATTTTGGGGGTTCCCAGGGGAGTTGCCCAAAAACATTTCGAGAGAAGAAATTGCGTTTGCAGCTCAACAACTTTACAAAAAAATTAAATTTCTATGTTTTGTGGTTTAGGAGAAGAAGAGCGTACAAAATTTAGGAAGAAAAAAAAAGGAAAAAAAAGAAAAAAAAACTCATCGCAGCCAAAAGTGGGCTGGTTTAGATGAAAGGGTATTTTAAGACATATAACCATGTGAAATACTTTTTGCCGTACTTAAGCCGTTTTTGACTGAGACCGCTTTTTACACTGAACTTGCAGGGCGGTTTTCAGGTTCTAAATCCGAAGTCACGTGATCTATTGCCTCGAAATTTGGTACAAACATATAACTCATTAATCTCAAACTGCTGTCAAAATTTCATGTAGCTAGACCGAGCTGTTCTCGAGTTATAAGCAAAAGTTTGAAATTTCGCACTCGTTAGTTGGAAAATGGCCGAGTAAAACACGCGACGAGAGCGTCGGTCGTTCCAAAAATACAAAGTCGTCATTCAGTGCTGCAGTTTTCTTTTAATTACGCTTTAGTAGCATCTAAAAAGCGAAAACACAAGGCAAATACGTATATCAAACCCGAATTAAGCCTGACATTTTGTAAGTGTTAAACCCGAACCTGGCTCTAACCCAACCCAAAAAGCCTGACTCGACGTACAACTCTGTTTTGATTAGAAGGGCTTCGTAAGTTTTTGCATCTTAATTAGAGCGCACTTAGCGTCATATTAAGAACGGTAGGAAGGAGACAACTCCCCGCAATCTCGGACGGTTTTTGCAATTAAAAAAATTGTCGGTTTTGGTTATTTTTTATATTTGAGCTATCTAGCCTGTTTTATTACTCCTCATAGAATAGGCCATCAAAAACTTCTGAAACATGTTTCAGGGAGAGAGCGAGTTGAATGGGGTATTGCTGAAACAAGGAGACAAGATATACGTCGTTGATGTTAAAAGCGAATCACAGACGATCCAGCTGCTGAAGCTGGAAAACGACCAATACACTTGTGAAATTTTGAACGTGAGAAGCGGTGAAAAAAGATCGAATGCCGCCGTTGTTATTTGCAAAAGTAAGAAACCAAACTAACTAGAAATATGGTAAACACTATAGTTGGATCACATTTTGAAGCGTTTATTATTTTTGAAGACACCATTTACTAGCTCATAAGGCCCAGTCTACACTGTGTGTAAAATCGTGAACGTAAGAGAGTATTCCTAGTTTATTTGAAACAAGAAAATTGGTACGTCATTCGGTGTATCGCCTTACCAGGGAACAAGCTACCATTTGGTTAAAATAAACTAAGGATACGCTGGTGCGTAGCTAACAATTTTACGTACAGTGTAGACCAGCTTTAAACTATCATCAAGCCTACGTAATGAAACTCCAGCAACAACGTGAAAACGAGCTAGCACATCGCTCATCATTTTTTGTCACGCATATGGCGAAGCCTGGCTAGGGCTTCCTCTGTTGCATCCCTCAAGTTAGAGTCCTTGCAGAGTGGACCAAGAGAGCGTCGAAACAGGATGTGGTTCACTGTCTAGTCTTCTTCACTACAGTCGCAGTTTGGCCTGGAGTTATTTTCAACCAAGTTCAGATTGCACATGTTTTGTGCAATAAACATGATATCACGATTCAGTTATACAAAATAACTGCACACCAAACCTTTTTTGTGAATGGTGAATTGGTTTGATTAAAGGGATTGTAAAGGACTAGGGATTTCAGGATAATGGGAAAGGTTTGTTTCGTTATTCCATAGTCCATTCTGTTTCTGAGTCGGTGCTTTCCAAAGTAGAATTTCAGCTGAAATTCTATCGTGATTTGAGCCGTGGTGAAAGGACAGTGCGTTCATGTAGTGGGTGTCCTGGATCTAAGGTTTGTTAATAACGTTTTTTTTTTCTTGTTGCAACGTCTCTCTAGACATCAGGTGGAGCATTTGCCGTTACGCAATATACTGTGTGAAGAAAAATATCATTACTTGAAGACGAGTTATTTCACACAAGTTTCCATGGTTAAACCCAGGCTTTGATTCTTTTGTTTTTTAAGTGGTTTTTGTACCAGGATTGTTTTTTGATACCTCTCGGCTCTTGCCTGTGGATAAGAGTGTGGTGCCACGGAAGCCCACTTGGACTGGAAACCCAGAAAAAAAGCTGATATTTCCAAACCACTTAAAAAGTGGGTGGGTACCTCATCACCGCATGGGTGGGCACCGTTGATGGGCACACCTTTAGTTGCTTTCTACGACCCCAGGCGCGTACCCAGAAATCTGCAGTCGGGGGCTATAGCCCCGCCCTCTTTGGCTACGCTACTGTACTACCCGCTGGATGGGTGGCTTCAGTATTCTGCTCTGAATAAAGCACCGGTCGCGATTCAAATCGTCAATTTTTATTGTTTGAACGCCCACGGTTAAAACTCCAAGTAAACGCAGACTAAAAGTCCTTAAAAAAATTTTATGCCATCTACTGGCCTCCGTTTAATGTTACTACACTATAGTAATTATCCACGCACTCACCATTATCTATTTGATTCAGCATTGCCATGTTTGGAAATCGGGAACTACCAACCTTTCAATTACAAGATTTATAAACTGAGCTAGAAGAAATAGGCTACTGCTACGCTACCACTGGTGCCGTACTGTTCATAATTTGTTACTGTGCTGAAAAAATGTCTTAAGATACGTTTACACTGGACCAGGCCCGGCGCCATGGGGGCATTTCGGGGTCGCATCCCCCAAATGACTGCTTGTGCCCCTCCAAGCGAGAGGAAATTTTGTATCAGCACAAGTTAGTGAACCAGCAAACTTTTTCCCAAAAACAGGTCACCACAAAAGCTCTTCTATGAAACAGTAAGATAGATGAAGTGAACGTTCTTGAAGTGGACTAATAGTGTCTTAGTTATTATTCTTAACAAAACGTCCGTCTATTTAGTTCACATAATGTGCCCCTCCAAAAAATGTTTGTGCTCCCCAAACACACTACTCTAGCACAGGGCGCGCACCGGACGCGAAGTGAGGTTGGCAACCTTCACGAGCGGACTCTCACGTCACTTGTTCTACTATAAATAGAACGACCATTCAATAGCAATTTTGTCTTAGTGAAGTTAAAGCAGCCGCTCGCGAAGTTGGCGGCCGGTTGCAACCTTTTGCAAGTTGTTGATCACGTCATATTTTGATTGCTTCGCGTCCAGTGTAAACGCACCTTCAGTCTTAAGGCGTGATGTGACTTCCTCGTAAGCTATTGTAATTTTCAAAACAGTTAAAACAATTTTTTTGTAGATTCAGTGTACGTTGTGGGTGGATTGCTAAATAATAATTGGTGTGAATCCGGAGAGTGTTTTGATCTTGACAAACGGGTGTGGTCTCATATCCCTGCCATGCATTTGAAGAGACAAGGGCATGTGCTAATTGCATCTCAAGGTTTGTTTAAAACATTTACTGTAGTTACAATAAATTACACTTAACTTTAAATAGAATCTCATTCAGAGACGTTGATCGAAATCTGATTAACCGATGGGCAACTTGAGCAATGCGTATTTATTTTGGTTATTTTGAGGAGGACCTTTTCTTAATATTCACTGAATTTACACTCCTGGATTTCTGAAATCCGATGTCATTTTAAAGCCGTATCGTTTTTAATTAGGCTCCTGCTGGTGACACAACTTTCCCATGACTCGGTTACCATGGCTTGTATTATCTTGGCGAATTAAATGTTTGTGCAACAAAATTAATAAATAAATATAAGAGTAATTTCCCCATTTCAAACTACAATGACTTCACTTTCAAATGAATCCCTCTTAAAAGCTGTAAAATCTTTCGCTTTGTTGTTGTTTTTTACTTGCAAATTAAATTTTCGCACATATAGGTATTGGTGATGAGAGTTTTTTGGTTTGACTCTATTAAACACGGGATTTTAAGACCAACGCATTTTACACGGGAGGAGGGAGACAAAATGCACCCTATCTAACTCAAAATCGAGTATGCCGGTTGGTGTTTACCAAAATTTTTGAGAAAAATTGGTTTTGAGTCAATAACTATATGACCATATTTTCGAAAAATGACGTCACAGACGGTTCAAATTATGTACATAGGTTTGCTCTTTAATACTGAATCATAAAATGCTTAAATCCAAGTACTGTAGTTAAGTTACCCAAGTGTCTTATCACGTCATGTTAGTGAAATTTTGGTCAAAAAATGCTTAGATTTTCAAAGTGACATCCAAAAACCTCAAAATTAGGAAACTTTCCGTTACCTTAGTAACTTCAAGCTTTTTCAGGAGTTATGTGGAATGAAATTTCCCTCAAAGTTAAACTGATTTGAAATACAAATTTTTGCGTTAAAAGGATGATTTATTATAAAAAAATAGGGTTAAAATCCGTATACCAGGACGCCAAGTGAATGTTAGCAATCTTCGCGAGTTTAGACATGTTGAATTGATGATTTGTTTCGTTCGATTATTTTTATGTTTTTTATTGTACTCTAATGTTCGCAAAAGTCGTGGACTTTATTTTAGAAAACCAGCTGCACTGCTGATATTGTCATGATGCAGCATTTTTTTTGTAATTGACACATAGCGAGGTATAACAAACACGTAACAAAAATTAATTGTTTTATGGGCTTTCATTAGATTCTACATTAAACCTGATTTGTATTTAGACATGATTCTTTACGTGATGGGAGGTTACGAATTGAATTCAGTTGAGTCTTTGGATCTGATTGAAAACGAAGGCTGGACAGAAATCCAGCCTATGACGATAGAAAGATCTGGATCTGCAGCAGTCGAAATTACCGGCAAAATCTATGTGCTTGGTAAGATGTCGATCGTTTTTTATTCTGCTGTTTGATTTTGTAAAGCATTGTCCCATGATTGTACCTTTATCAAAAATAGGATTTTGCAGCTTTAAGCGAAGCCTATAAGCTTTATTGCAATGAGCTGCAATAGAACAAAGAAACGAGTTGCTTAGCTAATCTAAACAGCATTCGTAAGGTAAACCTGCTCAACCCAACAAACTTGACTTGTTTTGGAAACTCAGACGACTTTTACCGATCACGCGTATTTGCGCAAGGAAATACTCGACTCAGTTAATTGCATATATTTTGCTTTTTTTTTGTTTTGTTTTGCATTTGCATTAAAAAAGATATCACGGTTATTTCTGCGCGCAAATACGCGTATATATGTGTGATTAGTAAAAGCCGCCTTACCCCTATATTGTCATCTTGTCTTGCTTTGACATATTACAGTAAATCACCAAACTTCGAGTTGATAATATTAAATACTGTCTAAGCGAATATGCAGAGTTACCTGAGTATAGTAAATCAAAATTTGTTGAGGTAGTTTTGCACAAACTTTAATTCAACTTTAAAAATGAAAGAATAAACTGTTTTTCACGTTTTTGTTTTTTTGTGTTTTTTTTTTGGGGGGGGGGAGGGGTTGTAACATCCCCAAACAGTAACATTGAAATATTTCAGGTGGCTACGACAACAGAAACAACAAGGTTCACTCATCCGTGGCAATTTTTGACCTTCAAAGTAACACGTGGGAGCAGGGAAGCTGTCTGACCACGACTCGGTGTTGGCATGACGCTTGCGTCATTGGCAGAAGAATTTACGTTGTTGGGGGGTATGTAACAGTTGCAAAATATGGATTTTCCAAGCAATTAGCCGGCATGTTTGAATGATTTAACTTTACTGGTAGCCAGTGATGCTATTCTAATTTTAGAGGTGGGCAAAGTGCAAATTATAAGCTCCAAACGCCACTTCTGCAACCTCCGCAATCGCGGGAAAAGTTGCGTTGCACGCTAATGTCTTAAAAATTTGTTGCAGATTAATTGCGCTGCGCTTTTAAATTCTTTTTCGGTTAATAGCTCTATTTCATATTTAATTTTTGTTTTATTTCAATCATAATGTTGTCAAATTTCGACCTTTTTTAGCAAATTACTTCTTTTCTGTTTACTAAAAATCGTAAAAATCCGGACTTTAGATTGTACTTTGTAAATTAAATTGTTGCACCAGCTACAGTTGGTCGAGCGGTAACGCGTTCGTCTCCGTAACTGGAGGTCTGAGGTTCAAATCATCTCAGGCCAGTAAAATCGAACACAGTGTTGTCAGCGACTAGCCACCGTTGCGACATTATTTCAAAAGAAGCTATGTTGCCCGGGCGCAATGACGCGGAGATGGGCCCTGCCACCTCGTTACACGCTGCGACGTATTACAGCGAGTATAACCAAAGATGTGATTTGAAGTTAGGTTGCGTTTACACTTGATAGGAAATTACCGTTCCGCAGTTGCGGAAATTCCGCGTTTCGCTTCAACTTAATCAAAAAGTTTGTTGTGGAAGTTGGGCTGCACTTCAGAATGCCGACAGCTCCCTAAATACTAAGAATTTATGAAGAACAATGTTTTAAGCTGTTTTTCGGAATTTTAGATTGCAACTTTTTTTATATGCAACTTTTTACAGCAATTTGTATTAAGTATGGCGCAAAACATGCTATAAAACTATTTCAGTGCAGTTTTATTGTCTTTGATTTGCATAACCAAGAGCTATGTCACCGATTATCTACGTCTCAGTGTCATGTAGGATGCAATAGTTGGCTTTCAACTTCGCGCACTGTGGAGCGAAGTTTAAGCATGCTGGGCAAACTGTTGGCAAAAGATGGCCATTTCTCCCAATAATGTTTGCAAATGCTAGGCATTATATGTAAATAAATCGCTTGAATTATTTGATAAATCACTGTTGTTTAAAAAGTTTGTGCATAAATGCAACTTTTTGCAACTTTTTTTAAATAAATGCAATTTTTTTCAATTTTTTGGTGCAGCAAAAACTTGCCCTACTTGTTAGTTTCTCAGTGGCCACCGGTTCTCTAAATTTGGTAACCGGTTTGTACAAACCAGCTGAATTAACATCAGCACTGCTTGTAGCTGGTGAAAATTGGATATAACAGCGACAAAATGAGTGACGGTGCCAGGTTTCTTTTGGAAAAAAGGGGCGTTTCGGAAAAAATATGACAATCACAAAAGTTCGTCACGTCTTGTTAGCCTTTATCAACATTGCCAAATAAGTGATACCAACAGCCTGTATTGTAACCGAAAAGTTTGACGTCCTTCGTGGTCGACTCCTGGGAAATCATAACGACTTCCATTTTTTATCATAGCCTGTATTGTCTTACATTTTTTAGACGTTATCTAATCCGTATATTGTTGACAATAGCCTACTGTATGTCTTGCCTAGCTACAGATCAAAAGCCTCTTAGCATGTGACAATTAAAGGCTAAACATGTCGTTATGAAAATACAAAAACTACCGTCAACATATAGCCTTTTGAATTTTGGTGCGTTGTCGTCGGTCGATTGAGCTAATGAGTTATCTTTTTTTGTTAAGCGAAACGAATATAGTGGAATCATTTGACCCAGCCAGAGACAGCCAGTGGGAAGTTGAAATCAAAGATCCTGCGTTCCAGGGCGTTCGTTCCATTGTAGCCTTATGATCAAGATCAAATTCCTTACTGGAACAAAAAGAATAGTTTTATTACATATTTTTTCAATTTATAATTTTTTTTGCAGTATCTCTTAAGGAATTTTTTACAGCATGCATTAGAAAAAAGTTGAAAGCTTAACTCTGAAATTTAAACTACATAAGCAGGAAAATACTGCGTCATTTTATCATCTTCTATATGTAAAAATCCACAAAAAAGTGTTAATAGAGCAATTAGATCTGTATTAAAGTGTTGAATTTTGTTCCAGATGCAAGCACATTTGATTTTTGGGTTTATATTGTGCTTTTTGTTTTTATACAGCATTAGTTGATCTCTTTTAAGCGGACACAGAATTGCTTAGGACATCAGTTTTAATTCATTCCAACATTTTTAGAAGCTAAAGCTGCTAATACGTAATAAACAAGTAGTAAATTTAATTTGATTGGTTGGTACTTATTTGCTATTATTTAGTCATAGTAGGTTGTTGTGTTACTTTACTACTAACTAACAGTGATATGATGAGTTACGGCGTACGTTTTATTGTGATTGTTTGAATACTGTAATTACCAAAAATTACCATCAAGGTTTGCGAGCAACTACCATTACCGCTTCTACTGTTGCACCTTAATGAAAATACAGATTAGAGATGTTAGCATGGGATACTTTTCTGTGAGCAAAAATGTGAAACATTATTAGAAGTTCTGCCATCAGCATTGTAAATTCTGCATTTTCGCGTTATTTTTACAGGTGAAAATGCATGATTGCTGTTGAGTACAATTAAATAACTTAGTGAGCTTAACATATTGCATACAATTAGTTAAAATGCTAAAAAAGTAGAAACGGCTGAGATCTTTTTAGTCTTGCTGTTTAAATGCACCATCATTTTTTTACACCATAACAAAAGTAATTATTACCTCACTTTTTTTTGTTTTCATATTTCAAAGGCACATACTAGTATTTATTTTTTAAGTTCTTTTTGCTTTCCGCTATGAAACGATCAAACTACATTTGCTTCTATGGTACTCGATTTAAATACAGCAGGCTTACAGCAGTTAAAAACAACGTAGTAGATGAAACTGAATGGTTTCAATCGACTTTGACACTGCAATATAAGTTTTGTTACTTTAAAGATAAGTATTTGAAATGAAATCTACTATGGGGCTGCGTACGTTTCCAAAAAATGCTTGTGTTCTGGTTTTTCCGTTTATTTGTTTTCGTTTTTTGATTTAAGAAAAATCGCGTAATTTACTTTCCCTCGAAATTGTTACGGTCGTTGGTTATTAACTTAATGCTGCGTTTTTAATGCTTAGCACTGTAGGCCTACTGCATATTCTTAAAATATTTTGCAGTCCATACTTTTGCTTGATTTTTGGATTGATTTTGGCTGCATTTTATTATTATTCTGCAGTTTTGTGTTTGTATTATTTTTTGTGTTTTTTGCTTGGCTATCGAAATTTGTTTTGCCAACCAAAAACTTAACCACATTGGCATTTATATCTACACCGAAATGATCTTGGCTAAGTTAGGCTAATTGTAGAAGTTAGTCTGGACCAACCTGCAACAAAAATTTTGTGTAAAACCTTTTTTGCCGAATCGCAATTGCTGCTTAGTTATGCTTGGATTGCCTTTAAACTTAGACCACATCACTAGAGCTGCCATGTCCAAAATCTCTGCCTGAAAGTTATTTAGATCACTCAAAAACTATTCTTTCATCGTTTAGCCTTTAGCAGCAATTAAATAAACTATAACTATCGTTTAGGCTGCATGCTTTGAAACAAAGTATTACTTCTGCTTATTAATTTAAATTAATGAGAACCCAATATTTTAATTTTCCGCTCCCTTCACCTGAAAGTCAAAGCATTTAATTTCTCGACCAAAGAACTTGCTAATTTGCAATATCAATACAGTAAATCCAAAACATTATACTCGTTTTTTATAAAAACAATTAAATAAGAACAGGAGGCTTATTTTTGCTCAAACGTTGAGAAAAAATCAAGAACAATGCCAACCTCAGTAGTAATTTAAGAACAAACGAAAAAGGATAAATTTCAAATCCAAAAAGAACAAATTTCAAATATTCAAACAAATTTTTATAAAAACAATTATATAAGAACAGGAGGCTCATTTTTGCTCAAAAGTTGAAAACAAATTAAGAGCATTGCCAACCTCAGCAGTAATTCAAGAACAAACGAAAAAGGATAAACTTCAAATCTAAAAAGAGCAAATTTCTAATATAAAAAAAAAATAAATTCAATACTGATTTACAGTAAATCGATGAATTTTTAGTGATTTTCCAGTATTAGCAAGCAAAATTGCAACAATTCCATTTTTTATGTGGTGCTGTTGCTCATTAAGCATGCAAATGAGAAAAATTTTGGCTGTCATTTAAATTTAAACAAATTTGTTTTTTTGGTTTTTCGGTTTTACGATGCTGAAAAAGCAGAAAAAAAGTGTTTACTCAAGCTGACATAACATTCGGAATTAAACAACTTCACAAATATGGTCCTTAAAATCAACATCGATACTCTCAAAACTAAAGAACAAAATGAAGCTGAAAGTTGACAAAAAATACGAACAGCTAGCGTCAACTCAAAATTTATTGGTTCTTATAAAAAAACAAAATAGTGTAATAAGCAATAGTTCTTTCTACAGCATTTCGATTTCAGGAACTCGCTTTGGTGAACTTTGATTCAAAACACCCTAATATTGTCACTTGATCAATTTGGTTGCAAGGGAGAGGTCAAGATAATCGAAAAAAAAGCTGTTTTTGCGTTAGATTTAATATTTACAGTAGCCAGCTGCTCATTTGTGAGGTTACTGTAAAACTGTTAGAATAGATTCCCGGTAGTGATAAGTTTCGCGAAGAATTTTTTTGTATGTTACTTTTTAGTCTTAGACTGTAAACGTGTTTTACGTCTTACCGTAATAAATTCTCTAATATTCTTGCTGCAAGTTAAATTTGAGAAAGAGCCTGAAAATCTATGAAGAGATTCTGCTCTAGGTTAATTTTGTTGAATAGTTACTGTATTTGCGGAAATGTCAAATGCTGAAAATTGGATGTTCCGCACACTTTTCATACTGATAGTTATTTTAATCACGGAGACTTTTATTATTTGTTTTAATTAAGTGTTTGGACTAATTCACTTCTGCTTAGCTTGCTCCCTCTAGTACAAACCTCTAGTTACGGTACTACATTTACCTTACTGTACATTCATTGAATCAACAATAAGACACTCAAAACCCTGTACTAGATCATATTTATTGAAAAGTTTTCAGCGATTTTTTTCTGTTACTACAGGTATTAATTGTGAAATTTATTCAAATAAAATTATTCTTCTATTCGAATTAAATTGACAATGGTTATAAGAGAATACCCGAAATGTTTCAATGAATATGCTCCATACTTTTACTGTACAGAATATGCTCTATACATGCCTTTGATTTAACTAATCAAGAAATCCAGTTAAAAATCAAATCTTTCATTATGCTCACTGTACTACATCGATACGTGCAACGTGTTCGTAGAGCCCACATCCGCCTCTTTGCGCCTGGGCAGCACAGATCTTTTCAAAGAAATGTCGCAACGGTGGCAAGCCATTTGCAACAAACATTCTGTCCGATTTGACCGGCCCAAGGTTTGAACCTCAGACCTCCAGCTCCAGAGACGAACGGATTACTCCTCGACTAACAGACTTCTCACTCCAAAAAAGAAGTCCATTTTTTAGGCCCCTGATATGAACTTTTTTTTTCTCAGTATCAATAACGTTAAGTACTGTACAGTCTACTCTGCAGGATGCTTTCAGAGCTTTACACTGAAAGGTGTAACCTTCTTTTTGAACAAATGCATAATATCGCACCAATCGAGGAAATTTATAACGAAAAATAATCATTACATCATTTTAATCAAAAGAGCTTTTATGGGTCAATCTTAATTTCTATTTTTTTGTGAAATGTCAACTCATGTCGTAAAATCTTCCCCAAACTTGGTTTGGCAGTAGAACAGAGTAAAAAAACTTGTTTGCAAAAAATTTCACCTATCTAGCACGATCCGTTCATGAGATATGGCCTTTTTACAATTGCGCAAAAAAGTGAATTTTGAGGATGCGCATGAGTGATTTCGACTTCTAACGCTCAAAGTTGAGGTAGGAGGATGCAGTAAATTGCTCCTCCACCTATTTTTGACCATGCTAAATCCAATAAAACTGGTATTATCAAGTTGAAAAGATTGTTTTTTGAGCTGTTTAATAATTTAGGTGTTTCTCTTTGGGCCTCGATTATGGGGTGCTCTGAATTTCTTCTCTTGAAAGATGTTTTAACCTCATCTTGGATGATTACTTTTCTTGTTTAACATGAAACCAAGCTTTGTCAAGCTGATTTAACACATATTATAAAGCATCAAATTTAATGAACCATGCATTTCTTCAGTTTTTCATTTTAGAAACATGTCACATTCGATAATCAAATTTTTTAACGCTTTTTTCTTAAATATAACTATTACTTTTTAATAGTAACCTTTCTTTGTTTAAAGCATGCATAAAAGACAAGTCTTTGCTATTTATCAAAATTAGCTTGATATTTTGCAAGCTGTATATGGTCATACTAAACGCGTTGACTTCTGCTAGACACAATACCGGTTGAAGATCACCATACAAAACTTCAACACGATTTCAGAAATATTGTATCGTATCCAAAAGCATTCAAGTCATTAACCTGATTTTTATATCTTTTTAACCCACCATTTGAGAATTCAATTAGATATAAGAAATAGCTAGTCTTTTAAAGAAAGCTAATAAGCTCTCAATTAACGCTGCAAAATCTAATGCATAAAACTGCCGCACAAAAACCAAAAATCTAATGTGATGGTCGTCCAATTGCTGTAAATAGTAATGTCAAGTACTTGGGGCTATGGATTGACGACAACCTTAACTTTGACATTCATCTCAAATTTGTTGAATGTAAAATCGCCTACGCAGTGGGTATGCTCAATAAATTGAAATGCTATTTCCCCAAGAAAAATTCTTTGCAACTCTGTCATGTATTGATTTATCTTCATCTTTCCTATGCGATTATCATATGGTGTTCTACCTACAAATCTTATCTCCGCAATATTTCAATTGGCCAAAACAAAGCTGTTAAAATCGTTACCCAGACAAAATGGAATTTCAGCGCAAACCCTTCATACACCAACCTAAAGGTTTTAAAACTGAATAAACTTTACCAACATGAAGTTGGTAAAATAATGTATAATTTATACCATAAGCAACATCCATGTAACCTAAACTAAAAATTCACAAAGTCCAATGTCAGATATTCCCGCCCAACCCATTGCTCTACTTGTCTCATATTCACGAGTATGTAGTTGTACTATCCCGTTTATGAAAAGTATGAAGCTGCAACAATCTTTTTTATACCAGGATGTTAAAACCTGGAACTCAATTCTCCAGAACATAAAGATTTTCTCCTTCTGTAATTAAATCTGATTCTAGATAGTTCTTTATAACAATATCTTACTAGAATTGTCTCATTTTATCTCTCTAAAAGCAATAACTTCAAATAGACCTGAAGCTCTTATGAGCAAAAAGATGCATAGTCCGGGGCTGTTTGACTAGATGCCCAAAACAGATCTCTTCCAGTCTCAGGTCGTGAAAAAACTAATTTTTCGTTTTGCTATTTGTGAACTATTTCTTATGTAGTGTGTCATTTATTGCATCTTGAAGCAACGAATAATAAACCGAACTTGAACTTAAAAAGATGCATTGAGATGTAGTTTGAAAGTTTCAAATGATGATAAAATAAATTAATAATTTTGAATTGATGGTACAATGGATTTACGCTAATGTAAACAATAAAGTTTGAAGCTAATTAGACTTAGTTGTTCAATTGTCTAGCAAGTTTGTAGATTCGTCCACTAAATGAAGTAGAAGGAGTGTCAATTGTGTAAATAATTTGGTTGCATGGAATAGTACAAATGGCATCTTGCTCAGGCCAATAAAATGATGGTGATGGGCCATGTGGGCACATGAATGTAACATCGACTTCCAGTTGTGGTTCATTTACACTTAAAATGAGACCCACCTAACAACAAAAGTTATACCAGCATGCCACAAAATCCAAACTCTTAACCTTTTGGTATACTGTTGGTGAAAAATCAAATGTTGCAGAAAAGTTTAAGTCTGAGCAAATGTACTTGCATCCAATTTGATTAGCTGATATTGGGTGATGAAAATGATGTGAACATGTTCCAGGATATTTAAATATGGTTAAGGAAGCAGATGCGCTTTGAATGAAAATGAAAAGCAAGCTCTAAACAATGCCCTAAATATCATTTGACATCTGATAATTAGGGCAAGATTTTGCAAGGTTTTTACAGCTTCTGACAGCTTCCTAAATACTAAGAATTAATGTAGTGCAATGTTTTAAGTTGTTTTTAGGATTTATAGATTGCAACTTTTTGCAACTTTTTTCTTTTTTGCATGCTACTTTTTGCTGCAATTTTTATTAAGAATGGCGTAAAAAGTTAGCGTGATTTAAAAAACATGCTATGAAACTATTTCAGTACAGTTCTGTAAGTCGGCCGAGCTTTTCGGGTCGGGTTCGGGCCTAAAGTTGACAAAATTTCGGGCTTTAGACGTGCTTTTTGTCTTAGGTGCACAAAAATATAATCAAAATAACTTGGCAACAATGCTTACGTTTTTCATGCCTAACTTTACTTTCGTTGTTTTTTTCGGGTATGATTTGGACTTCAAATTAGTTTTCGGGTTCGGGCTTATTATTTCGGGTTCGGGCCTGAACTAGTCGGCCCGTTTACAACTCTGGTTTTATCGCCTTTGATTTGAATAACAAAGAGCTAGACTGTAGCGCATGCAGGATTTTCGAAAGGTGGGAGCCAGGTAATTTAAGAACAATGAAGACCAAAAGAAAAATTTCTCCAAGCAGAACAGATCCGCTTTCCTGCCCAAAATTAGGTGAAGACCAAAAAAAAAGGTCTTCGCCCAGATTCTGTCCGTTTGTGTGCTCAAACTTTCTGCCCAAGTTACAAAGGGGGAGCCATGCCGCAATTTTGCATACTATTTTACGCTAATTATACTATCCTAGCGACCCAAAAGGGGGGGTAATGACACCATGCCCCACCCCCCTTATACGCCCCTGGAGCTATATGACGGATTGCCTGCGTCCCAATGTTATCTGGGACGCAACAGTTGGCTTATAATTTCGTGCACAATGGAGCGAAGTTCCAGCATGCAATGCAAACTGTTGGCAAAAGATCGCCGTTTCTCCCCAAATAATGTTTGCAAATATTCGGCATTATATGTAAATAAATCGCTGGAGTAAATCACTGTCGTTTAAAATGTTTTTGAATATATGCAACTCTTCGCAACTTTCGGTTAAAATAAAAGCAATTTTTTCAATTTTTTAGTGCAACAAAAACTTGTCCTACTGATAATACACGTTATATCAGCTTGACAAAGCTTGGTTTCACATAAGCCATGAAAAGTAATCATCCAAGATGAGGTTAAAACATCTTTCAAGAGAAGAATTTCAGAACACCCCATAATCAAGGCCCAAAGAGAAACACCTAAATTATTAAGCAACTCAAAAAACAATCTTTTCAACTTGATAATACCAGTTTTATTGGATTTGGCATGGTCAAAAATAGGTGGAGGAGCAATTTACTGCATCCTCCTACCTCAACTTTGAGCGTTAGAAGTCGAAATCACTCATGCGCATCCTCAAAATTCACTTTTTTGCGCAATTGTAAAAAGGCCATATCTCATGAACGGATCGTGCTAGATAGGTGAAATTTTTTGCAAACAAGTTTTTTTACTCTGTTCTACTTCAATGCCAAGTTTGGGGAAGATTCTACGACATGAGTTGATATTTCATAAAAAAAAAAAATTATAATTCAAGCATGGATTGACCCGCATACAACAACTCTCTGAGTCATTTCCAATTCAAAAATAAACCTAACGTTTTTCATTTATGAGGTTTTTGTGTTGGTCGATTATATAGTTATCAAACGCAAATACGCACTGAAAAGCAGCACAAAGCAATAAAAAACTAAAAACAAACAATTGCGACATGAAAGTTGGTGCAACGTTACAGCTACAGTAATAAAACTACGCACTAAATCAGCTTAATCCTACTTTATATTTTCTCAAAGATTGGAATTGTTTGACTTTTAACTGAAATAAATATTCATTGATTAAATGATCTAAACTACAGTATATGAATGGTTGGTAAGATTATACTGCGATATTTTTTCTGCTACATTCACATCGCGAAAAGTCGTCAACTCTGATTTTGGAATTCAAATAAATGCGAAAAGCAGCAAAGCCAGAAAGGAGTTTGTTGGGTGTCATTCTCCCCGCAATAGCTATCTGAATGCATATACTGCATTAATCAAAATGAATTTAAACAAACTCAGTTTTTCAAAAACTATTATGCGCAAAAACTACACTTACACAGTAGTGCTGCCAACGGCTCGTCATCTCCGCGACAGTTTTTCGAAAGGAGCTGTGTTGCCCTGGTGCAAAAGCGCGAAATCAGGAATTTATAATGTAAAATATTGTAGACTTCATGTTGTTTCTTATCTGCTATCGGCAGAGAGAATCGAACATTTAACTTTGTGTTTATATCTGGTGTCTTTCCCGAACCGCACATCGATTATTATCATACGCCAGAAAACAGCTGCAAACTGTAAGAAAACGGAACGACAGACCAGCAAAAAGTCTGTAGCTCCATTTTGGGACAAAATAGTTGCTAGAGGATTAATACTAAAAAATTGCCATGTTCAACTCATTTGTTGTGCTACGTCATGCAGCAAAAGTTTGAAAAAAAAGCAATTGTAGCTTGTTATTGCATAGATGAGCCTTTTGCCTGCCATTTTTTGAAGTCAGAATTTATTGATAACACTGTACAACACAAAAAAAAATTCAAGAACAATTTCATGCGTTTTAGGGTGACTTGGGGTCGCTGAACACGAATCTGAAGTTAGTTTTTTTGTATCAGGTTTGAAACTTCTGAAAAATTATTATTTTTTTTATTGCGATAGTATTCCATTTGATGCAAATTGTGGCTTATTTTGTAAACGCAAGTTAGAATTGCATCATTTCAAAAGTTAAAACGAGCACTACAGTTGAATTGCACTACTAATTGTCGCTAAATAGTTGTCTATTTATCTCATAAAATTTGCAACTCTTTTCATTTAACATTAGATCGACATTGAATTGTGACTCTAGTCTAATGCAATGTTTTGCTTTTTTATAGATTTGTTTAGTTTTAGATTTCAAAACACTGTAGAAATTTATATCTTTTAATAGTTGATCATGACTTCCTTTAGACGAAAGTGCAAAAATAACCCTGACTTATTTTGTTACATCTGTGGAGAGATTACAGCAAGCAAATATAGACGAAAACTAACTGATCGGATCAAGAAGCTATACCTAGCATACTTTGGATGTGCAGTAGGGGATCAGGACAAAAATTGGGCTCCACATGTTTGCTGTCTGGACTGTTCTAACAGGCTCAATAAGTGGTTTGCAGGTGGAAAGCCCACATTGTCTTTTGCTGTTCCAATGGTGTGGCGAGAACAAAAAGATCATGTAACGGATTGCTATTTTTGCCTCACGGACACTCAAGGATTTCGCCACAAAACCAGAAAGAAGATACTATACCCAAGTTTGCCATCTGCAATTCGCCCAGTGGCACATTCTGATCAGTTACCTGTGCCTAAACCACCGGTCACGCTTTCCGAAACTTCTGCAGAATCTTCACAAAGTTCTTGCAATAGCGAATTTGAAGACGAACCAAGCACTAACCGTCCACACCTGATAACCCAGCAGGAGTTAAATGACCTTGTCCGAGACTTAAATCTTCCAAAAAGCAAGAGTGAGCTACTTGGGTCTCGGTTGCAACAGTGGAACCTCTTAGCTCCTGGAACAAAAATGACAGTGTATCGTCGACGATCGGAACTTTTCTCTAATTTATTTTCAGAAGATGGAGAGCTTTTTTACTGCAATGATATTTTCGAGTTGATACATACATTAGTTGGAGAATATGACCCTAATGACTGGAGACTCTTTATTGACTCTTCCAAGAAAAGCATCAAAGCTGTACTATTGCATATTGGAAATATCCTGCCATCTGTCCCTATTGCTTACTCAACAACGATGAAAGAAACATTTCAAAACCTCCAATTTATGTTGGAAAAAATCCGTTACTCTGAACACAATTGGCTTATATGTGCAGACTTGAAAGTTATAGCAATCCTTACAGGACTTCAGTTGGGTTACACCAAATATTGCTGCTTTTTATGCTTGTGGGACTCTAGAGCAAGAAGTGAACATTATGTCAGAAAGCAGTGGCCTCCCAGATTGGTATCTCACCCAGGTCAGCACAACATTGCCAATATATCCCTGGTTCCACAAGAAAAAATTATACTTCCACCTCTTCACATTAAACTAGGACTGTTTAAACAGTTTGTGAAAGCATTTAACAAAGAATCACCAGTGTTTCAATTCTTGCAAAAAGTTTTTCCACATCTGTCTGAAGCAAAAATCAAGGAGGGCGTATTTGTTGGACCGCAAATACGAAAACTCATTTTGAACAAAGAATTTGATAAGATATTACATGGAAATGAGTTGGATGCCTGGGTTAGCTTCAAAAAAGTTTGCACAGACTTTTTGGGTTGTCATCATTCCGAAAACTTTAGAGACGTTATTGATGAAATGCTAAACACTTACAAAACTCTTGGATGCAAGATGTCCCTCAAGGTTCATTTTTTGGATTCCCACTTGGATTTTTTTCACGAAAACATGAGTGATGTTTCTGATGAACATGGAGAACGCTTTCACCAGGACATATCTGTTACCGAAAACCGGTATAAAGGAAAATGGTCTGTAAGCATGCTTGCAGACTACTGTTGGTCGATACAACGGGATGATTCGGAAACTCAGCACAAACGGCGTAGACGATATTAGATGAATAAACTTGTACTGAGTGTTGATTTAATCATGTACTGAGTACGATTGTTTGGTTTGTTTTGCACCTTTTCAAAAAAGCTAGACTGCCATGAATAGTTTCAATGCATGAGCTCTCCACTGAAAAATAAGCATAGAAGGATGTATTTGATAGCAACACACTCAATGAGGGTATGAAAGCAGCAAAATTTTTAAAGTTTAGGCCAGATTCCAATTAAGTGATTTGAGGCACATCTTCTGTGTGCTTTTTACTTCATGATTCCTATAAAAATGATTGTGCAACCTTATCAATAACTGTTAAATTGGCTGCACTGCGCAGTTGTAAACGAAATTAAATTGTAGAGCTTTGGCAGAGAAAAACCACTGCACCACTTTAGTCAACATATTGGTTATGTTGGGAAATTATACTGATATATTACTAAAAATGCGAAAAAATTAAATTGCATTTTTTTCAATACGCTGACCTGATCGGTAAAAAACGGAGTTCATATTTGGAATCAGCGTCCCCAAATTTACAAAGGGCACCTATTCTTGTTCTTGAATTTTTTTATGACTCGAAATTTGTTGTACAGTGTAATAAAATAATGCTGAAGTAAACGAAACGAAACCTAAACTTGATTCAAAAAACTGTATCCGTAAGGTACTCCGGTCATTTAGGTGAACACTCTTTTAATATTTCCGATTTAAAACATTTAACATGACGTTACTAGGTCTATTGGCTTGCCCAATGCCTTAAAAATAGCGATTAAATTAATTTCAATTCATTCCAAGCTATGCTGCTATTTTGTTAATGATGTAATTACTGCAGCAAGAATTGTAACCCACTTAAAGAAGCTTGTCACGTTTCACAAGTTCATCAGTTAATGACCATTGAAATGTTACCCTCAGGTTTCAGTAAGTTAAATTTTTGAAGTTTAGTAAAAAAATAGAATTCTCTTGATCAGTAGCAATTTAGAAAAGTTATTCTCATTGAAAAGAATCCGTTTAGTATTATATCGATGAAAATGGCTATGCTGAAAAACGGGGTTGGCGGAAAGAGTAGCAAAAGCCTTTTGAAACATTCTATTCCAAAAATTAAATAAATTAATTGTGATTACTTCTTCATTTACCATTTAACATCAATTCTCGTAAAAAAAAACAATTACGTAAATAAAAGAATGCCCCCATCAGGTTGTTTCGCAGTTAGGCTCTTCAGGAGGTGACTAATATAAAGCTATAATCTAAAAAGTCAGTTAATTGAAATCTGGGCTAACAAAAAAATGATGAAAAGCTAACGTTGAGGTCATGATTTCATAGCCCATTTTCCAAGAGCAGCCAGCCTGGGCGACCCATAGCGGCAAACGCCAACAGTGGCGGATCCTCGGGTTCGAAACCAATGCTCAAACTGGAAAAATATAAGAAAAACTTGTAACACATAAGACCCATTACAATAACTGGAGCAAGATCCATTTCCTGTCAAGGCTTAACAGTAAAATATTCGGTGGGAATGGGGAATGAACATCTCCAAAATTAGCCTTTTTTTTAAACGCAGATAAATTAGGTTAAACTTGTAATAAAAAGGCTGAAATTTTGCCATTAGCCACAGTACTGTTTCAAGAGCAACTGAAGTTAGGGGGAACTAGCCGAAAGTGGGGGGCACTAAAATAAACTGAATTTTTGCACATAAAAACTGATGTTTTACGGCTACAAATTATGCGCTATTTTTACAATTTTGCATTCATATCAGAAAAGGTCGAGCGTTTTTTAGTTCGTTTCGTATCCGGCCAATATAATTGCTTGAAAATCTGTCTGCAGCAGTGAATGCGACCAGAAGCGCAACCAGGAGTTTGCAATGAGGGAGCGGGCTTGAACCAAAAGTATATTTTTTTGCACAAAAATTGTCTAATTTAGGCCCCAGTACTGAACAAACTGATGCAACTCGAGCGTATCACAAATGGGGGCTGGAGAGCAGAGCCTCCAGCCGCCGGGCAAGGTTTGCAATGTCGTTGCAAAAATAGTAATTTAAACGCCTTTTCTATCACATTTCGCACGTTTTGAAGCCATATGAATAACTACACTAAATTGCTAAAATTCAGAAGCCATTGAGAGAATTAAATGGTCCAGCCCCTTCTGCCCCCCTCATACTTCAGGTCAAGTCCAAAACTTGTTCAAAATTTTGTGTTTTTGGGTTAAATCTTCTAAATGCTTTGGTTAAAGGGGGCTGAAGCCTCTTTAAGTCCTTCCCACTGGTTGCGCCACTGACTGCTACCTAAAAAAAATCTTGAGTACGCTCTAAAAAAACAAAAACAGCTGGTCTTTTAAATGAATGTTTTCAGGTATTGTTTTAGGTCATAGTCACTAACAAAGTATCGGTACCGGTAACGATTCTGCAGGTTTACATCTGTTTTCCGCGACACATCCGTAAAGGCGTGTTAATTAGACGAATTATTGCGTCATATTTATGCACAGCAGTTAGTTGCTAGCAATTCGCAAAGAATGAGAAAACTTCAAACAAGAATTATGCTTGAACGTTATTATTTCTTGTTTTGTTATTGTTTGTTGTCTTGTCGTCACGTGATGTTCCAAAAACATATTTTAAAACCGAAATGGGGGGCACTAACAGTAGTTAAGGGGGGCACGGCCACCTGGCAGCACAGCACTGATTAGCCACCGCCCTCGAAGCCCATTTACGCAACCACTTTTATCATGTTTTTGCACTGCTAATTTCTATGCCAAGTTTTAAAAGAATTAGTTTTTATTAAAATAGGGCTAATATTAAGTTAGTTTTGCAAAAAAAAAATTGCAAATCCTCCAAGCGCTGGGGCCTCCGCCCCTTCACTACCTTGCCTCCGTCGGATTCGCTCCCAGACCCCCAATGCCGACTTCTGGAAACGTGCCAGGCTAAATTAACAGCCAATATAAAAAAATTTATTTTAAAATAACACATTGCGGCCTGATGTGCTGGTACGGAACTTAATCTGTCTCCTCGCGTTTGTTTCCAAAAATCAAAGCGTTGGTTGGTGGTACAGAACTTGAGAAGTGTCTCAACGGATGCTACTTTACTCGTATACCCAGTGCCAAATGCTCCTGTTTCTATATTTGCAGATGCTAGTGATTTGGAATAGGTGATGTATTGCAGGTTCAAATCGAAAGTGTTTGGTCTCCTGTTGCATTTTTTTTCCCGAAGGTTAAATGATACTCAAAAATATTACAGTGCATTTAATCGTGAATTATTGGCAGCTTTTTCCGCTGTTAAAGATTTTCAGTATTTTATTGAGTGTAAACCGTTTATTTTATTTTATGATTAAATTGATTATAAATCTCTTATTAAAACATTTTGACATCGGTCTTCTCGAACAGTTCCGCGTAGAGCTCGTCAAATCGCTTGTATTGCTGAATTTACTGTTCATATAAAACACATAGAAGGTAGTGCTAATTTTACTGTTGATGCTCTGTCGCGTGTTGAAATTAATAGTGTCGCTTCTTGTCAGCCTCGCATAGATTATGCAAAAATGTCAAAAGAGCAGCAGCATGACTATGATATGAAAAATTTGTTTGACAAGTCTTTCTTTGACGTTCTCTTTCTTTGGCAAGTCTTCATTTATGTCAGTAAACTTTGCCTGACCAGCCAAAAGTTTGACTTTGGTGAGATGACTCAAGGTCTACTGTGAGACCAATGGTTCCTTAGAGTTTTTAACGTGTAGTTTTTGAGAAATTACTCAGTCTGAGCCATCCTGGGGTCAAATCCACGTTTAACTTGCTTTTGCGTCGTTGTGTTTGGCCCGGGATTAAAAAGAATGTCAAATTATGGGTGAGAGAATGTCTTTCTTGCCAAAAAGGCAAGATTACTTAGCACAATATTGCACCACTACAATCGTATCGTCTGCCAGAGAGTAAATTTCATGATATTAATCTTGATATTGTTAGTCCTTGGACACGTTTTGGACTTGACCTGAAGTATGAGGGGGGCAGAAGGGGCTGGACCATTTAATTCTCTCAATGGCTTCTGAATTTTAGCAATTTAGTGTAGTTATTCATATGGCTTCAAAACGTGCGAAATGTGATTGAAAAGGCGTTTAAATTACTATTTTTGCCACGACATTGTAAACCTTGCCCGGCGGCTGGAGGCTCTGCTCTCCAGCCCCCATTTGTGATACGCTCGAGTTGCATCAGTTTGTTCAGTACTGGGGCCTAAATTAGACAATTTTTGTGCAAAAAAATATACTTTTGGTTCAAGCCCGCTCCCTCATTGCAAACTCCTGGTTGCGCTTCTGGTCGCATTCACTGCTGCAGACAGATTTTCAAGCAATTATATTGGCCGGATACGAAACGAACTAAAAAACGCTCGACCTTTTCTGATATGAATGCAAAATTGTAAAAATAGCGCATAATTTGTAGCCGTAAAATATCAGTTTTTATGTGCAAAAATTCAGTTTATTTTAGTGCCTCCCACTTTCGGCTAGTTCCCCCTAACTTCAGTTGCTCTTGAAACAGTACTGTGGCTAATGGCAAAATTTCAGCCTTTTTATTACAAGTTTTAACCTAATTTATCTGCGTTTAAAAAAAGGCTAATTTTGGAGATGTTCATTCCCCATTCCCACCGAATATTTTACTGTTAAGCCTAGACAGGAAATGGATCTTGCTCCAGTTATTGTAATGGGTCTTATGTGTTACAAGTTTTTCTTATATTTTTCCAGTTTGAGCATTGGTTCCGAACCCGAGGATCCGCCACTGTTGGCGTTTGCCGCTATGGGTCGCCCAGGCTGGCTGCTCTTGGAAAATGGGCTATGAAATCATGACCTCAACGTTAGCTTTTCATCATTTTTTTGTTAGCCCAGATTTCAATTAACTGACTTTTTAGATTTTAGCTTTGTATTAGTCACCTCCTGAAGAGCCTAACTGCGAAACAACCTGATGGGGGCATTCTTTTATTTACGTAATTGTTTTTTTTTACGAGAATTGATGTTAAATGGTAAATGAAGAAGTAATCACAATTAATTTATTTAATTTTTGGAATAGAATGTTTCAAAAGGCTTTTGCTACTCTTTCCGCCAACCCCGTTTTTCAGCATAGCCATTTTCATCGATATAGTACTAAACGGATTCTTTTCAATGAGAATAACTTTTCTAAATTGCTACTGATCAAGAGGATTCTACTTTTTTACTAAACTTCAAAAATTTAACTTACTGAAACCTGAGGTAACATTTCAATGGTCATAAACTGATGAACTTGTGAAACGTGACAAGCTTCTTTAAGTGGGTTATAATTCTTGCTGCAGTAATTACATTATTAACAAAATAGCAGCATAGCTTGGAATGAATTGAAATTAATTTAATCGCTATTTTTAAGGCATTGGGCAAGCCAATAGACCTAGTAACGTCATGTTAAATGTTTTAAATCGGAAATATTAAAAGAGTATTCACCTGAATGACCGAAGTACCTTACGGATACAGTTTTTTGAATCAAGTTTAGGTTTTGTTTCGTTTACTTCAGCATTATTTTATTATCAATAAATTCTGACCTCTAAAAATGGCTCACAAAAGGCTCATCTATGCAATAACAAGCTATAATTGCTTTTTTTTCAAACTTTTGCTGCATGACGTAGCACAAGAAATGAGTTGAACATGGCAATTTTTTAGTATTAATCCTCTAGCAAACTATTTTGTCCCAAAATGGAGCTACAGACTTTTTGCTGGTCTGTCGTTCCGTTTTCTTACAGTTTGAAGCTGTTTTCTGGCGTGTGATAATAATCGGTGTGCGGTTCGGGAAAGACACCAGATTTAAACACAAAGTTGAATGTTCGATTCTCTCTGCCGATTGCAGATAAGAAATAACATGAAGTCTACAATATTTTACATTATAAATTCCTGATTTTGCGCTTTTGCGCCAGGGCAACACAGCTCCTTTCGAAAAACTGTCGCGGAGATGACGAGCCGTTGGCAGCACTATACTGTATAAGTGTAGTTTTTGCGCATAATAGTTTTTGAAAAATTGAGTTTGTTTAAATTCATTTTGATTAATGCAGTATATGCATTCAGATAGCTATTGCGGGGAGAATGACACCCAACAAACTCCTTTCTGGCTTTGCTGCTTTTCGCGTTTATTTGAATTCCAAAATCAGAGTTGACGACTTTTCGCGATGTGAATGTAGCAGAAAAAATATCGCAGTATAATCTTACCAACCATTCATATACTGTAGTTTAGATCATTTAATCAATGAATATTTATTTCAGTTAAAAGTCAAACAATTCCAATCTTTGAGAAAATATAAAGTAGGATTAAGCAGATTTAGTGCGTAGTATTATTACTGTAGCTGTAACGTTGCACCAACTTTCATGTCGCAATTGTTTGTTTTTAGTTTTTTATTGCTTTGTGCTGCTTTTCAGTGCATATTTGCGTTTGATAACTATATAATCGACCAACACAAAAACCTCATAAATGAAAAACGTTAGGTTTATTTTTGAATTGGAAATAACTCGAAGAGTTGTTGTATGCGGGTCAATCCATGCTTGAATTATAATTTTTTTTTTTATGAAATATCAACTCATGTCGTAGAATCTTCTCCAAACTTGGCATTGGAGTAGAACAGAGTAAAAAAACTTGTTTGCAAAAAATTTCACCTATCTAGCACAATATGTTCATGAGATATGGCCTTTTTACAATTGCGCAAAAAAGTGAATTTTGAGGATGCGCATGAGTGATTTCGTCTTCTAACGCTCAAAGTTGAGGTAGGAGGATGCAGTAAATTGCTCATCCACCTATTTTTGACCAT
Organism: Trididemnum nubilum; assembly: GCA_963965965.1. NCBI lineage: Eukaryota > Metazoa > Chordata > Ascidiacea > Aplousobranchia > Didemnidae > Trididemnum > Trididemnum nubilum. The sequence continues at coordinate 33,528,837 of OZ014471.1, forward strand.
GCGAAATCCAATAAAACTGGTATTATCAAGTTGAAAAGATTGTTTTTTGAGCTGCTTAATAATTTAGGTGTTTCTCTTTGGGCCTCGATTATGGGGTGTTCTGGATTTTTTCTCTTGAAAGATGTTTTAACCTCATCTTGAATGATTACTTTTCATGTCTTATGTGAAACCAAGCTTTTTCATGCTGATATAACATGTATTATCAGTAGGACAAGTTTTTGTTGCACTAAAAAATTGAAAAAATTGCTTTTATTTTAAACGAAAGTTGCGAAGAGTTGCATATATTCAAAAACATTTTAAACGACAGTGATTTACTCCAGCGATTTATTTACATATAATGCCGAATATTTGCAAACATTATTTGGGGAGAAACGGCGATCTTTTGCCAACAGTTTGCATTGCATGCTGGAACTTCGCTCCATTGTGCACGAAATTATAAGCCAACTGTTGCGTCCCAGATAACATTGGGACGCAGGCAATCCGTCATATAGCTCCAGGGGCGTATAAGGGGGGTGGGGCATGGTGTCATTGTCCCCCCTTTTGGGTCGCTAGGATAGTATAATTAGCGTAAAATAGTATGCAAAATTGCGGCATGGCTCCCCCTTTGTAACTTGGGCAGAAAGTTTGAGCACACAAACGGACAGAATCTGGGCGAAGACCTTTTTTTTTGGTCTTCACCTAATTTTGGGCAGGAAAGCGGATCTGTTCTGCGTGGAGAAATTTTTCTTTTGGTCTTCATTGTTCTTAAATTACCTGGCCCCCACCTTTCAAAAATCCTGCATGCGCTACAGTCTAGCTCTTTGTTATTCAAATCAAAGACGATAAAACCAGAGTTGTAAACGGGCCGACTAGTTCAGGCCCGAACCCGAAATAATAAGCCCGAACCCGAAAACTAATTTGAAGTCCAAATCATACCCGAAAAAAACTACGAAAGTAAAGTGAGGCATGAAAAACGTAAGCATTTTTGCCAAGTTATTTTGATTATATTTTTGTGCACCTAACACAAAAAGCACGTCCAAGCCCGAAATTTTGTCAACTTCAGGCCCGAACCCGACCCGAAAAGCTCGGCCGACTTACAGAACTGTACTGAAATAGTTTCATAGCATGTTTTTTAAATCACACTAACATTTTACGCCATACTTAATAAAAATTCAGCAAAAAGTAGCATGCAAAAAAGAAAAAAGTTGCAAAAAGTTGCAATCTATAAATCCTAAAAACAACTTAAAACATTGCACTACATTAATTCTTAGTATTTAGGAAGCTGTCAGAAGCTGTAAAACCTTGCAAAATCTTGCCCTAATTATCAGATGTCAAATGATATTTAGGGTATTGTTTAGAGCTTGCTTTTCATTTTCATTCAAAGCGCATCTGCTTCCTTAACCATATTTACAGGTAAATATCCTGGAACATGTTCACATCATTTTCATCACCCAATATCAGCTAATCAAATTGGATGCAAGTACATTTGCTCAGACTTAAACTTTTCTGCAACATTTGATTTTTCACCAACAGTATACCAAAAGGTTAAGAGTTTGGATTTTGTGGCATGCTGGTATAACTTTTGTTGCTAGGTGGGTCTCATTTTAAGTGTAAATGAACCACAACTGGAAGTCGATGTTACATTCATGCGTCCACATGGCCCATCACCATCATTTTATTGGCCTGAGCAAGATGACATTTGTACTATTCCATGCAACCAAATTATTTACACAATTGACACTCCTTCTACTTCATTTAGTGGACGAATCTACAAACTTGCTAGACAATTGAACTAAGTCTAATTAGCTTCAAACTTTATTGTTTACATTAGCGTAAATCCATTGTACCATCAATTCAAAATTATTAATTTATTTTATCATCATTTGAAACTTTCAAACTACATCCCAATGCATCTTTTTAAGTTCAAGTTCGGTTTATTATTTGTTGCTTCAAGATGCAATAAATGACACACTACATAAGAAATAGTTCACAAATAGCAAAACAAAAAATTAGTTTTTTCACGACTGGAAGAGATCTGTTTTGGGCATCTAGTCAAACAGCCCCGGACTATGCATCTTTTTGCTCATAAGAGCTTCAGGTCTATTTGAAGTTATTGCTTTTAGAGAGATAAAATGAGACAATTCTAGTAAGATATTGTTAAAAAGAACTATTTAGAATCAGATTTAATTACAGAAGGAGAAAATCTTGATGTTCTGGAGAATTTAGTCCCAGGTTTTAACATCCTGGTATAAAAAAGATTGTTGCAGCTTCATACTTTTCATAAACGGGATAGTACAACTACATACTCGTAAATTTGAGACAAGTAGAGCAGTGGGTTGGGCGGGAATATCTGACATTAGACTTTGTGAATTTTTAGTTTAGGTTACATGGATGTTGCTTATGGTATAAATTATACATTATTTTACCAACTTCATGTTGGTAAAGTTTGTTCAGTTTTAAAACCTTTAGGTTGGTGTATGAAGGGTTTGCGCTGAAATTCCATTTTGTCTGGGTAACGATTTTAACAGCTTTGTTTTGGCCAATTGAAATATTGCGGAGATAAGATTTGTAGGTAGAACACCTTATGATAATCGCATAGGAAAGATGAAGATAAATCAATACATGATAGAGTTGCAAAGAATTTTTCTTGGGGAAATAGCATTTCAATTTATTGAGCATACCCACTGCGTAGGCGATTTTACATTCAACAAATTTGAGATGAATGTCAAAGTTAAGGTTGTTGTCAATCCATAGCCCCAAGTACTTAACATTACTATTTACAGCTATTGGACGACCATCACATTAGATTTTTGGTTTTTGTGCGGCAGTTTTATGCACTAGATTTTGCAGCGTTAATTGAGAGCTTATTAGCTTTCTTTAAAAGACTAGCTATTTCTTATACCTAATTGAATTCTCAAATGGTGGGTTAAAAAGATATAAAAATCAGGTTAATGACTTGAATGCTTTTGGATACGATACAATATTTCTGAAATCGTGTTGAAGTTTTGTATGGTGATCTTCAACCGGTATTGTGTCTAGCAGAAGTCAACGCGTTTAGTATGACCATATACAGCTTGCAAAATATCAAGCTAATTTTGATAAATAGCAAAGACTTGTCTTTTATGCATGCTTTAAACAAAGAAAGGTTACTATTAAGAAGTAATAGAGTTATATTTAAGAAAAAAGCGTTAAAAAATTTGATTATCGAATGTGACATCTTTCTAAAATGAAAAACTGAAGAAATGCATGGTTCATTAAATTTGATGCTTTATAATATGTGTTAAATCAGCTTGACAAAGCTTGGTTTCATGTTAGCCATGAAAAGTAATCATCCAAGATGAGGTTATAACATCTTTCAAGAGAAAAAATTCAGAGCACCCCATAATCGAGGCCCAAAGAGAAACACCTAAATTATTAAACAGCTCAAAAAACAATCTTTTCAACTTGATAATACCAGTTTTATTGGATTTGGCATGGTCAAAAATAGGTGGATGAGCAATTTACTTCATCCTCCTACCTCAACTTTGAGCGTTAGAAGACGAAATCACTCATGCGCATCCTCAAAATTCACTTTTTTGCGCAATTGTAAAAAGGCCATATCTCATGAACATATTGTGCTAGATAGGTGAAATTTTTTGCAAACAAGTTTTTTTACTCTGTTCTACTCCCAAGCCAAGTTTGGAGAAGATTCTAGAGCATGAGTTGACATTTCACAAAAAAATAGAAATTAAGATTGACTCATAAAAGCTCTTTTGATTAAAATGATGTAATGATTATTTTTCGTTATAAATTTCCTCGATTGGTGCGATATTATGGATTTGTTCAAAAAGAAGGTTACACCTTTCAGTGTAAAGCTATGAAAGCATCCTGCAGAGTAGACTGTACCGTAGTTAATGTTATTGATACTAAGAAAAAAAAGTTCATATCAGGGGCCTAAAAAATGGACTTCTTTTTTGGAGTGAGAGATCTGTTAGTCGAGGAGTAATCCGTTCGTCTCTGGAGCTGGAGGTCTGAGGTTCAAATCTTGGGCCAGTCAGATCGGACAGAGTGTTTGTTGCAAATGGCTTGCCACCGTTGCGACATTTCTTTGAAAAGATCTGTGCTGCCCAGACGCAAAGAGGCGGATGTGGGCTTCGACGTAGTACAGTGAGCATAATGAAAAATTTGATTTTTAACTGGATTTTTTGATTAGTTATATCAAAGGCATTGCAATCAAGATACATTAAAAGCGTGAAGCAGATTCATTGAAATGTTTCGGTTATTTTCTTATAACCATTGTCAATTTAATTCGAATAGAAGAATAATTTTATTTGAATAAATTTGACAATTAGCACCTGTAGTACTAGAAAAAGATTGCCGGAAACTTTTCAATAAACATGATCTACTACAGGATTTTGAGCGTCTTATTGTTGATTCAATGAATGTACAGTAAGGTATTTGTAGTAACGTAACTAGAGGTTTGTGCTAGAGGGGGCAACCTCCCAGGTAAAGGCAGAATCAAAAGCATTTCGGTTTATTCTTACAGTAAATTATTCTCAGTAATTTTATCCACTTCGAAAAAGTTCAGTAAAAATGAGAATGGTTTGAATTAAATTAAAATATTTAGAATTTTTCCTTGGATAAGCTTAAAATGGGTTTATAATATGCCGAAACGTTTCAAATTGAAATATATTTTTGGTTGTGATTTTTCCGATTCAACTTAATGCTAGACCCACGCTTTATCAACGTTTTATTTCCGAATCAGAAAAAAATTATTGTGTTCCAGCTGCGTTGGCCGTGTGATAGTTCGCTTTAAAAGATGTTTAGGATGTGCATATAAATTAAAAATTGAAAAAACATTAATCTTATTTTAGCGTGGTTTCAGTTTGTTTCTCGGTTGATATCACATCGCACCGATATCGTAATCGCATCGCAGTTTTTTTTTTAAATATCGCATCAAATTTTCGCATCTAAACACGCAAAAAAAATTACATCCATTATTGCGTCATACAATTTGACAAAAAAATCTGCAATTTTTGCGATTATTTCGATTTTATTGTCATTATTTCTGTTGCTATCTTCTGTTTCATCGCGGGTTAGATTTTGGGCAGAAGATAATGTTTTGGCATTTGTTGCGTCACAATCACAATATGTATTAAAATAAAATCTTGCGCTGGCTCAGTTAATTTCAAAATTTTCAAAAAATCGATAATCGCGAAAATAATCGCAATCTAGCTGCGATTTTATCGCATCCGATAAGTTTTCAAATTACAGCAAAAAAATTCCATCCATTGTTCTGATCTGCATCCCAGTTATCTTGCATAACAAATATCGCAGAAAGTCATCGACACGATGCGGTTGCCATGCTTGGTTTGTTTACTTGCAAATCTCATTGCGCCATTGCAATGATGAATATTAAGCATGCGTTTGGTTTATTGAGTAGTGTTTGCTTTGCCTTGAAATCACATCACAATTATAAAGAGCGTGCTTTTCAATGGCTCTTCAAAATTATTCTGAACAACATGTTTTCCACATGATGTCACGTATTACAATGCTTATTTTAAAAAAAAACCTGCAAAATCAGGAGGTTTGGAATACCCCGGGAAAGTTTAAAAAAAACAATAAAAATCAAAAAATAAACCTAATCTGGGCTGGCGTTAGGGATAACTTATTTTCTTTTTTCTATATTTTGAGCTTTATTTACTAGCTGGCAAGCGAAATGTATTTTAAGCTTGAGCGATGGGTTTGAGTGCCTTAAATGTTTAACAACAAGATTGTAAGATAATTCCAATAAACTGAAAGAAGATGTTTAAGTTAATGTCGAAGGTATAGAAACATTGTCAAGACAGTGTTTATGCTGAATTTAGGCCTCACTTTACACTGTGAGTAAAATCGTGTACGTATATGAGCGTATTTTTAGTTTAATTCAAACAAAAAATTGGTACACGCCCGCACACCACCCTACCAGCTTATAAGCTTCCAGTTAGTAAAATAAAGTAAGGATACAATGGTACGCTCACGACTTTACACGCAGTGTACAGCAGTTACCCTAAATTACACTGGACACGAAGCGAAGGTGGGCAACCTTCGCAAGAGGTCACTTACGTTACTTGCTCAAAATAGGCCTACCATTCAAAAACAATTTTGAGTAACGAAGTTACGCTGCCCGTTGAAACCTTTCGCAATCTATCGATGACGTCAAATTTAGGTTGCTTTGTGTACAGTGTAAACGCACCTGTAAGCGTAATTTGTTCACCACTAAATACGAGCACACTGTATTGCAGCACAACATAGTTTAGTGTTTAATATTTCAACTAGGAAATATATTATTGGCAGTTTAGCGTTATCGCTATATTGTGATTTGTTTGATCTATTGACAGTGAAGCTGGGAAGAGAAACACCGTGTTTGTTCGATACTATGTTAAAGAAAGTGCTGCCGTCCTAAACAAAGAATTGGATAGGGTCTGGATCAGATTCCGGCCAAAGAATTGGTGAAAATGTAACGAAAATTCTTTGTTGAGGGCGTAAATTTTGGACACTACTTTGCCAGAAAATTGGTGAAGACCAAATAAAAAAGGTTTTCAACGTATACGCTTGTTTTTGTCCTGAAATTTATTGGAGGAGACGAAAAAAAAGGAAAAAAGTCTTTATTGGAAGTCGGTGCAAATTCCGGTCAAATTTGGAATGGGCCGATCGCAAATCTATGGCAAATGATGGAAACCGCACGGTTAGAAGCCGGAAACCTATGTTTGTCAAAATTAGTTGGTAGGCCGAGCCTCGACGGCAGCACTGATTAGAGGATAAAAAAGAGATTCAGCATGCTCCTTGACAAAGATGAAACGAAAAAAATATCCAAATCGTTGCAAATGCTGAAGCAAAATCAACAGAAATCAATTGTGCTTGTTCACTAATGAAAATCTCGAAACGGTTACGTGACTTCGCTTTCACGAAACCCAAGCACACACGACTCTCTTGCTTGCGTTTCATTCATTCATAAATGCTTATTTACCAAAAACCATGCACTAAGCCTCTATTTGCTTACCACACCTACTGTACGTTGTTCACTCTGTTTTTGTCATTTGAGATGGGCTGGGAAGTGCGGCGGCCGGCCATCGTAATGTACAGGTCAAAAGTAACATCGCAAACAAAGAAAACAATGAGATAAACATGAATGAGCTAAACGATATCGGGAAAACACCGTTAGAAAAATTTCTTGTTTGTCAAGCAAAAAAAACAAATCTGACTTATCAAATATCAGCATTCCCAAACGCTTCAGCTGTGGCCGCAGTCAAACAAGGCCTTCAATTGGAACAACACCGGCTCAAAGTTAACAGTAATGGTGTACGTATAGACAGCCAGTAAACAAGTATTTCAACAAAATATAGGATGAGGTGCATAACAATGTGACAAAGATATAGATCCTATTCGATGTATTGATAAATTCCAATTGTGTTTGTTACAAAAGAAAAGCAGCTGTTTTCGCAACATTTCGTAATTTTTTTGTAGTTTCGCAATCCACAGCAATCAGTAAAACTGCGATTTGAAATGGAATTAGTCGCTTTGCCAGTAGCTATATTTTTGAAGCAGCAAAGTCTTTAAAAATTGAAAGTTACAGCAATTTCAGTACGTCAGCAAATTTTGGAACTACAGTAGCTTAATGCTGTGTTTGTGTGTTTCCTCGAAGTTCAACCCCGGGACAAACGAGTTAGCAACGATTCCGCTACATAAGCGCACAGTAATGCCTAAAGGTAATTTACACAGTATCCGTTTTTCGTCCGTTTTCGTCCGTTTTTTTACGTTTTTTCTTCTTGAAAAAGTATGCGCTTTTTCGTCTGCATTTTTGTAAGTCCATATCCGTACTAAGTAGACTGTTATACATAGATAAAAATTTTGTTCAAAAATTTTGTGTATGATCGATAAGAGCGATATTTCAAAATAGAGCTGTACCTCTTCACAAAAAATTTTTTTCGGATAACTTTAATCCAGTATGTGACTGTGTGGTTAGTGCCGATATGGACATATAAAACTGCGGATGAAAAATCGCGTGCTTTTTCACGGAGAAGCAAAAACCTAAAAAACGGACGAAAAGCGGATAGGACTGTGTAAGTCCACCTTAAGCAATGATAAAATGAAACGATTAATAATATTAGACACTTTATTTTCACTATAGAGTAAATATATTTTCATATTTATTGCATTTTTATGTATTTGTTTTTATTACAAGCAAGATTGTTTTTACTGGGTCCAATTAATGTTTCCGAAGCCTATTCCAGCATTGTTCCAGTTCAAACTTTGCTTTCAAGAAACAGATCTTCGATTTATAGTCAATTCCTTGATGGTAAATTGGTAACGCTGAAAAGCATCCTAAAAAGGCATCAAAACTTTTTGAAAGTTTGTTTAGAAATCAAATGTTTGGAAATCCGATTTTAACGAGCAAAGTTTGCTAGAATGGTTTTTCTTAACTTGAATGCTAGAAAAAACAGTGCTTCGGAACCATAAATTTAGTAAAGTTAATTTATGAAATTTTAAGATTGTTTCAAAACACTATAGTCCCGTAGATTGTTTGTCAGCAAGTTCAACACGTCAGTCATGTGCTCGTCACACGCATAGCAATCATCGGAGCCAGAGTGTTTTATTGTGGTCTAACCAAAGTTGTAAACGGGCCAGTAGTTCAAGCCCGAACCCGACCCGAGAAGCCCAGAGCCCCGGACCAACCTACAACTTTGGAATTGAGTTTAACAACTTTCTGCGTTGAAGAATTGGCAGCTTTAAAATCAGCAGATCAATATCTCGAATGGTGGGGGGCGTGGCTTAGAACCAAATTTGTTCTGACCATCAAAGTAGTTTTAACTTTTGATTTAAAGTCTTTTGTTACATTATCTTAGAGATTTCTAAAAATGACACTTTTTTAGTGTGTTTTTAAAAAGCAAATTTATATACTTAAGTAGTTTAATATGTTTTATAAATAAGTGCTTTGAGCAAATGACATAAGTCTAGTGGGGAATGGGCTACCTTGAAAACCAAACTACCTCAAACTCATCAAGCTCAGCAGAATGGAGTATAAACAGTACAGATTCCAGTACAGGTGAGCAATTGAGGATTGTATATTTGTGATGGTTGGCTCGAGCAGAGTTGTAAACGAGCGGAGTAGTTTACGCCCAAACCCGAAAATGTAACCCCAAACCCAAAAAAGAATTGAAGCCTAAGCTAGGCCCGAAAAACGAAAAAGACCAATTAATTTAGGTCTAAAAATCTTAAACGAATATGACTGTATCGGTTAATTGTTCTTTTTTTTCCTTCGAATAACTTTAGTTTGCTTTGATTAAATAACCTACTTATGGTTATTGACACAGTAAATTGCATTGCCATAACAATGTATTTATTTGCAAAGACTAATTATCGTATTGATCTGAAATCTTTGTTCAGAGGTGCAAAATTATTTTGGTTATATATAACGTCTAAAATACAAGACATGTCTATGGCCCAAATTAAGCGCGAAATTTTGTCAAACTTAAGCCCGACCCCGACCCGAAAAGTTTGGCCCTATTTACATCTCTGGGTTAGAGTATTTTCTTTAACAAAACGCTATAACAAAAAAAATTAAAGTAGATAACCATTTATTTATATTAAGCAAACTCAAGGAATGAACAACGCACACTCGTCAAGAGATTTTTATGGTCTCCAAAGCGCTGGGATCCCCAAACAATGTCAAAATACTGTATTTATTGTTTGTACACCCATTGATCCCCACAAAAATCGTCCCAGCACAAACCTAATTTAAAAAACCTGTTTGAGTAGCACTTGGGAAGATTATCCAGATGTTTGTGAGAACCCTAAGCTATGTCAAAATATTTATCATCTAAATATCCACTTCCCGTATCAAACCATCTCACTTGCTTTAAGCCGTTCAAAAAATCTTTTTAAATGGTGTCATGCTGGGTCCCCACTCCCCAAAGCGATGTCAGCGGAAAAAAGGCATGAATACGAATACACTTCTACCATTTCGTACTAAAAATTAGGTTTTGGTACATGCCTGTTCAGACAAAAACCGAACGTGTAGAATTTCAAAAAAAGAACAAACAATTAAGTCATTGTGGCTAAGGAGGTTTTCATTAAACTTTTGGTCAGTCTTAGAACTTCTAAACCAAAGTCACCTGATCTATTGTCAAACGCGTAGCCAGAAATTCGCAATGGAGGGGGGTGTGTGTTGGGAGTCGGGGGCAAAGCCCCCAGCCGCCGAAGGCACGGGGGTCTGGGGGCGGAGCCCCAAGCGCTCGAAAATTTTGCATATTTTTGCAAAAATAACTTAGTTTTAGAGCTATTTTAATAAAAAATAATGCTTTTAAAACGTGGCATAGAAATTGGCAGCGCAACATGATTCAACTGGTTGCATTAATGGGCTATATGGGAAGTGGCTAATGATAACATTGCGGTTCTCTTGTTTACTTGTTGGTAAATCATAAAATCCTATTATTCAATAGAACTCACACGTAGTAATCTATTTCGTCTATATTTTATAAAGAAAAATAATAGGGTGGGGGCTAATGGAAAGACATTTGAGAGAAGTAATTGGTAATTAACTAACGCTGAAGAGCCCTCCCTCCCCTTATTCCTGAGTTTATAATGTATTTGTTGATAAAACCTATGTTTGGCGTTTTTGCATTAGCGATCAAATTTGATTGTTTATTTTCGGGCATTTTTTGCAGTTTTTATTGATTTGTGACTTTAATTTTTGACAATTAGCCCCCCCCCCTGAATATATGTTTCAAAAGATGCTTTAAATCACTTTTTAGTCAATTCCAGCGCAAAAAAGCAGTCTCAAAAGAGCTAATAACGGGGTATTTTCTTTACTCTGCATTTTGGTTGACAGGACAATGGGGGAGGGGCTATAGCCCCCCCGCCCCATCCCTGGCTACGCAACTGCCTATTGTCTCAAACTTTGACACAAAGAAAAGAGTTTGCAAACCTTGAGGCTCGAACTGCAGTCCGAATTTAAGTTGCTAGACTCAACTGTCTGCAAATAAAAAACAAAGTCTAAAATTTCCAACTCGTTGGGTACTATAAACGACTAAGTAAAAACAATGCGTGCATCGGTTATTTCATTGGGTGAAATTGTTATTTTTTTAGGGTTAGACGTCAATAACCTTAAGGAGTACGACAGTTCGGAGTTCAAAACAGGCAAAAAGGGTGTGATCGGATCTGGAACGTTTTCAGAGGTGGTGCAATGCTATCATGTAACTTTGGGAACAGTGGTTCTGAAATGCTATGGTTTGACTGGAGACACAAATGGAATTAAGCGGCAATTAGATGAGTGAGCATTGTTACGTCTTCGTGCGGGCGCGCAAACAGGTTTTCCTAGGGAAAGATGCCAAATTTTGTATTTTCATCTATGCCAAAAAGGTTCCACAACTGCATGTATTGGGTGAAGTGAAGCATCTCAAGCTTCAAAAAGATCATAGGAGGCAATTCGGGGGCAGCTATAGACTATTAAATCTCCAAAAGCTCTTCAGTCGCTTCGCAATTTTTTAAATTTTTTAATTAAGAGCAATTTTTAAGGTTTGCAGAAAGAATTTTTTCGTTTTTTAAATCATCATAAAGCCCAAACAGTAAAACGCGAAGTTTTAAACACTATAGCCCCCACATTATTTTAAAGTCATATATTTGATTGAATTTTTAAGCAGTTTAGCAAAATGATAAAGCTGGATCATCTTGCCCCCAGGTTTTGCCGTGTTTTTGCAGTTGTTTTTGTTTAGCCTCCATTTTATTTCTTTATTTATTTTTGTCGTAGGAGCATATTAGTGATCACAATCACCTACTACATTGTATTTAAGCTATATTTAATTTAAGCTGATGTTTTATTCAAAATCGATATTGCATAATGGTCAACTGTTTTTTGATCATTTTGTGCAGTTTTTATTCCAAGACAGTGTTTAATCGAATGCGTCTTGTTTTGTTTTTTGCCAGCTTACTCACTGATAGAGCAAAAAGTTTAATTCCGCCAAAAAATCTCAAATACCCAACTTGTTAGAAAAATTGTACTGTAGCTGCTGGGGTTCGTTACCTCTTTGAAAAATTAAAACCGGCTTAACACTATTTTACACCTTCAGAAATACAATTTTTTTCTTCAAAACAACTTCAGTTTGAGTAAAATTTATTCCCAAACAACTTCTGAAAATTTGCAGGTACTAAGGTAACGGGAAGCTTCCCAATTTTGCAGTTTGCGGAAGTCACTTTCAGAAATCTGGAAAATTTTTGCCTATTACTTAAATGACGTCATGAGACGTTTTTCAGATCTAAGCAACTTGACTTAGGCACATAAGCATTATAATTCAGTATCAAAAAAACAAACGTATGTACAAAGTTTGAGGCGCCTATGACGTCATTTTTTGAAAATATGACCGTAACGTCCCTATGATGATGTCATGAGCTCAAAACCCATTTTTTAAAACCGCGGTGAACATCAACCAGCAAATCAAATTTGGTGTTTCCATGAGTTTTGGTTTAGAAGTTATATAGGAATGCATTTTTGCGTTAGGCAAATAGACTGTGTAAACAGTAAAACACGGTTAGCGATTGTTGTCATGCTGTCATCTGCGTGTGTACCTATTGTTCTTATTATTGGCTCGTAATTTTTGTGCCTTGTCTGCGGCTTCTAAATAAGGGTGGCTCCTTTTGTATTCATTTTTTCTATTTTGTGTGCTTTTCTATTCAGGGCGGCTATAATCTAATGTTTAAAGAAACAACAAATGGTTTGCTAAAATGTCTCATAAAAGTCATTACAACTCAATCGGTTGAAATGTCAATTGCTTTTTCTTTGAGTTTTATGGATTTATTCCGTATGATTAGTTACAAGAAACTTTTACATATCTTTCAGCACGTTTAAAAAAGCTATTGAAACTGGGGGCTGTAACAACCAATCCAAATTAATTTTATTTAGAGCTGTTGAAGAAGCAAGAAAGTTGAATATTGTAAAAAATCCTTTTATTGTAAAAGTATATGGAATCACAAGATGGAGAAAGCATTGTGGAATCGTGATGGAAGAAGTAAAAGGAGGAAATTTAGAGGATTTGCTGTTTAACTCAAAAATCAAACAAATTGAGTGGCCCCTTCGTCTCAGACTATGCGTGCAAATCATGGAAGCGTTGGAGTATCTTCATACAGCCAAGAGAACTGGCGAAGAAAATTCAAGAAGGCCAAAAATACAGCATGGTGATCTCAAGCCACAAAACATCTTGTTAACTGATTTTGCGAATGTGAAATTGTGCGATTTTTCAGCGGCGGTGATTGCGCGAGCTACTGGAATTACAAACTCGTGTAACTTTGCTCGTGCTAGGCAGTATACGCCTAATTACACAGCCCCCGAAATTCTAACGTTTCAGAAACCTTGCATCAAGAGCGACATCTACAGGTGAGGATTGTCCAATTTCACAGTAGTTTTAATGTCAAATCCAAAATTCAGTTTAGTTAATAAGTAGTAAATAAATTCAATTTAATTTGATTAAAAACAATAAAGCTTTATTTAAATTCAGTTTAGTTATTCAGGGCATTAATAACTAATTGGTTAATCGTTAAAAAGTTCCACGAACTTTGCCAGCTTGTCAACATCTTAATTGCGCTTAAATCTTACATCTTAACTGCAAAAAATTAAACCTTAAATGCGCTTGGAAGGCTATAATTTTACAGGGTATGTTTTTTAAAGACGCTGTAAACCTGCGTTTGAAGGGTATCTGTCAGCTATTTTACAAATTGTTTTGCTACGATGTTCATAAAAATAACACTATTTTGTCATAAAAGATATCTCGGTTGCTATGAAAACTTTTATAAGGTAATTTATTTGTGACGCAATAGCCAATATTTAGGACAAAATCGAGTTGCAAATTTTCATCAACACCATTGCAAAACTTCATGTAAAAAGGTTGGGTATGTAATATGAATTGCGAAAGTGAAATTTCTTAGCTAGGGTAATCGCAAGTTAATTTTACACATAAGTGTTTGCAAGGTCCTTTCAAAAATTCCCTCCTGGAAAAAGCACATAATTTATGGGAAATCGTTCAAGTAAATATTACGCCACGTTTTGAAGTGGCCGTGGTGACTGCGTGATTTTCGCTTGGTAGTAAGACATTTAATCTTTCTTAATTGTTCACGTTTTGATGAAAAGTTCATTGAAACTTTTCAAAGACAGTAGAACAAATATAGAAATGCCAATGCGTTTAGAAAGTACTGCTTATTTTATTCCAAATGTCTAGGTGAAACCATAGTCAATAAATAGTAATACTTAGTGACTATGATGAAACCATACAACACGAGCAATGTGCGTTTGTTGGTTTTACGTTAAAACGACTATCATGCTCGTTAATTCTCTGTAAAAAAAAAGCAAATTTAATGCATCATACATCAACTACATGTCAAAATTCTCTGTCTAATAATGCAAATATCAAACGTCAATTTTGCATGTTAACGTGTTTGTAAAAAAACATCAAAAAACGCAAATCGCGTTATATTTTTACCGCAGAATGAATTCTATTAGGCTTCTAAAATTCAAATTTTTTCCTTTCAGCTGCGTAAACTCTAATCGAGGGTCAAAGCTGTCGAAAATAATGTTATTTACCTTTGTTCGTCAAACGCTGCAAACAATGAGTGATAAGATTCAATGGTACTTGGGACATGATTCATTTTTGAATGTATACTCACTCGGTTTGCTTCGAATGCTCATTTGCAATAGCTGAAAAATATGCAGCGACTACAAATTCTCATTGGTTTGAACTATGTATTCTATCTGAAAGGTAATGGCGTCAGCAGCGTGCCTGCTGTAAGGGTGAAGACGTCGTTCTTACGACGACCCTGATCGCATGATCTGGGTTCAACCCGTACCCTGATCACGTTGTTGCGTCCTTGGATACGACGCTTTGCGATGGTTATCTTTGCTTGGTGGCAATTCGAACAAGCAGCAAATTCAGTCGACAAGAATTTGAAGAAATCCACAGGAACATTGGATTGCTGAAAGCTCCAAGTAGGTGCGCATTCCTCCAAGCACGAAGTAGTCATTGCAGTGAAAAATATGTGGATTGTGCAATAGTTAGCGCTTGGCGCTGTTCTGTGACAATAAGATAAATATGCACAACAACATCAACATCTCGCTGTTTAATCACTCCAGACTCTAGCAGACCTTTTGGGTTTTTGTAGCTATCTAAAGGCAGGACTGGGTTGTTGCGAGTGACAGACTTTTCCTTCGGCCCAGGTGAAATATTGTAAGCGTTTGGCCTGGTTAATTGCAATGAAGCTACATTAATTAATTAATAAGCAACAAGAAAATTTTATGTACACAAATGTGTACAAAGGGTCTCAAGATACTTCACGTGAAATTATAAGACCCTTGTAGCGTATCATTGGTTTCACTCAATCTCAGCATTTTGGGGGTTACACGCTGAATGAGACAAAACCAGAATATAAAAGCTTTGCAAGTTTACCTCACAAATATATTTGTACGTCAACTGTTAACCAGAACTTGCTGTAATGTGTTCTTGCCTAAGAATAAAAAAACAAGTACAAGTTTAAGCTTGGTCTACACTGCGTGTAAAATCGTGGGCGTACAAGCAGTGGCGGATCCAGAAAATTTTGGTGGGGGGGGATTTGAAGCACAAAACCTCAAAAATTCGGATGTCTTCACCAAAATTGAGAGTGATTTTTCGGCCGAAATCGGAAATTCAATCGTTTTTTCCGCCCAAATTCAGGTGGTCTCCAAAAAAAAAAAAAAAAAAAAGGTCTTCACCAAAATTGAGACTGATTTTTCGCCGGATTCGTTACGTTTAGGTCGGTGGGGGGGATGCATCCCGAAATGGAGCCGAATTATTCGAAACAGAGGCTGATTTTTCGGCCAAAATCGTTACTTTTAGGCTGGTGGGGGGGATGCATCCCCCCCACCCCCCCCCTAAATCCGCCACTGCGTACAAGCACACTTTGTAGGTTTAATTTAACTAACTAGCAGTTTCTTCGCTGGTAAGATAGTACGCCGAGCATACCGAATTTTTGTTTAAAATTGACTAAAAATATTTTACTTGTGCTTACGATGTACGCGTACGATTTTACGCTCAGTGTAGACAGGGCTTTCATATTAAATCAGAGATCAGTAACTTATTTTGTTATTATTCATTGGTACATTATTTTTGAAGCTTTGGAGTGATTCTTTTTGAAATAATCACTCGGACGCGCGTGTTTGATGGAGTGAGACCCCAGCTTGTCATTGAACTGGCAAAAAGTTCCCACGGCGTTAAACCAAACGCTGAAGTTCTTGACCAAGTTGAAGCGTTGTTGAAGGATCGAGACTTGCAGGTTTTTCGTGGCCTTCGAAAAATCATGATGAAATGCTGGGAAGCTGACCCAAAGAACAGACCTTCGGCTACTCAAGGTTTGAAAACCTTTTTTATTGTTAGTTGAAAACGTGATTTCTTATCTGATACCTACATCTTTTTGAAATATTCAATGCAGATACAAAATTCAGGAACCGTAGTATCATAGGATATTTCTGCATTGATTAAGATTAAGGATAAGACAAAAAATTCAGTAAAAATAGCCAGCTGCTCTTCTTGGACCAAAAAGGCTTTTTTAAATACGATTTGTTGCTTCAAGAAGAGTCAGATATTCAGATTTAACATTTGCAACAGTTTCCCAAAATCAAAATTGCTCGCCATTACGCAAACATTCTGCAATGCTTGTAAATGCGCGGCGAATAACAAAAAACACGCCTTTTTTTCAATTTCATATTCAGAAATAATGTTCGTACTGTTATGGTGCTAGGTTGTTGTCAAGTTTGTATTTGTGAAACGTTGCATGGTATTATGATAGCCTTTGTCATTACATTGAAGATCGCTCAGCCCTCTTCAACAACCAGTCGTAGACAGCCGTACACTTGTAAATAATCTCGCTCAGCCAGAGAACGAATTTTTTACGATGAAAGCAAATAGCAGGTCTTTATCTGCACGTTTTAGACCACACGTTTTAAATAAAACCACAAAATGCACTAATGAGTAACTCAACTATGAAAATGCTGATTATGATTCTGTTTTTAATGGAGGATGGAAAATTCAGTTTCGCTTAAAATATTTAAGACCTTTGCTTTTTCAGACACTATAGGTTTTTCTACATCGTTTTTTAATTAAACTTTATTGTTCAGTTTCAGGGTTTCTCATTTTGTTTAAAAATAGTTGGGCAGCTAATACACTACCGTAACGTGTAATATTTGGACCTATCAGTTAATATCTGATATCTGAACCGACATCTGCAGCTAATATCTGAACCGATCAGTGGTCGAGTGAATAGAGGGTCTGCTACTGAAACGGTATGCTTGAGTTCAATTCCCGATCGGGTCAAACGAAAGACTATAAAAATTGGTATTCACAGCTTTCCTGCTTGACCTTCAGCAATTAAAGGGACAGTGTGAAGCCTCCACCTTGTGTGGTAGACAGGTGGGCTGGTGGCAGCTTGACTCGAAGACCGAAAGATCCCTTCGCTGTCTCCTGGCCAAGGCAACTTGGTGAATAAAATGTAATTACAATTGCAATAAAGTTTTTATAAAGAATCATTGGAACTACTTGGGCAAACTGTAGCTGACCAAGTTGATTGTTTGTTTGTACTTGTAAATAATTAATGCAATATGCTGTATTGGCCAGTTGGTCGAGCGGTAACGCGTTTGTCTCTGGAGCGGGAGGTCTGAGTTTCAAACCTCGGGCCAATCAAATCTGACGCAGTGTTGCCAACGGTTCTCCACCGCCGCAACTTTTAGTCGAAAGGACCTGTGTTGCCCACAGGCACAATGACGCGGAAATGGGCCCGCCAACTAGTTACACGCTTTGGCGTAATACCGCTAGCACAATGAAATATTTGATTTGAATGTGCTGTATTTATTAATGCTTTTCAATGGCTGGGTATTGGTTTGTCCTCTTTTATGATGAGATTGCAGTATTTTCTCAAAGATATTTCGCCAATTCTTGAATCTAATATATTCTTTTAGTTTAACGATAAGAGCTTTTCAAAATCATTTTCAGTTGTGAAGAAATAAATTCAAACGTTGCTTCTGCATAACAAAGACTAAACCTAAATGATCATTAATATATAAGGTGTAATTATAATAACGTATAAGAATTCTAGCTTTATGTTCTTCAATTTCACATGAACAAAAAAAGAAATTTCACATTAGGTTCGTATATTCGGGCAAACATCTTTGCCTAACTTGCTTTGCAAAAGTTTTGGTAGACCTTGCTATGCACTTGATATCATAATTTATTAAACCAGCAACCAAATGCACAAAAAGACCATTAGTTCGATTATATTATTACAATTTTATTTCAGTTTTAAAAGAGCTTTATGATCTGATGAAATCTTTGAACATTCGTAGCAACGATTTAAGGTTCGTTGACATTCCCAGGGAATTTATTCAAATCACTGAAAAAAGAAACAATCGCTCAAAGCACAGCAGCGCCCAAAAATGTCTCAACGAAGTCAACGTGTTCGCCATGGCATTAAGTAAGAATTTACGAGATTTTATGTAAGGGAATTTTTTTTAATGCAATGCAGGTCGGTTCTTTTAGGAAGTGCTCAATCACTTCCAGAGCTATATTAACTCTAAACAGAATCAATTATTCACAAACCACAAAATTCAAAATCGAAAAAACGATAAACTAAAATCCTCTATACCTGGAGTATAATATCCGTGATTTTACATTTTAAATTTTATGGTCTGTGAATAATTAATATTCTGTTAATTTTTCTTTTTAGGTTGGTAGGTGTGAAGGGTTAAGTTAAGATAGTCTTTGAGTTCAGATTTCAGTAATTAAAATGTTTTAATAACGATTAAAGTTAATGAAAAAGATTATTAGATTCGAATTTGTTTATCAAAAACTTTTTGAAAAACTTTAGGGCTTGTCAATTTTACGCCTTATTTTGTGTAGTATAGGCGAGAAAATAATCAAATTGGGTGTACTATGTCGTATGTAGTCACCATAAAGCAAATCTCTCTCTTTTTCTGATTTCGCAATAGTTTAGCAGCCAAAAAAATGATAAAACCAATATTTAGCATAGCCAAAAGCTACGTTTAGCAAAAACGTTTCACTACGTTTAGCAGCCAAAAAAGGATAAAACCAAAATTTAAGTACGGAAAAGAAAAAAGATATTGAATCAGAAAATACCGCACCTTACTTGTTTCAAAGTTAGCAAGAGTGACTAAACGATTGCCCTTATTGTTACCAGAAGCAAAAATTGCCATCAATCCTGTATTAGTGGCTTGTGGTGTTTGCCTTTTTCATTGTAGCCTACTCGCTCTATTACGACGAAGTGTGTAACGAGTTGGCGGAGCCCATCCCCGCATCAATGCGCCTGTGGACAACACAGGTTCTTTCGAAGAAATGTCGCAACGGCGGTGAACCATTGGCAACACTGTGTCCAATTTGACCGGCCCGAGATTTGAATCTCAGACCTCCCGCTCCAGATACGAACACGTTAGCGTTACCACTCGACCCTAAGTTGTGGTGTTTGTGTGAAAGCTAATCGATTATGTTCTATGTTTAGCTGATGAGGAATCTGATGACGATCCACAAGACCCTGTAGATGGTAAATTTTTCTACTTCCTAAATTTGCTGTTTCAGGGTTTGTCCCTTCGTCAGCAGCGTACAAAGAGAATGGTGGTTGGCTGAAAGACAAATTTACATTTTTTTAAGAAATTCAAATTCCTTTTGCCGTTTAAATTTTATCACTTACACGGGTAACTATTGAATTGGCAAGATGCCTTAAGTTATTTCTTTTTTTTTTTGGGGGGGGGGATTGGGCAAATTTACTGTATAGAGCATACTTTTAACTATAACGGCTGTTAATTTGCATTGGTTGTTGTCATCGTCCGGAATTACCTACACTTATCCTAGAAACTGCTTGAAATGCTTCATCTTAATGTTTTGTTTTATTTCTTATCTCGTTTTGTGTATAGTTATTTTTGCTTAACAATTAGTTTGTTTCTTAAGCTTTCAGTAACGTGTATAATAACAACTTCTTTAATTTTTGAAAAAGAAAGACGCTGACGACTTTTTCTACGTCGCATTCTAAAACCTTGAGCAAAAGCCTGTTTTCTATCTATCTATACTATAAGCTCCAGTAACCTCTTGAGCCTTGGCTTCATGAGAATCAAAATGCTTATGTCCTAACTTTTGGTAAGCCTACTTCACAAAATAAGTTAAACAAGGGAGGTCCAAGATCTTCTTGAATTTTTCAAATCAAATCAAAATTTTTATTATACTCGCTGTATTATGCCGAAGCGAGTAACGAGTTGGCGGGGCCCATCTCCGCGTTTAGCTAATGTTGCTGGCACTCGGATTAATAGCAATTAGAAATAAGTAAAAGTACGAAGCTGCAGGTCCATTAATTGTCGGTAAATGCTCCGCTATACTTCGTTGGTGCGTGCTATAATACTACAAGAAAGTCTTTTTTTTTAATTTTCGTCGTTTTACAGGTGATATTTTGGCGTTAAAGAAAGGCAAGCTTTTGAGATATAACATCAAGAGCAAAAAGATCACAACCTTACAAGTAAGCTTGATTTTTTTCCCATTAATCTTTGGAGATTAATTTTTGGCTAAGCATACAAATGTAGCGTTTCTTGGACATAACTGTAAATTGCATGATTTTCGACATGGACGGTCACAAAATACTTTTTACTGTACTTGTTTTGATTTCACTTGATGGGTTACCGAGAGGGCAAAGACGTCATTTTTACGACGACTGATCGCATGGTCTGGGTTCAGCCTGCCACTGCTAGTTACATTGTTGTGTCCTTTGATAAGACGCTTTCAATTATTATCTCTGCATGGTAACTTCGAACAAGCTGCGAATTCAGTGGAAAAGAAATCGAAGAAATCCACAGAAACGTTGGATCACTAGAGACTCCTTAGCGGGTGGGGCAGATTCCTCCAAACACGAAGTAGCCATAGCAATGAAAAGTGTGGGGATCATTCAAATTAAAGTAGCGTCTGAGGCTGTCCGGTAACAGGACGATTAATATGTAGACTACATAGCAGATTTAAAACTTAAACCTTTTTTTTTTTGCTACTGTGAGGTACTACTTCCTCACCTATCTGCTATCCTATTAGGCTAGTGTTTCATCAGCATCTGAATTCACACATAGCCTATCCTGGCATCCCACCCGAACCTTCAAACCTCACACGAGGGCAATTTCTGCACTTGCCATCGTACCCTCTTCTCAGCTTACTCTGATCAAAGTCTGACAATAAGGTCACCAGAAAGAGGATTCTCGACCAGTATCACACTGGCACTCCACTTAGCTCAACCGATATGCGCTAGCATCACTAAGCATGGACACCATATATGACATCACATTAGCAATTTACCACAATGGTACGCTATATGCATATTTCAAACTTGTTTGTTATCGTCAGGCATACATAGCTGTGTAAATGCCTACTACAAATTTTGAACCCCAAAAGCCAAAATTAACCTACTTGCGAGTAAAGCAAATTGCTACACACAACGCCAGTCAACTCCCATACGAATAAATTTTCATTTACTCGTATGTGCTTTGAAAATTCAGAAGATACATAGCAGGTTTAAAACTTAAACTTTTTTTTTTGACTACTGTGAGATAGCACTTCCTCACCTAGCTGCTATTCCATTAGGCTAGTGTTTTATCAGTATAATGGGATAGCAGCTAGGTGAGGAAGTGCTACCTCACAGTAGTCAAAAAAAAGTTTAAGTTTTAAATTTGCTATGTATCTTCTGAATTTTCAAAGCACATGCGAGTAAATGAAAATTTATTCGTATGGGCGTTGACTGGCGTTGTGTTTAACAATTTGCATTACTGGCTAGTAGGTTTTGGGGTTTAGCGATTTTTGTATTTAGATTTTTGTATTTAGGATTTTTGTATTTAGCAATTTGCTTTACTGGCAAGTAAGTAGATTTTGGCTTTTGGTGTTCAAAATTTGTAGTAGGCAGTAGCGTAGCCAGGGGGGGGGGCGGGGGGGGGCTCGAGCCCCCCATTGGCTTGTGAAGTATGCAAAATCGCACGTTTTTGGTGCTTTTGAGGCCGATTTTTGGTGAAAAATTGAAAATAGCCCCCCCCATAGGGAAACAGCCCCCCTTCAAACGTTTGGATTTCTGAAATTGGCCGAAAAATCAGTCTCAATTTCGGTGAAGACCTTTTTTTTTTTGGAGACCACCTGATTTTGGGCGGAAAAAACGTTTGAATTTCCGATTTCGGCCGAAAAATCAGTCTCAATTTCGGTGAAGACCTTTTTTTTTTTTTTTTTTTTGGAGACCACCTGATTTTGGCCGAAAAAACGTTGGAAATTCCGAGGTTTCCGAGAAATTTCGTCTCAATTTTCGGACAAACCGTGTGAAACTGATTCAAGAACAATGAAAATTCGGGTCAAGGTCGTTTGCTCTTTTCTCACTCCTTCAAAATAGCCCCCCCCCCCCCTTTCCAAATCCTGGCTACGCGCCTGGTAGTAGGCATTTACACAGTTATGTACGCCTGACGATAACAAACAAGTTTGAAATATGCATATAGCGCACCATTGTGGTAAATTGCTAATGTGATGTCATATATGGTGTCCATGCTTAGTGATGCTAGCGCATATCGGTTGAGCTAAGTGGAGTGCCAGTGTGATACTGGTCGAGAATCCTCTTTCTGGTGACCTTATTGTCAGACTTTGATCAGAGTAAGCTGAGAAGAGGGTACGATGGCAAGTGCAGAAATTGCCCTCGTGTGAGGTTTGAAGGTTCGGGTGGGATGCCAGGATAGGCTATGTGTGAATTCAGATGCTGATGAAACACTAGCCTAATAGGCGTACAAAGTTCTAATCAGTGACAGCAATTCTTACAAATACCTTGGTATTATATTTGATGACGATCTAAAGTGGAAAACACATTTTGAACATGTTTCCAAAAAATGTCTCAAGCTGCTGGCATTATAGCAAAACTTCGAAATTATGTTTCAGCAGTAGCGTAGCCAGGGGGGGGGGGGCGGGAAGGGCTCGAGCCCCCCCATTGGCTTGTGAAGTATGCAAAATCGCACGTTTTTGTTGCTTTTTAGGCCGATTTTTGGTGAAAAATTGAAAACAGCCCCCCCAAAGGAAATTAGGTGCCAAGTAGATGTCGTGATTCGGTGCGAAAAAATGTTTGAATATGCGTTTTTGGCCGAAAAATCAGACTCAATTTCGGCGAAGACCTTTTTTTTTTTTTTTTGGAGACCACTTGTTTTTGAGCGGAAAAAACGTTTGAACTTCAGAGCTTTCCGAGAAACCGTGAGAAACTTATTCAAGAACAATGAAAATTCGGGTCAAGGTCGTTTGCACTTTTCTCACTCTTTCAAAAAAGCCCCCCCCCCCCCTTTTCCAAATCCTGGCTACGCGCCTGTGTTTCAGGTAGACATTTAAAATTAGTTTACAACTGTTTTGCACAATGCTACTTGCAATATGGAGTCTTGTGTTGGGGCAACTCCAGCAAATCAATAATAGAACCCCTAAAAAACCAACAAAACAAAATTTTAAAACTTATGTCTGGTATTAAATGGAACGACCATGCAAAATTAGACCAAGTTTATCATGCTGAAAAGATGTTAAAAGTCTCAGACATCGCTAGATTAGAATTGGCAAAGTTCATGTACAGCTATCACAAATTCAAGGTGCCTAATTTATTGATTACAGAAAATTATTTCTTTCCAATTGATGAAATACACTCCTATAATACTCGAAGTAGCTCATCCAAGTGTTATTTTCTCCCTTCTGTTAACTCTGCAGCAGGCAGACGTTCATTACTATTTCGTGGCACAAAAGTTTGGAACGCAATTCCGGTTGATATAAAACAATATCCATATCATAAATTTGTTAAATATTGCAAGAATTATCTAATTCACAAATATCAAAACTAGTAATTTATTACATCGCCCCTAATCACCCCTAATGACTAGTTCAAATTGAAAAAATTTTAAAACTTTTTAAATTTTTAATAACCTCTAATATATGCATTTTGCATATCTACAGCGTTGTACCTATATTTTAAAACGGTATGTGTGTGTTCAATTGCATGTGTGGTTTTTTGTAAATACAGTATTTGTCGTATGTATAGATGTGTATGTGCTGTAGTAGTAAATATTAGTGTATGTGTGTGTTGTGTTGTTTCTTTTACTTCAAAGAATGTTTTGAAAGTTTTATAATTCAATGGTGGCAGCAGACTAGATGAGCGTCGCTCTTTCGCTGCTTCCATGGCGTTGTTGTCTCTTACTCATTGAACAATTTCTTACGTGTATCACTTTGATGCTTATTAACTTCACGCTAAAACTACCAATAAACTTGAAACTTGATAGCAGATAGGTGCGGAAGTGCTGCCTCACAGCATTCAAAAAAAAAGGGTAAGTTTTAAATCTGCTATGTACCTTCTTAATCTTTATATTCATTCTAATTTCGTTCTTCTACGTTGTATTTTAGAAAAATATAGGGACTTTAATGATTAATGTAAGCGCGTGCGAAAGCAATTCGGTTGAAGAGTCGTAGCTTGTTTCGAAAAATCACTGACTCTTTTGTTAAACAGCGTTGCTATCTGATTACTTTAAAAAGTATTTGACATTTAAACGTATGAACTATACAACTATGTATTTTATTTAAGATTTATACGACTATTTCATTTAATTTATCGTAATTCTCATTTAATATTTCCATTAATATTTATCGTATAAGCAACTTAATTTGTATCATACTACTACGTACTAGGCCTTATCATTTTTGTCCAGATTGCTTGCCGAGATTGCAAAATAATTATTTCGCCATGCAACAAGTAAGGTATAATAATGCCGGAACAATTCAAATTTTGCAAACCACGAATTTGCGTATTTTTTTTTATCCACTTCGAATTCTACACATAAAAATGATGGAAAGGCATCAAATTTTGGATTGCAATTAAGTGACTTGAGGCCACATGGCAACATGTTTTTTGAAAAGAAAATTTTTTAGGAATTGCCTACCAATTTTTGAAAAATTTTCATCCCCAAAGCTTTGTCGCGTTTGCGTTACCGTTGAAGGTTGCATTACCTCCAGGGCGCGAACCTGAGGTTTGTTGTTGTCATCCAGCACATATATCCTCCTGTCACCTGACAGCGTCTGACACTAACTATTAGACGTTCCGCGCACTTGTCACTGCAGTGACTACTTCGTGCATGGAGGAATCCGCACCTGCGTAGGAGTTTTTTGTGATCCAATGTTGTTCGACGCTACCAAGCAGAGATAATGATCGTAAAGCGTCTTATCCAAGAAGGCAACAATGTGACTAGGGTACGGGTTGAACCCAGATCATGTGATCAGGGTTGTCGTAAAAACGACGCCTTTGCCCTCTCGGCCACTTTGCAGTTTGTGTCCATATGCGTTGTGCCTGTATAGTACGGACGGACAGTACAATTGATTCTGGGCTTTGCGAACTCATAAAAAATTTTGAATTAGAAAGTTTGTACTTAAGTTTTTGTTTTAATGTATATTGTGTTGGTGTATTGTTTGTACAGGACTACTCGTGACTCAACATTGTAAGCAGGGTTGGAAAAATTACTTGTTTTTGCTTTAATTACAATTACAACCTGAAATTTTCAATCACAATTACAATTACAACTATCCAAGTTCAAGTAATTGAAATTCAATTACAATTACAATTACAATGAAAAGATGCTTAAAGCATTGCGACCAATTCACTTACTCACGAAACCTCGAGTTTTGCTTATGTCAGCACTGTGGATTAGTTTTGTATTTCTATACCAAACCTATTAAATCCCCATTTCTCTCTATCCTTGTTCTTCCACAAATCTTTGTTTAACTTTAATTTTTTCAATACATAATTTCGCTTGTAAGCAATTGTCAAGTATAATATTGAATTCATATCGCTTCCAGCAACATTATGGTTTTAGCTAAACCACGGTGTCATTCCGCTATTATTTGTGCAAAAGAAAATAAGTTTTAACACAATTAAAAATTGTAAAAAAGTTGAAATTGTGTAGGTTACAACTTCAAGTTACAACTACTATTTAACACTATTTTAACTTTTACCAATAATATCACATATTTAGCATGATCATACAAAATATAACCATTCGTGTCGCGTTGACATGTACACAAGGGCAAACAATCAAAAAAGCACACAAAATTTTAATATCACAAATATAGGATTGAAGTTACAATTATAGGCGAAGCCAGTAGGGGATCCCAGGGCGCCCAGGTCCCCCCCCAATCAAAATGCCACCGAAGATAAAAATGTGACAAAAAAAGTCTAGTTTCTTCATTTTCAGTTTCTTTTAGCATCTTCGCGTACAACAGTACACGCGTACAACACTAATTACCAATAATATTGACGAATCGGAGGCCGGGCCCCATCAATTCGATTTGGTCAACCAATTGAAATGTATAACCCGAATGAAATTATTAAGGGATTTTGTCCTGAAAGTTGCTACCTCCGGCCCTCATTTATTTTTGTATGAACGTAATGCAATAACCATAGCCGGATTTATCATATGGCACAGCGCTAGCGCCCCGCGCTCAGATGGTAAGACTTTTTTTTGGTCTTTACCTATATTTGGCAGGAAGATGTTGCGATAATTCCCAAAGTACCAGGGGTCCCGTGCAGTACAAATCCGGCCCGGGAATAACATGGTTAGTACGAGTAACCAGCTAATGTACCATTTTTCAAGAACAATTCATCTCCACCTTGCCAGTTTTTACGCACAAAATACTTTTTAAAGAAATTAGCTAGGAGAAAAAAACTAGCTAGCATTGAACAAAATGTTGAATTTGAATTGGGGACCTGGGCCCCCTGGCCGTACATGTACTCCACTAACTGGTTAATTTCATGACAAAACAAAAATCTCTAAAAAAACCTTTGAGTGGATTATTATTTACTACTAAAATATTGCAGGAAGCAATGTTCCTTACTTCCCCCTATTTGCGCCAAATAAATCACTTACAGTTAAAATTCAACAACAGATGGCAAGATTTTTAACGTCTTTTAGACTTAAATTGCAAGTAAAAGGAAGATTGAACAATTTAATTTTTTCGATTGGCTTTTAAATGTTAAAAATCTAGTTCTTTCAAATGGCTCTAAACGCTTGCAAAATGTGATCCAATGACATTAAAATAGCCTTTTATTTCAAAAAATTACAAACAATCGCCCAGCGGCTGGGGGCGCCGCTCCCAGACCCACGTCTGTGATACGTTTGAGTTACATTAGCTTATTCAACACGTCTCCCAAGTTAGACAATTGCATCTTTTAACTATTAGGTTAACTCTACCTTCAGCAAAATCCTTGTTAATTGCCAACAACAGGCAAGGCTTTGGATCTTCCATTCTACGATATCTTTGCCCCACAAAAAGTTCCTCTTTTGAAAATTTCTGATGACATCAATGCATGCATTGTAGTTTGGGCCACCCCCAATCAAAAATTCTGGCTACACCTATGGTTACAAATGGTTAGTTACCAGGCCCGGCGCCAGGATAGCGTGACTGGGGGGGCAGAAATAAACTTTGGGGGGCACGAGAAGTTTATTTATGTGAATTCGAGAGGGGCATGGGGGCACGAGAAATTTATCCCAGTCTGGATCAAATGGACAAGGTAAAGACCAAAGATTCAGACGAAATCAGAAATTCAAACGTTTTTCCGGCCCAAAACAGGTGATCTCGAAAAAAAAAGGTCTTCACTGAAAATCTAAGTGATTTTCCGGCCGAAATCAGAAATTCAAACGGTTTTTCCGGCCCAAAAAAAAAAATAAAGAAAAAAGGTCTTCATCCCAACAATGTCATGTAAATATGTAAATTACGAAAATTTCGGCCTCGATTTGCACCCCAGTACCCAGCAGCCCCAAACCTGTTAATTTCTTCGGGGCACAATTTTCGTTTGGGGGGTACAAGAAGTCATTTGGGAAGGCACGGCCCCGGTATGACCCCCGTGGCGCCGGGCCCGTTAGTTACAATCGGTTAAATAACATCTGACGCCATAGGCCAATTCTATGTTAGGCTATTTTTTGTCTTAGAGTTAGTGCTAATTATGATTAGAGTAGGTGCTAAGTTTAGGTTATGAATATGATTAACTTTATCTCTAAAACTAACTCTAATTATCCCAAACCTACTTTGATGTTCGGTTTGTGACGTCAGATGTGATTGCAACCGGTAGAAAATGTCGATTTCGATTTGCAACCGGAGGAAAATTGATATTATTCAAACACATTTTGTTATCATCTATCTTAGTGAATCATAGAGTAATTGTAATTGAAAATAAGCAGAAAAAATTTTAATTACAATTACTATAAATTATTATCGACTTTTGAAAACTTTCAATTACAATAACAATTATAGCAAAATCGTGTAATTAATTACAATTTTGTCAGTTACAATTATAAGTTTTCCAAGCCTAATTGTAAGTGTACCGATTTATCTTTTGTTTGGTTTATCGTGAGATAAAGAAGCTAGAAAGAAAAGGCACCTACAGCAAATGGTTGTTCTTCAAACGTGAAACCTAGTTTAGTCGCTGTTCAACCTGTTCGTCGAGTGAATGGAGTGGTAGTTTACGTCAGCTTTTGCTTTGAGCCAGACTTTGGCTCAATTTCAGGGTTGGTCAAATTAGACGCAATTGACTCTTTTTTACAAATTCATTTAATGCTGGCTCATTTTTTTAGTTCTGAATGTCGATTTTTTCTGGTTTCCATTTTGGGAATGAACCAATAAGAAATTCAAGAAATGGACAAAAAAAGGATAAATTATCAATAGCAGCTTGCCACCACCAAAACTAAAAGCTGTGTAAGAGTATAAATGAATAACAATTTTCCAGCTAGATTTACACGCCTAGGCGCTATAGAGTGGGTCAGGCATGCTAATTTTTCTTTTTTTCAAATTTAAGTTCTTTGCCTGTGCTCTTATTTCTCATGCATCGAATACGCATTCTATTTCAGGGAAAGAGCGACTTGAACGGAGTGTTGAGGAAACACGGAGACGAAATCTATGTCATTGATGTTAAAAGTGAACCGCAGACAATCCAGAAATTAAGGCTAGAGGGTGACAAATACTACTGCGATATTTTGGATACTAGGAACGGGGTACATCGGTCTCATGCCGCCACTGCTATTTACAAGAGTAAGAATCCAAGCTACTGCCAATGTATTACGTAGTAACAACGCAATAGTGGACTCCTTGAAGTGTGGTTTTTTGGACTTTCATTATTCACTGGAGAATGCAAAGAAACAGTAAGAGAGGTCCTTTCTTAGTTTATTTACCTTAGCTTTTACAGTTTTCCTCAAAAAAATTTTATCCTAATTGCCCTTCACTTTCCAGCATTAGTAATAGTGTATTCATTGCACACTTCGTCCTGAGTATTTACAGCCAGTAAACTGTCTAGTGTCTTGGACCTGATCGCAACTGATGACGACGAGTTTCAAAATACCTCAGCTGTTCCGTCTTGCGTGAACTGATTTCATTTACCGTGTTTGCAGATTTAGTGTACATTGCTGGTGGATTACAAAATGAGATTTGGTGCGAATCCGGAGAGTGTTTTGACCTCGAGAAAAGGAGTTGGTCTCACATTCGTGCCATGAATTTGAAGAGGCAAGGACATGTGTTAATTGAAGCCGAAGGTTAGTTTTGAAGACGTAATTAGAATTATAAATTCATTTGCTTCAAAAAGGAGCTGCTGAGTGTTAATAGCCGCGTTTTCAAGAACAATGCTATTGGGTTGTATTTCTAGCTTTCTACTTTCGGGACAGGGGTAAAGTGTTTCGTTTTATTTGCTGACTATGTGTTACGTAAAACGCCTGCGACGCTTTTCTGTTTAATTCGCAATCTGCTGCGTCTTAATTGCCTTTTCATCTTTTGTGTCAAACGCAACATTTTGTTCGAAAAGTGGCCACTTTGCAGAGCGTATCATAACCGTACTTGAGTTTACTTAAAGTGCGTTTAGACTGGACGCGAAGCAACGCGAAGCGACGCGAAGCAACCAATATTTGACGTCATCGACAGCTCGCGAAAGGTTGCAACCGGTCGCAACCTTCGCGAGCAGTTGCGCAACATCGCTTGCTTGCAGGCTGTAGTAAGATAACCTACTAAATCACTGATCGGATTTTTACGATCGCAGTTTGCTAGAAAATCATGTAAATAGTATATTGGTATGGTTTAGCGCCTATTTATCAGTCCAAAGAGTAGGTTGTTGGCAAAGTTAGTTTCGGGATAGCCCTAGGCTAGCCAAGTTAATTTGGATCTAGACAGCTAAGGCTGTAAATCCTAGAGTGATTTTTCATAGCTGTGCTTGATCTCACAGCTTCATTATAATGAATTCACCAAAGCAGTAGGCCTTGCCCCGCGGCATCTAGCTTTTAAAACAAAACTTTTTATTCTGTGCAGCATAGCAGAATCTATTGTATCAGTCCAGTGGTTCTTTTGGCTGAGCAACTTTTGCTTTTTTGTCTTAAACTAACATGGTGTTGTAGTTTTTTTTCAGAATATAAAATAACCCACCAACAGGGTAGTTTTGAATGTGTTGATAGTGTTTTTACCCATTGTTTGTTAGCTTGTTGTTTTAAAAGTAACCACAATTGAACAATTGCTTGAATACTGGAAAATTCGCAAAGTTTTTCGCTGTCTACTTGGCCAAGCCAACTTGGTGAATAAAACTGTATTTGAATTGGTTTCAAACTACATACAAGAGCTAGATGGATACAAAAAATTTCTAAGAACTTTTGGATTGGCCTAATCAGTAGTCACTTCTTTGAATAGCTACAAACATGGAATTTTTTCTTCTGAATGTCCTCTCAAAAGTCTTCTTGTTTCTGAAGGTTTGTGACAGTGATCAAGTTGAACTGGAAGCAATGGTTTTGGACTCCCCCATATTTTATAGTCATGAATATTGTAGTCTGGTAGTGATTTTTCACTCCAATCTTATGTGATGAAAATAGAAGTGTCAAGTGTGTTAAATATTCGTTTACTGTCTCTTTGTGTAATATCTGAATTTAGTTGTTTGTGAATTTTAAAATATTTTTACTGTCTCTTAAAATTTTAACTGCTTTACATGGTGAATAAAGTGACAAAGTAAACAATTTTAAGTCTGAAGTTCAATCATTACAATTACAGTCAGTGTAATCAGATAGAACTAGAAAGCCGATATATATCTATCCAATAGAAAGTGAGTTCTATTTTTTGCTGAGGTTACTATTATTGGTAGAGAAGTACCCGCCAAGTAAGTTCATTAATATTGTTCCATTCTCGTTAGCCACCACTAAACAAAAAATTTGTTACAGCATTTATGCTATAATAATTGGACTGGGGAAGGAAACGTCAGTTACATGATAATTTGAGAACTAACAACACTTTTATTCAGATGCTTGAGTAACAATTTTCACATGAAAAACTCTAAATGTTTTTTTTTTATCAGGGGCATAACCAAAAACTTGCTAAGAAGAGGGGGCTTGACCTTACAGCTATAAATTTGTCTGTATCTTACAAACGGTGGTTTGGAGCGAAGCCCTTTGAGGTAAACGCGACCGTTGCATCGTACCGGTACCGCAAGAAAATGCAAAGTAATAAAATGATCTCAAAAGCATTTAACTTCGCACTAAACATTGACAAGCGCTCCGGTAGCGAATAAAAAACCAAACATGGTTTTAGAGGCTGACTTTTCCTCAAAGCAACTGCTGGTACAACTGTACTAAATTCTTGTCCTTCGATGATAGTGTCAAATCATGCAAAAACTACAATGTTTTTTTGCTTTCTCCAGCAAATCAGCACAGCAATCCATTGCACAATAAGCAAAAAATCCACTACATAACTGATGACAAATCCAGCTTTCAGTTTCACTCATAGCGTCAACATTAGGAGTCTTCATAAACAGCACTAAATACCAAATACAAACAACTGTTTAAGCTTACTATAGGTATCATAACATGCTTGCCTGAAAAAGAAACATCACATCAAAAAAACAACATAGTTTATGCTTTAAATGTACCTGTAGATTAGCCTACTGGTCTACACTCTACAAGATAGATCTACCAGTACCATAGTGAGATATGGATGGTGAAAGCGTTTAAGGATTTGTTAACTGAGTAAACACCTAAAGAGAACTTTTGACACCTGCTTCCAGCTTTTTGCGTTTCTGCATTAAAACCCAGAACTGTCATCGTCAAAACAGATTATGGCAAGTTTTCAGTGGAAGGATCTAAACAAAGCATTGATAGTTAGTAAATAGGTTAAGTACGGTACTACTACGTTTTTGAAGAAATGACTTGTCTTTTCATTTCCAAATTCGATCTACTGTACTTCGTTTTTCCCTTATACTTTACAAACTTTTTTCTCAAGATTGTTTTGTTACGTAGGCTATAAGTCAAGACTCTTCTTCACGGTTATTGCGTGATAGCATAATACAAACTCTATCTTCGTTTTAATTCCAGCTCGCTATGACCATGACGAAACATAAACTGTTTTTATTATAATAGTGCTTCAATAATAAAGTACACAACGCTTTCTGCTCATTGAATACATTTTAAAAGTAAGTTATTAAAATTAGCCTATGAAGCGACCTGTCGCGAAGATTAGCAACCACTCGCGAAGGTTGGCAACCTTCGCGAGTGACGTAATCGACCACTCGCGAAGGTTGGCGAAGGTCGCCAACCTTCGCTTCGCGTTGCTTCGCGTCAGTCTAACGCACCTTTAGTTATGTTTATAACTTGTTAATAGAGCCCAACGTTTGTGGCTCATTATAGTATGTTGTATTAATGACGCAGTTTCATTACATAGGCATAACCAATTAATATTAAAAGGTTGGCTTTGGTCAGTGGTAGAGGGAATAGAACGTCTGCAACCAAAACGGTTAACGCAGGTTCGATTCCCCGTCTGGTCAAACCAAAGATTGGTAAAATTGGTATTCACAGCTTCCTTGCTGCTTGACGTTCAGCAACGAAAAAGAGCAGCGTGAAACCTCCACCGACTATGGTGGACGGGTGAGCAGCTTGATTCAAAAATCTAAGAGGTTCTTCCGCTGTCAAGATAAGTTGGTACCTAAAGATGTAATGTTGATTATTGGCATTATTAGATTTGATGTTTTGAATTTGCATCTAACAACAAAAGAGGCCTAGGCTGTTAATATTTCAAAATTGTTTGCCTTTATTCAAATATTCAAAGGAGTAGAGTTTAAATAGCGTTCAAGTTGCTTCCTAACCCTACATTACACATTGATGCATCAGTAACAAATCTGCAATGATCGTTTAACTTGAATTATTACCAAGGATGGCAGTACGGTACGGTACCGTACGCCTCAATTTTTGCTAAAAATTACGGTACGCTGGTACGGTATGCCTTTTTTGTAATTGTACGGGTACGGTACGTTGGTACGCTGTTTGAATTTGCCTACTAAACGTTTTATGTGCGGCGTGCGGCAGTGAATGAAGATTCGTGCGAATGTGCCCGGCGTGCACATAGTCTAGGCTATTCTCAAGTAATCATTATAGCCTGTTAATTTGTCGTTACAATTATTGTATAATGATGTCACAAGTCACAGTCACAAGTACGGCCAATTGTGATGTCATTACCACTGTTCATAGATGCTAGGAGCCTAGAACTATCGTGGCATGTCATATATTGAAAAAATTTTAAACGGAAACGAATGCGACACTTATAGCTGAATACGCATTGGTTTAAAAATCCCAGACTTTTCGCACATTGCGCCGGCTTTTTGTATGCAGAAGCAAAAGACAGCTGAAGCCGACGCTAAATGTGTGAATTGAGATTGCTGATTTATAGCCTAGTGAGTTCAAAGTCAGTTTAAGTTGCGAGTAGTTAAAAGAAAGGATGGCAGTACGGTACGGCACGTAAGTACGGTACGCCTCAATTTTTGCTAAGAAGTACGATACCGGTAGCCTGGTACAGTACGCCTTTTTTGTAATGGTACGGCTACGGTACGTTGGTACGGTACGCTTCAAAAATTGAACTGAAGTACGATTCGCTGGTACGTTACGGTTCAAGGTGCGAGGTACGTAGTACGCAAATTCTGAACGTACCGTACCGTACTGCCATCCTTGTCTATTATTGTTTTGTGTGCTGTAAATGAACGCTGTTCTGTTCTGTTAAGTAGGGCTACCGTTGAATTGATTGTATATTTTAAAGTCGTTCCAAGCTTAACCATATCTAAAGCAAGGTACAAATATTGCCAGGATCTCCATGTAGGTGACAATTGAATTTAGCAGCTGCATTTTCTATTTTTCTACTAGCTATTGATTATGACTCAGACCTAATACAATTACAGTAAATCAAGTTTGCTTTTTTAGACGTCCTGTACGCAATGGGCGGTTACGAGATGAACTCCGTGGAGTCTTTAGATTTGGTTGAAAATGAAGGTTGGACCGAAATCCAGCCGATGACGATAGAAAGATATGGACCTGCAGCAGTGGAAATTAACAGGAAAATATACGTGCTTGGTAGGAATCATTTTCACAGCGTATCGTTCTACATCATTACTGAGCATTTCGATGATGAATTGCACTTATAGTGAGGGTCAACAAGTATTAGTTTGGTCCACCCATTAGTCTTCATAGTCTACTTAGCCTTAATTAGCTGAGACTGAATTATTAATGTCAGACAATCTATGTAGCATATTGTAACTCCTTAAAATTTATCGAGTCATTTTTAAAAAGTTTTTTCGAAACTCGAATTTTAAAAATTTGAATGGTTTTACCTACTGTAATTCTTATCTACTTTCCACCACTGTATATTTATTTGCGATGTCTCTAAATATTTAGATATTTTCATTTACTTCATTACATATATTCTCAGGTGGCTACGACAACAGAAACAACAAGGTTCACTCGTCCGTGGCAATTTTTGACCTTCAAAATAACACGTGGGAGCAGGGAAGCTGTCTCAACACAACTCGGTGTTGGCATGACGCTTGCGTTATTGGGAGGAGGATTTACGTCGTTGGGGGGTATGTTTTAATAGCACTAAATAAGCTGACAAAATTATTAAACAACTGGCACGTACTACAGTATGACAAAGCTTTTGTCACAAAAACTTAATTCTAACGATATTTCGGGAATAAAGAGAAATTACATTCATTCTGTGAAATTTTATAGCAACATAACCCTTGTTCCATCCCAACGCAATTGGGTTCAGTAACACAGTGTTCGATCAGATCAACAAGCCCATTACCTACAAACGCTCAATACAAGAACCTGTAGCAGTTTTTCATTTGCCTCCTCCTCTTTTTGTAAAATACCACAAGTCAAAAACCGTTTATTTCCAATAAAGTCTTTGCCGCCGAGCATATCGTGAAGTAGGCCAAAAATATTGTTTGTGATTTAAATGTGCTGAGGCGAGCTGCGATGAGAGCTAACAACTTGAAACAGCGTTGTCCAACTGTCGTGTATGACCAGTTTGACCACATCTCCAAGCTTGTTATTAATTTAACTCCAGTTGGAAAACTTAACTATCCATTCGTAAAAGTGGAAACAGTCCTAAGCATTTTTTCTGAATTGATTGACGTATTTTTATCCTCCTATCACAAGAAAGCGAGGGTGGTGTTATCCTTTGGACGAATCCGCACCCAATTGTGAGTGGGACCGTTTTCAAGTTTTCCGGGTGATGTTTGCTTTTTTCCAAATAAATTTGCTGTTTGATCGAAGCATACCAAGCACAGATAATCATCGAAAAGCATCTTGTCCAAGGACGCAAAAACGTGACTAGGGTGAGGGTTGAATCTAGATCATGCGATCAGGGTCGTCGTGAAACAACGCTTTTACGGTGTCGATGCGTAAAATAACGTATTGCTAATCTGTCATGGTCAAGTCCTTGGTGATATCATTTTAGTGCAATACCATAAAAACGCTAGTTGTTAACCAGGTTCTGCGCTTATCTGATCACACCACCATAACTGAGCACGTTTTTTTTTGATCTATTCGTAAGTCTTCTGTCAGGTATAGCGTTGTAAGCTACATTAACCACAAATAAAAGATTAATTGATTCAACAGAGTTAGAAATTCTTGGATTTAAATAGACGATAGGGTTATGCAATCGAGCCGGTTAACCACATGGGCACGCGCTTTTTTATCCTGACGCTGCACACGGCATAGTTGAGACAAACACCACATTGGAGAGACTGCGGGGCCCCAACGGGAAAAACACAGCAAAAATATGGGTACGGTACAATACTGTACACCATGAGATTTCTTACAAGTTTTTAGCGATTAAAACAGTAAGTTTATTTTTAGCGAAACGAATATTGTGGAATCATATGACCCTCTTAGAGATTGTCAGTGGCAGATTGAAATCCGAGATTCTGCATTTGCGGGCGTTCGTTCGATTGTAGCATTATGACCGAGATGAAATTCCTGTTTGAAACAATATTAATTGACTTTAAGTCTCTGTTTATACATTTTTACAATATTACTGTATCTTTTATACAGCAATATTTCAGAGATTTTTTAATGCACAATTCACAAAAAAATTGCAAGCTTTGCGACTTAATTTAGACTTCGAAACGGCACGAGATTATTGCAAGACAGTCACTATAACGGTACAGTAAACGAATTTTTTGTATTGGTTTTTAATTTAATCCTCAAACTACCGTAGTGTCCACGAAACAATCTGTAAAGGTGTTAATTTTGTTGCAAATAGTAATACTTTGCTGTATAAAGCGCTTCTTGATATCAACCAATCCAATGCAGTGATTCATTTTATCCTTATGTCACTAGAAAGCGACTGTGCGCTATCCTTAGAACAAATTTGCATCCAGTTAATAGTTGACCATTTTCCAATTTTCTGAGTGACGTGTGACTTCTCATGTAAATTTGCTGCTGGCGCAAAGAACTAAGCAGAGCTAATTAATCTTTTCTCCATTACAAAGCGTTTTATCCACGAACACAACAACATGTAACTAGGATACGGACTGTACCCACATCATGCGGTCAGGTTTGTCGTTTGATGAATCTTTTGGCCTCACAGCCACGTCGCCATAACTGTACAAAGTAGAATTAACGACGAGAAATCTATTCAACTTTGATGCTCTCCAAGTTTTAAAATTGTGTAGCTTAGGGCTTCCCAAACTTTTATGCTTGCGATCCCTTTAACATATTAAAAATTTCCACAACCCTTCACGGTTAAAATAATATAGACTGCGAGTTGTATATTTGTGGTAATTGTTCAACGGCAAAAAATAATAACAAGGCATTGGTACCCGAAGCCTATACAAATTTACACGTAGGTGCAAAACACAAACCCATTTGCAAACACCCTGTTTGCATTTGCATTTACCGCTGCTTCAACATCATCTGCAGCAAGCGTATTATCGCTATCGTGCGACTTTTTAACCAACTATCCATTGATTAGAATTTAACCGGTAGTAGTAGTATGGTGGTTATACCCAGCATCCTGTAAAATATTGAATGTGAAACGTTTTTGCAGCCGTGACCAGACGCATCCGGAGTGCGGCAGCAATTTGGTAAAAATTTTGTTCCTAATTCAAGGCTTTCTTCTGTTGGTATGAACTTTACGCTTTGGCCCCGAATTCTGGTGAAGACCAAAAAAAAGGTCTTCATCGCAATTTGGTACTATCTTCGGCCGGAATTTTGGATTTATTGGAATTACCAGCCACTTTTTAGTCTAAATGTCCAGGACGCTTTCTTTCAGGGGGGGAGCGCAAAATTTCAATGGGTCGACGCTAAATCTCGATGGGGGACGCGTCTCCCCTACAATTTAAGTACTAGTTTTTCCCCCACTTAAAATTAAATCTCATTATATTCGCTGTATTATGCCGAAGCGTATAACGAGTTGGCGGGGCCCATCTCCGCTTCATTGCGCTCGGGCAACACTGTTTCTTTCGAAGAAATGTCACAGCTGCGGTGAGCCGTTGGCAACACTGTTTCCGAATTGATCGGCCCGAGATTTAAACCTCAGATCCCCCGCTCAAAAGACGAACGCATTGCCGATCGACCATTTGGCCGCTACCGCTTGACAAACGTTCTGATTTACTGGTTGAACGCGTTAACGTTACCGCTCTATAAACGAACAACCGCTCGACCAACTTGATTTATACCTCTACTCAGGGCCACCGAGAGGGGGGGCAGGAGGGTACAATGACCACGGGCCCCATGGACTTTAGGGGGCCCATGAGGGGGCCCCATGGGCGTCAGGAAGGCCTTTTTTGGAGATCACCTTATAATTCGGACAAAAATGCGGCATTTTTTCCATCCGTTTTGGAGCTCACAAACCGGAAATCCATCATATTTGAACTGGCCCCGGGCCCACGTTCGGCTCTCGGTGCCCTTGCCTCTACTCAACTATATTTGTTACGCTCTTGCTCCTTTAATAAACTTCCGGTATTGACTATGGCCTGCATAGTTCTATTATGTTGTAAACCAAAGTGACAAAACATAAAAGTTAGGCATCCAACTGTGCTGCGAATGGGGAAAAGTTTATCTGTTGTCTTTTTCTAAGTTAACAATGACGTTTTGCAGAATTGGACGAGTTTTTAACGACAACTAGATGGGAGTTTGCCTGCAAACCCAGTGAACGACCGACGCATAGCTAATGCTGTGACGCTCAAAAGTACTTTTTGTCTACCGTAAAATCAGCAATTATTCAAAATTATCTGATTATGGAACCTCCAGAAAAGTAGAGTCAAAATATTTGTCAGTTAAATATCTCCTGATGTCATAAAACACTGGCACCCTAGCTTGGGCCGTTCAAATATTGATTTTTGGGGGTCCATTTGGGGGGTCCCTGGGGGTGGTGGCACCCCCAAACTATGTCAAAATATTTGTCTGTAAAATATCTCCTGATATCATAAAACACTGGCACTCTAAGTTGAGCTATTCAAAAAATTGATTTTTGGGGGTCCACTTGGGGGGTCCCCGGGGGTTGGCACCCCCAAACTATGTCAAAATATTTGTCTGTTGAATATCTACTGATATCATAAAACACTGGCACTCTAAATTGAGCCGTTCAAAAAATTGATTTTTGGGGGGTCCCCAGGGGGGGTGGCACCCCCAAACTATGTCAAAATATTCGTCTGTTAAATATCTACTGATATCAAAAAAAAGTAGAGCTCTAGCTTGAGCCGCTCAAAAGATTGGTTTTTGGGGGGTCCATTTGGGGGGTCCCCGGGGGGGGTGGCACCCCCAAACTATGTCAAAATATTTGCCTGTTAAATATCTACTGATATCAAAAAAAAGTAGAACTCAAGCTTGAGCCGTTCAAAAAATTGATTTTTGAGGGTCCATTTGGGGGGTCCCCGGGGGGGGGGTGGCACCCCCAAACTATGTCAAAATATTTGTCTGTAAAATATCTACTGATATCAAAAAAAAGTAGCACCCTAGCTTGAGCCGTTCAAAAAATTGATTTTTGGGGGCCCCATTTTGGGGGGTTCCCGGTGGAGTTGCCCTAAAAAATTTCGGCAGAAAAAATTGCGTTTGCAGCTCAACAACTTTACACAAAAATTAGATTTCAATGTTTTGTGGTTTAGGAGAAGAAGAGCGTACAAAATTTTGGAAGAAAAAAAAAGGGAAAAAAAAAAGAAATAAACCTCATCGCGGCCAAAAGTGGGTTGGTTGGGATGAAAGGGTATCTTGAGACATACAACCCTATGAAATATTTTTGCCGTACTTAAGCCGTTTTTGACCGAGACCGCTTTTTACGCCAAACTTGCTGGGCGGTTTTCGGGTTCTAAAACCGAAGTCACGTGACCTATTGCCTCGAAACTGTGTACAAACATACAACTCATTAATCTCAAACTGCTGTCAAAATTTCGTGTGGCTAGACCCAACCGTTCTCGAGTTATAAGCAAAAGTTTGAAATTTCGCACTCGTTAGTTGGAAAATGGCCGAGTAAAAACAAAGAAACACGCGACGCGAGCGTCGGTCGTTGCAATTAGGGATCGCTGAGAGTATACCTTTTTTAGACTTCCTAGTAAAATTGATATACTCTCTGCGACCCCTGAAGGTCGTTACGCGACCCCCAGTTTGGGAAGCCCTGGTGTAGCTAAAAGCTGCTATATGCAACTAACTTTATACTTAAAATTTTTGTTTGATAAATTTGGTGCTTGTTTGTTCTTTTATAGTGTTATATTGTGGTGTTACTGGTTTGTAACTTCAAAAATTATGATTGAAATTTAAGAACAACAAACAAAAAATCCACTAAATCGTTTCAGCATAATAAATAAACTGTTGTTTTCTATTATTTTTGCGCCAAAGTACAAACAGCTTAAACGAAAAATAATT
Organism: Trididemnum nubilum; assembly: GCA_963965965.1. Taxonomy (NCBI): domain Eukaryota; kingdom Metazoa; phylum Chordata; class Ascidiacea; order Aplousobranchia; family Didemnidae; genus Trididemnum; species Trididemnum nubilum. The sequence goes on from OZ014471.1 coordinate 33,569,053, forward strand.
TTCTTTGTATAAAATGTTTTAATGTCAAAATGAAGTTCGTCTTTCTGGTAAATTTTGAATTTTTTCAAAGCTTTGTTTTCAAGAGAAGAATTTATTTTGCGGTAGTCCATAAACTGCATATTGTCTTCTAAAGCAACCAATGGAAGTTTCAAATCTTTTTCTCCTGCGTTTAAATGCACCATGATTTTTTCACACCATAACAAAAGACTGTACTTACCTATTACAGTAAAATATATTTTGCTGTGAGCATTTAGAAAACAAAAGCTGTAGTTTCAAACTTTTACTGTGTTTTGGTATTACTACGTATAACTGAAGACCACCATCCTGATTTTTTATCATTCATTAGGCAAGTGACGCCATACTGTAGTTGTTTTTTTGTTGTGTATTTTTTGGGCTATAACTGGATTTTAGGATTAAAAATTTTAAATAAAATTTATGGGGTGTTGTTCAGAAAAAACACCATGCTTGCAGGGCCGTTTATAAGGGGGGCCTAGAGGGGATGGAACGGCAATTTTTGGGAGGCCGGTTTCAAGGTTGAGCTCAGTTATAATATATAGTACCGATTAAGCAGTGTCGAGGAGCGGAACTCCGGTAAATGTTAAACTCCATTGAGGGCGGTGACTTTTTTCTTGGTCTTCACTCTAAATCCGTGAAAAAAATACTGTAGATCCAAATACGTCGAAGACCTTTTTGATCTTCGGCTTTGGATTTCTCTCAGTGATCTTTGTGGACCCGTTCTGACTTCTTGCCTCAGGGCTCAAAATATCTTATCTCAAGATCCCTGAATCCGTGGTAGTGTGATTTTATATTTCGAGTAAATGATGAAATCTGCACTCACATATTTTCGAAATTGTTAAGCAATTTTTGCGTTTTAATTCAAATGCAGTGTAATCAGTGTTAAGCACTGAATATTTTTTAAAATTATGTTGTCAGTACTTTTTCTTGATGTTTTTGTTTATGGCTATATTTTCTATTGTGCAGTTTTCATTTGTGTTTTCTTTTTTGTGTGTGTGAGTCCTTTTTGAATTGTTACTAGAATTGAATTTACTAACCAAGATGACCTGCATAATTATCACATTTACAATCAAAAGATTTTGCTTAGGTTCGTTTAAGAGTTAAATTTGGCCAATTAAGCCATTATGTAAAAACATAGAGCCCTCTTGCTGATTCGCGTCTGCTGCTTTATTGATCACGCATGGATTGCCTTTGTTTAGAGTTTAGACTATTTGCCAAGCATGACCAAAACTACTGTGCCTAAATTACAATATTTAGATTAAATAATTTCTTTTTTGCTGTCAATAACACCAAATAAATTTCCTTTTGGCTACATTCCAATGGTAAAGTTTTATCAGTTATAAACCAAAAACACTAATTTTTGTTGTTTTTTTCTCACGATATAGAGTCAACAATTTTTCGACCAAATATAGTGTAGATGGAACTAAAGATTTTTTACAATTTTTCCGTGCTACAGTTTTTGTACAACATTTCTTATATATATTAAATTTCAAAAACTAGCTTTGGTGAATTTCATCCGATAAAAATACCCTACATTGCGCCTCTTGATCAATAATCTGTTGAGGTCTGGAAAGTCCGGTGTTCTTTTCGTGCGGTGTAGCCTGGATTAGATTTGATGTTTAGCTAGCTAATTTGTGATGTTACTCGTTTTAGAATAGCTGACCGATACAGCTTTGGCGACTTTTAGCTCAATATCATATCGTACTTTAGTCTCGTTGTGACTACAAATGTGTTTCACTTTTCATTTATTAGTGCACCGGTAATAAATTCTTGAATATTCTTGCAACAAGTTAAATCGTGAGAGAAATTTAAATTTCAAGAGGGAGAAGGCGGGTCGCAAGATTGAACCACGAGCCAGAAGGCTGGGAACTTCGCTTCCGAACGCAATTGGGTGATCTGAGGGCGAGGCCCCGGTCAGGCGCTGGAGACAAGCTTGGCTCAATGACTCTCTTTTAAATACGCTACTGCACGCTCATATGTTGACGACAAAAAAAGATCCTTACGTCTGTATCAGCCAATTTTTTGTGCAAATTCTTGATCCGAACCAGCCATTTCTTTGTTCAGCTCCAGATCAAGTCCAAACAAAGAAATGAAGGCATTTAGGATGCTTTCATTATAGATGTCGTTGAATTTCGATGGGGGGACGCTTATACTTGATGAGGGAACATACAGCCCGCTTTGCCCCTGCAAATTACCGATAAGTGGTCGAGTGGATACAGCGTCTGTTACTGAAACGTTAGACTTGGGTTTGATTTCCGGTGGGGTCAAACCAAAGACTATAAAAATCGGTATTGACAACTTCCATGCTTGACGTTCAGCAATTAAAAGAGACAGTGTGAAACCTCTACCGTGTGTGGTAGACAAGTGGCAGCTTGACTCATAGACTAAAAGGTCCCTTCGCTGTTTCCTGGTCAAGGTTACTATGTGAGTATAATGCAATTACAATTTAATTAACCGTAATGCTTTTATATGTAGTTTTGTAAAGATTGGTAACAAAATGCTAGCTTTTACCTCATGCGCACTGGTGTAACTGACGGTACGCAGGGAGGGCAAAATGCCTCTAGGCAGCTCAGAATGTGGGCACTTCTTTGGCTTCCTTCGCTTCCTAAACTAATTCATGAAGTTTCAGTTGAGATAAATTTGTTACGATTTTGGTACTGCTACTCGTGTCTTGCAAAATTTTGCATAAGTGCTTTGAATCTAGACATATTAAAATATTCATAAATATCAATTTGATTGATCATAAAACATTTCACTGCGTAAAAACAAACATATTCACGTTCATAAAAAGTAAGAAAAGTTCTCCACGTCCGAATTGGCCATTTTTTGTCCAAACTCTTGGTGCAAACTCTAAAAGTTTTTTTGCGTCGGATTCAGTCAAGGCGCTTTCTTTCTGTGGAAAGATATTATTTCTTGATGGGAGGATGCGTCCTCCCCTTTGACGCGTCCCTTCCACTATTTAATGCTGATCATTACCTTCCACAATTTAAATAATTATCCTCAAATTGTTCATTTTTGCATCCTTAACCATATTAGATTAAAAGTGAAACATATTGATAAAAATAGTATAGTGTATCACAGTTGTAAACGGGCCGACTAGTTCTGGCCCGAACCCGAAAACTAATTTGAAGCCCGAATCATGCCCGAAAAAAACAACGAAAGTTAAGTTAGGTCTGAAAAATTTAGCAATGTTGTTAAGTTATTTTGATTGTATTTTTGGGCACCTAAGACAAAAAGCACGTATTAGGCCCGAACTAAGCCCGATATTTTGTCAACTGTAGGCCCGACCCGAAAAGCCCTGCCCGACTTACAACTCTGTAGTGAATGGTACGATTTTTAAAGAAAAAAATAAAGCTTTAAATTTTGAAAATAAATTTGTTTAAAGTTTTCGTATTTCATATACATCTATTTTGGTTCTTTACATTTTTCTTTGTTTTAAACCATGGGTGCCGGAAATTTTTTGAGGAACGGGCCGCACAATCAGTGCCGGCCCGAACTAGAAAATGATTTTTTGTGATATTTGATCCAAAAACAGGCGTAAAGTTTGGTGAAGACCAAAAAAAAAGTCTTCAACGTAATTTGATGTGATTTTTGTTGGTATTTAAATGACGAATAGGGTGGCTGCCGATTCGAAGATTTTACGGTCCTTTTGTTGGCTACAGGGCCGTTGAGAGAAGTTACGGTTCCGGGATACAGCACGAAGACGAGGGTAGTTTATACCCAAGAAGCGACTTTTTAATTTTATATCTATTTTTATCCCGATTTTAGGTGAATACCATACGCAACCACAAAGAAAAGTTTTACATGTTCAAACTGACCTATGATGGTGTCCCACTGGCAATCAGGGCATGGTATGGAATGGAACGTAAATTTCGGTATGGAGTATGGAAGATGCCAGAGTGGAATGGAATGGAAGATTTCAAGAATGGAATGGAAGACAATCTTCCATACTTCCATACCAATTCCATACTACATTTTGTGCATTGTATTTACAGAAAAATACATACCGATGTCGGGTGGTGATAAAAAATATTGTCACAGAAATATTCAACTTCAATATCTACGCGTATTATTTGTCGACAAATTGCGGTACTTTGGTCGTTATATTGCGAAAACAGTGTTACTTATTGCATCATCGCAAGTACATTGCAGTTTGCAGCATTGATGTTATAGTTGACGACTTTGACAGGTTTGACTTTTTTTTTGAGATTGGCTATTTGCCCAGTCCTAAATTTTGTTTTTTTACGTCGTCACGAAAACTTGTATTTGCTATTTCATTCCTGTTTCAGCTTAATTTTATTTATATTTTTAGTTTTTCAGCTAACAATAATTCTTTTTGGTGTTAAAGCTTGGTATTTCTATAACGGTAAATGTTGTTTAGCAGTTTGGTTATGACAAATTTTATAGTTGATATGAGAGCAAACTTGTACGGTAATCATTAAACAATAGGCGTAACCGGAGGGCCCAGGCCCTCTGCCTCCCTTCCAATTGAAATGCTACCAATGATAAAAATGATGACATAAAGCCTATTTATTCAGTTTTTAGCATTTTTTGGGCGCAACAGTACATGCGTACCACAGCAATTAGCAATAACTTAATAATGACGACCAGGGTCCGGGGCCCTCTCAATTTAAAGTTTTGCCAATAAATTTAAATGTCCAAGCTGGGAGAAACTCAGTGTTTTTGTTCTAAAAGGTGCAATCTCAGGCCCTCATCTAACTTTTTTATGCAATATAATGTTTTAGGCCCCCAACTAATTTTTATATTGCAAAAACATGATTAGTAACCATTTATTGCATCTAATGTACCAACTTGAAATAACTTTGAATTTCATCTTCACCACCTACCAACTTTAAATAGCAATCCATCTCCATCTCGTCAGTTTTCAGGCGACAAAATGCTTTTGAAAAAAACTTAGCTAGGGAAATGCTTATTGAACAAATTGTTGAAGTTGAATCGAGGGTGCCTAGGCTCCTGGTCGTACATATTTCTAAAACTGGTTATTTTCATGACAAAACAAAAATCTTCAAAGGCAAATCCTTGAGTGAATGATTTAATGCTAAAAATGTTGCAGAAACCAAAGTACCGTGACTCCCCTGACCAGGCCAAGTCACAAAATGGAACCCCAAAATGCAAGATTTTAAACGTGTTTTGGACTTGACCTGAAGTAAAGGGAGGGATTTGTTCAATTGGCTTTCAAATCTCAAAAATTTTGTTCTTTCAAATGGCTCTGAAAACGTGCGAAATGTGATCTAAATGGCATATAAGCCATTTTTTCCAAAAAATTACAAAAAATCGCCCAGCGGCTGGGTGCTTCGTACCCAGACTCCAATAGCCTCCGGCGGCTGGTGGCTCCACCCCCAGGTCCCGTCTGTGACACGTTTGAGTTGCACTGATTTGCTCACCACGTCTCCCAATTTTGATATGTAGGTAAAACTTTTTAACTTGCGGTTTTAGTCTTTTCCTTTAACAAATCCTAGTTACGCGCTAAATCAGATCCCCAGCTTTTGATCTTTCATTCTTTGTCCCATAAAAGTCTCTCATTTCCAAAATTTCTGATGAGGTCATTGTATGTGATGCACTGTTTAGCCCCCTCTCCAATTCAAAATCTTGGCTACGCCTATGCATTAAACCATGTGCAATATGCATACCAGATACCGGTTGTTGCATCTTAGTATTGTTGACGCACCTTCACGAGCGGTTGCTTACAACATCACAAAGATGCAAAGCATCAAAATATACGTTGCATTGCTTCCAGTCTAAAATTTTTTTGGTATGGAAGTATGGAATGGAATATGGAACAAAATTTTAGTATGGAATGGAATATGGAATGGAAGATTTTTAGTATGGAATGGAAATGGAATGGAAGAAAATTGTCAGTATGGAATATGGAAAAATCGTCTTCCATTCCATACCATGCCCTGCTGGCAATAATTGCTTACAACAAGGTTCGACAATACAGCAACCTAAAATAATCTACACTTTTGCTTCTTTGTTTTCGTTAAATTTTCAGGCGTTGCTGTCTCAATAATAAAATTGGACCTGGGTGCAGGTAGTGAAACGTAGTCGTAGATTGCGTTTTTCTTTGATGAATAGTTTTGAAATTTTCAAAACCAACAAACAATTGCACCTCTGCGCAATCTTGATAATAAGCAATCAAGAAAAACGAAAGGTCCGTTGACAAATAACTGCATTTTGTTGGCATGGATGGCATTTTTCAAACGATTATCTGGCAGTTGTTAGCAGGTACTTAGCCAAGGGGGAGCAGGAGGGAAAACTGCCCCCTAAATTTTTCTTTGCCCCCTCCCCATAATAATTTCAGTTAAATGTCATTTTTAACAAAATTTCGTGCATTTTGTGCCTAAATACATTACTTTGCCCCCTCCAAAATTTTCTATGCACCCCCAAATTTTGCTTGCCCCCCCCAAAAAAATTCCGTTCTGGCTAAAAGTCTGGTTGTTAGCAGCAGGGATGTGGAAGCGGAAATTTTTGAATCGTTTCCGTTTTCACCACTTGATGACGTAATTTTTGCATAAAATTTTTTGATTTTAAAGTTTTTTGGAAAACAATTTTTCCCGATAAGTCAAGATAAAACAGCATTGTTATCATAATCTTAAAAACATCTTATAAAACCAAATTATATGATTGTATTTAGTGGTTTTGTCATCGCAAGAATCTACGCGTGGGCGTAGTCAAGAATTCGGATTTGTAGCGAACCTGAAGCGAAAAGTCCAATCACATAATCGTTATGTTTCACCTGATGCGAATTTCTCTGTACGTTCATCCTAAAGTTAGATTAATAATGAGCAATTATATTGGGCTGGAGACGGATTTCAAAGCGCTCGGAATAATAACTTATTTCAATTGCATCTGCGCTGTTAAGCGCAAATCTTTACTCGGCTATAATTACAGATAGTCCTGGGGAAAAGTCTCCACATTTGCAGAATCTTGTTTTTTTTAATAACTTATTTGTGCATGTGATTGGCTCCACAATTTTGCTACCAACGTGAATATTTAGGACAGCAAAATAAAAAAACACTGCAAGAGTTATGTGGTTATACACAGTACCATATCAGAATAATTCTTGTAGCAAACGGTACTGTCTTAGCAATAATTAAGACAAGCATTATAACGTGATGTTTACAAGTCATACAATATTAAACTTTGTTTGAGAGGTTGTGATGCTCACCTCTGTTTGCGTTTCAAGAATACATCATTGCAGTGAAAGAAAAAAAAATGCTGGAACTGGAAACTTTGTTTATGTTGGTGAAAATACTGCGTTATACGAGTATAGCCTCAGATTTCTAAAAAAGGGTAAAGCCTCATTTATAACTAATTTTGAGAAAGCCTTTAAATTTTAGGACTAAAATAAAAAATTTTTGAACGCTTATAATTTTAAAAATGAGTTGATTAGCTACATGGTTCATCCTTGTATTGATAGGGGAGGGGTTTGCCCCGGATCTAAATGAACCACAAGCCTTTAAAAATGTTTCTTTGCAAAGGATGATCGATAAAACATTCACTTTTCATCGTATATTACCAAAAAGGGCAGTACGGTGCGTAAGTACGGCACGGTACGCCTCAATTTTTGCTGAAAAGTACGGTATGCCTGTATGGTACGCGCTTGTTGTGAAGGTACGGGTATGGTACGTAGGTACGCTGTTTGAATGAGCGTACTGAACGTATTAACGTATCGTATACGTATACCATGCAAGTACGTTACGTAACAATGTTTGCAACTCGCTGACGACGTTACGTACCGTACTTGCGTTAGTATGATGCATTATTAAGTGTTTGTAAAATTTTTTTGCCTCGTGTTCTTGTTTCTGAGGTCTGATTAGTTGTTCTCCTTCTCTCTCTTCTCCGAAAACTGAAGCCAACAGGCGTCACATGAGTTGAAAAGCTAGAAAACTTGGCAAAACTAATATTCATGAATTCTATTTTAGAATATATACCATGCATTTAAACCTTCTTTAAAACGCGTGGAAAATGAGAACTTCGAAAAACCTTACCAATTTTTTACCTATGTGCCGTACTTTTCAAGGACGGTACGTTTGGAGCGTACCATCCAATGAAAAGTACGTAGGTACGGTATGCATGCAAATTTTTTTTTGTACGTTATGTTAGTTCGGTACGGTAAATTTTTGAAGGACGTTATGTTCAAATTTTGAAAGTATCGTACCGTACTGCCATCCTTGTATAATCTTACACAAAAAACTGTACCACATTCAAGTTTTTGATGTTCTATATAAATGGCCAAAGTGGATGCGGCAGCGGTACCTTTTTACCGCTTCTAGCCACCGCTTCCACGAAAATTTGCCGTTTCCACCGCTTCCGCTTCCGCTTCTGCTTCCACATCCGTGGTTAGCAGTGTCACGAACAGATGTTAATTCACGGTATAGTTAAAGGGGAATAGATTTACAAGTTTAAGCGATACTGCACGAAATCAATTTTATCGCAGAAATGAAAACCACAAGAGGAAATAAAGATGCGCCCCAAACCTTTTTCCACAATTCCCTACATTCATGAAAATACGATTGAATCCGTTTGACTCCGTACCATCGGCATCATTGCATTTTGCATATTTGTGACATAACAAAAAGCTGGTTTTACAAAATTTCTTGCAGGCTTTAGGCTATTGTCTACTATAGCAGTCCTGAAAAAACACTTTCCTGGCTCACCAGTCCTATTTTTGCTGAATCAAATGAAATGAGTGCACCACGTGCTAAAGAAGCATCTAAACTCGACGCACTCGAGCAATATGGTCGACGCCAAAACTTGGAAACAGTACGCATTCCAGTTACCTCGAATGAAGATACTAGTGCAATTGTGCGAGAAATTGCAGAATTATTGCAAGTAACAATCTCTTCTAAAGATATTTCTACTTCTCAACGCCTTCAGACTAAAAGCAAGTCTAACCCTCCCCCTATAATTGTCCGTTTTGTCAATCGCGATGTTAGAAATAGGATTTATAGTAACCGCAAAAATGCTCGCAATGCTGATTTCACAAAGCTTTCGATCAAAGGTGTGGAAAAAATTTTTATCTTTGAAAATTTAACTTATCTTAAAAAGAAGCTATTTTGGAAGTCTAAACAAAAAGCAAAGGAAGCTGGATTTAAGTTTTTTTGGACCATGAACGGTAATGTGTACGTAAGAAAACTAGAAGACGACAAGCCCATTCTAATCAAGAATGAACAAGACCTGGACCTTATTCAATGATTGTCATCCTAACTATAACTTTTTTATGGTTATTCTGCATTGGTAACCTTCAATTCTGATAGTACTGCTGCTGATGGTGTTTTTGACTCTTCAGATATCTTGAATGCTTCTGTAAGCTCGTTAACCCATAACTTTCATCCCAGTAAATACTATGAAATGGATAGTCTCTCTTCATTGTCATTTAATTCTAATTCGATTAGCATAATTCACATTAACATTTGTTCTCTTCAAAAAAATTTTGATTCTTTGCAAGAATTTTTGTGTTTGCTTCCTAATATGCCAAAGATTATTTGTTTATCGGAATCTCGAATCAATCAAAAACCTTTAGTTAATCTTGAGTTACCTAATTACAAACTTGTACATATTGATTGCCCCACACCTGCTGGAGGAGTTGCAGTTTATGTGTCTCATGAATTACGCATTGAAATTGTTTCGAATCTTAGTTTGAACATCGATGGATGCGAGAATATGTGGATAAAAATATGTCACTTGGATATTATTCTTGGGGTCATTTATCGACACCCCAAGAGCAACGTTAAACTTTTTGTAGATGAACTGAATAAAACATTAGAGCAACTCAAAACAACCAAAGTTTACTTAATCGGTGACATAAATATCAACATATTCTCAATCAACAATGCTAAATATGCTAGTGATTATAGTAATATGCTTGCTAGTAATGGCTATTTTCCTCTTATAACTCTTCCTACTCGCGTTAATGATGTGTCTTCTACTCTAATTGATCACCTCATAATTAATGATCACAAAAATTCTATTTTTTCTGGTATAATCAGAACTAATTTGACTGACCACTACCCCATATTTTGCTCTATTAATACATTTACCTTCTCCAACAAATTAAACCAGCAACTGTATAAACGTGACTTGTTAAATTTTAATGCGGAAAATTTTTGTGAAGATTTACACAAATCAATACAAAATTTTTTTCCGCAAGACAATGCAAATAATCCCAATAATTTAAATACGATATTTACAGTAGTGATTTTATCAAAATTGTCAAAACTGCGATTGACGATTATGCACCAAAACTTTCTCGGAGACAACGCAAACTAAAACTCAAACCGTGGATCACTCGTGGACTATTAATTTTACCAATAACGTCCTTACGTAGTCTGACATACATGACCTTTGATTCCTAGTCTCCACGAGCACAAAGCTTCTTCACTGCGTGAATTCTATGCTAGTTGGTTGAGCGGTAACGCGTTTGTCTCTGGAGCGGGAGGTGTGAGATTTAAATCTCGGGCCGGTCAAATCGGACACAGTGTTGCCAACGGCTCGCCACCGCTGCGATATTGCTCCGAAAAGAGCTGTGTTGCCAGGGCGCAATGACGCGGAGATAGACCCAGTAACCTTGTTACATGCTTCGGCGTATTACAGCGAGCATAATGAAAGATTAAATTTGAAAATATATCGTTTACTACTTCTACGCATTTTACACCTTTGTGATCTTGAGAAACTCAAAATTTCACTCCTGGAGTTTTTTGTTACAAAAATGCAACTTGGGTTGACTACTATATGCGTTTATTTTATTACTGTATTGCTTTCTGCAAGTTTTACTCTTTGTAGTTGTTTAAAAAAAAACTTCCCGAAAAAATTTTTAGCCGACCCATAAGTTGAGAATCACGGGAGTAGATAACTGTTACCACAATAATAGTAAAGTTTTCGCTATATAAGAGACAAATTTCTTATCACTTAATTAACTCAAGATAAAACGTTGCGTGGCTTTTCCACCTTAATCGTTAATAATAGAATTTTGAATTGTGACTTGATAAGAAATCATTAAATTTTGAATTGTGACTGGCTGTTTTTAAATTTTTGCCGATTTTCAGCCTCATTTGTTTTTTGATTTGTTCTTAAATTCTGAGAGCATCGACGTCAATTTTAGCGACTATGTTTGTAAAACAGTTTAATACCCATAGCCTTGTCAACTTCGAGTTGAGGTTTTTTGCTTCTTTAGCAGCATCGTCAAATTGCAAAAGCGAAAAGACAAACTTTTTTTAACAACTGCTTAAACGACTGCCAAAAAAATTCTCACTTATTTGTGCAGCACTCTACAATCTCAAAATAGTAGCATTGTGTACATCCTTTGACTCAAAAACTTCTATCACATGGAGATCAAAAAAGTTGCAAAAACATCTGCAGTGCTAGAATTGGGCAAGAACCAGTGGCGGATTTAGGGGGGGGATGGGGGGGATGCATCCCCCCCACCAGCCTAAAAGTAACAATTTTGGCCGAAAAATCAGCCTCTGTTTCGAATAATTCGGCTCCATTTCGGGATGCATCCCCCCCCACCGACCTAAACGTAACGAATCCGGCGAAGAATCAGTCTCAATTTTGGTGAAGACCTTTTTTTTTTTTTTTTTTTTTTTTTTTGGTAACCACCTGATTTTGGGCGAAAAAAACGTTTGAATTTCCGATTTCGGCCGAAAAATCACTCTCAATTTTGGTGAAGATCTTTTTTTTTGGAGACCACCTGAATTTGGGCGAAAAAAACGTTTGAATTTCCGATTTCGGCCGAAAAATCACTCTCAATTTTGGTGAAGACATCCGAATTTTTGAGGTTTTGTGCTTCAAATCCTCCCCCACCAAAATTTTCTGGATCCGCCACTGGCAAGAACTCTGTAGTTTTGCTTGGACTCTTGTTTCGTTCCTCGTCATCAAAACTGCTATGCGTGAATGACGTCTTTTCTCATGTAAAAATGTGGCAATCTTGATCACCAGGTGCGAAACCTCTTTGTCCTACCGATAATGTAACCGCTTCGTTAGCTTCTTACAAAACTACATTTTACTTACAAAATTTACACGATCTCGCTATTTTATTTTTTCTTACAAACATTACAAAATTAGCTATTTTATTTTACTTACAGAAATTACCCGGTCTCGAGACCAATTTTTGAGCTACGAGACCGAGACCACAACGGTTCGAGACCAAGACCGGTGCAAAACAGCCGAAACCAAGACCGAGACCGAGACCACAAAAAATTGGTCTCGAGACCTACAGCCCTGCCACAAGGACGGAATACCTTTGCGACCAATTCTGGCGTCTACCGGAAGTTTTAATTACCAAAGTGCTGTTTGGCTAAAGTTTTGACGTAAAGAGTATTTTTACCAATATTCCGGGCGATTTTACAATACAAATTATTCTCCAAAAACTTTTTCCCGACAAATTGACAAGATTTTACGGCATGAATAAAAGACAATTTAGAAAACTATTAAACTGGACATGCAAAACAACAACATTGCAATTCGATGGAAAATTTTATCACCAAATTGACGGCATGGCAATGGGGTCGCCGTTGGCCCCTGCCATGGCCGACATTTTTATGAACTGGCTGGTGGAAACTGCCTCTACTAAATCCAATCATCAATTTACAGTTCACCGTTACGTAGATGATTTATTTCTGACCTTTGATGACCCCAACCACATCGATCATGTTTTTAGTACTTTCAACTCAATACACCAGAAAATCAAGTTTACAAAAGAAAACGAAGAGAACAATAAATTGGCCTTCTTGGATGTCCAAATCACAAAAAATTCAGATTGCATTGAAACATCAATATTTCGAAAAAATACCAACTTAGGCATCTACACAAGATGGGACAGCTATGTTCCGAATCGTTACAAACAAAACTTGGTCTGGACTAGAGATGGCAACAGCGCAGCGTACGCGGCCGCGCGCTGTTGTTGGTGCACCGCGCCGCGCAGCGTGGCAACTAAAATCTGCATTACGTCACAGCATCAGCGCAGCGCCGCGTACTACATTTTTTTTACAATTATTGTTGGTGATTTTCTCTTTATGAACAACAATGGTTAGTCTGGATGTAACTATTATAGGTATGAATTGAAGACAATGCATGCTACTAAAACAGGAAAAGGTGCCTTCAGTTCAAGTTTATTTTTTCAGAATTCGGAGCATCCTAGAATCGGCTATTTTGGCAACAAGAAACTTAGTTTTGATCGGCTGAACGTGTTTATTTTTTGACACCAACAAAAAGATTTTGGTTTTGGTAGGTTAGACTAGGAAAGGTTTAGGACGTTGGGTGAGCAGGGGTGCCGATCTTCGTTGAGCATTGGGGGGAATAAATTGCAATTTTACCCCAATTTTGCCCTATTTTCAACTTAGGGGGGATGAACCTCGACCACGATTTTTTTCAGGTGAGCAAATAAAGTGAAGACCAAAGAAAAGGTCTTCACCTAAAGAAAGAAAACTTTGTTCCCCAAATTCTAGTGGAGACCTGCGCTCAAATGCACACCAAAGTCAAATTATTGGGGGGATGCAGATGCATACCATACTCAAATTATTGGGAGGATACAGTCAAATTATTGGGAGGTATATCTCCCCATCCCCCCCCCCTCCCCCCCCCCCCCCAGGTTTCGGCACCCCTGTCGGTGAGAAGATGAAACAAAGGCAAACAAAAGTAGAAGAAACAGATTTGTGGGAAACAATCATCGGAGTAGAGGCACAAAACAAAGCCTAGCGACACACCCTCCCTGTACGCAATAGGCTTATGCCTAGGGTATAGGTACAAGCCCAAGGCTAGACAACAGTTTCTACTACACATGCGCTTGTATTTCAGAGTGACAGAGTTAGTTCAGTGTAGCCTATTCATCAACAGGTCATGGCATCAAGAATTACGCTTTCGGTCCTATGTCTGGATCCTATCTCAGATCTGGTAGATCTATGTCTGTATGTAGTAAAGTACGAAGACTAGGCTACACTTATTTCCAATGGCAAAATAGCCTACCGGTACGTAATAGCAAAATTTATTCCACAATCCAACACACATGTAAACAACAAAGGTATTAATACATAGGGTAGTTTCATACAAGTGTAGTAGCTTTTGACAGCATGCAGAGCACGTGATACCTTATATTTCATTAATTGAGCTTCTGGTTCAGGATTAGTATATACAGTAGTTGCATGAAATTATCAGGTAGACTGGAACTGGGTAGATTGTTTTTGATTCCAAAACATGGTGCAGAAAAACTGATAGCAAGCACACACAAGGCAAATTAAACCTGAAAACCTATAATTGAAACGACTGATCTCACATCGCATGTTTTTTAGTTTTTACTTGGCCATTTTCAAAGTTACCGAGTGCAAAGTTTCAGACTTTTACTTATAACTCAATAACAGATAATGGTTTGGTCTAGCTACATGAAATTTTGACAGCAGTTTGAGATTCATAAGTTATTTGTGTGTGCCAAATTTCAAGGCAATGAGTCTCGTAACTTCAGGTTTAGGACCTGAAAACTACTTCAAAAGTTTGGTATAAAAAGCGGTCTTATTCAAAAACGGCTTAAGTACGTCAAAAAATATTTCACATGGTTATATGTCGTAAGATACTCTTTCATCTCTACCTACACGTTTAGCCGCATTGAGTTTTTTTTCTTTTTTCATTTTTTGCTTTCTAAATTTTGTGCACTCTTCTTCTCCTAAACCACACAACATCGATATTTAATTTTTGTGTAAATTTGTTGGGCTGCAAATGCTATTTTGTCTCCTGAACTTTTTTGAGGCTTCTCCCCAGAACCCCCCCAAAATGGGGCCCTAAAAAACTAATTTTTTTAATTGCTCAAGCTAGGGTGATAGTTTTTTGTTTTTAGTGGTAGATATTTAAGCAACAAATAGTTTGACACAGTACGAAGGTACCCCCCCCCCCCCCCCCCAGGGGCCCCCAAATGGACTGCCCAGAAATTAATTTTTTGAACGACTCAAGCTAGGGCATTACTTTTTTTTATACCGGCAGATGTTTAAAAAACAAATATTTTGACATGGTTTGAGAGAGCAACTCTTTTGAAAACTCTCCAAAATAATACCCCTAAAATCAATTTTTTTATATGTCATAAGCTAGAGAGCTAATTTTTTTCTGATGTTAGTGGAAATTTAAAAGATACTTAACTTGCGGTGCGGCGCGGTGCAGCGTGAACTTAGTTGTGTTTGAATGCGGTGCGGTGCAGCATGTGGACAAAGTTTGCGGATGCAGCGCAGCATGCGGATGCATTTTTTGTTATCCGCGCCATCTCTAGTCTGGACGTTACTACACCGAGCATGTAGTATTTGTAATAGTGCACAGTTGCGAAAAAAAGAATTTCAAACCTTCTCGAGAAAAATGGATTTCCCTTAAATTACATAAACCGGCAAATACAGCACTTTCTTGCCAAAAAGCGGTCGAAAAAAAAAAAACAAAACAGACAAGAAGGATGAAACAAAACGGATTTTTATGAAACTTCCCTACATAAAAGAAATGAACGGCCATATACCAAAAGAAATTAATGTTTTTTTGAAAAAATTAGACTTTAAAGTTACATTTATTTTAATCAACGAAACGTTCAATTTAAAGCGTCTTTTTACCTTCAAAGAGCGCCAAAATAAGTTACATCGTTCTAGTGTGGTTTATCGCATCACATGCAGCTGTAAAAGCACGCATATTGGTCAGACTTCCAGAAATCTAATTACTCGGTTGAAAAATCACGACCCCAATTCGCCAAATAGACAAGATACCGATGTATCCAAACATTTGACAGATAACCCCGATCATAAAATTGAGTTAGACAAAACAGAAATAATGGCCCAAACCAATCAGTGGCGAAAATTATTGATCACCGAAACATTACTAATTCAAAAACAAAATCCCAACTTAAATGTTGACAGGACCTCTATACCGCTGTATTTGTTTAACACATGAGTAATATGAATAATTCTCTCCCCTGCTGCTGCTTCTTTTTGATGATTTATATGCTTGTGCTTTGTGTTTTGCGGGGCAACACAGGTCCTTTTGAAGAAATGTTGCAGCGTTGGCGAGCCATTGGCAACACTGTGTCCGATATGACCGGCCCGAGATTTGAGCCTCAGACCTCCCACTCCACAGACGAAAGCATTGCCGTTCGACCAACAGTCCCAAAACTAGAAAAACAATTTTTTAATTTTTTTGCCTTTTTGCTCTGGCGCATAAAAGTCTCGGTGCGTCATAGTCGTCCTCGCTTAATAGTCATTAAGAGCGACTCCTGGTAGCCTCCACTCTCCGGAAACAAAAACAAAACTAAAGCCTTGACGCAGAGGTCGAGTCCTCGAGGACACATTTTAAAGTCCTTGGCTTTGGCCTCGAAGGTCAAGTTCTTGGCCTTGGCCTAGAAGTCTACAAGTCTTCGAAAATGCCATGTCCTCGGTCGGGGACAGCACTATTGTTTGATTTGTTAAAAATGGGCTAAAGTTGTGAGTGATCTTTTTTTCTTGCCTGAAATTTCACGGAAAATGTGCGATTTTTTGCGCGAAGACAATTAGTTTTATTTTTTGGAAAACACTAACTTGCGCGTTGTGTCCTTGGTCCTTGGCCTCGAGCGTTGTGTCCTCGACTCCACCTCTACCCTGACGGCTGACAGCCTGACCATAGTCACTTATTGAGTGACTATGGCCTGACGCCAAGGATGCGGAAGTTGAAAGCGGAAGCGGTTAAGTTTTTGTGGAAGCGGAGGCACTTTGATGGAAGAGGTTGGAAGCGGAAGCGAAAGTGTTGAAAAGGAGCTGGAAGCGGAAGCAATTTCTTCAAAATCAGGCGCTTCCGGATTTTCAAACAGTTACATTTTGCAATCGTTGGGGTAAAATCATAGGTGGGCAAGTTAATGCAAAACGTTAGCTTCGTTAATCGTTAACCACTAGTCCGTTAACAAACTTCACACCTCCGTTAACGTTAATCCGTTATTTTCAGCTTTAATTAACGTAAGTTAATAAAGTCCGTTAATCCGTTAACATTTTGCGTGTAATCTACATTTCGTTTTATTCACTCGCTTCTAGAACACGTATTGACGTTGTTGAGCTGATTGTAAGGAAATGTTTATTGCTATGGTGGTCTTTTTGTGTTTTGAAAGATACATTTTACAGTCTAATCTAATTTCAAGATAAAAACAAGTTCAAAAGCACAACGAAGCTGCAAGATATTAACGATTAAAACCTTAACGAAAGTTAACAGAACTTAACGGAAGTTACTTTAGTCCGTTAACAGCACTTAACGGAAGTTAATTTAGTCCGTTAACATGAAAAAACTTTTTAACGGATTAACGAGTTAATGAAAAAGTTAGCTTCGTTATTAACGGATTAACGGACTTGTGCCCACCTATGGGTAAAATGTAACAATAATAATATAGAATCGACAACCAGGGTATGGTATGGAATGGAAATTTCGGTATGGAATATGGAAGATGCCAGAATGGAATGGAATGGAAGATTTCAAGAATGGAATGGAAGACAATCTTCCATACTTCCATACCATTTCCATACTAGATTTTGTGCATTGTATTTACAGAAAAACACATACCGATGTCGGCTGGAGATAAATAATATTGTAACAGATGTATTCAAGTTTAATATCTACGCGTATTATTTGTCGACAAATCGCGGTACTTTGGTCGTTTATATTGCGCAAACAGTGTACGTATTGCATCATGATCATTGCAAGTATCATATTGCATCACTGCATCATTGCATCATTGATGTTATAGTTGACAACTTTGACAGGTTTGACTTGTTTTTTTGTTTTCTTCAGCTTGCCAATTTGCCAAGTCATAAATTTTGCTTCCTTACATCTTTATGAAAACTGGTATTTGCTATTTCATCCCCGCTTCAGCTTAATTTTATTTATACTTTCAGTTTTTCAGCTTACAATAATTCTTTTTGGTGTTAAAGCTTGATATTTCTATTTCGTTAAATGTTCTTTAGCAGTTGGTTATGACAAATTTTATCGTAGATATGAGAGCAAACTTGTACGGTAATCATTAAATCACAGGCATAACCAGGGGACCCAGGCCCTCTGCCTCCCCCCAATTGAAATGCTATCAATTATGACACAAAGCCTATTTATTCAGTTTTTTTAGCATTTTTTGGGCGCAACAGTACATGCGTACATTCCGTGCAACAGCAATTAGCAATAAGTTAATAATGATTACCAGGGGCCCGGGCCCTTTCAATTTAAATTTTTGCCAACGAATTTAAATTTCCAAGTCGGGAGAAATTCAGTGTTTTGATTCCAAAAGGTGCAATCTCACGCCCTCATATAACTTTTTTATGCAATGATATATTTTAGCTAACTTTTATATTGCAATAACTGAATAACATGATTGGTAACCATTTATTGCATCTAATGTACCAACTTTAAAAAGCAATCCACTTCCATCAAGTCAGTTTTCATGCGACAAAATACTTATGAAAAAAAATTAGCAAGGGAAAATGCTTATTGAACAAATTGTTGAAGTTGAATCGAGAGTGCCTGAGCTCCAAGTCGTGCATATTCCTAGAACTGGTTATTTTCATAAAACAAAAATCTTCAAAGGCAAATCTTCGAGTGAATGATTTAATCCTAAAAATGCTGCAGAAAGCAATAGGCCTATACCTTGATTCCCCTGACCTGGCCAAGTCACAAAATGGAACCCCAAAATGCAAGATTTTAAACGTGTTTTGGACTAGACATGAAGTAAAGGGAGGGATTTGTTCAATTGGCTTTCAAATCTCAAAAATTTTGTTCTTTCAAATGGCTCTGAAAACGTGCGAAATGTGATCTAAATGGCATATAAGCCATTTTTTCCAAAAAATTACAAAAAATCGCCCAGCAGCTGGGTGCTTCGTACCCAGACTCCAATAGCCTCCGGCGGCTGGTGGCTCCACCCCCAGGTCCCGTCTGTGACACGTTTGAGTTGCACTGATTTGCTCACCACGTCTCCCAATTTTGATATGTAGGTAAAACTTTTTAACTTGCGGTTTTAGTCTTTTCCTTTAGCAAATCGTAGTTACGTGCTATAAGTCAGATCCCCAGCTTTTGATCTTTCATTCTTTGTCCCATAAAAAGTCTCTCTTTTCGAAAATTTCTGATGACGTCATTGCATGCGATTTACGGTTTAGCCCTACCCTCAATCCAAAATCCAGGCTACCGGAGTTTTCCACTAATTATACCAGGTATAATAACTGGAAAATGACGAAATTGAGAATAAAGTTTGATTCAGGTTATTATACCATGGTATAATAACCTAATAACCTATTATACCATGGTATAATAACCGGAAACGGCAGTCGGCTACCGGTACTTGCCCTACGGTTCTGACAAGAATTTTTTTCCAAACACAATTATGGTAAATTTGTATAGTAATTATGGTAAGTTATAGTAATTATGGTAATCATGGTATAATTACCATAATTTGCTCTTGTATCTGAATGCTGAATGCTCTTGTATCTCAGGCCTGCCTGCCGATGATACTGGTAGCTTACCGGTACTTAAAGATGATAACGGTACCACTACAATAAGTAATAGGCCTATCGGTACTAGTAATGACGATGTGAATTATTATTGTGAAGAAGGAAAATCTTATGACATCACAATTGGAATTAGCCTAAAGAAGACGGACCGCAATAATGCCACTGCTTTGCTACCGGTAGTGGCTATGGCAAGTTACCGGTACGCGAAATTTTTTTTTCTACCATGGTTTTGCAGATTTATTACGTCACATCCGCATCCTATCCATACTCCGCGCTCACTTTGGCTTGATCCGCTGTATTCACAGGCAAATTAATGCAAGAGGTAGGTTAGCTTATAGGTTAGTGATCACAGGCATATACGCCTGATATATGTTAGCGTATCTAGTTAGCCTAGTATCTAGATAGCGTCTGACAAGTTGTTGTAAGCATCACGGTTAAGCTGTTGACTCGAGTCTGAGCAATTGTTGCTATATTAGGCCTACTAGATACTGGTATAAAATTTAAATAATAGCCTAATATCATACCAGGGATGTCTAATGTGATGGTAGTCAGATAACGATGATGTTAGTGCAATTCAAAGTTTTAATCATGTTATGTATATTTACTTACTATTCGTAAATGGCAGATAATAGCCAAATAGTTGATTTTTTGATACAGAATAGACTAGCTTACAGTAAACAGTGTCACTCTTGCATTCAGTTAATGTTAGTCAGTCGATTCATCTGTTCGATGGTCAGAGTAACTACCGTAGTAAGTAAATTAAATTTCTCCTAAGTCTAAACAAATAGCTTCTGGATTTTGGTAGGTCTCAGTAAGCATAGTAGCCTAGGTGAGGTATGCATAGGTGGGCACAAGTCCTTTAATCGTTAATCCGTTAATAACGAAGCTAACTTTTTTATTAACTTGTTAGTCCGTTAAAAAGTTTTTTCATGTTAACGGATTAAATTAACTTCCGTTAAGTGCTGCTAACGGACTAAAGTAACTTCCGTTAAGTTTTGTTAACTTCCGTTAAGGTTTTATTTGTATCTTGCACCATTCATTCATCGTACCGGTACACACCAGTTTGCTCTGGTAACACTTGTTGCATATTAGCATGAGTTTTATAGAAGAAAGCAAAGAAAGGAGCTCTTTTTTGAGGCAAATAATAACCTGCAGCCTCATTCATTCATTCATTCATTCATT
This sequence comes from Trididemnum nubilum, assembly GCA_963965965.1. NCBI lineage: Eukaryota > Metazoa > Chordata > Ascidiacea > Aplousobranchia > Didemnidae > Trididemnum > Trididemnum nubilum. Next base: position 33,589,734 of record OZ014471.1, read on the forward strand.
CTTTTTTTATTCTTGACCACCACAACAATAGCAAATGCATGGTAACACAATAATAACACGTAGAGTCAGGAAAAGGAAGTAGCGACACAACGTCAGACGTTAAGACATGCAGAGGATACTGAACACAAAAAAGCGATTTTTATTTGCATGGTTGCTACACCTGTCACACCAGCTCAAAGTACATTGTAGGCCTAATCAATCACAATCATCAACATACACGCAGGCACACAAGATGGAAGTAAAACTAACGACTGGAGTAGTTGTTCGAATGATTGATAAAGAGAAAAGAGAGGGACAGTGACCAGTGCAAGGCCAGGCACGGTTACGTAGGTGGTCAACGGGTGGCGCAACCGGCCCAAAACTATGTTTAGCTCAACGGAGCATGGTGAGGAAAGAAAAACCACCCTGAAAATGAAACCTCACCGGGTCCGGAAACCCTTTCAAGTAGCAGCTGGTCATAGCATCAAGACAATAACAATTTTGCATAAGCTGGTCAATAGCATTAAGACAATAACAATAACAATTGGCCTCAGCCTCAGAGGTCTATTAGTTATTGCTGTTCCCAATTTCCAAAGATTTTCAGGTCGCAGCTTCGATTGTGCATTCGAACTTGTTTTTATCGTAAAATTAGATTAGACTGTAAAATGTAACTACCAAAACACAAAAAGACCACCAGAGCAATAAATTTTTTCTTACAATCAGCTCAACAGCGTCAATACATGTTCTAGAAGCGAGTGAATAAAAAAGAAATGTAAATTCCCGCAAAATGTTAACGGATTAACAGACTTTATTAACTTCCGTTAATTAAAGCTGAAAATAACGAATTAACGTTAACGGAAGTGTGATGTTTGTTAACAAACTAGTGGTTAACAAAGCTAACGTCTTGCATTAACTTGCCCACCTATGGAGGTATGATATAGCCATACAGTAGTAAGGGGTTAGGTTGAGAGTTCACTATTCAGTTCAGGGTTACCGGTTAACGTTGGCGTACTTACCGATTCTGTGCTATGCCAACTACACCATCCTTGAGATATTATACTTCGCTCTCGGTTTTGGCTTGATGTGCACTGTTAACATCAAAATGTTAAGAAGACCTAGGGCTATGTCAGATGTGTAGGGTAGGTTTATTTTGCTGTTTACATATTTTAAGGTGTTGAGCCTGAGTTAATTGTGGCAATTTCTTGATAGTGTAGACAATGGTAACGCCAAATTTACTACTGGTACTAGCTACTTCTACTGGTACATCTCAGATTAAGTAGCCTAAATCGTTTGTCTCTAACCTGCTCATAGAAAGTTTAGTACCCTAATTTTTTTACACAATAGGTATTAGATTGTTGAACTTAAGAAATGTTCACATGTTGTACTCTATGATTATTCAACATACAAAATTGTGTTGCAGGCATAAAATGTTATCCAGCATAGTATACAAGTAGATCAATTTTTTGATATGCCCATGTTGTAGTCTATTTTATTTTTAAAACGTAGGTATGTTCTGTTGTGGTGATCTGTGGTAACCAGTCCAAACCATTTGCAATTAATATAGATTCCTGTTCTTACCATTAGTATGTGACCTATGAAGACGGAAAATTGCATTTCTTGTGTAGAGTATGGGCAGGCAATGATATCCTGTACAATTTATTGGCAAGAAAAAAATACTGATTGTGTACATGCTTAACAGTAAACAAAGAAGCTATAAGGTTTGTTTGCCAAAGTTTCAAGAAGTATCAAGCATCCAGCATCTGTACTACATTTCAAGGATTCTTCCAATCATCTTTTGTATTTGTGCTTACTTTTCAGTCAAAGCCTACTAACAATCGAATTTGAAAAACATGACTGCTCTAACACTTCAGAGTTTTGGTCATAGCAGTTCAAAAGAAGCCTTGTATGCAATCTTAAATTGATTTTTTGTGGAATTGTGAACATGGACTAATGAAAACTTTGGTTTTACCAACTGGATAGTGCATCAGTATACCAATACAGAGTTTGCAGCTTATGCAATAGTGATATACTGTATGGATTGGGTTTGTTTCAGCTGGTAGGTAGGTGTTGTTTTTAGGTAGCAAAATTCATATTTAGTCCTTTAATACATACCGGTATTTAACAATTTAGCGTATTATATAGGCAGAGGCTGCTGTTACGTTAGGTAAGAAAAAGAAAATCGCTATTTTAACCCTAACCCCAACCCTAAACCTAACTTTAACCCTAGGTCTAACCCTAACGATAATCCTAACCCAAACTCAAAATCTAACCCAAACCCTAACGATAATTTAAAAAACAAAAAAGAGTAAATGAGCACTCACTCTTTACTCTCTTATTCTCTTCATGGGCGTTACATAACGTAATGCTAGCCACTTCGTATTATATATTATGTCTTATTAACAAAATAATGGGATTTAAATTGCATCATGGTTTGAAAGCGTTCGCAGTTTTTTACTGTTAAAATGGTCTTGAAACAGTAGTTAATTTGTTGAGGTATATGATCAATGACTGCTTATTTACATACCTAAAAGAGATTTACTTGGAAACTTTGAGGTTGATCAAATAGCAAATTACTGAATGGTTTATGATGCAAAAAGTATCAAAGTCACCCTTAATCACAAATTGCAGAAAAGGACCACAGAAAAAAATCTGGTATATAAAGTCTTTTCCAATTCAACCTAGTTTGTTTTTTTAGTGGGATTTCCCAAGCATGACGTTCTTGTTAGAGCACTGTTGAATCGAATGCTGACATCTTGATTTGGTCTTCTTGGAAATTTTTGGTGGCATTCCTGCTCCATGCACTCTTCTACCCCGGCTGATATTTGATCTTCTTGCTGGAGTTGTTCCAGAAATGGGAATCTGAATTGAGGTAGATAACCTATGTTGCGTTGATGTTTATTGTGCATACTTTGGTTTTATTTTTGAAACAGTTGTAGCCAGAGATGGCTTTTGTTAAACGTGTACAGTGCAGTATTAAATTGAGAATCTGCAGTGATTTTGTGAAAGTTATTAACAAATGACTGTAATGCTGGTCCATGATATTGAAGGTTTGTCTTGCACTTTTCAATTACCGGTATGGTCTGAAAGCAGTGTGAGGCATGATTGAGCAGGTCTTAATGCACGACATTAGTATCTGTCTTTGCTTGTAGATACTGAAGGAAGACTGTTAACAAGGCATTTCATCAAACTAAAAAGTTCTTAAACTTTTTGATTTTGTTATTAAACACACTTGATTGATTGTATAGTCATTGAAAAGATTATATGTATCAAAGGTGCGTTTAGACCGGAAACAGCAAAATGCCTAAATTGCACTTTTGCAATGTTTGCTAGTCTTCATGGGGGACATACGCAACAATTTGTGAACGCTGATGTAAACAAACATTCACCAACTTAAATCTTTTATTTATTTGTTGTATTATGCAGAAGTGTGTAATGAGTTGGCGGGCCCATCTTTGCATCATTGAGCCTGGACAATGCACCCTTCATAGAAATGTTGCACAGATGGCAAGTGGTTGGCAACACTGTGCCAATTTCACTGACCCAAGATTTGAACCTCAGACCTCACGCTCCAGAGACGAATGCGTTAGCGTTCGATTAACTAGCATCAGCAAATAGTCCCCAAAGTAGCTTTGCATCAAGTCTAACTGCCAATTTGCTGTGCTTATTTGTATTGTAACTTTTAGTTGATCAGCTATAGATCACACATACTAAAGAGACATTCTAATTTATGTAATGGTGACAGAATTAGTGTCGCAGTAATACATACTTACTGATATTTGGTAATTTTTTTTGGCAGTTTATGCTGGTATGAAAAGTTATACTGTGGTGTGAAAAGAATTCTATGAATGATGATTTCACTGGAAATTTTTGAGTTAAAGTGAGTGAAATAAAAATTTTCATTATTCATCTTTGCATTTTTTGTTTGCCTTTTTTAAGATCATGAAGAAAGTATGTCAACAAGCTCACATGGTCTTATGTCTGTCCTGCGTTGAAAAACTGCTGCGACTTTGAAGCCAGTATATGTCTGTGGTTGTTTCGGGCATGGGTTGGAATCCCTTCTGTAGGCATTTTTCTAACAATCAGAGGCTGATTCAGATTGTGACTTAATATGTCTTATTTTCGTGATTTTTTAAGGGTTAAGATTTGGGTTAGTTTTAGAGTGAGTTTTGGAGTAAGAATTTGAGTTTGGGTTAGATCTGGATCAAAATTAATAAAAAAGTAGACAAAAATTTCCAGTGAAAGAGTCTCGTCCGAAGAATCATTATTTGACTTAGGTTATTGATAGTGTTGTAATGCCATGCCAAACTATCCCCATCCAGTTTAAGTTTTTTTGTTTGGTTTCACCTAGAACTTTAGCTGAAATGGTATCAAATTAATGCTAACTTTGGCAAGGTTTCCTGGTTTGACGCTTGAATATATATGCGTCAGTTGTTTCTTTTTCTTATTAGTTGTTTTTAGAGCTGAAGGTAAATCAGACTGCACTAATTATCTTCACCACTTTTTCAAAAAACAAACTTTAACTGCTTTTCAACCTCTAAAATTAGTTTTTGTTAGTCTTTTTCGAACTCTGTTTGCAATCCTTAACTGTTAAATGCAATGGAACATCGAAGTATACATTTTTACAACTCATTTTGTTTTTAGAGAAATCTGACCATGGGATCCAGCTTCGAAATACAACCGCTATTCGAAACATTACTTCAATTGCTTGCAAGACTCTGCAAATAAACATTTAACTGTCCAAGCATCATTTTTAAGATGTACAAAAAAAGAATTTTGGAACAGAGAAGTTTGTGAAAATCATCTAATACGAAATCTGATCCTTGTGCAACAAGACACTCATTAGCGTTTTTGATAAAACCATCTTCATAGTTACGATAACTCTTTGTATTATTCCTGGCAACAAAAGAGACATTAATTTTATGCCTACTTGTTTTACAATGGTGAATATTACATGCACTATTTAATCAGTTAAATTTGTTTATTTATTTATTTAGTTTTAATAATTAATGTAATATGCTTTTCAAATTTTGCTGATTAATTTAGTTTGGTTTAGTTGCAGACAAATGCTGTGATTGAAGTATTCACTACGTCAGTATTTGTATCAGAATTCTTTATAGCAGCGTACCTATTAGATCGCACTTAAATTTTTTTTTTAAGTTTTTTTTGCTAGTTAAGTATTCATAAGCAAAGCATAAATTAATATGTCTGAGTTTGAAGTGTTTAAATAATGTTGTGTGTTTTTTTTTCTGCAAGATTTCTTCCTTGTTCATAGAGTAAATGCTTTTGCATGTTGGCTTTACTTGCCCTTAACTTTTCATAGACTGTAAGGCTGTTTTTACACATCTGCGCTTGACAACCACCAGAAACAAAATTGTGAAATAATTTTTTTTAAGTTAACAAATATGTGAGTATTTGACTAATCGTTACTTGTTTTAAAGTAATTAATGCAGGCGTTGCGTAGACTAGATACCCATGCAAAAGTTCGTTATTAAGTTATGAGGATGTGGTTTTGAAATGACAAGAGCTTTTCTCAAAATAGCCATTGTGTCAGTCATAACAATGTTATGAGAAAGCGGGATACTAGCGCTAACATAACGCTTTTTATTGCTCTTGGTGACAACGATTTATCGCTTTAAAGGTTTTGTCACAAACCATTGTTATTCTGAGTAAAATGTTCATGCCTTCGAAGCAATTTCAATCAAAGCAATTCTCGAGTTTTGTACCACCAGTCTACGTTTCAAATATTACTACTCTACAATATTTAGATCTATGCGATTTCATAATTAAGTAGCATAAACGTTCTCGACCGAAGTGATGTTGCTTTAAATCTAGAATTTGATGAGAGGTTGTAGACTAGACGAACGCGTTTAATCTCTCTGGATGCGGATTCTAAATCTCGTTGCAATTATTAGTTTTCCCTTGGCATATTTTGTTATTCGCTTGATCGCGCTCAACAAAATTAAACTAAAACAAATATTAATAATGCAATTAGGAACAGGAATGTGGAAGCACCGCTTTGTTAATTGCTTCCACCTTCTTTACACGAACTTATGTTTTGATCTGAAATTGTTTCAGTCAACTTTTTTTTAGGATTTTTCATAAACGGCTTATGTTCAGTATCATCTAGACAGACTCATGGAACAAAAATGTCGTTACTTTGTTTGTTTTTATTTATTTTTTTGGCTGCACACCAGAGACATGCAATAAGACGCTTTTGCGTGGAGCCTATATGGCTCGAGGTTTTAGATTCAACATAAAAATAGCTTGTCTTTAATCATTTATGCTGCATATCTGTACATGGCTGTAGTTATGGGTGAAATGAATTTTCAACGGTCGGAGAATTTTTCTTAAAAATAACTCGTTTTTAGGTAATGTAAATTTCAACTTTAGTGGCAACGTCCATTTTCTGCACAGCAAAATAACCAACACTCATTAAGAAGCTTATTCTGCTTCGGGATATACTCTGATTATTAGAACAATCTCATAGTTACAGTCACCGTCGGTCAGTGGTGTAAAGTAACGAAATACTTGAGTAGATTACTCAAGTGGTTTTTTCCAGCAGCGAATATTTCTTGAGTAGTTTTTTAGTAGGTACTTTTTCTTGCTTACTTATAGACTGAAGTAACGCTATTTAAGTAGTATTTTGTATCAGAAAAGTACAAAGTACTGTGATTTTAAGTTAGAACCTCAAATTCGGCAGAACGATCGACTTTTCTACCGGCAATTGTTCAGTTCAGCCAAGTTAGTTGTCTTTTTCTCCTTTTGCGGCTGGCTACTCTTGCGTCAGAGGTCAGACCACCACAGCGACTTTCACAATGCCTATTTTCTACGTGTGCGCTTACGTATCACATCCAGTCTGGCGAAAATTTGTTTAAGATGGTTTTAGTTTCACGTTCGTTGTTTGGTATCTGCCCTTCGCCTCATACTGGCATAGATGTTTGTTTATTCTATTAAAAGTAAATCATGAAAGAGTCAAACAGAGATATATAGATTTGCCAAAAATGTGTCCTTTGATTACTTACCGTCCTTTGATTACTTGATTAATATCGCTAAATTCTACAGTGTGAGTTAAAAATCGCACACCATATATGCAAGAAACATTATCGTGCAGTACTGTAATATTTATTGTTCAATGTAATTACAAAATCTTTTTAATATGATGATCAATTTCGTCCCATGGAAACTCAGACTATGTAGATGGGCTATCTGCAATAGATTTAGTGACGTAATGTTTATCAGGCTTCTGCCTGCCTTCACATATTCTGAAATAAATTAAATTTAAAAAATCCGCAATAAGTTTGATTAATTAAATCCAAAAAAGGTTATCGCAGAATATACTGAAATAGCTATGGTACGTAACTTTTAGCCCACCCTTGAGTATACTGTACACTGAGAAGGCACGTACAACGAGTTTTTTTAATTTAAGCATAATTTAACAATAACAGTAAATGAGTATTTGAGCCAAGATGTAATAAAATGATTCAAAGTAAATTCTGCGTGGCATGATATTCAAATCTCGAAGTCTAACAGTTGTTGTTCTTTTTGATTAATTGTCTTGAATATAATAAGAAACTTGCCAAGTTACAATTAAGAATTCATGACTTATTGAGAGAGGAGGGGTTATAGAAGACTAAGCGCTTTGTGGCAGTGATGTAAAGGTAATTGGCCAGTTGTGATATGTCGAGTGAATAGTTTCTGTATTTTGCTTGAATACTTTCAGAAAAACTTGTACTCGAGTACTTTTAAAACTACGTTTTTACTTTTACTCCAGTCCTTTTTTGGTCAGTACTTTACTTCAAGTAATTTTTTGTCAGTAACGAAACTTTTACTTGATTACAATTCTCGAATACTTTTTACACCACTGGTTGCGGTCCGTTATAGGACGTCCATAACTTTATAAAGACTAAAAACGTGATCTTGTTTGGCTTACAATTATAAAAAAAATACAAATAAAAGTCCAAAAAGCTTTTCAGTTGTAGTGAATGGTCGTGACTGTTGGTTAACTTGTAAGAAAATCTAGATATAGAAAGACATTGATAAACGGTAAATTTTTGAATTGATAGTGGGCTAGCTGGCCCTCGATAAAAACAATAACTTTTCGTCGCAACTAGTAGTTCACTCACAAACTTGCGATCAAGCGTTTAATGTGTGGATGAAGGGTGCACATTTATTGTTTCAACTTTCGCAACTAAGAAATACAGTTTTCACATTTCTGCATAGCAGACTGCCACACTATGCTTACGGAGAAAAAAATTAATGACGAGTTTTTCATGCAATCAACAATACTATAGCGACCCCTGTTTTTCTATGCTTTTATGAATTTGTTTCTGCGATGTGATTTTGTTTTTAAAAATTCTTAAATATACGGTAGCAGTTTTTCAGATTGAATGTGTTATAAAAAGTAAACAGCAAAGCCCGCTCCTGGTTTATATGTGTCTTATTTTTAGGCGGAAGCAAATAAACAGGCTTTTCTTTTACTCAAAATGATCTTAAGTTTTTGTACTACTTGAAAATGACGTCTTAATCAATATCCCTATTTACGCTTTCACCAGAGAACATATTAGATGTTGTCGTTGGTCCATCTTGTACATTGTAGAACTTGATTGTGTATACTGCACAGCGCAGCCGTCCTAAGAAAATTAAGTGGGTTGGTGTAAACCTGCTGCATCGACAAGTTTAGAGTAAGGTCTGGGGGTTTCAGACCTCCTCCAAATTGTTGTCTGCGTCAATTTAAGTCATATGTCCCATGTGAAAACAGAAGACATGAATTGCATGAGCCAATAGCTATGCAGTAATTCAAGCTACTTCAACAATTGTTGGTTCAACTCCCACCAGCATCCTTGTTGCTTCCTTGGATGAGTAAATGCTTAGCTTTATCGCTGTTGTTTCTAACGAGCAGTAAGAAGCAGCAAAAATCTAAATTCATCCATACTATCAATCATTCTCAACAACCTACTCTGCAAAACTGAACAAATCGAACCGAAGCAAACCGGTATCTCTAATTTTGTTTATTGAAATGCAGAACTGATGCAAAGAATGAAATGAACGGAAAAGCATAAAATGAAATACTTGTAAAAACTATTGACCGAAAAATCACGACAAACGCTAAAAAAAGTATCACCAAAGTCCCAATCAATTAATCCTGATAATCGCATAAAAAAAAATTATGAAGCGGTCTGGAAGCTGTTTTTCATCTAACTCGGTAGTTTCCAAAGTGGGGTCCGCAGACCTTTTAGAGTTCTTGAACCACTTTCGGATGGTCCGCAAAACAAATTTGGTAAAGCGTTACTTGGCTCATAGCCTAATAATTTTGCTTCCCACTCCTTAGCATTTGGGAGGTACGCAATCTGTGCTTGCGAGAGTTATTTTGTGCTTCCTATGCGTTCGTTGCGATTACACTACCCGACTCCCCCATGGTGTCACAGAGAGAAAAGTTCAGTTCATCGGTGGCTAATGCTATAGATAGCTACTTCTGTGGCGTAGCAGAAGCTCAGGCTTTTTGTATCTGTGTTAGTGAAGAAAGGAGTGGGCGTCTGGAAGTAACTGCACCCATCCCATTAAACTTCGTTAATTACTGTACATTTGCGCTCTGTGTAGGCCTATTTTTCACAATACGGTACATTGATCTCGTAGTTGTGATGGACAAATTTTAAGCTTTGTAGATAAGGCAGCCAAACATTTAAAATTTGCATGGGGACTGCTGTGAATTTTTTTAGTTTGGGAACCACTGATCTTACTTAAAACCAAAATGCCTTTGTACGGGTTAACACGCTTTACGTTGTAGCAAGACAGAAACATAACTGAGCCTACCGCTGCAAAAAAAAAGACAAAATAGGTGGAGCCTACCCTTGACGACACCATTGATTTAATTGTAAACCATAACTAGATCATTTATATTTCAATTATCAACTATAAGTAGGGTGTAAGTGACTTTGATGACCGTACGGTTTTGTTCGTTGTCTCCCAAGTTTTTGTATTTACCTGCGGTGTATTTAAAAAGTTGATGTAAATAAATATGATATTGCACAAAACTAAAAATCCTTATCCGCTCATTCCATCATCTTTTGTGGTAAGTTGTGCCTTCGCTCAGGGATATCGAGAACAACCATGCCTAAATCCTCTTTCTTCTATCCTCCTGATGAACTCTGCTATTTGAAAAACACTGGAGAGGCCATTCAGGCGAATACAATGCACAAAATTTAGTATTTCATTCGTTTTTCGTCTCTATCAAACGATAACTGCGCACGATATAACGATTTTTTATCACCTTGAACGCATTACTTGGCGCTTAACGCCAAAAGCTCGAATAATTTCAGAGTGGAAAATCTATTTAATAATAATAATGTACCGGTTCAGCACAATTTTGCGACGGTAAAATTTAAAAATACAATCGTCCATCATATCAAATGTATAATACCATCGTGCCAAATATATTCCATGGACAATGTGAGCCAACTCAGTTCAGTACGGAAGAAACAGAAGTTTCATTTAGTAGCATCCACAATAAGTTAGCAATAACAAATATCCAGAGTCAAAATTAAATTATCCAACACCAAGCAGTGCCGTCACCAGAGAAAAACAAAGTGGGGGCGCACTAGCCAAAAGTGAGGGGGCACTAAAATAGACTGAACTTGCAGATAAAAATTGAAATTGTACGGCTACAAATTATGGGCAATTTTTAAAAATCTGTAATCATGTCAAAAAAAAGGCATATAAGGCCAGCAGCGTTTCTTAGCTAGTTTCGTCAGCGGCCTATAATCGCTTTAAAAATCTACTTGCAGCCGTGAATGCGATCAGACGCGAAACCAAGATTTTGCTAAGAGGCGGGAATTTAAACTAAAAGTAAATCTTTTCTACAAAAGTTGTCGAATTTAGGCTCCATGCTGAGCAAACAAATGTAACTCAAGTGTGTTACAGATGAGATCCTGGGGGCGGATCCCCAGCCGCTGGGCGATTTTGCAGCAAAAATAGCAATTTTAATGCCACTTTAATCACATTTCGCTCGTGTTTGAAGTCATATGAGTAATCAAAGGGCACAAATTTGGAAGTCATTTAAAGAATTAAATTCCCCTACCCCTACAGGCCCCCTTACTTCAGGTCAAATCCAAAACACGTTCTAACACTCGTACCTTGAGGTTAAATTGTTTAAGTGACTTGGCTAAAGAGGTGAAGTCCCATTGGCCTCTTATCTCCTGAATGCGCCATTGATTGCGACCTAAAGACATGGCCTCAGAGAGAAAAATTTCCAGGGGGTACGAAGGTCGATACCGGGCCCCCAAGCCTTATTGGGGGCCCATGCCATTAAATCAATTTTTGTCGGATGGGTTTAGACTGTAGATCTTTATTTAAAAGTGAGGGGATAACGATATTCCCATATAGTTAGGACCTATGAAAAACACAACTAGACATAAAATTGCTTTAAATCCAGCTAGGGGGTTTGGAGGAGCGCTTTGAGCTCCCCAGTGGGGTTCGGGGCAGAGTCCCGGAAGCTTTAGCACTTTTTATGTTTCTCGAGGGTAAAATATAGCATTTGATCAACATCCCAGCACCAAACTTGCTTAAATTGACAAGCAGAAAACGTGATATACATGAAAGAAAGTATGTGAAGTGGGGGATGATGACATGCACACAATATTATACAACACAATGACTTTATTAATGCAAATCCAAATATTTTACTGATAAAAGTTTTAAGACGTCATCTGCAATCATAGACTTCACAAACCCAAATACCTATTAAACTCATACAGATAGAGTGAATTGCTTAATGATAGTAGTAGAGTATGTCAACTTTGACTCTGCTCTCTGAGGTTGAAATGCTTTTGGATCTCTAAAAATTTACGCTCTCGTACATTGTTATACCATAGAATTAGCGCTCTCAAGTCAGAGAAATGTAACAAAACGTTGACTTTGGTGCAAGTGTATGGCCTTTGATACATTTTCCTATTTTTTTAATCAAATCGGCCACTATTGGATGCCCTAAAGGCTGTGTAGCAAAAATAGCGACCAATTATCAGTACTGAATAGGCTGACTAATATTTTTGCAGTAAGCAAGTTTGATTACGGTGGTATGGTGCGATACCAAAACTTAAGGAGGAAACCGGAACTCTTCCGGGCCCCTAGAGCCCGGCCCCCCCTAGGCGTGGGCCCTGGTACGATGTACCCCCTGAACCCACTCTCGCAGGCCCTGCCTTAAGATCGTGAGTGTGCTAAAAAAACAAAAATAGTTGGTCTTCTTAAAAACGTTTTCACGTACTGTTTCAGGTCATAATTACTAACGAAGCACCGGAAACGATTCCGTAGGCTTACATCTTTTTTCCGCGACACATCCGTGAAGGCGTGTTAATAAGACGGGTTACTGCATCACGATTATTATAGCAGTCGGTTGGCAGCTATTTCGCAAAAAATCGAGCAAACGTCCAATGGTAATTATGTTTGAACATTATTATTCCTTTTTCCATCATTGTCTTGTCGTTAAAAGAGATATTTAAAAACAGTATTTTGAGTAAACTGAAATGGGGGGCACAACCAGCTATTAAGGGTGCACGGCTTCCTGGCCTCCCCGTAGCGACGGCACTGACACCCAGCAACATCAAAGTTAGTTAATCTTAAACAAAGTAATTTTAAACCAAAAAAGTGCCATATTTACGAAAAAATAGCAAAATATTTTAAGTTAAGACTAAAAGCAGTAAAATATACAAGCCAGGCTAACTGTGAGAACAAACATTATGACTTCGATGTTATCCTACATTAATTTAAAGCATACATTTTCTGTTAAAACATACATAACTGTTTGAAACAATTAGCAGACACTTTACATTCACAGCTGGCACATAAATTAGCCTAATACAACTAAACCAAACTAAATTAATCAGCAAAATTTGAAAAGCATATTACATTAATTATTAAAACTAAATAAATAAATAAACAAATTTAACTGATTAAATAGTGCATGTAATATTCACCATTGTAAAACAAGTAGGCATAAAATTAATGTCTCTTTTGTTGCCAGGAATAATACAAAGAGTTATCGTAACTATGAAGATGGTTTTATCAAAAACGCTAATGAGTGTCTTGTTGCACAAGGATCAGATTTCGTATTAGATGATTTTCACAAACTTCTCTGTTCCAAAATTCTTTTTTTGTACATCTTAAAAATGATGCTTGGACAGTTAAATGTTTATTTGCAGAGTCTTGCAAGCAATTGAAGTAATGTTTCGAATAGCGGTTGTATTTCGAAGCTGGATCCCATGGTCAGATTTCTCTAAAAACAAAATGAGTTGTAAAAATGTATACTTCGATGTTCCATTGCATTTAACAGTTAAGGATTGCAAACAGAGTTCGAAAAAGACTAACAAAAACTAATTTTAGAGGTTGAAAAGCAGTTAAAGTTTGTTTTTTGAAAAAGTGGTGAAGATAATTAGTGCAGTCTGATTTACCTTCAGCTCTAAAAACAACTAATAAGAAAAAGAAACAACTGACGCATATATATTCAAGCGTCAAACCAGGAAACCTTGCCAAAGTTAGCATTAATTTGATACCATTTCAGCTAAAGTTCTAGGTGAAACCAAACAAAAAAACTTAAACTGGATGGGGATAGTTTGGCATGGCATTACAACACTATCAATAACCTAAGTCAAATAATGATTCTTCGGACGAGACTCTTTCACTGGAAATTTTTGTCTACTTTTTTATTAATTTTGATCCAGATCTAACCCAAACTCAAATTCTTACTCCAAAACTCACTCTAAAACTAACCCAAATCTTAACCCTTAAAAAATCACGAAAATAAGACATATTAAGTCACAATCTGAATCAGCCTCTGATTGTTAGAAAAATGCCTACAGAAGGGATTCCAACCCATGCCCGAAACAACCACAGACATATACTGGCTTCAAAGTCGCAGCAGTTTTTCAACGCAGGACAGACATAAGACCATGTGAGCTTGTTGACATACTTTCTTCATGATCTTAAAAAAGGCAAACAAAAAATGCAAAGATGAATAATGAAAATTTTTATTTCACTCACTTTAACTCAAAAATTTCCAGTGAAATCATCATTCATAGAATTCTTTTCACACCACAGTATAACTTTTCATACCAGCATAAACTGCCAAAAAAAATTACCAAATATCAGTAAGTATGTATTACTGCGACACTAATTCTGTCACCATTACATAAATTAGAATGTCTCTTTAGTATGTGTGATCTATAGCTGATCAACTAAAAGTTACAATACAAATAAGCACAGCAAATTGGCAGTTAGACTTGATGCAAAGCTACTTTGGGGACTATTTGCTGATGCTAGTTAATCGAACGCTAACGCATTCGTCTCTGGAGCGTGAGGTCTGAGGTTCAAATCTTGGGTCAGTGAAATTGGCACAGTGTTGCCAACCACTTGCCATCTGTGCAACATTTCTATGAAGGGTGCATTGTCCAGGCTCAATGATGCAAAGATGGGCCCGCCAACTCATTACACACTTCTGCATAATACAACAAATAAATAAAAGATTTAAGTTGGTGAATGTTTGTTTACATCAGCGTTCACAAATTGTTGCGTATGTCCCCCATGAAGACTAGCAAACATTGCAAAAGTGCAATTTAGGCATTTTGCTGTTTCCGGTCTAAACGCACCTTTGATACATATAATCTTTTCAATGACTATACAATCAATCAAGTGTGTTTAATAACAAAATCAAAAAGTTTAAGAACTTTTTAGTTTGATGAAATGCCTTGTTAACAGTCTTCCTTCAGTATCTACAAGCAAAGACAGATACTAATGTCGTGCATTAAGACCTGCTCAATCATGCCTCACACTGCTTTCAGACCATACCGGTAATTGAAAAGTGCAAGACAAACCTTCAATATCATGGACCAGCATTACAGTCATTTGTTAATAACTTTCACAAAATCACTGCAGATTCTCAATTTAATACTGCACTGTACACGTTTAACAAAAGCCATCTCTGGCTACAACTGTTTCAAAAATAAAACCAAAGTATGCACAATAAACATCAACGCAACATAGGTTATCTACCTCAATTCAGATTCCCATTTCTGGAACAACTCCAGCAAGAAGATCAAATATCAGCCGGGGTAGAAGAGTGCATGGAGCAGGAATGCCACCAAAAATTTCCAAGAAGACCAAATCAAGATGTCAGCATTCGATTCAACAGTGCTCTAACAAGAACGTCATGCTTGGGAAATCCCACTAAAAAAACAAACTAGGTTGAATTGGAAAAGACTTTATATACCAGATTTTTTTCTGTGGTCCTTTTCTGCAATTTGTGATTAAGGGTGACTTTGATACTTTTTGCATCATAAACCATTCAGTAATTTGCTATTTGATCAACCTCAAAGTTTCCAAGTAAATCTCTTTTAGGTATGTAAATAAGCAGTCATTGATCATATACCTCAACAAATTAACTACTGTTTCAAGACCATTTTAACAGTAAAAAACTGCGAACGCTTTCAAACCATGATGCAATTTAAATCCCATTATTTTGTTAATAAGACATAATATATAATACGAAGTGGCTAGCATTACGTTATGTAACGCCCATGAAGAGAATAAGAGAGTAAAGAGTGAGTGCTCATTTACTCTTTTTTGTTTTTTAAATTATCGTTAGGGTTTGGGTTAGATTTTGAGTTTGGGTTAGGATTATCGTTAGGGTTAGACCTAGGGTTAAAGTTAGGTTTAGGGTTGGGGTTAGGGTTAAAATAGCGATTTTCTTTTTCTTACCTAACGTAACAGCAGCCTCTGCCTATATAATACGCTAAATTGTTAAATACCGGTATGTATTAAAGGACTAAATATGAATTTTGCTACCTAAAAACAACACCTACCTACCAGCTGAAACAAACCCAATCCATACAGTATATCACTATTGCATAAGCTGCAAACTCTGTATTGGTATACTGATGCACTATCCAGTTGGTAAAACCAAAGTTTTCATTAGTCCATGTTCACAATTCCACAAAAAATCAATTTAAGATTGCATACAAGGCTTCTTTTGAACTGCTATGACCAAAACTCTGAAGTGTTAGAGCAGTCATGTTTTTCAAATTCGATTGTTAGTAGGCTTTGACTGAAAAGTAAGCACAAATACAAAAGATGATTGGAAGAATCCTTGAAATGTAGTACAGATGCTGGATGCTTGATACTTCTTGAAACTTTGGCAAACAAACCTTATAGCTTCTTTGTTTACTGTTAAGCATGTACACAATCAGTATTTTTTTCTTGCCAATAAATTGTACAGGATATCATTGCCTGCCCATACTCTACACAAGAAATGCAATTTTCCGTCTTCATAGGTCACATACTAATGGTAAGAACAGGAATCTATATTAATTGCAAATGGTTTGGACTGGTTACCACAGATCACCACAACAGAACATACCTACGTTTTAAAAATAAAATAGACTACAACATGGGCATATCAAAAAATTGATCTACTTGTATACTATGCTGGATAACATTTTATGCCTGCAACACAATTTTGTATGTTGAATAATCATAGAGTACAACATGTGAACATTTCTTAAGTTCAACAATCTAATACCTATTGTGTAAAAAAATTAGGGTACTAAACTTTCTATGAGCAGGTTAGAGACAAACGATTTAGGCTACTTAATCTGAGATGTACCAGTAGAAGTAGCTAGTACCAGTAGTAAATTTGGCGTTACCATTGTCTACACTATCAAGAAATTGCCACAATTAACTCAGGCTCAACACCTTAAAATATGTAAACAGCAAAATAAACCTACCCTACACATCTGACATAGCCCTAGGTCTTCTTAACATTTTGATGTTAACAGTGCACATCAAGCCAAAACCGAGAGCGAAGTATAATATCTCAAGGATGGTGTAGTTGGCATAGCACAGAATCGGTAAGTACGCCAACGTTAACCGGTAACCCTGAACTGAATAGTGAACTCTCAACCTAACCCCTTACTACTGTATGGCTATATCATACCTCCATAGGTGGGCAAGTTAATGCAAGACGTTAGCTTTGTTAACCACTAGTTTGTTAACAAACATCACACTTCCGTTAACGTTAATTCGTTATTTTCAGCTTTAATTAACGGAAGTTAATAAAGTCTGTTAATCCGTTAACATTTTGCGGGAATTTACATTTCTTTTTTATTCACTCGCTTCTAGAACATGTATTGACGCTGTTGAGCTGATTGTAAGAAAAAATTTATTGCTCTGGTGGTCTTTTTGTGTTTTGGTAGTTACATTTTACAGTCTAATCTAATTTTACGATAAAAACAAGTTCGAATGCACAATCGAAGCTGCGACCTGAAAATCTTTGGAAATTGGGAACAGCAATAACTAATAGACCTCTGAGGCTGAGGCCAATTGTTATTGTTATTGTCTTAATGCTATTGACCAGCTTATGCAAAATTGTTATTGTCTTGATGCTATGACCAGCTGCTACTTGAAAGGGTTTCCGGACCCGGTGAGGTTTCATTTTCAGGGTGGTTTTTCTTTCCTCACCATGCTCCGTTGAGCTAAACATAGTTTTGGGCCGGTTGCGCCACCCGTTGACCACCTACGTAACCGTGCCTGGCCTTGCACTGGTCACTGTCCCTCTCTTTTCTCTTTATCAATCATTCGAACAACTACTCCAGTCGTTAGTTTTACTTCCATCTTGTGTGCCTGCGTGTATGTTGATGATTGTGATTGATTAGGCCTACAATGTACTTTGAGCTGGTGTGACAGGTGTAGCAACCATGCAAATAAAAATCGCTTTTTTGTGTTCAGTATCCTCTGCATGTCTTAACGTCTGACGTTGTGTCGCTACTTCCTTTTCCTGACTCTACGTGTTATTATTGTGTTACCATGCATTTGCTATTGTTGTGGTGGTCAAGAATAAAAAAAGAATGAATGAATGAATGAATGAATGAATGAGGCTGCAGGTTATTATTTGCCTCAAAAAAGAGCTCCTTTCTTTGCTTTCTTCTATAAAACTCATGCTAATATGCAACAAGTGTTACCAGAGCAAACTGGTGTGTACCGGTACGATGAATGAATGGTGCAAGATACAAATAAAACCTTAACGGAAGTTAACAAAACTTAACGGAAGTTACTTTAGTCCGTTAGCAGCACTTAACGGAAGTTAATTTAATCCGTTAACATGAAAAAACTTTTTAACGGACTAACAAGTTAATAAAAAAGTTAGCTTCGTTATTAACGGATTAACGATTAAAGGACTTGTGCCCACCTATGCATACCTCACCTAGGCTACTATGCTTACTGAGACCTACCAAAATCCAGAAGCTATTTGTTTAGACTTAGGAGAAATTTAATTTACTTACTACGGTAGTTACTCTGACCATCGAACAGATGAATCGACTGACTAACATTAACTGAATGCAAGAGTGACACTGTTTACTGTAAGCTAGTCTATTCTGTATCAAAAAATCAACTATTTGGCTATTATCTGCCATTTACGAATAGTAAGTAAATATACATAACATGATTAAAACTTTGAATTGCACTAACATCATCGTTATCTGACTACCATCACATTAGACATCCCTGGTATGATATTAGGCTATTATTTAAATTTTATACCAGTATCTAGTAGGCCTAATATAGCAACAATTGCTCAGACTCGAGTCAACAGCTTAACCGTGATGCTTACAACAACTTGTCAGACGCTATCTAGATACTAGGCTAACTAGATACGCTAACATATATCAGGCGTATATGCCTGTGATCACTAACCTATAAGCTAACCTACCTCTTGCATTAATTTGCCTGTGAATACAGCGGATCAAGCCAAAGTGAGCGCGGAGTATGGATAGGATGCGGATGTGACGTAATAAATCTGCAAAACCATGGTAGAAAAAAAAATTTCGCTACCGGTACAGTACTTTACTAGAAGAAATACGGTACATACTAGTAATTGATGCAAAGAGAACGTGCGTGCTTGCCTAATTATCCCCAAGATTTCAGTCGATATGCATACGGAAACGCTGCCATTGCGATGCTTGAGAAATTTTTGGTCACTGGTCACACTACGGAAGTTCGATCCGGGTTATTATACCATGGTATTTCCAGTTATTATACCATGGTATAATAACTGGGGGGGTATAATAAGTGGAAAATTCCGGTAGGCCTATATGCATTAAACCATGAGCAATATGCATACCAGATACCAGTCGTTGCATCTTAGTATTGTTGACGTACCTTCACGAGCTGTTGCTTACTACATTGCAAAGATGCAAAGCATCAAAATATACGTTGCATTGCTTCCAGTCTAAAATTTTTTTGGTATGGAAGTATGGAATGGAATATGGAAGAAAATTTTAGTATGGAATGGAATATGGATTTAATATGGAATGGAAGAAAATTGCCAGTATGGAATATGGAAAAATCGTCTTCCATTTCACACATGCCCTGTCGACAACACAAGTCAAATAAAATAGCTTACAAAGTAAACTTGCCTGTTTTTTTTTTGTTTTTTTTACAGTAAATACAATTAGCTGCTACTAAGCAGGGATGCGGAAGCGGTGGAAGCGGTTAAATTTTTGTGGAAGCGGAAGCATTTTGATGAAAGAGACTGGAATCGGAAGCGACTAATTCTATCCGGAGCTGGAAGCGGAAGCAAAAAATTCCAAGGGTGAGGAAGCGGAAGCGAACTCGGAAACATAAAACTTCAAGAGGAGGTGGAAGCATTAAATATTTGACTGCTTCCACATTCCTCCCTGACACAATACAAATTTTGGCGTCAACGGCTGGAAAGCTGCCAATTTCCCGTCGTTGTAATGTAAACCGCACAGCGTACGTGGCCACGCAAACTTTTGACCGATTTTACCGCGCAGTGCGGACTGCGGGCAGTCATGACTCACGCCTGAGGTACTCCGGGTTGTTCTCTTAATAGTTAGTAACGAGCAAGTTATCGTAACTAAGCAGTAAGCACTGAGCGGTAAATCAGGCCAAAGCTAATGCGGGTATATCTGGCCTTAGCTAGCAAATTGCCAAGACAGCAAAGGTTTTGCATCAAAGTTCGTTTGTTTTTTGCTATTTAGGCAAAATTACGGTCAGACGGTAGTCATTTTTCAAGCCCCAAATCTAAAAGGCTGATCCAGCTTTACTGTGGGTGTTTCAGGTTTAAACAGCTGTAACTCCGAAAGTAACTGCAGGAGAGATGAGAATAGGCCTAGGCTAACAATTTTAAATTTTGAACCACTTAAGGATGAGTTTCAGTTCCCACCTTCATAATCAGATAATGCTTGAATTCTGAGATTTATATTTTTTCCTTTTTCTTGGTTAGATTTTTTCTGTTTGCTGTAACTCCAAATCCACTAAATCTACTGTAAAAACTTGAAATTGGAGATGTGGAGGTGGCTAGCCTATGGGTTTTCAGTTGAAGTTGTGTCTTCTGAAATTTGGTGGTGATAAATCACATGGCTTGAGGGATCAGGAATGTGCCACCAAACTTGTGTTGTTCACCTCATTTGGATTAGATTTGGCAAACACATTCTGCATTGGATTGGGAATAGGCTTGTACCGTAACCTGTAACAGTTACCGGTACTAGCCTACAAGTTTAGTTTTGGTTGAATGAGGTTAGGGCAGGGTTGGAAATATCGATTAGTTATCATCGATTATCGCAGATGGTTTGCTTTCAATTTTTTCTGTCGATTATTGCCTTTTCTATGGTTTTTGCTTATACATGTTATCGATTGGTAGAATCTTTAAACTTTTCTTTTGTTTTTGTTGAGTCTGCCTAAGCTTACATCTGTTCGTTTATGCTATATTACCATACTGTTTATAATTATATATCCTAAAAATGTATTTTTTATATCTTTTATTGTATGTAATGGTAGTTTTTCCACTTTAAAGTTTCATTTAATGGTCAGCAATGCAGCAAAAAAATTAGTACATCCTAGTGAAAAATCGAATAAAAATTTTTGTTTGCATTTTGGCATCAATTAGCCTACTAATCTATGCTTTTTGTTGCTGATATCTCTGTATTTTGTTTCTTTAGTCTTTGCTTTTTGTGTGAACTATCAATATTGATTCATCTTTGCTTTTATTTTTAAACAGCATCAACTTCCAACCCTGGGGTAGGGCAAGACTGCTTTTTGTCACATAGTAAAATTTTTCTAGTATACCTGTTCTTCCCAGCCTCATCTATCATGAAGATATATTGATGAGACTTTTGTTCAAATAAGAATTGAGTTTTAATCATGAAAATTACAGCCAAGGTGACTGTTATAACTTTATTTCGAATGTTTCAGCTCTCTTTTGATGCCATTTTCAACAAACAGTAAAAACTTCTGTGAATTACATCCTGGTACAGTAATGACTGAAATAAAAACAGGCCTATGTCTTTTAAGCATCGTTCAACCATAAATGCACACGTTAGCTATCCCATTCTTTAAATGAATTACAACCAGTGTTCCCTCTAAGTTTTCACCTCCTGCGAAAATGCCGGAAATAGTGCAAACATTCTAAATTCAATGTGAAAATGTCACTGCTCTTGAGGCATTCTCGATCTGTGCTGAAAATTTTTCTCATCTTTTTGTTCGGTTGTAATGTGATCTCCAAAAATAAAAAAAAGGTCATCGCGCTGACGTAGTCATCTTTTTCTCCAATTTTATGTTGATCTCTAAACAAAAAAGGTCCTTTGTCTGAGTTCTGCAAGTTTTCTACGCACTTCATGCGACATATATACAAGAGCGAGGCACCATGAATAGCAGTTGTCTATGGTTTTTGGCAGGAAAAAACGCCGAATTTTACAAAATTTTAGTGTGAAAATGCCGAAAAAAATTTCTCACTTTTCGCACTTTTTTGCGCTTATAGGGAACACTGCTTACGACATCATCCAACTTTTTTGGGCTCTGGCCACCAGAAAGTTTGTACTCTTCCACATTGTCTATAGATCTTGCATTCAACTTCCTTCCGCTAATGGATTCTCTGATTTCTTGCTACGCTTATTTACAGTTTTAAAGGTTTGAAAGTTGTGATGCCATAGGAATATCTATTTTCCAGGGTAAGTGTTGAAATTGCACTTTCTGTGGAAACATGTCGAAACAGCCTCATAAGGATTTAGTATATATAAGTGGTGACACAAAAATTTTTGTAATTTTCAAGCCATAAAGTTTTTAACTAATGATTGTTATTTATAACTCCTATCAAATATGAAAAATAGCTACAATAGGGATAAAATCAACACATTTATTGGCAATGTTTTGGGTTTCATTTATTTTAGGACACCCTGTAATAACCCATAAGTGTATTATTTTGTTTGAAAGTTCTTGTCAAGACCTTTCACATGATACTTCTTACACTTGATGATGCTCCCTGTCAACAATAAGATTATAGCAATCAAAATTTTGTCAGGTGTGAGTGATTTTTTAAATTGACAAGATTAAACAAGAGGTCAAAGGTCAAGTCAAGATTTACGGAGGTCAAACTATCTGTAAATGCGTTCAGCAGGATGTTGAAAACAAATCTTGAAAAAAACACCCTTAACCACTTGGATTTAATAAAGATATAGACAATTCAAATTTTGTGCCTAAATTTTGGCGATTTTTTTACCGCTTGAGCAATTATCAAAAAATTCCAAATTTTAAACAGTCTTATTTTTTCCAACAGTTGATCGATTTCAAACAAAATTAGGTTTTTGGAATCAGGATCAAAAGTTGTACAAACCTACAAATTTATATCAAAATCAAAGATAGTGGGTAGCATGGCCTGGATCAGTTGACATGGAATGACCCTTATTTGGGAGTATTTTCTATCGCGACAAATTTTCTGAAGATGCACAGAGCTGGACAGCACTGTTTCGAGCTTTTAGCTCTCATCGGCAGCTTCTCTGACAAAGTTATTCCCTAGCTTTTTTTTGTGGATTTTTGGATATGTGTGGAGTTTGTGGGATGGTAATGAGAGTAGTATTGAGAGCTGCAGACACTTTTTCAAGCATCCACAGCTACTCTGAGTGATGAAGGTATTCCCCAGCTGGACAAGACTCTTGGCCGAACTGGACAAACCTTAAGGGCTTGCACAGCAGCAGAGGCTTTCTAGGGAATAAACGATTTTTCACTTGTTGTACTTAAAAATCAAGTGAAAAAATTGCTGAACCCTTGTAGTAAGGACAGCCATAGGCTATCCCTACTACAAGGGTTGCCTTGTGTGACCACAGAAATCATAACCGACAAGTTTAACGTCCTTCGTGGTCGACTCCTGGGAAATCATAACGACTTCCACTGAATAACTCATAATTCATGATAATTCATTACTGAATAATTCATAACAACTTTCAAATTTTCTGAAGTTGGTGATGTTTATGAGCATTATGGTATACTTCAAGTTAATAATTTTTTTTAATTTCATGAAGCGTGTTTTGTGTACAAACATGTCAGTAATCAGTTGCGTCCTCAGTCCTTGCGTTGAATTTTTTTTTAACTTGCGATGTTAGATCTCATCAAACTAAACATCTAACAACTTATATCTGTCCCTATGCAAAAAATTTGTTTGCCAACAAACTATCTCATTATTTGGAGTTAAAATTTGGAATGATCTACCTTTAACAAACAGAAGCATAAAAAGCTTCGCAAAATTCAAAATCACATTAAAAAACTTTTATTTAGAACAATCTTGAATCATAACATAGTAATTTAGCATACTAATTGACAACTATGAGTTCTCAATTCGTTTTCTTTTGTTTCACTGTTTTAATGTAGGTTGCTTTTTCCTTTATCCTTCAGGGCTCTAGAACCACTGCAATGTTTTTGAATTGGCCAAAAGCCATTGTTCAGCTTCAAAAGAGTCCTGGGTGCAATAAATTTATTATTACCTGGTCTTGTGTTTTTCATTTCTGTTTATTGCACCCAAATAAAATACAATACAAAGTAATAAAAATAAAAATTTCTGTGAACAAGTGATGTCATCAAAATCTTTCTTTATTTAAGGAAAAGGCAGTGTGCTCATTCTATGCACCAAGTCACTTCGATCTCAAAAAAAGGTCGTCATCTAGTTCTTGGTAAATGCTAGAAAAAACAGTGATCTCAAAAAAAAAGTCTTTGGCCCAATTTTACCTCTGTGCATGAATATTTTTGTAGGAAATTTGCTGAAAAAGTCTGGATTTGTGATTTTAATGTTTCTTATGTTTTTTTTCTCAAAATTTAATGTTTTTGAAGGGTGCTTACTGGCATCACTGCCTGAATTGTGATAGGGCTTAGACATATATGAGATGAGAAGAGTCTGTCAAAAACACGGAATTTTTTTTTTTTTTTGTAGAATTTTAGTTTTTTGCAAATTTCTCTCTAATCTTAACCTTAACCACAGTATATTAATATTGGTCCCTATTACCGTATTTCACAGACCATAAGGCGCACTTTGAATCCTTTTTTTTCCAAAAATTGATTGTGTGCCTAATGTATGGATCAGGTAGTGCTTTATGCTTTATTGCCTACATTTAAAACCAATACCGGTACTATTGTTATATACCGGTAAACAAACCGCCGTCTTATGCAATAAACTATGGTAAAAGCAACTAGCAACTTTCACTAGGCTCATTTTTTCTTTTGCTAATTGTACTATTGTGACTTGTGTACTTGTTATGTAAGAAGTAACCTTTTGTTTCTCTTGCTCCTCATAATTGTATAATGCGAAAACTGCTTGTATCACCACGTTGTTTTACGGTACCTGCTGTCCTTAAAATGGCTCCTGTCAAGAGATATGCTTATGAAGTGAGTTTAAAGCTTAAAGCAATTGAGTATGCAGTAATGCATGGAAACAGAGCAGCTGCAAGAGAATTTAATGTAAATGAATCGATGGTACAAAAGTGGAGAAAGCAAGTAGATGCCCTGCGCCAGGTAAAAAAGAACAAACTGAATTTTTGAGGGCATAAGGCAAGATGGCCACAGTTACAGTTGGAGGATAGAATTGAGCAGTGGGTTATTGCGCAGAGAACTGCAAAAAGAAGTGTCTCTACCATCTCTATTTGACTGAAGGCAAAAGCGTTAGCAGGCGAGTTGGACATCAAAAACTTTCAGGGTACCCCTTCTTGGTGTTTTCATTTTATGAAGCAGCACAATCTCTCCATTCACACAAGAACTACTGTTTCGCAACAACTAACTGATGATTACCAAGAAAAGGTAATGTTGTTTCTCACCTACTGCACAAACATGATCAATGATTAAAAAATCCAGCTAAAACACATCACAAACATGGATGAGGATTCCCTGACCTTTGACATCCCCGTATACCATACTCTCAAAAGAACAGGAACCAATGCTGTTAGTATACGGACCACAGGAAATGAGAAGTCGTCCTTGACAGTAGTTCTTGGTTTCCAGGCAAATGGACAGAAGCTACCACCCATGGTCATTTTTAAAAGAAAGACTTTGCCAAAAGAAAACTTTCCGGCTGGTGTCATCATCAAGGCCAACCCAAAGGGCTAAATGGACGAAGAGATAATGAGTGATTGGATACGAGAGGTTTACGTGAAGAGACCAGACAGATTTTTTCATAAACAGCCGTTTCTGTTGATTTATGACTCCATGCGCACTCATCTCATCTGATCGACTCCATGACCTCTTCAGCTCATTTATAACTCCAGTTAAAGCCAAAGTTAAAAAAACAAATTCAGAGCTTGCCATTATTCTGGGTGGGTTTACCACAGAACTTCAGCTGCTAGATAATGGTATCAACAGACCATTTAAGGCTAAACTGCGAGTTGCATGGGAGCATTGGATGACAGATGAACACACATTTGCTAAGACATGGAGACAATGACGGGCAAATTACACAGCTATATGCCAATGGATTGTAGATGCTTGGGCAAAAACATCAGTATCCACCATCATGCGATCATTTAGCAAAGCCGGGATAATCACTGATAGTGATGAAACAGATCCAGGAATGCTTGATGTCAAAATTGCACATCTGCTAAATTCCGACACAGAAGATGAAGAATTTGACAGATTTCTTGAGGAATAAACTGTACTGGTTTTGAGTTTTTAATTTTTGTTCGTTTGATTGTTTTTTGAATAAAATACAATAACCATAAAAAATATTGAGCGTTTCTGTTTGATGAGCTTTATAAGGTAACCCGATACTCCTTAAAAACCGTTGCGTCCTATAGCCTGGTGCGCCTTATGTATGAAAAAAAAACAAATAAAAGCAATTCATTAACAGTGCACCTTATAATCGGTTGCGCCTTATGGTCCGTAAAATACGGTAATATACTGTGCCCTAACCAGTAACCTTAGCCCAAATCTTAAGTCAACTTTTATGGAATTCCATGCACTGTGCAAAAAATTCTGTTTTTCGACATTGCCAGATGAGAACATATAAAGCAATCAACACCCAATAGTCATACTTTGCAGTTAATTTATTTTAACCATAAATTGAAAATTCATGCTGTCAGGCTCTTATCAGGTTACATTGCTGTTACAGTGTTAGTGTTACAGTCTAGCAGGATTCTGCAGGAGCCTACAGAAGGTTTATCGATAATTAGTTGTTACATTTTGTTCAAGTAACATTATTTATTCCAAAATGCTATCAACTTACGGTTTTGAATTTGATGGTTGTCATTTGCGAAAATTTATCTTTCAGTATGACACTATGGTGTCAGGCTAACATCTAATCACACAAACAAGTGAAGCAGAAAAAGAGTAAAAAGCAGACCTACAGTATTTGCAAAGGTACAGCTCAATAAAGATACAAAAAAATATATAAATACCCGTACAAAGGTGCAATTCAGTTATGATATTTAAAAATTGTTTGCAATACAGTAAAACAAGTTACGTAGCTTAAACCCATATTCAGGCATCATCAATAAAGAAATATTAAGAATGCTCAATAGTTAATTGTTCAAATAATATCAAGCGAAAATGTTCAATTTTTTTTTCCATCTGACATGATACAAATTTTTGGTGGTGTAGTATGGTGCAGTTTAACAATGCAAAATTTAAAGATGAAACTTCATGCAACTAAATTTGAGTGTTTTGTTAATGCACTGTTGAACTGTGTTTACATTATTCTGCATTGCAGCAAAAAATGCCTGGTCAAACATTTTGTTCAGACTGAGTTTTCAATTAGAAGGTTGTGTTTACTGTAGACTAAGAGGTTGACAAGTACTGCAGCCTTGAGCCTTGTTAATTGTTAAGTTATGAATTTAGATAAGTTTCAGAATTATTTGCATATTTCGAGTATTCTGAAGTTAATGCTGCTTTGAAGTCATTTGAAAATTGAAATCACTTTAAGCCATTAATTTTTGGCTTTATTGGCTCAGTGGGCCAGATATAGAGGGACCAGTACTGTCAACCAACTGCAGCCCAGAGCCTCTAATTCTAAAGTAAATTGGAAGCAGTACGACTCAGTATTATTCAAACATGAATACGAGGTGCGTTTAAAAATAAACAGGACTGCTGTAATTATTATTTTATTACAAATGAAAATTCAAAGTTACAGAATGTCCCTTCAAAGTATTCTCCTTTAGCCCAGATGCACTATTGCATTCTCCTCCTCCTTGCTTCTATGCACTCCTGAGTGAATTTTTTCTGGATCTCTTTGAGCTCCATCATTGCGGCTCTTTTAATGCCTGTTGAGTCCTGAAAATGGGTCCCTTTCAATACTCTCTTGAGCTGGGGAAGAGAAAAAAGTCACAGAGGGCTAAATTCGGTGAATATGGTGGTTACTCCAGCACGGCAATGTTATTGTTTGCCAAAAACTTCACGATGCTCAAGGCACTGTGGGCAGGAGCATTGTCGTGATGGAGCAACCATGACTTTGTCTCCCATAATTCCCTCTTTCCTGGATTGAATGCATAAAATGCTGCTAGATCTTGTTGTATATGCTTTGTTTAATCGTTAGGCCATGTGGCATGAATTCCACGTGAACAATTTCGCGAATATCAAAGAAAGCAATCAGCATCACCTTGACTTTGGATTTGGACATCCGTGTTTCTTGGGCCGTGGTGAGGAAGTGCTTTTCCATTCAAGACTCTGGTGCTTAGTGAGTGGCTAGTGCTAGAAGATTCATGACTTGTTGCCAGTAACAACTCTGCTTAACAGATCTGGTTCAGTTTCAAGCTTT
Source organism: Trididemnum nubilum (assembly GCA_963965965.1). NCBI lineage: Eukaryota > Metazoa > Chordata > Ascidiacea > Aplousobranchia > Didemnidae > Trididemnum > Trididemnum nubilum. The sequence continues at coordinate 33,617,773 of OZ014471.1, forward strand.
TCCTAAATGTTGATTCGTTGTTCGGTGTTCATCTTTTCTCAACCAAACAAAAAACACCACAAAAATCTCACTTTTTCCAATAATCTCAAAACGAACTTAACTGAAGTATCGCTACAAAAAAATCTGTAAAAAACGCATGGTTGTCACAGAGTGCTGTACTCTCATTTGCAAAGCTACCAAGGATAGTGCTTCTTAAAACCACCAAGCTTTTGTTGCTGCTGTACATCATGTTTGTGCAACACACATAGTCCTGTTTCTTTTCAAACACATCTCATATAGAAACATATGACCAAACAGTTTTTCTATTTCTTGGTATAAGAGCATGAAGTAGAAATTAATTGGTATTCTTTAAGATAGCGGCAGGGAAACTTTAAAGGACTTTGTTGGTGGTCATGAAATCAAGCATCCACCCTCTTTGTCAAAGTCGTAAATTACTGTTCTTTTTAGGTGTTACAATAATAACTTGTCAAAAATGCTTATTATTGTTTTTTTGTAAATTTTGCATTAACCTTAACTCTAATCCCAACCCTAAACCTCACTCTTTAACTTTCACTCCACCCTAGCCACTAGCCAGTTACCAGACTTTCACAGATGTGTTGTAATGTGCAGTCAAAAAAAGTTATTGTTTGAAGTTACATTCAAATTCTTGCATGTTCACATGCAAAGAGGCTAGTTATGTATCGTTTTGCTTCTGTCTAAGGTCAGTTTCATTTTAGGATAATTATCATAATTACCGATTAACACAAGAGGAACCAAGAGGTTAAAGAAGCTATTCGAACAAAGGAAGATGCTTTCAAGGCCTTGCTAAAGGACCAATCATCATCTGATTTGCAATCCCGGTACACTGAGGCAGGAAAAGCGGTAACTTTGGCATTAAAGAAATCCAAGAAGAAGTCATGGGAAGAGTTTGGTTGTCGGTTGGATTTCAACTATTTTTCGGCAAGCAAAGTATTTTTGCGGACCATCTACCGTTTACATGGCAAAAGATCAAGTACTCCATCAAGCATTCTAACGGATGAGAATGAAATCCTTTCACGATGGAGTGAATACTTTGCAGATCTTTTGAATCCTGTAGAGGCATCAACTCGTGACTTACACGAAGTGACACATTTAGGGGAAGAGGAGGTTTTCCCTGCAGCAGAAGTGGCAACAGCAGTTAAAGGGATAAAATCTTGAAAAACTGCCGGCGAAGATAAAATCAAACTCAAGATGTTGAAAGCACTGACTGGAGAAGGAATTCTCTGGTTAATGCGAGTGTGTCAAGTTGCGTGGAAGTATTACAAAACTCCCAGAGATTGGCAAACAGGTGTGATTATTCCGATATTCAAAAAAGGAGATCACGAGCAATGTGTGAACTACAGAGGGATATCACTTTTTAGTTTGCCAGGGAAAGTATGTGCAAATACTGAGAAATAGTGGAATCAAAACTGGAGGATGACCAGTGCTGTTTTCATCCGTGTCGCAGCATCATGGTCCAGATCTTCACTCTGAAGCAAATCTTTGAGAAATCTCGCAAGTATGGCAAAGATCTTTTTGCATGCTTTGTCGATCTTGAAAATGCGTATGACCGAGTTCCTCGGGATAAACTTTTGGAAGGTTTTGTGGAAGTATGGCATTGATGGTCATGGTCACTTGTTACTTGCCATTAAGTCATTCTATTGCCGATTGGAGGTTTGTGTTCAGGTAAATGGCAAGCAATCAAAGCCGTTCCATGTGAGTGTTGCACTCCAGCAAGGGTGCGTTTTGTCAGCTCTCTTTTTCATTGTTTACATGAATTGGATCGACAAATGCAGCCAAGCTGGTGAGTGTGCCACCATTACAAATTGCAAAATCAGTCGTCTGCTATTCGCTGATGATTTGGTTCTGCTTTTTTTGACAGAATCTGGCCTCCAGCATGCATGAAATAGCTTTGCAGATGCATGTGACAGTTGCGACTCCACCGGAATGAAAATAAGCATAGGCGTCGATTTTGGGGGAGCCAAGGGGCGGTGCCCCCTTGGGTCGAGCACTGAAGGGGGTGAAATAATGTCTGCCCCACTTGGTTTTCTGGCAAGTAATACCCATTTGGCAATAAGAAATCCGAAATTCCGGACTGAGATAGATCCAGAATGCAGCAAAGACCTTTTTTTTGGTCTTCACCTGAATTTGGGGGCAAAATTCCGGACTGAAATAGAATTATTAAGTTTGACCAAACTTTGCAAAAACATTTTGCCCCCTCGGAATTTGCTGAATCAACAAAAAATCGTCGCCTATGAAAATAAGCACAACCAAAACTGAGGTACTTTAAGAAACCCTGATGAATGCATGTTGCAAGTGAATGAAGCGACACCGAAGCAGGTAGAGAAGTTCAAGTATATTCAGGTTGCATTCACAAGTGACAGAAGGCAAGACGAAGAGTTGGATAGTGGATACCCGAATAGGCAAGGCTAGTGCAGTAATGTGAGCTTTGATTTGGTTGTCATGAAACGAGAATTGTCAAAAAAGGCAAAGCTTTCAATTTTCAAAACAGTTTTTATCCCCATTCTCACCCACTCATTCGTATGGTCATGAATCTTGGGTAATGACCGAAAGAGTGTGATCACAAGTGCAAGCAGTCGAAGTGAGGTTTTTATGAAGAATGAAAGGAGTTATACTATTTAGCAAGGTGCATAGCTCTGAGATTCGAAAATCTCTTCACATCGAGCCGTTACTTCTCCAAATTAAATGTTCTCAGTTTAGATGGTTTGGCCATGTAAGCAGAATGCTTCATGAACGGCTCCCCAAACAAGCTTTACTTGCCAAAGCAAATGGGAGAAGATTAGTTGGACGATCTAGAACTAGATGGACCAATTACATTGAGGATCTGGGATGGAATCACTTGGAACTCACCCAAGCGAAATGATGAATGTGATGGAAGACCGTGAAGTGCTGCAACTTAATCTTGAGCTGCTGTCCCCGTAACCCTCACGGAAAAGCGGGCAATGAAGAAAGAAGAAGACTGATTAACACTTTATTTTGTAATTGCACTTCATTTTGGATTCATCAGACAAACTCTGCAACTCTTTGGCACTAAGTATTAATAATGGAACAGAGAACTTACCTTGACAATGTACAGTGTGTGGAATCAGTAGAATTATATAATTTTGATGTGCCAAAGTTGATTTTGTTTTGAATTAGTGTTTTACACTAAGCTTGATTTTCTTAATATTAATGTCATTTTTTATAGCTTATCTTTTTCTTTTTGCAGAGTCCTAGATCAGTATTGTTGGCCTTGTTAAAAATTAATTGCGAGACATTATGGCTGATATTGTAACTAATTCATCATCTAGTATCTCGAATGAAAGTGCTGATTCAAATGAGGAGTCTTTACATGGCCAAGGAATAACTGATTCTAATGGAGAACAACCAAGCAATATCATAGCTAATACTAGGGCTGTTATGCAAGGCTTAGAGCAGTTGAAAAACGAGCATAATTCCATTTTGCATAGTTTGCTCGCGACTTTAAATGCTATTCGACGAGAAAAAGATGACGATATAAATTTGGTTGAAGAAAAGTCAAACATTATCAAGAAATCACTGGAAATGATTGAGCTTGGTCTTGGAGAAGCAGAAATGATGGTCTCGTTATCTTGCCATCTTAACTCATTGGAGTCTGATAAACAGCGTTCAAAGGCATTGATTAAACGCCTTTGTCAAGAGAATGCATGGCTGAGAGATGAGCTTGCTAATACCCAAAATAAACTCCAAATGGCTGAACAGACGATTGTCCAATTGGAAGAAGACAAAAACCATCTTGAATTTATGAAATCAATTCGAAAAATTGATGACAGTGGTTTGGATCAGCAGTTCAACTCTACTAAACAAGCTTCGAGTAACATAGAAGATCTGTTTGGAGTTGCTTCACCTGAAGATGATATGCCTGGTATGGGAGAACTACAAGCAGGTTTAAATCCAAGTAATGATAATGCAGCTACTGGTAGTGGGTATGAGATCCCAGCTCGTTTACGTACATTGCACAACTTAGTTATTCAGTATGCTAGTCAAGGAAGGTATGAGGTTGCAGTGCCTCTTTGCAAGCAAGCTTTGGAAGATTTGGAAAAAAGTTCCGGTCATAATCACCCAGATGTTGCAACCATGCTCAATATTTTAGCTCTGGTTTATCGCGATCAAAACAAATACAAAGAAGCTGCAAGCTTGCTGAATGATGCATTGGCAATTCGAGAAAAGACCTTGGGTTCTGATCACCCTGCAGTTGCTGCAACTTTGAACAATCTAGCTGTGTTGTATGGAAAGAGAGGAAAGTACAAGGAGGCTGAGCCCCTGTGTAAACGTGCTCTTGCCATTAGAGAAACAGTGCTGGGAAAAGATCATCCTGATGTTGCCAAACAGCTCAACAATCTTGCTTTGTTGTGTCAGAATCAAGGAAAATATGAGGAGGTTGAAAAATATTACCAGCGTGCTCTTCAAATTTATGAAAGCAATTTAGGTTCTGATGATCCAAATGTGGCAAAAACAAAAAATAACCTTGCTTCAGCTTTCATGAAACAAGGGAAATTTAAGCAAGCAGAGACTCTATACAAGCAAGTTCTAACTCAAGCTCATGAAAAAGACTTTGGAAGCATTGACGAAACAAATAAACCAATATGGATGCATGCTGAAGAAAGAGAAGCATCTGTATACGCTGGCCAAAGTAACGATGTATCACCAACTGGTGAATATGGTGCCTGGTACAAAGCTGCTAAGGTTGATAGTCCTACAGTTACCACAACCTTGAAGAATCTGGGTGCACTTTATCGACGGCAAGGAAAATACGAAGCAGCACAAACTTTGGAAAACTGTGCGACTCGAACAAGCCAAAAATCATCACTCCCAGCTGGTAGCCATCAAGTTAGTGATAAAACAAAACCGGTAGCAAGCAAAGCTGAAGTAGATGATCCAAAAGTGGAATGGTCTGGTGATGGAAGTGGAGCACTGCGCCGCAGTGGATCTTTCAATCGCCTCCGTGCATCTTTGAAGCGGAATAGTGCAAAGCTAGTCAACAAGATTACAGGAGGATCTAATACTAGTGACACAGATCCCAACATCCGAAGAGCTACATCAGTTGGAGGTTTAAGCTCGCAACCAAATTAATCGCCACCCAAACAGAAAGTTTATGAACATTTGGTTGGTACTCAGACCGCCACTATATTGCAATTTGTTGGTATGTGTTTTAAAAATGCCATGAGTCTAGTTTTGTAGCAAGGTGTTATCAACATTTGTCATAATGGATGTTTGATTTGTATCAAAAACTGCGTTCGTTTTGAGCAAATTTACATCTAGAAGTTGCTCTTTTTGAATAATTGCATGTGAAATTGCATTTTAAATTGTATAAAAATCATGTAGCTTTTATGTTGTGTTTATATGCGATGTGTGTTTTAAGTATTACTGCTAAAGATATTGCAAATTTCATTGTATTGCTTGATAATGAACAATATCAGATTTTTATTGTGTACCTCTTAATGCATTTTTAAGTTAATATTTTTGTACTTTGTGGTACTTCCAAATTTATAATTTCTAAAATTATGCTTTTGTCTTGAAGTTGAAGTATTATTTTTTGTATGCCTACCAACACTTAATTTCGGATTTATCCTCCCATATTAGTAATACCCAAAGCATACTCGAAATTAAAGTTTTCAGTATTTAATATTGTACTTAAAGCTTCTCTTGCCAAATATTAACACAAATAGCTTCATAGATTTTAATTTTAAAACAAACATTAACTGGGCTTTCGGACAAGTTGTATTATGCTTGTATTTTTTGATATGAAAATGGTTTTTAAACGACAGCAGATTTATTTTGAGAATAAATATAATTTATTTAGAAATAATATTCTGATTTAAATTTTGATTTATTGGATATGGTCGACTGGTCGTGTTATCAGATCAATACTGATATGCTTGCCAATTTTATATCTCTTGTTAATTTTCTAAATAGTCCTAGTGTTGAAACTGAACAATTATATCGTACTTGTAAGAAATCTGTCTAATATCAAAACTAAAGCTCTGGTAATCGTAACTCTTCCTCTTCGATGGCCTTTCAATCATTACTCCTGACGCTTTAATCACTAACTAGTGATCGAAAGATTGCTGAATCCAGGTTCGATTCTCGAACTGGCGATGCGTCATGGCCGGGTGGCTCAGCAGTCTACCCGATGTGGTGGCCCAGTTTGGCGAAAGACTTGCGAACAGAACCCAAAAAACGGTTCTCTGCGTTGGTGTGGTTAGATAAGCGCAGAGTGCCTGGTTCATACAAACGAGCGAATTGTAATAACTCGTACTACTTAGTCTTTCAATTTCGTTTTTTCATCGTAGTGTTACCATTTTGACTAATAAGCTGTGCTGTGTCTCTATCGATGTTCGTTCTTAGTGGGACAAATGCAAGTATTATGCTCTAGTTGCAATATGACTATGCTTTGAATAATTCTTACATCTAGTACTGAGATACGGTATCAGTTGTTAGTAGTGCACGGTACCAATTATAATAAAATGATATTTTAGCGCATTTTTACAATAATTTTATGGTATTTTTTCGAAGATTCAAATATGAATCGTTTGCTACTTTAATCATATAACTTCGTTTAAATTGAAGTGCTTGCGTTTTTTTTTTTTTTTTGCAAGCACCGTTTGAGTGATTACCATTTAAGTAAGTTTTTTTTTGTGAACAAGACTTTTAATTAAGCGATTTAAGTTTTGGGTTCCGTTTTCAAGGTAACTGGTTTAGAACCTAGTGCTTTCTACTGCTATTATAAGTACCGGTAACTGCCCCTACAAGTACCAAGCTATTTAAAAAATAAATTTTGCGCAGTTATCTTTGCAATATCTGCTACCTAACGTCAATACATTACCTAGATTTAATATTTTTATCATTTTTGAACCATTTCAAAATTGCTTTCTATCATTATCTTATCGCTGCTGTTTTTTGTAATATTTCTTCAATCAAGCTTAAAATTAATTGTTGTATCTATTTTTAGTTATTTTAGGTTGTTTGCATGTTGTACAGCATGGTATGTGTTTTTAACGAAGTTTGAGAGCGCTGGTCGATATTGCTTTTTTATTTTGCGTGTTAAATTAACGTGCGATTGTCTATGATATTGCACAAAATTGTGTCATGCTTGTAGGTAATTTTGTTTTAATTGATGAGACATGTCCCATTGTCCATTTTAGCAAAAAAAATAAAAAAAATAGCCTTAATAATTGTTAATTGATTCATCAGAACTGATTAACCTAATTAAAAGAAATGCACAAAAAGGAATAATTTTAAAATGAGAAGAAATTGTTTAGATATGTTAATCCAAAATTATGCTTGTTTATCTTGAACAAATCCAAGTGGTTTGATTTTGCATGTAACGAATCTTGTCGCCACTAATCAGTAATCATTTGCTGGAGCTGCAGTGATGTAACCGGCTAGGTACAATGTAGATCAATCGTTGAGCATCGCTTTCAGCAATGCTTTGCAAGAAGTTGCGTTTTGAATGGCTGTATTACGAGAGATAATCAAATTTAATGGTGAAAATTTCAAATTTTGTGATATGTTTTTGTTGATGCGTTTGTCTCATTTGCGATATTTTTGCCCATGATAAGACTGGATGAAACTAAAACTTTCTCGTTTAGTAATTGGCAACTTAATGATTAGCAACATAGTTCCTTCACCGTTGATAGTGTGCAATGTGCAATTCTGCCTAGAATTAATCTTTTAAATTTTTTCGAACTTTAACATACAAAGGAGAGAAAAATGACGAAGTTGGTAAAGCAGCAAAATAAATCGAATTGATTTAAAGAGACCCCCGATCAAGGATTTGTTTTAGATATTGCAGTGTTGGGGTCCGTTGGCCGTTGCATGTGCAGTAAAATTAGAGCCTTTTTCGCTGAAGTTGCGAAAGCAAGGCGCAGAAACTTTTTTTCTGTTGAAAAACTTGTTTTTGCCTTGTCGGTTATTTACTTGAAGTAAATATTATTTTGGTACGTAATAGACTGGTAAAAAATATTTTGCAAAGTTACAAGCAATAGTCGTTTTAGCGTGCGGGAAACAGTCAACCACTAGTGTTTTTCAATTTTTTTTCTTTTTGCAATCATGAATTATTTAATGTTTTGTGACGTAGCTGTGTTGTAAAATCTATTTATCGTTCGAGTGACGCAACCATTGCGCGCAAGCTGGTCACTTCTTGTGCTCAATAGTCGACCTACTGTTTTCAATTATACTGTAATTCTGAATTGCCCTTGACAAGAAAGTCTTTGTTATACGTTATTAAAAGCTTCTGCATGAGATGACCATCAATTTATTTGATTGTTGCCGCTGCAAGTAGATCTCCATTTTTCGGATCAATTTTAACTTTTTTAAAATGTGTGGGAAGTCATTGTTGCTCAAAAACGAGAATTAGGCAACCAAAAAAAAAATATGCAGGTATGCAAAGAAATATAGTTGTCCGGTAGAAATAGCTTTAACCCTGAAAAAATTTATAATTAGCTGAAATTTGGCACAATGACTCAGGACCATGTTTTGAGGCACCAAAAAAATCCCCATGTTTTGGACATGGGACTTCCCCCTTTTTCGGCCAGTAAAGTCTGCCATCTAGTGTCAAAGAGCCTTTACTATCCAACAGCCAATCCAAAAGTTCTAAAAGTGCCGAGTTTTAACTAATAGTTGGGTTTCAAGTTCAGCTTTAAATTTTTTTCTTTGAAGTTGATGACGTCATTGCTGGTGACGTCATAGCCATTTTTTTTGAAAAAATGACGTATTGTTGGCTCAAATTAGAAATGAGAGTTAGGTTTTTGGATGCCAACCAAAAATTGCTTAAATCAAAGTGATGACGTCACAAACGTTTTTGATGACGTCATCTGTCACGAGTTTTGATCGTAAATTTGAAAGAGTATTTGACCAAACGAAACATTGTAAAACTTTTTTTTATTAGCTTTAAACTTGGGAGAATCATTATATTGTGAATTCAGTCGATTGAAAGTCAAAAACTGTGTTGTCAGTAAAAGTATGGTGTAGTAGACACCGGCGGAACCAGAGGGGGATTAGGGGGACCAGTCCCCTTCTTTTTTTTAAAGTGCACAGTTTCACAAAAATTATTTAAAAGACAAAATGTGAAAAAACTACGGTAATTGAAAAACGCTCAACTCGAGTGTAACCCAGAGTTGCAAATGAACAACGTCAAAACTTTTGTATTTTTTGGAACATTTTTTATACGATCATTAGCTTCTCTATCTTTTACAACAAATTTTAGCCCTCTAGCTTGTATTGTTTGCGAGATATTCGGATTGAAAAAAACTTTTGCAGCAAAAAAGGCAAAGTGAATCATTTTTAACGCAGCAATGGAAATGAAGAATTACTATCAAAAAATCAGTTTTCGTAAAATAAGATCATTGCGTAGCCCGTATCGCGCTGTCGTGGAATAATAATGTCTCGTCAGCATACTGCATTGCATTTGCGGGAAAATGCGAATGAGGCAGAAAGCAACGCGATTTCGCACCAAAAAGCGCAATCCATTTGTTTCAAAACCCATTATTTTCCACAGTGGAACAAGTAGAATCAGATACCGGCGAGAATTTGGGGCGGCCGAGATCTGACGCATGTCAGTACACGAATTAAATGTCACCAAAGTCGAATCGTATTTCGACCCTAATAAATTTCAAGAATGTTTTATTTCAAAGCATTTGGAAAAAACACTAATCGCAAAAGGAAAGCAAATCTCTTCTAAAAGAATGATTCTCCGTTTACTGTGAACGTCGAAATCGATTTTTTTTGTTATACTGTATTAGGTCCGTTTTACCGATCACGCGTATATACGCGTATAAATATACGCATGTCATTTGATTGCATGCATTTTACTTATTTTTTTTTGCGTTTACATGGAATAAGATATCAGACGTAATAGGTCTAAACTGCTTTATGTAGGCCTACATTTAGACCAACAGCCTAGTGAACCCGTTTATCTGAAAAATGACGGAATCAAAATATTATTGCTCAAAAAGTTTTCGTTAATTATCAAAAGCGTAGCTACAATGTCAGCTTGATCCTTTAATTTTGTTTTCAGTTGAAGTTGGAGAACGCTATCAGCTGGTTTGAATTAATCTAAAAACTTCAATGTGCGCAATGTCAAATGTTTAATACAGTAAATAGTTCGATAATTTATTTTTGGAAAATCTGGCAATCAATATCTATGTCTGCATAGTACAACGCATAGCTGTGTTGATTATAAACAATGTTCTTGTTGTCTATCAGAGAAGCGAGTCCGGCGACGTAGCCCAAATTGTGTCAAAGTCTAAATTGAGCGCGCTGATTGGTTGCGAGCAAAAAGTCGCGCAGACGCCGTCCGCCTAATCCCGATCTACACTGTGCGTAAAATCGTGAGCGCAAAAGCTCGTCTTTAGTTTAAAAAAACGAAATTCCGAAAGCTCAGCTTATCGCCTAACCAGCGTACAAGCAGCCAGTTGTTTTAAACAAACTAACAACATGCCCGTACGGTCACGATTTTACGGCAGGGTCAAAAAATTTGCTTTGGAAGCATTTATACGCAGTTTTCGGCTCGAACCAAATTTTGTTTGCGGGCGTGCCATTTAAATAAAAATAAACCCATTGTATTTTGTTATAATCATTTTTCCGCGAACGCCGCGTTCAGATTCGCATTATTTGCTTGAGAAAACCGTACAAGAAATTGGTTGGTCGCTATCGCGTTATTCTTGCTTAACGCTTAGATCCCTATTTCCTACCAACGATAATAACAACAGAGTACAGTAATCAATTAAACGAAACTTTATATTGGCAAGCCACGATACAGCGAATTTTTTTTTGTTGGTTGAAGATAGCAAGCAGAATGTTGTGACTGGTGTCAACTGTCAATGAACATAAGTTATGATAGGGAGCACTTTTTCAAAAATCAATCATTTTCGGGTGTAAGCGGGAATTGTTCGTATGTTTTTGCGAATTGTGCATATCATTTGTTCTTTATTTGTCACAATATACTGTAGTAGATAGGTGGCAGCTTGACTCAAAGACCGAAAGGTCCTTTCACTGTCTCCTGGCCAAGGCAACTTGATGAATGAATTATAATTATAATCATTCGAAAATTGAAATATTATTATGCAAGCTTGCTTAAAAAATAACGGCAATCTGCGATTTTCTCGTATGGCCTAAGCAAAAAACGCGTGTTTTAGTATCCGCTGTTGCATCGTTAAATATAGGAAAATCATAAAACTACGTAGGCCTACTGTAATTTTTATTTTTTTCGTTTAGTTTTTTTTTTGCGTCTGCTGTATGAACGATGGCAGAACTTTAACTTGTTATTGCTTAACCTTTGTACAGTAGTTTCATGCAATTCGCGTAAATAAAAACTTTTCGATTTGCATATGCTGTAATCACAACAAAAATTTTTGTCCTTTCCCTTTTTTTTATTTCTGGCTGCGCCGGTGGTAGTAGTCAAGCAGATAAAACTTAAACCTCCGAATATGGGATTAAAATAAAATAATGCATTTTGCAGTTAGAGCAAGAAAGCCTATAAATGTTTATCCAAAAGTTCCCTCGCGCAGTTAACGTTAATCTGCAATTTTAGTTTAAAATGCAAGCATTAGCAAAGATAAAAAAATTATTAAGGCTGCAAATTGTCAAATATTAGGTTATTATAAATTAATCAAATAAATTTTGTTTAGATGTTAATTCAAGAATCTTGTTTGATTAGATAAGTTTTTGATCGAGTGTTATTTAGATAAATCCGATAAGTTTGTTCAAATGTTATTCTAATTGATTAGATTAGTTTAGTTCATGCCACGCCTATTTTACTGTATAATAGATTTAGTACGACAGATCGTAGAAGTATGGTAACAAAGCATTTTGTGTAAGATAATATATTGTCAGACATTGCAAAACGGTAAAAATTCCGTTCCTACGGGATATATCATCGTGCTCGGGATTCGTAGTAACAGGGCCGCAACTACGGGGGGCAAAAAAAAGCGGCACCCCCTAAACAAAAATTCCGCCCGCCTAAAATGCCGAGCATGCCTAACCAAACTCCCCTTCCCCTTGCGGCAGTTTCAAGATGATGGCCTTTTTTTTGTAAATGGACAAAAAACTAGGAGATACGTAGAATAATTTGGCGAGATAACCTTTTTTTTTTTTGGAGATCAACAGAGAACTCAGACAAACGTAGACTAAATTGGCATGATGACCTTTTTTCTTTTTTTCTGAGATCATCAGAGAACTCGGAGAAAAGCAGGCCAACCCAAAAATTTTGGCCCCCCCCCCCTTAACAAATTTTGCCCCCTAAGAACAACGTTCTAGTTGCGGCACTGCGTATTAATTGACATGTAATTTCGCTAGTTATTTTTTTAGAACCATTGCGTATAGGAGGACGATGAAAGTCCTCGGCCAAGGACTCGAAGATGCCTTAGAATTTCAAAATGATGATGCTGATATTCTCAAAATGGTGCAACGTTTCGTTGGTCAAACACTCTTTTTCTAAGTTACGATCAAAACTCTTGACAGATAACGTCATTAAAAACGTTTGTGACGTCATCACTTTGATTTAAGCAATTTTTGGTTAGAAGCATGGTTAGAAGCCAAACAGCTAACTCTCAATCACAATTTGAGTCATCAATGCAGAATATGTCATTTTTCCAAACCTTAAAATTTGGCTGTGACATCACCAAAAATGACGTCATCAATTTCAAAATAAATTTGTTTATATCTGCACTGAAAAATCGATTACGATTCAAAATTTGGCTCTTCCATAACTTTTGTATTGGCTGTTGGACAGCAAAGACTCTTTGACACTAGATGGCAGACTTTAAAGGCCGAAAAAGGGGGAAGTCCCATGTCCAAAACATGGGGATTTTTTTTGGTGCCTCAAGACATGGCCCTGAGTCATTGTGCCAAATTTCAGCTTATTATAAATTTTTTCCGGGTTTGCATGTATTTTGTATTTCTACCGGACTATAATGGTTCAGTCATACCGTGGTTGACAGTTTAGTAGATAAAACTTGATTGACTAAATTTGATTGTTTTTTAATCACTTTGATTGAATTATTACAGACATGCCGCATTTAACGTGTTTTATTTTATCTCAAAGGGATCATTGCAAAAAGATCAAACCAATTTTGCACCCAAACTTACATGAGTTGGAGAGGAACCTTGAGTTCTACTTGTACAAATATTTCAATGTTTGGGGGGTCAGTTTAAATAACTCATTTGTTAAAAACACAAAACGTTACTTTGTTTCTTGTCATTAAATTTTGGTCTAGCTTCAGTAATTGTCAAATTTCTTGCTTTCAGTTGTTGCGATATTTCTAGGTAAAGAATTAGAGAGATGTTGTTTTACACTTTTTTTATAAGAACCAGTAACTTTAGGGTCGAGGCTGACTGTTCTTAAATTTTTAGCCTCATTTGTTCTAAAACTTTGTTGGGGAATAAAGTGACATAAATGCATTTTTTCTTGGATGAAAGTTGTCTTTTTGTATAGATCACGATTCTTGAAATAGTCTTCAGAAAAATCAACAATGACAATATAGAGAAGACTAAGAAAACTCGGCCGCTTACTTAAAACTGCATTTTGCTTACCCTCACAGGTGGAGTCCTCAAAGACAGCATTATTTTTTGATTGGTTAAAAAAGGAAAATCAAACAAAAGACAACATCAACTTCAAGTCTGTCAATTCGTTTCCTGATTTGAAAAATAATACAATGTGATAGCCATTAGCCAATTATTCAGCTAAGCCAAGTTATACTGAAACTTATTTTAAATCGCATTGTGTGAAAGGTCTAATTGGAGAACGAGAGGGCAAAAAACATTGTAGAAAATTGTTGTTTTTCTGTTGGATAGCTCTAAACCCATACATAGTTATAGCGAGGGACCCTTGGATCCGGACACGAACAATTTTGAGTTGCTAATGCTAAACATGATCGAACCTATCTGCGTGTGAATTCAAAAGAAACTATGTGGTAATAATAAAATGCAATACAATTGGTCGAGCGGTGACGCGTTTGTCTCCGGAGCGAGAGGTTATATTTCAAATCTTGGGCCGGTCAAATTTGGCACAGTGTTGCCAACAGCTTGCCACCGCTGCAATATTTCGTCGAAAGGAGCTGTGTTGCCCGGGCGCAATGACGCGGAATGGGCCCCGCCAACTCATTACAGGCTTTGGCGTGATACAGTGAGTATCATGAAAAGATTCATTTGTTTTTATCCCGATATGTAACTTACGAAACATATCTTGAGAACGCCAACTTGTTCTGAAAATACGCAAGCGCAAAGATTTTGTTTTGAGATAAGAAACTTACTCTAATCACAGACAAAAACGGTCTGGGGCGTGAAACCACATCCGCAAAAAAGTTTTTGTGTTTGAAATCGCCCCTTGGAATCAAGCCCAAATAACAACTATAATAAATGCTTGAATACCTTGAGAGATGCGCGTTGTAGGCTACTTAGTAAATTTTTGCACCACGTCATGAAGAGATGAAGCTGAAAATATCAAAGGTTTATTGTTTTTCTCTTTACGATTGTGGACAGTTTGAAAAAGGCCAAGCCCGGCGCCAGGATAGCGTGACTGGGGGGGGGGGGGGCATACATAAATTTTGGGGGACACGAAAACTTCATTTCTTTGAATTCAAGAGTGTGAACCAAAAAAAAGATGTTCATCGCGAAACTCGACGATATCTGGGGTAAAGATAAAAAGAAAAAAAGGTCTTTATCTCAAAACATACGCAAGTGTCCACGAATTCTGGTCTCATCCCAAAACTGCGCGAATTTCTTCGTAAGCTGAGGTGAGAACCAAAAAAAAAAAAGAAAGGTCTTCATTCCAAAATATACGCGAATTTTCATGAATTCTGGAGTGAAACCACAAAAACAAACAATTTTATTGCAAAATGTACGAAAAAACAGTTCTTGCTCACGAATTCTGGGGGGATAACCAGTATTTTGGGAGTCTCAGCCCTTAAATTGCTCTCCAGTAGCACCGAGCCTCTTGATTTCTTTAGGGCAAAAGCAGTGGTTTGGGGGGGTACGACCACGGAACGCCCCCCGTAGCGCCGAGCCTAAGGGGGCCTTGGTGCAAATGTCTCCAATGCCTTCCTTCCTAATACGACCCTGCTGGGTACTTCAGTTTAGTTTTTGTTATTACTGTTAATACCTAGTGTTGAATTTAACGAAATGTCTTTTGGCGGCCGAAACGTTTTCGCTCATTCATTGATAGGCATTAGATGTGAGACTTCAAGAGAGACATCACATGCACTGAAGTGTAAAGAGAGGATTGGCCTAAAATGAGAATTGAGAAATTGTGGGAAAACTAAACTTTTTCTCACTTTTGTATTTTCAAACTCCTTTGAAAGTCTAATTTTGTATAATCTTAATAAAGCCAGACAAATTGCTATTTTTCTGAAAAAAAAATCACTATAAAGTTATTCAAAAAGGGGACTTTGCCCTTGCCCCAGAACCCCGTTTTTTTTCAAAACTTGAGCTTACGAATATATCCGGTTCGATACCTCAATCAGAGTTAGGCAGCGCAAGTCATAAGAGTTGCGCCGCAAGCGCACGCGCAACTACTCCAGATGGAAATCTTGCGCTGCAAGCCCAAAAAAATAATTGCGCCACAAGCGCAAGTGCGACGTTTTGAAAAGTATAATATTCTAATTGATTCACTGCTCAAACTGCGCTAGGCTACTGTAGAAAACCTAAACTCAAAACAAACTATGCGCGCTACCAAATTAGTAAACAAAAGATTATTGATTTCCTTTAAAAAACACAAAGATTTGAAAATGTGCATCGCTTAACCTTTTTGGGCGAAGAACGTCTTTATACCTAACGAAAAAACGCTCTCAACACCCGCACTTAAAGGGATCGGGATGTTAAAAAATTCCACTTATAGAGTCATTATGTGGTGGTAAGCGAAAGACTTCGGAGTCATTGTTTTTTTGTAATGGTTTGTCAAGAAAATTTTTTACAAGCTACGATGTATATTTTGTGCTTCTGGAGCAATTAGCATCACTTTCTAACGTATGGAGCACGCTAAAAAATCGTCTTGTTTTTTGTTTAAAAAAATTGAACCGTTCAAGATTTGCTTATGAGCTATTATACCACAGTAAACTGCGGCTATTCCAATGTTGTCACTCCTGTTTGCAATATTTTCCAAGTTTTTCCAAACAGTTGTAATTACAGTAATAGTTTTTGTTTTTTCTTGTTTTTGAATTACGGAAAAAAGTCGGATTGTTGCGAATAACGCGTTTAATAACTAAAGCAAGTATAATATTTTTTAGAAACGAGTAGCGTGTTTCTAGAAAGACAATTACAAAAATAATTTTTCGGTTTAAAATCTGACTTTACAGTCATTTTTTAAATTACTCAATTGGAATTTTGATCAATCAATTACTCAATTGAAAAATCAGCAAAAAATGTTTTCGAGAGAAACGTTTCAACGAAAGAAGACCCCTGCTGTAAAACAACAAAGCCTTATGTCTTTTCAGTTTCTTATAGCATTTCCGCGTATAGGCTATACAACAGTTTACGAATACAACAGACTAATATTAATATTGACGACCAGGTGGCCTGGGCCCCTTCAAATCAAATTTTTGCCATCCAATGTATAATCAGGAAGAAATTTTAATTACATTTTAGGACAACTTTTAGGGCAAAAACTTTAATCACATTTGATCGAAAAACAATCATTCCTAATCTTTAGTATTTGAATTGCGATTGCGCTAAAAATTGCTAAAATACTTGCGGCGCAAGCATCAACGCAACCGTCTAAAAATAGTTGCGCCGCAAGTGCCCACATCTGGGTAAATCCGGCCCTGGTTAATGCATTACGTTCAAAACAAGGTTAGATGAGGGCCTGATAGGTTGCAAGTATTAGTACAAAAACCCTTAATTTCACCCGGGTTATACAGTACATTTAAATTGGTTGGCAAAAATTGAATCAAGGGGGCCTGGGCTCCCTATTAGTCAATATTGTTGTTAATTATTATTGCACATGAAGATGCTAAAAGAAATCAAAACTGAAGAAACAAGTTTTTTTGTTACATTTTTATCATTGGTAAAATTTCAATTGGGGAGGGAGGGCGAGCCCCGTGGCTACGCCTATGCGGCAGTAATGTGAAGGTAGCTGACCAGCTGTCATATGTTGATAGAATATGTAGTCTGTTTATATTGCTTGAATACTTTCAGAAATACTTGTACTTGAGTACTTTTAAAACGACTACTTTTTTACTCAAGTACCGGTCCTTTTGTGGCCAGTACTTTGTTACTTTACTTCAAGTAGTTTTTTCGTCAGTAACTAAACTGTTACTCGATTACATTTTTCGAGTACTTTTTACACCACTGACTACAACTGGTGTATATTCGAATTATCATCAAATTTAACGAAATGCAATAGCTTTATTTTTAAGCTCTTTCAAGTTACAAATATTTGGAAAATTTGCCCACCATAATTAAGAAAAATTGTGTCCCTGACCATTTCTATCCTTGGCCTCGAGGAGGTCTGTCCTCAAAAAGTTTATTGGTCTCGGATTTTTTTTTTTCTTTTTTGAGTCCTTGGCCTCGAACGTTGAGCTCTCGACTCCACCTCTGCAATCCTTATTGTTCTTATTAGCCAATTTTTTTAAGTCGAGGCCGGCATTGTGCTTAATTTTGAACAAAAGTGAGCCTTGTGTTTTTATGGGCAAAAATGGGCATTGTGCTTAATTTTGAACAAAAATGAGCCTTGTGTTTTTATAAAATTGTTCTTATAAAAAAAAGAGTATGAGAAAACCTAAATTTCTTTTTTGGATCGGTAATCCAATGCCTTCAATCACATTCTCTTCCGCTGGGCTTGGCCGTACAATACTGATATAGAAAGGCCCCGAGGGAGAGTAAGTTACAAGTGACAGCGAAAACGCACACTTCTTTCATTTATTGACAAACTCAGAGGTGGGCAGTTTTGTACCGAGTACAAAAGTACCGCGGTACTTTTTTGTACTGGTACCGACGGCACTTTTTTTTTTAATGGTACCGAAGTACCGGCATCGCAGTATTTTTTTGAAAAAGTATTCCGTATTTTCAGCTTTTTGTTATCACTTATTGATTGAAAATCAAACTATCTCTTTCTCTTTGGAGTAGAGCTATTAAATTTTTAATTCCATTACGGTTGCTCCAAGGAAAGGTTCAAAGTTTGCTTGTCAACAAGTCAATGAATATGTAATTGCAACATCTCTGCATCCGAAGTTCCGTATTATCTACAGTATGATGTGATCCAAGATGAAAATGATAAAACTCCTTTGTGTATAAAGAAATGCAGCAAACAGTCAAAGCCAAAGTATTTAAGTTGTTACAGCAGAAGTTGGAAGCGCAAGATGCTTCTGATGAGAGCAACGTCATGAACGAAAGTTAACATTTGGTCGAACTTTTTGATTTCTTATAGAAAACATGCAATGACACTGTATTGCCAAAACAATGCTACAAAAATTTTTGAAAGTTTTGTGGATCAAAATCTCTGGGGCAAATTAGTTCATCTACGGTTTGACTTTCAAAATGATGCCCTGAAAAATCTCTTTATTTTGATGAAAGTATAACATGGCACTGCCTTCGAGTGCAGCAGTGGGTGAACGAGAGTTCTCTGTACAGAAAGACATAACCCTGTTTTACGCGGAGTATTTGACCAACTGCATTTAACGGTGGAGGCAAAATGCTCCCCTATCTACCTCATAAACCAAAAGCCATGGGAACACCAAATTTGTTAGAAGGGTTGGTGTTCGCAAACGTTGGTTCCGAGTTTATAACGTCATCATAGTCATGAAACGGCCAGAAAAATGACGTCACGTTTGCAATGACGTCATAGGCGGTTCAAATTATGCACATAGGTTTGTTTTTTAATATGGAATCATAAAATGCTCTAGTCAAAGTAGTTACGTCACAAAAACGTCCTTTGACGCCACCTTAATTGAATTTTGAAAAAAAATGTATAGAATTCTAAGCGACTTTGATAAACCCCAGAATTCAGAAACTTTCTTTTGGCAACTTGAAATTTTCAGAAGTTGTTCGTCATGAAATTTGACTCTAAGTCAAGTTGATTCGAAAAAAAATCTTTTTTCTCAAGGAATTTATTACGAAAAAATCGAGAGGGATGCAAAAATGCCCCCTCCTTGTGTAAAATAGGGTAGTAACCCAAAAGAGTTGGTTTAAGCTAATTAAGTGACGAATTAACGATCTGATTTTTCTCAAAATAAATAGTTGCTAGTAATCTTGGTTTGTCGTGCTTTTTTTTCGCTAAAAATTACAAATTTTTGAAGAAAACGTTCTTCAAAGACTCTAAGACAATTAAGTTGAATCATCAAGTACCGGTACCGACGGTACTTTTTCAAGCTAGTACCGGTACCGCGGTACTTTCAGCAAGCATCGTGCCCACTTCCGCATAAACTCGATTTTCTTTAGTTTTAGGTCCTCCCTGGCCTTCACCTCTGAAATTGCATCCTGAGGAAGGTAAGATTCCTTCGGAACCTATACTTTAGGGTTGTTTAAAAAAGCATTTTTGATGAAAAGTGATGCTGCAAACGGCTTTTCCCGTTGTATTACCCCCCAAAATGATATGAACCAATTTTCACAAAAAAATTTTGATGTTTAGAGGGTGGGCACTCTGTTTTAGTTTATGACGTCATTAAAAAACGTAAAAAAATTATTTTTCGGAAAACACTGGCAAGTGACATATCAACAGACGCAGAATGACCCCCTGAGTCGTAATTTGTTGATTTTTTTGGTTTATTAGCATTACGTAAAAATTATTTCAAAATTTTAAGTAATCATTTTTAGCTAAAATTGCGTCTTTGCACGCTTTACCAAGTATTAAATGGAAGATGTCTTCCAGGTTGCCTCTTGTCCATACAAAATCGTTTCAGTATAAATAATATCAGTCACGCACAACGTCTTTTTAGGTACCGTAATGTACAAATCATAGAGTGCTTATAAATGCTTGTCCATAATCACTTAATTTTTGTGAGTACTTTTTTTAATTTAACATTAATCTTTCAATTGAACTGAAAACATAAATTGCTTTACTGCACAATGTTATTGGATTGAGTAAACAGAAATGATTACCACCAAAAGCGCAACTGAGATTTGGTGGATTGGCAATCCTAAATCTGATCTTAATATCAGCTGCTTACCGACCAATGGTGCTGTCGTCATGCGTTACTTTTGTCACATTTTCAAAAATCAAAATGCCACAAATGCTGCTGCAAAGTAAACGATTGAAGCAGTAACTAAAACTTGGTTGAAATCGTGAATTTCTATGAAATTTAGTGGTAGTTGCATTCAAAATAACTTCTGAAAATGCCACTGTAGGAAGGCAACTGCAACTACTTTTCATAGGAATTCCCGATTTCTGCTTTAATCATTCCTTTTGCAGCATCATTTGTTGTGAAATTTTGATTTTTGAAAATGTGGCCAAAGCAACACATGACATCAAGAGCGTAGCTCGAAATCTGCAATGGGGGAGGCTGTTACGGAGGTCTGGGGGCAGACGCCACAGAGCTCGAAAGTTTGCTTTTTTTTTTCAAAATAACTTAATTTTAGGCCTGTTATGATAAAAATTGATGCTATTAACACACGGCATAGAAACCAGCAGTGGAAAAACATGATTATACTAGTTGCATGAATGGGCTATGTGGGAGGTAGCTGTTGCTAAAATTTTACTTCTTTTATTTTCAACCCCGTAAATCGTAAATTCCTTTATTGGTAGTTCAATAAAACTCTGCAGCAGTATAATCTATTATTCGTCTATATTTTATAGGGAAAGGTATACTTAGGGGGGCTAATGAACGGAAGTGATTGGTAATCAACTAATACTGAATAGCTTCCTCTCCCCCTTATTCCTGAGTTTATATATTTTTTGATAAAAACAATGTTTAGCATTTTTCAATTAGCGATAAAATTAAAATACAATTTTTTGAGTTTTGTTTTGACAAATTAGCCCTCCACAACAAACGTTTTAAAATAAGCTTTAAATAATTTTTTGAATCTTACAGTGCAAAAGACAGTCTCAGAAGTGCTAAAAACGAGGTATTTTCCTTATTCTGCATTTTGGTTGGCAGGCCGATGGGGGACTATAGCCCACTGTGGCAACGCTATTGCATGACATCACCATTAGTCGGCAAGCGGTTGGTATTAAGATCAGATTTAGGATTGCCAATCCACCAAATTTCAATTTCCCTTCTTGTTGTAGTCATTTTTATTTACTCAATCCAATAACATTGTGTAGTAAAACAATTTATGTTTTCAGTGCAATTCAAACGGTAATGTTAAATCTACAAAGCACTCTATGATTTGTACATTACGGTACTTAAAAAGACGTTGTACATGACTGATATCATTTATACTAAAACGATTTTGTATGGACAAGAGGCAACCTGGAAGACATCTTCCATTTATTACTTGGTAAAGTGTGCTAAGACGCAATTTTAGCTAAAAATGATCACGTCATCGACTTAAAATTTTGAAATAATTTTTACGTAATGCTAATAAACCAAAAAAATCAACAAATTACGACTCAGGGGGTCATTCTGCGTCTGTTGATATGTCACTTGCCAGTGTTTTCCGAAAAATAATTTTTTTACGTTTTTTAATGACGTCATAAACTAAAACAGAGTGCCCACCCTCTAAACATCAAAATTTTTTTGTGAAAATTGGTTCATATCATTTTGGGGGGCAATACAACGGGAAAAGCCGTTTGCAGCATCACTTTTCATCAAAAATGCTTTTTTAAACAACCCTAAAGTATACTTATTAGTTAGGGGAGAGGGCCAGGGGGCTGGCTGATAAAAGTAATGCTTTTATTCAGGGTCAAGAGTTCTCTGCAATATTGCATTTGGTTTTGGTGTTAATATGGCTAGAAAAAGTTAGTCTGCAGTTACTTTGGATTCAACTTGATCTTCTGGGTGAACGGATACAGAATTTTAATGATGTCTGCCCCTCCGAACTAGTATTCTAGCATAATTGAAACTATCGAGATAGATGATGGTATTTGATTCAGTTTATTCCATCACTGTCATCAAAACCGAAGCAATTCGTTTTACCAGTGCGTCTGTCTTGCCTGGCACTTATCGTCTCGGAAAGGCACGTTGTAGTGATGGACACAAAGGTATAATAAAAAAAGTGAACATTCAAAACTCGAAACCTCAATATAGACGATTCGCTACAATAATGCTTTTATTTCTATAGATCAGCATCACACGTACTTGATCACTTCAAGCAGGTTGTATTCAAAACAAAAACACTTGTAGTTCGTACGCAAGACTATTTGTTCGTAACGCAGGGCCATTTCGAAAAAAAGGCTTTCACTTGAAGTTATTCCATCGATTTCTATTGTTACAAGTTAGACGTTGGACTTTCAGTCTTACAGATCTTACACCGGGTTTGATTTTAGCCGAAAGCAATTGGTATTTGTCAGCAAGAGCTATGCACTTATGCAGTAGCATCACTGCAAAGAGTAATTATTGTGGGATTGAAAAGATAGGCATACGATACCGTTCTCTGCACTACTGCAAGCAATCTCTCGGCTATGACAAACCGTTAACAAAAAAAAACAGCTGCACAAAAACATAGATTGGTCATATTTTTCGTGGTAAATGAAATTTCTAAACGACACAATCACGCCATAAGCGTAATAAACAACAATTCATCGAAAACATGAAAATAATAAATCTACTACGCAAATACTTCGTACAAACATAGCATCGGACATTCAACAATAACATCTTACGCAAAATACGTCGAATCATCTTCACACAAGCTGTCTATCGGTTGGGGTAAATCACTGTAAATCAGGTACAAAATTTCCCCTGAAGCATGGCAATATTTGAACATCTTAGACAGTATTACAGAACTATACTGTAGACACTCGATTACTGCCTCCCCACTCCCAATTTTGACAAAGCTTTGAATGTTTGCGGAAAACCAATTTATTTATTTATTTAAATTATGTCCTATTAGTGTCGTACAACTTACCCATACAAGTAGAACAAAAAAATACGGTACGTAAGACTGCTCAACAGGGTGGCTGATAACTTGGTATTAAACAAATTTCCAAATCGAAGTCATTCTTGACTAACGGGCCGGGCTGGACACGGAACAACTACCACAGTACAGACAGCTTGAAATGTGTGGTCACGAGTCATCTGAATACACTTGTTTAGAGATAACTTATCTCCTCTATTCAGTATGGTACGATAATCATACTATAACAACAAGTCATTTTTCAGTGTGAAAAAAAGCTGCGCCATTAAAAGCTGGGTCCTGAATTCGCGTCTGCAGATGAAATTTAGAATGGTTTCGCTAATTTATGCATTTGGCTAGAAGTGTTCATTCAATGGTAGTTATGAGTAGTTCCAAACACTTTTCGGCAATGCATGTTAATATTCATCGTTAATATGCTGGATCACACAAACTTAGTAAAGCTTGAAGAAAATTGTACACATTTCTTCAATGCGATGGTATTTTGGCAATACGCCTAACAAATAGATAATATTCATAGAATACGAATTGGTTGTTAACATAACATTATTCTCATCACCAAGAACTGAACATATATCGTTTGTGAAAACGCAAAATCAAGTATTACTGCATTATAGGAAGAAATATTATTTAACGATTTATAAGAGCAGAATTTTAATTATGAGGCAGAGTTAATAAGTAAAAATAGCGAGCAAAAAAACAGGCCTTTTTCCTCAATTATTTCATTTTAGCAGCTACGATGCAGTATAAACTTAGGAAAAAATTGAAGAAAGCTTTGTATGTCGTAGCAAAGAGTTTTTCGTTGGAAAACTCGTACAATATAATGCAAAGCAAACCTACAGAAAAAAGTTTATGTAAACTTCTTTTCGAAGAGCAGCAACAACAAAGTTTTAAATTATCGATGAATGCTTTGAGTAATCAACCTACACAAATATAAAGCTTCAACACTGATGGGAAGAAATAGAGAACTTTTCGTACGGTAGTAACTTTGAAAGTGCAAATATAACAAGCATCGAAATCGTCAAGGAATTTCGGTAATTTCATATTTGCTGAAAAATAAACGCAAAAGTAAATTTTTCACATTAACACAGCGTTGGGCGTTTTGATACAGGATGCCTCGAGTTAGTAATCCTTAGAAAAGGGTTTTCAGTGGCAAAATTGGCTTCTCTAGGAAAGAGGGCGTTGAGTTGCTTTCGTACAACGTGACACGCAGCAATATTCATTATTTTATCCTCGCACAAAGCATTATTAAAAAACATAACGTCCTAAAAAAAACTTTGGCCGATACACACCGATCACCTGGCAGAGACATATTCGATATTCCATTACACGGTAACACTCCCAGCAGTCAGCGCTATGCTTAAAATGTATTACCGTGATCCGGCGGCATTTTTTCCGCTACCTATATTGCTACAATCTATCGCTATTTTCTCTTTTATCTCGAGTTAGTAGATTTTGACGACTCGAAACCGTCGTTCCTGTGGCCTATCGGCTCAAGAGACTTGTCGGACAAATCTCGTACTTCAGTTCGGTTTCCGTTGCGTTCTTTCATTCTTTTTCTGCATAACCTTGCATTCAAATTAGGGTAGCTTTGCCAGCCTTAAGACATAGTAAATCAATGTGCTTAAAAGAAAGCGTTTTTTTTTTCAAAAGTGTGCTACCCGGTCACTGAAAAAATAAAATGGCAGTTTAGGCCTAATTTCGCTGGCATCAATACGAACATTTTTGAAAGTCTCAATTTGACATCACTCTTACATTTCTGCAGGCAGCATCTTGCAGTTTCCTTGCAAAAGCAGCTTAGAAATAAAACTGCTTTAGTTTAGAACCCGACGAGAAACGCAAACTATTTGGCATGCCAATGTAATGCGTAATTAAAGTCCAACTTAATAAGTTATTGTTTAATGTGCATACCTATAAAGTGCATGGGTATATTCATATACTGCATCCATCGATTCAGAGCATAACTGCATCTCCTTGGCAAGTTCTTCTTCCGTCATACCCTGGCAGAGTTGTTTGATAAAAGTTTTTCTATCGGGTAAAATATAAATGGCAACACCCACGGCTTTTTTTACCAACCAAGGATGATATCTAAAAAAATGGCAATTACACATATGTGAATGAATATTTTAAGCATAAAATTCTTTTTCTCTTCAGAAAACAGAACGGCAAGCCATTTTTTCATCGAAAAACTTAATTTTAAGATGCAGTATCAGCATTTATGTTTTGAAGAGTTAAAAGTTTAAAATAAAGTCCATGTTAGCATTGAAACAACTGGATAAAATTACTTTCAGGTAAAAAAAAAACAAATGCTTCGTTGTTGCGAGTAAAATCGATACATTAATACAGTTAATTGAGCAGTATGGGTAACGTGTTCATCTCCGGAGTAAGAGGTCCAAGGTTCAAGCTGTGTTGTTTGCATGCGTAATGACGCAGAGATAAGCCATGCCAACTCGTTACACGCTCGGCGCAATACAAGCAGTACTTGAATTGGGGGGGATGCGTCCCCGCTACAATTTAAGTACTGCTTGAAAAAACTGAGTGTGTAACTAGGGGGGACGCGTCCCTCCATCGAGATTTCAGCGCTGGATGATCAAACGAAGTGCCTGTTAGCACGAATAAATCTCACCAGTTCCGGCCGAATATAGTGCCAAATCGCGGTAAAGACCTTTTTTTTTGGTCTTCACCCGATTTACGGGATAAACATCCTTCAATTTTCGATGAAGACCTTTTTTTTGGGCCTTTAGTCGATTTAGGGTAAAGAAGTACAACTTGCACCATGAATTCCACTAAATTTCATTCGCATTCCGAATGTGCTTGGTCAAGGCTGCAACAGCGTCCCCCCATGCAAAATTTTACAGTTTAAGTACTGATTACAAGTATGTTAGATTTAATTTTGACATCAGTGCATTACCCAAAATAATCAACACTAACTTCTTAAATTTCTTTATTTTTGTCGTGATTTTCTGAATAAATACATTGTTGTGGAAAGTCTCATCATCTTAGTAATGCGTAATCAGCACCGGTAGTAATTAGTAAATGTTTGCAAACACAATGAATCACAATCCTGCTAGCTTATACAACAATACCAGAAGCTGCTAATAAAGAAGGAAGCTCAATAATCGATTCTGATATCAAAAACTGACCATTAAAATGCAGAAGCTACTTTCTTTGTCTGCCACAAAAACCTTATCCCAGATCATTTCCTGGGCGACGTGTATTCTTTAGGAACTTTTCCGATTTGTGATTCTCAGCACCATGTTTAGAACTTATCATCGTGATCCGTCTTTTTTTCCAAAGAGCATCCATATTGTTACAATCAATCCCTTCTTTCTATTTATTTTATCTCGAATTAAATGACTACGACATTTGACGATTCGACAAACAGCCAACAAAATTAGCCATTTGCATAAAAATTAACAAAATCTAGCTCGCCATTTATTGACCAAAATTGCCAATTACCAACGACTAAAACAATTGTTTTAAAATGTTCGTGTCTTTGAAGCAGCTTACGCTGGTCATGAAGAATCGTCAGAATAGTGAGCGCAGGAAAAGGAGCGGCGAAGCTAAGCTAACTGTACATACTTTGCCATTGGAGATGCATGATATGCATTGTATCCCATTGCAGACACTTTTCCGCCATCTTCATTTCTTGCGAGCTTGCCAATGAATAACAAGAGGAATTTTAATGCTCTGTGTAAGCGAAGTAATGTTCGGCAACCATATGCTTTAACCTGCGTAGTATTTCATTAAAATCTAACTAAAAAATTCAGCAACTACTTGTAAATAAATTCTTAGGGAGGTCAATTAGTCGAGCTACTACTGCACTAGCGTTTGAAGTAAAAGGTCTAGGGTCTATTTCCGGGATGGTCAAACTAGATACAATTTGCCAACAGCAGCTAGCCTCACCGCAACACTTCTTTGTAAGGAGATGCAAACTAGTCAGGTGCAATGACGTGAAGATGCTCCTCCAAAATCGCTATACACTTCGACAGAATACAGTGAGCATAATGAAGATTTGATCCTATGATTTTGAAAACAAAGCTGAAGTCACAGTGTCCCACCTAAGCCAATTTTTGTCAGCCAATTAGCGGTTTGCCGGAACAAGGGTAAATAATTTTTGGCAATCACCGCTTTAAAAAACTGCAGGGTTCGAAATTAACACTAGCCCGCTTGCCTTATGAAATCGCCTGGGGCAAGTTTTTTTACGACTTATTTTGCCCGACAGGCAAGCTAACAAAATACAGCGTATTACACAACATCAAACAAGATTATTTAGAGTTAACCGCTGTTTCAAATATCACAAGTACAACATACCCTGCGCTGCATGAAGACGACGTCAAGATTTTTACAATTTTTTTTCTTACGATTATTTTGAAGATCTTTTAGCTCCTATAACTTTCGCAAAAAATTTCGGCTTTTTAGCTGGTGTAGTTTCCAAAAAATATTCGCAATTGAAAAAGCATTACAATCAAAAAATCAATTTTGCGTAATGCATTTAGAAAAAGTTATTTCTTTCGTCACCTACCATAACAATCGCGCGTAAAAACTTGATTCTAGAAATAGTATAGACGTATAATGCAAATTCAGAGTTTTTGCCAAGAACTATATTTAAAAAAATTTTTCTAAAGTTAAATAACCTCTAAATTAATTAAGCCTATTTCTTTGCGGGCAAGTAGACATTTGACATCACTTTCCCGACGGGCAGGTTGTTAAAAAAGTTATATTCGACCCCTGTAAAGTCAACAAATTTGTGAAAATATGACTTTTAGCATTCTTCAATACCGGATTCGTATGAAAGCAACGGCACTTCAATTTTTTTACAGCTTTGTTTCCAAACAATTTGGGCGGCACTTGCAGGTAAACATAAAGCAAACACTGCTCAAAGATTGTTTGAAATAGGGAGAGTAGGTATAATGTACTGGGAGTTTGCTCAAGACCACACATAGTCTACTGCGCTTGTTTAGTAATTACCAAACAGACATGCATGGTTGTATGAAGCAACAAATAACACAACACTCTAACCAAAGTAAACACGCTATGCTCATATTATTACTTGGATTAAAAAGCTAGTCTACAATATATGCTGTACTGACAGATAAACCATAGTATTTTAATTACATGAAAAAATTCCAGAAAATCACTAATCTATTACAACACTTAAACCCGGTATACCACACTGGGTGAAAAATCGTGAGCGTATCCTTGCAATTTAAGACAACAGGTGATAAGCCGGTATGCTGGGCAATGGGCATACCGAATTTCTGATCAAAATAAACCAAAAATACGCTCGTGCGCTCATAATTTTACAGCCAGCGTAGACTGAGCCTTAGTTATGCCCAACAAAAACGTTTTCAACAAAATGCACTTAAAATGCAATGAAATTTAAGAATTATTTAACACTACAACACGGAAAAAACGATAACGTACCGATTTTGAAGGTGCATCTTTATAGTTTATCAATCCATTAGTTTTTTCATATTTTATCATTTTTTCAATAGTTTCATAATCGTCTCTGGCGTCGGAATTTCGAAAGTCACGTAAAATTCCGACCTTGTCCACTACATCTGAACTGACAAATGTAAAAGCAGTTCCCATAGAGTTCAGGAATCTAAAAATTGTAGTCATGTTTTTAAAAGCATTAAGTGCTTTAGCTTCTTCATTTTGCTACATTTATTCCACTTCAGCGTTACTGAAAGAATTTATTTTTAGTTGGTGTTACAGTAAGTGCGACTTCAAACGAATGCAGGGCTCGCTAGTATTTGTAAGACTTTTATTTTTACTCGGCGATCAACGACAAACTGCAATTTGAAGTTTATTAAATCGTTTGTAACTCAAAAATGGCTAAACAAAGAATGACAAAATTTGAGCATACCACACAACTTATGCACGAACGAAATAATAAGGACAAGAAAATATTACCCTAACCCTACAGCAACCACTTCATCAAAGAAGGAACTGCAAAATTAAATTCTCTTGAAGTATTTACACAGTTCAACTGCTCGTAAGTGTTATGCGGCAAACCAATTTAAAAGCTTGACAATACTTCGCCAGAACAAGTTAAAAATTAAAATTAGTAAAAACATCTATTAAAGATTGCCTTCAAGTGGCAGTTTTGCCGTTAGGGGGGTGACAGTAAATCTTATTTAAATAAAATATATTCGATATTCAAAATAGCATCAAATAAAATATTTTTATTTGAATAAAATTTACTGTCACCCCCTGAAGAGCCTAATGATCACACACGAAACCCGACATAAGGCGCAAGGGCGTGAGGGTATACAGACATGAGAGCACAGAGGCGTAAATCTGCAATATGCGCGAACATTTCCGTGCTTCGGAAAATAATAATGTACTCAAAGAACGAACTTGATTGTTTCTTAATGAGTATTTTATTTCAGTTTTGAAAGTCAAGTTTTGAGCATTTTCCGAATTTAAATTCGACTTTTGTTAAAATGTAAGCGGGGTTTCAAAATTTATTCTTTCGGAAAAAATTAAAAACACCGAATAGGTTAGTGATTGTTTTCACACGCAATCATTTAACGATTGCACTCAATCCGTAAAGCAAACAACAATAATTATTAGTTCTTTGTCCGGCTGCGAAGCAAACACGTTTTCCAATCACATGCACGTGTACTAAACCGTGGGTAGTCATTATCTAGAGTTTAGAGAAATCTATCGTTTTTTTTTAATGTTTACTTGCTGCAATTTATTTTAAAAAATTGACCGATTACGTTTCTTCGACTACATAATTATTTTTCGAAGCACGAAAACGTTAGCACAGATTGCAGAGTTATGTCTCTGTGCCCGACGTCCCTGCGTTCTAGTCTGGCCCTTATGCCGTAGGTCGGATGAAACAGCTTCAACAAAGTTCACAATAACGGTATGACTAACCTAATGAGCTCTTCCCAAGCATTCAAATAGCAATCCATATCTACTTCTTGTGCATTTTCTGACTTTGCACATTCTTGAAATAACACTGACATATTTTTGGCAGAAAATACTTGCCCAGAACATTCACCAGTTCTACTAGAGGCCATGTTATCAGATACAACCTCTTCACGATCTACCTAAAAAAGCATCAAAACATTTAAAGAAATAAAAAAAAGAAGCACCTCAGGTGTTACCACATGATTTAGAGCATGAGTATATGAATGAGTAGTGTCTGTAACTCTGCTACTACTTTGGGAGTAAAATATATATATTGATAAAGATTTTTTTTTCGCTAAAACTTTTTCCAAATTTGGAAGCATTTTTGAGCCATTTACATTTTTCAGTCATTTTCACAATTGCAAGCACAATTTGAGAACTTGAGTCTTTATACACAAACATACAAAATCTTTTTCGTTTTTTTCAGTGGCTAAACAGTTTTCGGTCATTCACTAATACACTAAGTCAATGAACAACAAACTTAACCTTGTCTATCAACAATAATTTAAATTTTTTAACTTAGTAATTTTTTAATGTTTATATGCTTTCCGGTCTGAACACTATAAATACCATCTTGGTTTGTTTTTCTAATTAACGACTAATTTAAATAAATGAACGAAAAGTTCTGCATATATTTTACTGAAACTCTTGAAGTTGTGTTTGCATGTTTTCAAAATGGACAAAAAGCTATTTTAAAATTCCATTTGGCTGAAAATTCTTTCAAAAAATTTCAAGTGAGCACATAAGCCTTACGTGAGAAGAGCTACTAGAACTAGTTAAACCATGCCATGCTTTAGTTTCATCAAGCAGTTATCAATGCTGATGCATCCATCACGCAGTATCATGATTTGAATGCATCAAGCAGGTTAGCTATCAAATCCAATCTTTAACTGTCAAATGTCATCTAATACCATAACTAAACGTTGTAAACAGATCTCAAACATTGTAATTCAAAATACTTCACTTGAAAAAAAATACGCTATAATCAAATGATCATAAGACAAGACAAAATATTATTGAGCGCAACAGCAAGAAGAGCAATCATTTTGTTGAGAATGAAGATCAGAAAGACTGAGTTGAGTCCTTGCTACTGAACTAAAAAAACATCTGCATCTCTTATTTTTAAAAATGTCCATTAACTCGTCGCTAACCATATTTCTTTGTTCAGTTTAATTAAAAGACCACAAAATGAAGATGCAGCATTGTGTCCTTCTTACCACACTAAAGGCATCTGTATCTTTTAAAAAAATTAGTTGGATACCAGTGACTAGCCCTGATTCTTTGTTGAGTTTCACAAAAAGTAAAAAACTTGAAATTACTCAAGTTATAGCCTAAAGGCAGTAGCTGACTTGATGACTGTCCTTCTGGTGCTTTCACCAGCATGTCCATTGCTTCATGATCTACCAGCAAAATTTTGGGAAAAATACAGTATTTTCATTGCAAATTTTTTTATTGTATTTTTCATCAAATTAATACACACGAAGTTTATTCAATACAAGCTGTGTTCATAAAAATACCACAGTTTACAAATTAATTTTCGGCCAAATAAATTTTTCTGTGCCAACACATCTACCTCAAAGCCAAAATTTGACAAATTGAGGAGTCAAAACCACCAAAAAATCCACCATCTTGTTCGGAAACGACCTCAATCAAGTCATCATTTTCCAAGTTCAACAATTTTGCAGTATCATTTCCATGAATACGACGTCCATTAATTAGGAATCTAACCAAATTAATGGCCAACCCCCTTTTGTCACAAAATAATCGAAACATGCTCTTTAAAGGGATGTTTCGCCTGACTTTAACCTTCATTATATTTCCATTTTGATCTAACTTTAGTTGAATGTACTCATCTTCATTTATAGAAACATTTTCTTGGTTTTGTATTTTGAAGCATGGAGTTTTTCTTTCCAACTGAGACGCATTTTTACTTTGAGTCAGACTTTCAATCAGGCTCTCGAGTCCTTGGTTACGTGGAATATTGTGGACTGGTGTGGAAATAGCTGAACGGCAAACTGGGCACCTCTTTACTGCAGATGCACACATTTCAGAAATACATTGGCTGCAGTAGCTGTGTCCACATGATAGCATTTTTATTGGAATCTTAAATGGCTCTTTGCATATAGGACAATTAGGAATATCGATCTCAGACATAATTATTCTTAAATTTTGAAGTAGTTGCTACTGATCCTCTTTTTTAAATAGAATCTTAATCAAATGCTCTTATCGTTTGATTCAGCATAAATGGTAACTGAGGTAATAGGTATAAATATATTGTGCTGTATCCTACTGAGAAAAACATAAATTTGGAAATATAAGTCATTTCAAAAACAAAATATTTCAATTTATAAGAAAATTTTAAGTTGAAGACAATAAAACAAAAATAAATATTCATCTGCTCATTTTTTATTTGTTTTTTTTTTAAGAGTGAGATTAGGCTTTGGTTAGGGTTAGTTCTGATTTTGGTTTTAGAGTTAAGATTTGAGTTTGGATTAGATTTAGATCAGAATTACCTCTTCATGATAAAAAAGATCTGAGACAAACATTTCTGAGGAAATCACAAAATAGTCTCTTTTGTCTAACCTAACCAGTAACCTTAATCAACTAATCTTAACCCAAACTCAAGGTTTGCCAGAAGAATTGTCACACAACAGTCTAAATCTTGCCCTAACTTGAACCAGCAAGGAACCAATGTGCTGTATGGCAAGTCTTTTAATTAACCTGAACAGACACTCAACCTCTCCTATATTTCTGATTTACAAATGAAAAACCCAACGATTTTTGTTTAGCCCATCAAAGTGTGGCAAATTTTTCATGTTCCTATATACTTGATGCAAATCTTCTGGCACTGGGCAACAGTAGTCTAATGAGTAAAATCACAAATCAACTAGATGTTCATTTTTCCAGAGGAAAATAATGCAGGACTTCTGCCCATTCCTTTTCACCAGCATTCTCCCTTTCATACTTTGAAGGTTACCGATATTTCTGTAAAACTCAATCGTATGCAATGCAAACAAAGTATTTTGTCTGATAAAAATAAAATGTTGATTTTAAATATTTATGGCTTGGGTAAAACAGATGCCCAACTAAGTATTTAAACCCAGCTCTGTTCACTCACTACAATTTCAAACACTGGTGTCTTTAACCATTATGCCAGCACAGCACATGAACCCAGATGACTAAAATCAATTGTTAAATTTAACTTTCAAAAAGTGATTTTTGGCGAGGTTTATTTGGGGTGTTTCCGAGATTTTTGGTGAGGTCCATTTGGGGTGTTTCCGGGGTTTGGGACCCCTAGACTATGCAAAAAAAATATGTCTCTTAAAACATCTACTGATATCAAAAAAAAAACTAGAGCCCCAGCTTAGGCCAATCAAAAAATTGGTTTTTGGAGGTCCATTTTGGACAAGATTCAACAGGGGTGGTACCCAGAGTTCCCTCTTAGATTTTGGTGAGTCAGCCTGCGCCCAAAAATTCGGCAGTTTTCCTATAGTAAACAATGAAAAATCCAAAAATGAGTTGGCACACGTGCAACAAAAATGCTGATTCACTGATAAAAATCGACCTAATGGTTACATAGGTGGTACCCCCACACTATGTCAAAATTTTTGTCTTCCTGATATCAATAAAAACTAAAGCCTAAGCTTAAGCCACTCAACACACTGATTTTGGGGGGTTTATTTCAGGGTTTCTGGGGGGAGATGGTGGCCCAAAACTATGTCCAAGCATTTGTCTGTTAAATATCTACTGAGATAAAAAAAAAACTATAGCACCCTAGCTTAAGCGATTAAAAAATCGAGCTTAGGGGGGCCCATTTGGGAAGGTTCCGGGTGGTTGGTACACCAAACTATGTCAAAATATTTGTCTGTTAAATATTTATTGATATAAAAAAAGAATAAAAAAAACTAGTGCGCTAGCTTAAGCTGTTAAAAAAAATTGATTATTGGGTGTCTTCACAGAGAATGAAACCTGATTCCCTCTGTTCATAGCTAGTACCAAAACAACAATATTAAAAGTGATTTTGTCAAAATCAAAAAATTATTAAATAAAGTCGCAAGATTCCATATAATCTAGGTTTGAGAAAAAGCGATAGCCAACTAGATAATTGAACCCAGGTATAGTCACTTACATAAGTTTCATTCACTAGTGTCGTAAATCTCTAGGCCATAGTAGCACACGTGCACATTAGGGTAATGAATGTTTCAACTTTTTGAATAAACCTACATTCCTGGCCTTGCAATAAATAAAGTTTTTTATATCAAGTATTTTTAAACAAAAAAAAAAAACCTGGCGCAGCTAATGTTTCAAAATTTTCCAGATTTTTGGCACATTTTAACATGTCAATCATGCTTTTTCAAGCAATTTCACTGTTTAATTTAAAAGATTTCTACAATAGTAATGATTGTGAAAGGAACCGTAGCCAGAAGGGCTGAAACCATCTTAGAAGAGCTTAAGTTGTATGGTTGGGTTGGCAGATATGCAGACTGAATTGAGAAAGCTCTAAGGAACTTTCTTTTGCCTCAAGATTCTGTCTCGCTGGCCACTAGTGAACTCTTTTTTAGTTTAATGTTGGCCAGCTTTCCAACCGTGACAAACAGACAGCTTAATAAAAGCTTTAACTTTATTTCATAATGATGCTTGGATCACAAAAATCCAGTGTTTTCTTTCACATAGCGCCTTTAAAAAAAAATACTGGAGCTTTCGCTTAAGCCATTCAAAAAATTGATTTTTTTAAGGTTTACTTGGGGATTTTGAGCAGAGGGGTGGTACTCTCAACTTATGTCCAAGTATTTGTCTCTTTAGTATTTCGTGATATCAAAAAAACTAGAACCCTAGCTTAAGAGATTACAAAAATTGATTTTTGGTCGTCCATTTGGGGGTTCTAGGTGTTTGGTATCCCAAACTATGTCAAAATAATTTTCCATTAAATATTTACTGGTTAAAAAAGTGATTTTTTTGGTTACATTTGGAAACGTTTCCAAGGGGAAGGTGGCCCCAAACTATGTCCAGGTATTTGTCTCTTTAATATCTCTTGACATCAAAAAAAGTAGCACCCTAGCTTAAGCCGTCAAAAAAATAGATTTTTGGGGGGTCCACTAGGGAATTTTGGGAAGTTGGTACCCACAAACTATGTCAAAATATTGAAAACTAGTCTTTTAAACTTGTACTGAGATCAAAAAAAAAAAAGAAAAACTAGCACGCTAGCTTAAACTGTTCACAATTGATTTTTGGAGAGTCTTCACAAAAAATGAAACCTAAAATTCTTTGATCATATCTAGTGTCAAAACAAACAATAATAAAAGCAATTTTGTCCTAATTGAAAAAAATTTTAAATGCTAGATTCAATATAATCTTGGTATGATAAAAGTGACGTCCAACAAGATAATTGAACCCAGGTCTAGTCACTCACTTAGGTTTCAAGCACTGACGCCTTTAACCACTAAGCCACGGCAGCATGCACGCATGTGTAACTAAAATCACTTTATAAACTTTGCTATCACAAGTTTTGGGTGCATCTGCCCAAAAACCATGTGACGAAGCACCTCCAAAAATGCAGGTGCACAACTTCATAGACTTATCATATCTCCAACTTTCAAGTTTCTAGCTTTGGTGGTTTTGGGAGTTTTTGTGTCAATAAAAAGTGCTTAAATAAATAAATGAAGAAAAAAAAGTGTCTAAATCATCATGATTTAATTTTGGGAGCTGAAACTGCATGCCCAGGCACTTCCAACTTCAAAACTTTATTCTCCTCTTGCGATTAGTTTTTGAGCTAGAGCTGTTTAAACCTTCGATTAGCATTTCAGTTTTTGGCTTAGAAACCCGTATCACGTGACCGATCGCCCCCAAAATTTTCACTAAGAATGATTCGTATGTGCCCAATCTAAGTTCTAAATTTCAAGTTTCTACCTTTAGCTGTTTCAAAGTTATAGGGTTTTCGACCTTTGGTTGCCAAATTCGTAATTTTGCATAAAAAAACATAGGGTCTTCCAATTGCGAAGCATTGTGGAAGTCCCAATTACTCTATAGCAGTGTAGGGCAAGTTAATGAAAAATGTTAACTTAGTTAAGAGTTAATTCGCTAAGAATTTTCAAGCAATTTTTTAACTCAGTTAGAGTTAAGTAGTTAACTGAAAAACAAAAGTAACGCAATTTAAAAGTTAAAAGTTTTTTTAATTCAATATCAACCTGCAGTTGATGCCCAATAAAATGATTCCATATCCATACAAGATAAAAATTACTCATTCTGATTTCTGTTACTATGGTATTTACTGTTCTAATAAAAATAGACACAGTGGAAGCCTTTTTTATTTTATTCTTTATTTCTATGAAAACGAATTCTGAACGAATAAACTGTCAGGCATGTACCATTGTGATGTTGTTTGAATTACTACCACAGTATAATTATTACGGCACTATGTTAATATTATTATGGCTTTATACTCGATTGCAAACAATTATTATTATTATGGCATTAGGACACTTGATGTAGCCTAGAAATTTAACAAATTAACGTAAACATTGAAGTAGTTTAACGAAAGTTATAGTTAATAAGTTAACTCACAAAAACTTTTTAACTCGTTAATGAAAAACTTAACTTTGTTAGTAACAAATTAACAAGTTAATGCCCCACACTGCCCTATAGCATAACATTACAGATTAGATTACCTCTACAGTGTAGTCACTTTCTCAATTCTAAAACTAATTTAATCTGTTCATAAACCAAAATACAGCAGCCTAATGAACTTAAAATTGTTTTACTCATTAATTTGCAATGTGGCCTAGCCCACCCAATGCCTTGGTCTAAGCATTTCTAATTAATCACCGTAATTTACAGTAGATATAATGTCCCATACAGCCATACACAGTCAGACAGTAGCTAATAGTCCACTACTGACTAAGTCTTTCTTACCCAACTAGGTAGCCTATTGTGGTGTAAAAATTATAATCAGGGAAATTCAAAATTGTACAACCATCTATGAACTGTTAAATTAATCGATGAAGTTAATTCTAGGCAATGTAGTGGTATTTATTCAGTTTTTAACTTTTGGTTCAATTGTCTCAAATCAGAATCAAACACAACACCCACCACTAAGCCTCTTTTTTTACTAGATTACCATAATTACTAGTTTACCATACTGTATCGTCACTCCCACTGTTTCCTTGTGCAACTGCATATGCAAAGGAAGACTACTAACACAAATCCTCTTGAGTATGACCTAGCTATCAATTATTTAATAGTGACGATCGGTGAGGGGCATCAGATCTCATCTGTATTTATTCAAAGTAATATACCTTTTAAATAATATTTTATAGTTTAGTTATTTTTGCTTTCATGGCTAGTTGACCACAAGCAAAGCGTATTCTGCAAAGCAATTGGCGAAACCTATCGGCAGGCAGTCAAATATTTAAGTTTTCGGTATTGTGGCGCTAAACGATTTATATGCAGTTGCTGTAGTTTGACTGCGCTGGAAGGTATCAAAGTGAAGTTGTGAAAACCCAAAATGGCGTAGCAAAAAGAAACCATGTAACGCCCCGCCTCTGTATTAACCAATCAAATTTGGTCAAGTGAAGAAACATCACGATTGACGTCATCCTAGGTTTTCAGATAGCGAGCGTGATTACCTTCCCTTCAGCTGCTTGTGTTTGTGTTTGCGCGATCAACTGTTACAGACCTGTCAATCAAATTAACTACCCTTAAACACATATAATAGGTGGGCACAAGTCCGTTAATCGTTAATTATGAAGCTAACTTTTTCATCAACTCATTAATCCTATAAAAAGTTTTTTCATGTTGACTAAATAAACTTTCATTAAGTTCTGCTAACAGATTATATTAACTTCCGTAAAGGTTTTCATCGTTAATATCTTGCACCATTCATTCATCGGACCGGTACAAGCCAGTTTGCACAGGTAACACTTGTTGCGTATTAGCACGAGGTTTATAGAAAAAAGCGAAGAAAGGAGCTTTTTTTTGTGGCGAACAATAAGTTGCAGCCTCATAGGTCTATTAATTATCGCTATTCACAGTTTCTAAAGATTTTCCGATTGCAGCTTCGTTAGTGCATTTGAACTTGTTTTTAGCTAGAAATTAGATTGGACTCTTAAAAACTAACTTCCAAAACACAAAAAGACCACCATAGCAATAAATATTTCCTTACAATCAGCTCAACAGCATCAATACGTGTTCTAGAAGGGAGTGAATAAAAAGAAACGCAAATTACACGCAAAATATTAACGAATTAACGGACTTTATTAACTTCCATTACTAAGGCTGAAAACAACAGATTAACGTTAACGGAGGTGTGAAGTTTGTTAACGGACTAGTTGTTAACAAAGCTAATGTTTTGCATTAACTTGCCCACCTAAGCTTAAACATCATAATACTTTCTCCGTATCAAACAATAAACATTAAAAGACTTGCAAGGTTTTCTAGCAAAAATACCTAGAATGAGGAAAACTTAAAATTTGTCAGAGTACATTACAACAGTAATATAATGCAACAAACGTTGTGAATAGTTTATTGGGATGTTCCTTCACTCAAAAAAACTTTTGAAGAAAAAAAGAAATTGTTGCTGTAGGTAGACCCAAACTCGTTGAAAGATCGTTAAAACATATCAAATCATTTTCTCAAAATATAAAGGAACAAGACAGACTTTCAGATTTAGGCTTTATATCCATTGCATCACAATTACTGACAGAAGTCATGGAAACCAAATCTTTCAGGATTCAGTCATAACAGAATTTGCTTCAGCAGAAAAGCGAATGGAATTTATTTTTAAATG
The DNA here is from genome assembly GCA_963965965.1 of Trididemnum nubilum. Taxonomy (NCBI): domain Eukaryota; kingdom Metazoa; phylum Chordata; class Ascidiacea; order Aplousobranchia; family Didemnidae; genus Trididemnum; species Trididemnum nubilum. The sequence continues at coordinate 33,656,462 of OZ014471.1, forward strand.
ACTTTCTTGCATCTGCAGTAATTCTGAAACTTTGTCGATTTTAGTGCTCTGCATTTTGTAGTAAACAGTTTTGCTTGAATTGCTAATCAAACGGTCAAAGCTGTTTCAGCTTGAACTATTTCTTTGCTTTTTGTAGGCAACTGATCATTGAATGAGATAAAGGCGTGTTAAAAGTTCTAATCAATTCCTTGGATTGAGTGTAGCACTGAGTGTAGAAGTTATAGTTTATCTTTTTCATTTTTCTACACCTCCACTATACTCATTTCACTCAACAGCTGAAGCAAGATGAAAAAAATTAACTTCAGCTATGCTACCCTCAATTTGAGCCAAAACTTTTTACTCCCAAATGTGCTTTTGCTACTCCTCCCCAGACAAACTTTGTCTTTCAATTTCTATTTTTAAATAGTATCAGTACAGTACAAACCCAGTATAAATATCAAATGCCACCTATACAGATGGACATAATTTTAAATGCGCAGACCGGATGCGCAATTACTTTATGTACGAAAATAAACGACGCAATAAATTTTTAATTCAATACCCAAAACTTTTTGCCACCGATCGTCACTGTTGTTTAATGATACTAATATGAACATTGTTTAGTAGCTGAATATAACTTAGAAAAACTGTCCAATTAACAATATTTATTACCGGTACTTTTTCATGCTTACTCTGATTAATTCTAACTACAGTAAATGCTATTGACACATCATTTGAACTATCGCTGCCTTTATCAATTTACTACATGTTTCAAATCAATAAAATGGTACAAATAATATGGTTATTGGTCAAATTGGTACCGGTATGTATATTTGTATGATTGGTTTGTTCTGCATGCTTTGCTGTGTTTGCATTTAAATTTCTCTCTCTCTAATAATTTGACAACTGCAAATTTAAAAAAAACTTACTAGGTACCGGTACCAGTACCGGTACTTACTAGTAACTTAGGTTTCCTCAGGCTAGTTGTTGTGTTTACTTTTTAGCTCAGGCTGAGTTCAACACAACAACTTTCAACACTTTATTGGCAGTGTGACTGCAGTGTCTCTCTCTCAGGTCTACATCAAATGACAATCAATTACTTAGGCCTACAATTAAAATGGATTGAAACATTTACTTATTTGATATGGTTACCAGTGACTGTGTCACAATGATTTTGCCACAAAGTGAGGGTTAGGGCAAGATAACTCTGGGGATAAAATCAATGCTTTAATTTTAATAGGCCTGATGCAATAGGCCTACTACAATGAAGCTGGCAGATAGGCCAGGGCCTATTCTGTCTTTAGAATGAATCCATGTAATCAATTCAAATCCATGTAATTAAAATCCATGTAATCACTTTCTGACAAAATCACTGCCAACCTCTTATATCTAGGCCTACGGTACTTTTTTATTAATTTGGACCCAAATCTAATCCCAACTCAAATCCTTACTGGTACTTCAAATTCATCCAAAACTAACCCAAATCTAATCCCAACTCAAATCCTTACTGGTACTTCAAATTCATCCAAAACTAACTCAAACTCTAATCTTGACCCTTGTTAAAAAAAAAAACAAAAGGAAAAATGTGCCAATGAATACCGTACCAGTATATCTCATTTTTGTTTTATTCTCTTTATTAACTTAAAATCCGTGGATTTAGATCGTGATTGCACAGAGACCTAGGCCTATATTGGTGGAGGCAGACGCTAACGTCTACCAGTTTTGTTTTTTTTATAGGTAAATTCTGAATTGTAAGCTATAGGCTACTTCTTTTTTAGATTTCTAGAAAGTGGCTATTTTGCCTCTAGAGGTAAAATAGTGTTTTTCCTCTGTTAGGGTAAGGGTTGGGATTACGTTTAGTGAGTTTGGGTTAGGATTAGGCTTAGGGCTATTATGGCACTTGCGGCAAAATAACCGTTAAGAGTCAAGACTATTTTGCCGCCAAATGGCAAAAGAACATGGAGTTATTTTGCCTCCAGAGGCAAAATAGCCACTGCCTTTTATGTAATTTGTAAGCCAGTAGGCTTGTAGCCAAGCAATTTTCACAACTTTCCTTCGGATGAAACCATGAAGCACCATGAAGATTCACGTGGTTATCCCCGCAAGTACTGCTACAGGAAACGAAACAGTAAACTCTTTTGGCTTACCAGTTACCACCTCTGACCTGTTCGAACTGTCCACTAGCTGACCGAGCTAGGACTCAAGTAGCGCTGCCGACAAACCTCAGAAACGAAACCCAACTTAAATTTAGTTGTCACTTGGTATGTTGCAATTTGCAGCTGCAATCCAGACTCCGAACGTACGGATTACTGCTGAGTTCTGAATCCACTCCAACTTCCAATTTTACGAAGAGCTAGTCGTGCAAAACTTACGCAGGGAGCCGCACTCAAGCATAACGGTACGTCGCTTTTGTAAGCTAAAAAGCTGCTGCTACGTAATTGCTATCCACTCAGGCTGGCATCGCTGCCCTAACCCTAACCGTAATGCAAGGTTTTGAACCAAAAAAAGATAACTACGTACGTCTCCATCCAGGTTCCTGCATACTGTATCACATATGCACAACCCATCCGCGAATCGAACCCAGGTACCAAGGGTCGATAGCTAAGCGTACTAACCACTCGACCACCCAGCTTGCAAGATTGTAGAGACAAAATGTTGTATTTAAACCAAATGTATGAGAAAAAGGCAAAACAGGGTTACGCTTCAATGCGGCTGCCTACGTGACTTTTGCATGACTAGCTTCTACTTCCAATTTTAGTAAAAGCTAGTCGTGCAAACACTTACGCACGAGCCATTGCCTTTTTCTCATACATTTGGTTTAAATACGACATTTTGTCACTGCAATGCTGCAAGCTGGGTGGTCTAGTGGTTAGTATACTCAGCTCTCGACCATCTACACTCAGGTGCAATTAGCAGATGGGTTGTGCAAATGTGATACAGCATGCAGGAACCTTGAAGGAGTTGCTCATAGCTGTCTTTTTTTGCTTCAAAACCTTGCATTACAGTTAGGGTTAGGGCAGCGATGCCAGCCTGAGGGGATAGCAATTACGTAGCAGCAGCTTTTTAGCTTACGAAAGCGACGTACTGTTACGCTTGAGTGCGACTCCCTGCATAAGTTTTGCATGACTAGCTCCTCGTCCCAATTTTACGAGAAGCTAGTCATGCAGAAGTCACGTAGGCAGTCGCGATGAAGCATAACGGTACGTCGTTTTCGTAAGCGAAAAAGCGGCTGCCACGAGCGTCTATACTCCGTATACTTTCATTTCACGCGTTCATAACCCAAGCACGAATCGAACCAGAGTACGATGGTTGGAAGGCGAACCACTCGACTACGCAGGTCGCAGCAATGCAGTAGCAAAATGTCATATTTAAACCAAATGTATGAGAAAAAGGCAATAGAGAGTTACGCTTTAACGCGGCTGCCTACGTGACTTTTGCATGACTAGCTTCTACTTCCAATTCTAGAATAATATAGTGCTAAAGTGCGGTAAAGACTTTTATTTTGGTCTTCACTCGATTTAAGGGAAAAATATCCTTCAATTTTCGGTGAAGACCTTTCGATTTTTAGTTGGTCTTTACTGGATTTAGGGGAAAGAAGTAGGCTACAACTTGAATCATAACGTCCACTAAATTTTATTTGCTTTCCGAATGCGTTTGGTCAAGGCTGCAAAAACGTCCCCCCCCCCATGCAAAATTTTACAGTTTTAGTGCTGTCAGAGAGTGTTGCTAATGCTCCAAAAGTACAAATGCATTGAAGCTAGTAACCGATTTCCTTGACGAGCCAGTATAATTTAAAAAAAAGATTCCGAAATCGTTCGCTTGCTGATACATGAGAACTTAATTAGTGGAATTTTTTAACACTCCGATTTGTTTAAGTGCGGGTGTTGAAGGTCTTTTTTCATTAAGTATAAAGACATTTTTTGCCCAAAGATTTTAAGCGATGGGCATTTTCAAATGCTTGTATTTTTTTAAAGAAAATCAATAATTTTTGTTTACTAAGTTGGTAGCGTACGTAATTTGTTTTGAATATTGGCTTTGTACCGTTACCTAGCCCAGTTTGAGCAGTGAGTCAAGTAGAATAAATCCTTTTCAAAGCGTCACACTTGCACGTGCGCTTGCGCCGCAATTCCTTTTTTTGAGCTTGCGGAAACGCTTGCAGCGCAAGAATTTCGGAGTAGTTGCGCGTGAGGCGCAACTTTTATGACTTACGCTGCCCATCTTTGCCCGTACCAGTACAAAAAAGGCGTACTGTACTTCATAGCAAAAATTGAGCCCTACTGTAACGTACTGCCATCCATAGGCGTAGCCAGGGGGGACCCAGGGGGCCCGGGCCCCCCCATTCAAAATACCACTAACGACAAAAAGTTATGACAACATAGCCTGGCGATGTTTAGTTGCAGTTTTTTTTTCAGTAATTACGCACATAACAGTAATTAACAATAATATTAATGACAACAAATGAGTCCCGGGGCCCCCAATGAACAACCAGGGGGCCCTTACTAACAACTAGGGGGCCCTGGAATCCTTAACCGACAACCAGGGGGCCTGGGACCCCTAACTGAAAACCAGGGGGCCCATAACTGACAAACAGGGGCCCCAGGGCCCCTAACTAACAACCAAGGGACCCTAACCAACAACCAGGGGGCCCCTTAACTGACAACCAGGGGGGCCCAGGCCCCTAACCAACAACCAGGGGGCCCCGGAGTGCCTAACTGACGAACAGGGAGCCCCGGGGCCCCTAACTCACAACCAGGGAGCCCCAGGGCCCTAACTAACAACCAGGGGGCCCCTAACCCACAACCAGGGGGCCAGGAGCCCCCTAACCCACAACGAGGGCCCCAACGCCCTCCTAATTGACGACCAGGGGGCCCCAGGGCCCCTGACCAACAACCAAGGGGTCCTGGAGTCCCTAACTGACGATCAGGGGGCCCCGGGGCCCCTAACTCACGACCAAGGAGCCCCAGGGCCCCTAATTAACAACCAGGGGGCCTGGGCTCCTAACCGACAAGCAAGGGGCTACGGGGCCTCTAACTGGCAACCAGGGAGCCCAAGGGCCCCTGACTTACGACCAAGGTTCCCGGGCCAGGGGCCCCTTAATGCAAATTTTTAACAATTTATATGCCAAACCAGTGAGAAATCTAAGAGTTTTGACCTAAAAGTTGCCACCCCAGGCCCTCGTTTAACGTTATTATAAACTTAATTATTTACTGCTAAAGTATTGCAGGAGGCAATGTTTGTTACTACCCCCTATAGACCAAATCACTTACAATTAAAATTTGACACCATAATGCAAGATTCTAAGCGTGTTTTGGGATTTAATTGCGAAAAGGAGGATTGAACAACTAAATTTTTTCGATTGGCTTTGAAATGTTAAAAATCTAGTTCTTTGAAATGGCTCTGAACTCGTGCGAAATGTGATCCAATGGGATTTAAATAGCTTTTTTTTCCAAAACTTACAAAAATCGCCCAGCGGCTGGGGGCTTTGCCCCCAGACCCCCATAGCCATCGGCGGCTGGGGGCTCTGCCCCCAGATCCCCGTCTCTGATACGTTTGAGTACACTAGTTTACTCAACACGTCTTCCAAGTTAGACTTTTACACTTTTCAACAATTAGTTTTCGCCCTCTCCCTTTACCAAAATCCTGGCAAAGTGCCATCAGGCTACGGCTTCAGATCTTCCATTCTACGATATCTTTGCCCCACAAAAAATTACTTTTTCGAAAATTTCTGATAACGTCATTGCGTGTGATTTGTGGTTTGGGCCCCCCCCCCCCCCCCAATCAAAAATCCTGGCTACGCCTATGCTGCCATCCTTATTGGTGCTGATTTAATTTCTGCTCTACGCTAAAAATAACTATCGGTCTGATTTTGGATCAAGTAAATGGACAAAAAAAAAAAACTATACAGGATTATGCCAAAAATGTTAGGTCTAACTACATAAAATACTGACAGCAGTTTGAGACCATAAGTTGTATGTTTGTACCAAATTTCGAGGGAATTAGTCAAGTGACTTCGGTTTTAGGACTCGAAAACCGCCGTAAAAGTTTGGCCTAAAAAGCGGTCTCAGGCAAAAACGGCTTTAAGTACGGCAAAAATGTTTCATATGGTTAAATGTTTTAAGATATCCTTTCATCCATATACCAACACGATGAGGTTTTTCCTTTTTTAGTGTTTTTTCCCTTTTTTTCTTCCTAAATCTTGTATGCTCTTCTTCCCCTAAACCACAAAATATCGAAATCTAATTTTTGTGTAAAGTTGTTGAGCTGCAAACTCCATTGTTTTCTCTCAAAAATTTTGGGGGCCACACCTCCAGAAACTCCCCCAAAATGAGGCATCAAAAATTCAATTTTTTGAACGGCTCAAGCTAGGGCGCCAGTTTTTTTTTGGATATCAGTATTAAGAGACAAATATTTTCGACGTAGTTTGGGTTTACCAACCTCAAAATTACTTTTTGAACGGCTTAACCTAAGGTGCCAGATTTTTTTGATATCGGAAGATATTTAAGAGACAAATATTTTGAAGTAATTTGGGAGTAAGAGTAACCCCCTCCGGGGACCCCCCAAAATTAATTTTTTGAACGACTAAACTAAGAGCGTTAGTTCTTTTGAAAGATGTATACAGTAGATACTAGATATGGGTTGCTCATCAGCAAGCTCCCATCTAGTTATGGCAAGTGTTTTTGCTGTGAACCAGAACAACAGCTTGATGACCCTTGGTCAGAACCAAGGACGTACGCAGGGGGCGTTTGGGGGTTCAACCCCCCCCCCATTGGTCTGTGACTAAAATGCACAATAAAGAAAATATTACGTTTTTAGCACTTTTGAGCCTGTTTTTTTTTTTTGCAATGACATGGACTACAACACGATTTAAAGCCATTTTTGAAACACTTGAGAGTTTCTTCGGGGAGGGAGGTTAATTTGGCAAAGATAGAACTTACAAATCAATAACAACTCCAAAATATTGCCAAAATTAGTAAATTTAACCGCTAAAAATGCTTAACATCGGCTTCGTCAAAAATATGGAGATGGGGTTTTAGTATTTATTAATTAATCCGTATTAATTATTAATCCACTCAAATCTTGTTCCATTAGCCCCCCCCCCCCTTCCTATTCCCAACTGTCTCACTCTATAAACTGCAGAATATAAATGCTTGTGAGCAGGGGCGGATTTAGGGGGGGATGGGGGGATGCATCCCCCCACTAGCCTAAAAGTAACGATTTCGGCCGAAAAATCAGCCTCTATTTCGAAAAATTCGGCTCCATTTCGGGATGCATCCCCCTCACCAGTGTAAAGCTAACGGTTTCGGCCGAAAAATCACTCACAATTTCGGTGAAGACCTTTTTTTTTTTTTTTTGGAGACCACCTGATTTTGGGCGGAAAAAACGTTCGAATTTCCGATTTCGGCCGAAAAATCACTCTCAATTTCGGTGAAGACCTTTTTTTTTTTTTTGGAGACCACTTGATTTTAGGCGGAAAAAGCGTTCGGATTTCAGATTTCGGCCCAAAAATCACTCTCAATTTCGGTGAAGACATCCGAATTTTTGAGGGTTTGTGCTTAAAATCCCCCCCACCAAAATTTTCTAGATCCGCCACTGCTTGTGAGTTTTTTCAACGTATGATTTTGTGATTTACCGGCTTGTAAATTAGAGGACTGAAATGTTACCACCTTATGATGTTAAGTATAAATGTATGCCTAATGCTTGATTGTTTTTTCTTTGAAAAGTTTTGTTTGCATAACGCGTTAGGTGACTTTGAGTCCATTTCGTGAGACTGCACTAAGTTATCTATTTGCCAAAGTATAGATTGCGAACAAATTTTTGATGTCACTTTTGAACCCCCCCCCCCCCCCCCTATTGAAAAATCCTGCGTACGCCACTGGTCAGAACAGGTCACTCTTCTGAAAAGTCTAGCGACAAAAAATCCTGTCTGGAACACTTATTTGGTGCTTTACTGATACATTACAAATAAACAAAAGCATAATCACTAAAATCGTACAACAAGCAACACTTCTATACAGCAGCTTTCAAAATAACCGCAAATTTCGTGATGCAATAATTGTGACAAAATTGCCATTTGATAGTTGCTCCGGCCAAAGATTCTTTCAGTAGAGCAAACTTCTACCGGCTTTTGATGTAAACTTCAATCTTCAATGGGTAAATGTTTAGAGACTGGCAACACTTGCCGGCCGGATACAAATTTGGCTGTGGCGCTGGACTATCATTGAGGTAATTTGTTTAAAAAGCAGCTTTGATGCTGACTTTGTTGCGCAGTTTACAGTTTTAATACCGGCACCGATTATAGTAACAGTTGCTTTTTTTTCATAAAAACCAGTAAACTTTGAGTTGAGGTTGGCCGTTCTTTATTTTCACAAAATTTTAGTTTCATATGTCTTAAATTGTTCTCATCTTTATTTATAAAACAATAAAGTGACGCAAAATCATTCTTGCTGAGTCAAAGTGGGTGAAGCATTCAGCCAATTGACCTGTTGCAAGCATAGTTTACAATAGCTCAAGTCGAAATTAATAGTCTTTGAAATTTGTTGTTCTAATTGTGGGGCTGCAATCAGGCTCGTAGCCAGAAATTCGCAATGGGGGGGCTGTTTTAGGGGTCTGGGGGCAGAGCCGGCGGCCAATGGGGGTCTGGGGGCGAAGCCCCCAGCCGCCGGAGGCTGGGAGTTTGGGGGCAAAGCCCCCAGCCGCCGGAGGCACGGGGGTCTGGGGGCAGAGCCCCCAGCGCTCGAAAATTTTGCGTTTTTTTGCAAAATAACTTCATTTTAGGGCTATTTTGATAAAAAAATAATGCTTTTAAAAACGTGGCTTAGAAATTGGCAGTGCAAACATGATTAAACTGGTGGCATAAATGGAATATTTGGGAGGTGGCTAATGGTAAAATGTTAGTCCTCTTGTTTCGATGCTGGTAAATTATAAAATCGAATAGTTCAATAAAACTCACACGGAGTAATCTATTTCGTATACAGTTTATAGAGAAAAATAATTGGGGGAGGGGGCTAATGAAAAGAGATTTGAGAGAAATGATCGGAACTTAACTAATACTGAATAGCCCCCCCCCCCCCTATTCCTCAGTTTATAGTATGTTTGTTGATGACACCTATGTTTAGCATTTTTACACTTGTGATCAAATTTGATTGCTTATTTCTTACCATTTTTCGAAGTTTTCATTTATTTGTTAGTTTTATTTTTGACAAATTAGCCCTCCCCTGAGCATATGTTTCAAAAGATGTTTTAAATCACTATTTAGTCCACTCCAGAGCATAAAACAGTCTCAAAAGTGCTAAAAACGTGTTTTTTTTACCATTCTGCATTTTGGTCGACATGCCAATGGGGGGGCTATAGCCCTCCCCGCCCCCCCCCCCCCCTAGCTAAGCTATTGGCTGCAGTAGCAAATATTTTCTATACATACAAAAAGATATCCTTCTAAAAAGTTATTGGAAACCCTAGTGTTTGTCCTCTTAGCCTAAATTTTTAGAAAAAGGAGATTTACCAAAACTGAATTGGTTACGGAAAGTTACTGGAAAGGTAAGCATTATTCCGTCTCTTTTTTTCCCCGGAAGTTTTGGCGGAGAAAACATCTATCTTCAGGATTTTCAAAAACTTTTTAAGGGGATATCTTTTCGTATTTGTTAAATATCTTTGCATTCGCAGCCCCAAAATGAGACAAACAATTTCAAAAATTATATTTAAATTTTAGTTATTTAAACTACCGGAATTGGCTTGATGTTTCACCTCCTTTAAAAGTAGTTTTTTGCTAAAGATCATAATTACTGCTGAAACAAATCTATCATACTGTTGAAAGAAACTGTCATTATGGTAATATCGAAAAATTAAAAAAAGCTTTACTGATGACTTAAAAATGCCTTGTACTAGCCCAGATACTAGCCCGTGTTTTTAATTATTGTTTTTACGTTGAAGCTAGCATTATTTTTAATTTGTTCTTACACTTTGAGCAAAATTAAGCCTCAAGTTTTTAAAAAATTGCTCTAATAAAAAAAGTGGAATCACTTATATTGGAAAGAGTTGTTCTCGCTCTAAGTCGAGCTATTACGAAATTAACACTGCACGTAATGTAATACAGTATCAAACTATAGTTTGGAGTGACGATACATTTGCCAAACATCAGCAGCAACCTTCAAAGGCTCCTTCTTTTCGCGGCACCCAGCATCACGCAGGGCACTATATTGAAAGGCAAAGGGCAATTAAGAAGCATCACACTTTTTAACAATTGAAACAATTTTAGAGTCAAAAGAACTTTGGACTTTTATTAGAAGGCCACAAGCAAAGGTCACTGGAAAGTAGCGGTAAGAAATCTAACTCTGACTCACAAGGTTTTGGATTTGATTCCTTCAAGGCTGCTAATTCCACAAGAGCATACAAATGATTTTTTATTTTAAAAATTGTTCCTTTTCAAAATATCTTTATGTTTGTAATGTGCTTAAATAAAAAATTTTGCTTAAATTACAAAAGATTTTTTGCGCGACTTTGAAAAAAATTTCCTCTGTGTTCCTTTAATCAAAGCAATTTCCTTGAAGTTTTAATAAAGAATTTCTAACCACTGCAGAGTTAGTCTAGTGCAGTATAAACTTTAAAAAACAGTCTTTTTTCAGCTTTGATATCTCCTCTAGTATGAAGCTTAATTTAGGCGTCGTATTTTTTCCGTTTTAAAATCGAAAAGGTTATGCTGTCACAAGGCCGAATATCTCCTTTGAAAAAGCAATGTGAGTATGAGGAGGTGACCTTTAAGTTTAATGCGATCTAGATTTGATTTTACTGTAAGCAATGCAAAATACAGCGCTTCATCGTACAAACTACACGCACTTTGGGAAGGAAGTACAAAGTTCACAATGCTGTCACATGAGACTGATTCACTCGCTGCTCAACTGAGCCACGCTGCAAAACAACGTCATTTGATTAAGCAGCCTTTACGTAGTACGCACTGTACCAAACAAACACGAAAAGTTGTTATCTTTTTCAAATTAAAAGAGGCTATTTCACCAGAAATTTTTTCGACATTTTTAATACTCAATCTTAACCTATAAAAAGCAAATAAAAAAATGCACGAGCAAGTATTACCGCTACTCATTTTCGGTTTATTCTCTTTTAAGTTAAAAATTTTCGGTGAAATAGTCACTTCCTTTTTAAGTTCACCCATGAGTATTGCATTTACTTGTAAAATGATTAGTATCTTTCATCTTTTCTGCTTAAAACTTTCAATAAGTAATGCCCGAAGCAAATTACACAATAGTAGATTTTTAGCTCTTACCTTTTCTCGTTTGTTGTCGTTTGGTTGATAGTTAACTTGTGCCGTTGCAGAACCTATGTAATATAAATCGTTTCACTACAGAACAGTTCTTTACTGCTTTCTGGCTTAGCCGAAAAACATGACTTACCTGAGCAATTATAGGCAGTATATAAAACCATTAACGTTAAAACTCCAAGAATAATCCAAGCCAGACTGTCTTTCATTCTTCCTTTCAAAGTAAAACAAAACAAAATTGACTGGCAAAACGTGATAACAAACTGAACACTTCGCCTAACTTGCGCAGCAATCCAACTACGAAAAAAATACGCCATTGATCAGCACGCACTTTATCACAAAACAATAAACGCTGTTGGCAATGCAGCATTTCAATGTTTTATCATTGCTTTTTTTGTATCACCTTGTGATAGATGCGGAGAACAACGTAACTAATTACTGTTTGCAAATTACCACTAGCTTTACTCGTAGCTTGAGTAAATATTGTTGTAAGTACGTTTACATTGATTTGGTTTTATAGTTGAAATTAGTTTACAGTCAACGTGCTATTCATACCGACATATTATGATGTTTTTGTGGTTCTCTGACCATTGTAACTGGTTTCAAATTTTACTGATTGTGAAATCATTCTGGTTCGATTCCAACCGGAAACACTTGTCCAACCCCATCAGGTGGTGGGATTTGTCATAGCTGCTCAAAACGAATTCATAAGTTTAAATATTGCGATACTCCAAAACAGGGTGTTCCAGCATCGGTGATTAAAAAGTTTTTTTTAGTTTCAGATTGTTGTTATTTTGTTTTGTCTTATGTAGGAGGCGAACCCTTGGCCTTTGTTTCATTCATTTATATCTTGATTTCGTTTCAGTTGCGGCTGCTAAGGGCACCCAAGTAATAACAAACAGCTCTTTTCAGCTGCTGTTTTCTTCCACACAATCATTCATTGCCTTTTCAAAAATTTCAAGCGCGATCAGTTTTGTTATTTTGAGTGACAAGAAGGACCGTTTTTAATTTTACAGAAGAAAAGAGAGCCTCGGTTAAATTTGCCTTGCTTTTTGTTCGAATTTTCAGTTTGACTGTAGATTTTATCTGTGCTACTACTGTATTACTACTATCGCAACTTAATTCGACTGAATAAAACCTAGACGACTGCCTCCTTGAGGACTGTTTCTACATCAAGCATACCGAAGAGTGCAGTCTTGTAAGAAACCATAGCAAGGCTTGGGCTCTCCGCCGGGCTCTTGCGGTTTTCTACCACAGGGTTCGACAATTTTTTCATCCCGTGGGCCACATCCAGATCTAGTAAGGTTCCAGCGGGCCACCACCATTACAGTGGACCAAAAAAAAGGTCTCCGCCCAAACATTAGGCATTTTACAGCCGATTCAATGGCGGTGACCAAAGGAAACAACATTTCGGCTGGGTTGTTGTTGAATTTCAATCATAAAAAAGGTCACGAGCCAAATAAGCATAAAAGTACGTGGGCCGGATCAAATTGCTTGGCGGGCGGTATTCGGCCCGCGGGCGTAGGTTGCCGAGCCTTGCTCCAAAAGAAGTCTAGTAGTGCGTTTGGGCGGTAAGACATACCGAGCCCTAGAGTAGACTGTTTGCTATATAGCACACTCTTTTTTTTTGTAAGAACCAGTTAGTAAATTCTTAGCTGAGGCTGACTGTTTTAAATTTTTTGCCAATTTTCGGTCTCATTTGTGCTCAATTGGTTTTTAAATTCGAGAGTATTTGCGTACGTAAATTTTAGCGACTATGTTAGACTTGTTTGAATTGTTGTTTATTTCGCAATATTGTTCTGTCTACTTGAGCAAAAGCTTTTTTTGCTGCCTTTTACGTAAAATTGCAAAAGCGAAAGCGTGAGATTTTTTCAATTTGAACGATTGCCAAAATTTTCTCAATTTCCGCGCAATGTGCAATCATTGCAGTACGTTACAGCTTCGAAATATTCGTAATTTAGCTTACAATACTGAAAAATCACTAAAATTTTATTGTTTAGCATCAGTACAATATTTAGTTACTTTCTTTTGAATGAATTGTTTCTTTTTCGTTTCTTCTTTTAATTATTTTTGCTGCTGAGTCTGGCATTGTTCTTTATTTTTAGTCAAAAACCAGCAAAATTATATTTTTAGATTATTTGAAACGTTTTTTCGTTTTTTTTTTTCAATACAAAAGCAACAAAAAAACAATGGCAACTTCCCACTTTTATAAAACCTTAATTTTTATGACTTAAAAAGATTGAATTAACTCAAGTAAGGGCCAGCAAAGCTATGCACAAGCGCTGCAAAAATCAGTTTGCAGCACAATTTTAGGAAATTATAAAATGCAATGGACTAAACGCTTAAATTCCATTAGCGCCGATGCGGTTCAATTAGAGCTAACTTCAAACCAACGCGTTTCTTAATAGGAAGCAATACTTTACTTGATCGGTAAAAAATTGATCTTTCTACACTTGCTTTGTACCTAGACCATTTTACTGTTTCTCCACCAAAACAATGCTTAGGCCAGCTTGATGATCTTTGTGACAGATTTTACAATGTATTGACGGAGAACTTTAGAAAATATGACCTTTAACTGACTGGAGGGGGTGAAGCATCCAGCAATAGTGATGTGAAAAAAATAAAGAATTTCGTAAAACATATCTTCACCAAATTTCAGCTTTCTACGACCTATCGTTTCTGAAATGTTTCGTATCAGAGTTTATGAGATCTTCCCACCATTGTTGCCAGTTAAATATCATTTTTTAGGAATAATTTATTGAGATATCCTATTCCTATACCCAGTACTTAAATTGTAAGGGGGGACGCGGGGGGACGCGGGGGGACGCGTCCCCCTATCGAGAGTTAGCGTCCCCCCATCGAGATTTAGGTGTCCCCTCATCGAGATTTGAGCGCTGGATGATCAGACAAAAAAGACCTAATTCTTTACGTAATTTTGGCGAAAATCCACGTCAATTTTCGGCAAAGACCTTTTTTTTTGTCTTCACCTAATTTTGGCGAAAAAACACTTCAATTTTGGGCGAAGACCTTTTTTTTTCGTCTTCGTTTAGTTTCGGCAACGGAATTACGTAATCTTTACTAAAGTACTTTCGCATGCCAAATGCGTTTGGTCAGGGCTGCAAAAGCGTTCCCCCATGCAAAATTTTACAATTTAAGTACTGCCTATAAATAACTTGTAATGGTGTTCCATTGCAATTCTGAGTCATGCTGATGCCTTGCATTCAGGTGCTTTCTAACTAGCAGCTGTGAAAAATACCTTAAACATGAGATATATCTTAAGCTAAAAAATACCTTTAACATCGAAATGAGATCTAGAGCCTATACCGGTAGCTTGGTTATTCTATTCAAAATTATCAGTAGAGTCAGCCTAAATCAGCGATCAAAATTTCTTACACAGAGTCGATTCCTCTTTCCTCTGTTTCGAAGTCAGTTGGCTTTGAAACATGGGAATGCTCCCGCGATGGGGCTTTTTCTCACCTGCGCGCTAGGGGCTGAAACAATTACCCATTTACACGCGGAGACAGCATTAAGGTGTTGCCAAATTAAGTAAGATTGTAAGACGTGATGTCTCTGTGAACTATCAAGTTAGTTCTGCCTATTTCACTTCAGGAATGATTTAACCTTAAACATTACTTTAGAACAGATAAAATTTTAACCGGCAACACTGTTGAGGAGATTCAAAGTTTAAAATGAAATATCTTTAAAAACAATGAGTCGTGGAAAGCTAAAATGTGGGGATGATATGCTTTAGATTATTTTTTATTTTTTGCCCATAACTCTAGCCGGATGCTATTCTTCCTGCTACGTAAAACAAAGCACACTCACAGGAAAGCAGCCTCGGATTTTTGAGTTAAAAATTAAAACTGGATTTTACAGTTAATCTACTTTCACATAACTGACTAAATTCTACCTTCTTCGTTAAGTTGGACTGCACAACAGCAAATTTTTAAAAATGAAAAGTACTTTGCTGGTAGGTTTAACAATCAGCAATAAAAAGGGAGAGTCTTGCATCAAGTTTTGTTATCTACTTTCTAGCGGTTTGTCCACACGCAGCATTTCATTTGTAAACGGCGCTAGAGAGCTTTATGAGCTGAGTTTGAAAGTGTAAAATCTTGTGAAAATTATCGTAAGACAACGAACTGTTCGATTCGATTCCGTCAATTGAATTTTTATTAGCAGACTGGAAACTGGCAGTTTTGTTTTTTTTTCTTCACGATTCGTTTGCTTTGAAATATACCAATTCGTCCAATCAGCGTGGCTTTTTTCTTCACGGTTCACTAGTTCTACGAATATATCCCATCAAATTAGTCGAAAACGCGTGACTGCAAAAAAAATTTCGCAACAAGAGCAAACATTTTGTTAAAAATAGTCGCTATGTGATTGATATTTTAACAGTATACTTTACGATAACATTTTAAATAATTCCGTAAAGAAGTCGTTTAACCAAGCAATAACGTTTGTGTTTGAGAAACTGCTAAAAAAGTCAGAATCCATATTCAGTGGACGTTTACCCCGGGGCTCTAACTGATGAAGTTCAGGCCTTAAAATTGACCATTTTCACGTTTAGAATTTAGTTATTTCCATTTACGAGTAACGGCCTTTTATTGTTTCATTACCACAAATTCACAATATCGCTACGGAAAGTAACCAACATTGCTGCTGACGCGTTCAACTTCAAAATAACATTCATTATTTTTAAAAACTTCTATTTTCAAATAATCAGAAAAAGCTTAACGAAATGCAATATTTTAAACGCTTGCGCGCTTAGAAATAACGTAAAAATTGTCAACCATAATTTAGAAAAATTGTGTTCTTGGCCTCAACCATTCCTGTTCTTGGCATTGCGAGGTCTGTCCTCGAAAAGTTTGTCCTTGGCCTCGGATTTTTTTTTTTTTTTTTAAGTCTTCGAAAAGACCCTCGAATATAAGGTCCTTGACTCTACCTCTTGATTGATTACATGATAATGCATTTATATACAGAACTCTTGATGTTGCTTAGTGTTGGATAATTTAATTTTCACTCCGGATATTTTTCATTAACGAAGTTTTTGTGAATGCTGCAAAATGAAACTTTTGTCTCCATACTGAACTGATTTGGGTTAATTGTTGATGGAATACATTCTGGTATAATGATTTTATTTTTTAATTTTACCGTGGCACAATTGTGCTGGACCGGTACATTATTATTATAAAGCACATAAATTTAATTAACGATTTTTTTCTGCTATCAACTTCATCACCCTAATTTGTAAGTGAAATGAAGAAACGCGAAACAAGTTTTTTTGCGAC
The DNA here is from genome assembly GCA_963965965.1 of Trididemnum nubilum. Classification (NCBI taxonomy): domain Eukaryota; kingdom Metazoa; phylum Chordata; class Ascidiacea; order Aplousobranchia; family Didemnidae; genus Trididemnum; species Trididemnum nubilum. The sequence goes on from OZ014471.1 coordinate 33,672,998, forward strand.
ATCGCTGTCAAAATATTTCGTCCAAATTACAGAAGCACCGATTTTACACATTTCAAAATAAAAGGGCATTCAAGTCAACTATTCCATTCTTGACCAAAATGTTGGAATAAACCTAAAATGCATTTTCACCAAATATGAAGTTTCGACGTCTCCCGTTTCTAAGATAGTGCAATTCAAAATTAAACTTCTTTCCTCTTATTTCAGTGTTGCAATTTTGTCTATATTGTAACAGAAAATTAACTTTTGGAAAGCTAGCTAACATTTATTGGAAAGCAACTAATTTTACAATTATAACCCTTTACTTTTTTTGACAATAACTCTGCCGCAAAATCTTTACTGAGAATCAAGACAATGCAGTAACTTTTTGAATTTTTGTTTCTAATGTACAACTCTGGCAAAATTTTCACGGGGAAATCTGTAATCTGTTTTATCTCAGGAACAGAAAGTCGTGGAAAGCTCAAATTTAGTGAAGTTAGTCTTCAGATCTGTCAAAATTTTTGGACAATAGAGCAAAAAAATTTTCCACTTGAATGCCCTTTAAACTTTTACCACAACATCCCTGGAAAGAACAATACACTCAAAGCATTAAGCATGCATGATAAGCCAGACAAGACGGAGGGGTCAGCTATTACAAAAAGCTAGAGAGGTAAAATTTGCTCAGAAAACATGACGAAATAAGTTAGCAGTACACCAAACTTTATACCGATCAGTGGTCGAGTGAATAGAGCGTCTGCAACTGAAACGCTAAGACTCGGGTTCGATTTCCAGTCGAGTGAAACTAAAGACAAAAAAAAATTGATATTCACAACTTTTCTGCTTGACATTCAGCACAAAAAGAAAATTTGTGACGGTAGATAGTTATGTTAACATAACATTGGGTGTGGTAGGTTGGCAGCTTGACTCGAAGACACAAAGATACCCCTTCGCTGCCTCAGGCCAAGGCTACTAGGTAATAAACATGATTAATTGCAACAATGAGCAGCATTTTTCTTATATTGTTTTCGAACTTCTTTATTTTCGAGCAGAATCATTACAGCGCCAAAAACGTTTACACTTCAGAAGCGTAGCATAGAGGCAAGCGATTTCATAACGTAATTACAAGAAAGTTAAACAATTGAGGGATAAACATGACGTTTGATCATCGAATTTTGTACATTCACATCATTTTCCTTTTCGTTTTCAATTAAAAAGCCATCTAGTTCGGCGTTAAAAAATCTTGATAGTTTAGAAATACATAAATAAACTTTTTTTTACACACAGTAAAATGTTACCGATGATGTACGTAGAAACGTTAACTGATTGTGAAATTATTTTACGCAGGCTACGAAAAATACATTTAAACTTACAATGCATTCCTTGCGCCACATTTACAAAAAGCTAGTAATTTCGCCTAATTACCGAAGAAATTTTTAAAACCCAAATAAATCAACTAAGGGTTAAAAATGCAGCCTTTGACGAAGATTATTAACATCATGAACTTAAAAATTACCTTTAATAAAAAACGAAATTTTACAATCGCAGATGCTTATATGCAGACATGTTAAAAAACGCACAAAAAGCTCTTGACCAAAAATACAAAAACATCAATCAGCGACCAGTATGTAAACCATGACGTCAATATGACGTTATGGAGCTAATGTAACGGTTTTGTTTGCAAACAAAACAGGAACAAAAATCAAAAACTACGATTCAAACGCAAAGCACAATGCTATAAGTTGGCGACATGAGTCAAAAAATTGAGGGTTTTGAAAGCGATTCTTTGCAAATTTCGCTACTCCCTGACAACTATGTACATAAAAGGCAGTTAAAACGAACTTCATACTACAACTTTACACAACAATTGAGGTATTATAAAACACACACGATAGAATAATTAACTCTGTACAATATCATACATTTATTGCGATATTACTACTCGAAAAACAAACCAATTTCAAAACTTGCACAGGGCATCAAAGAACTTGGTGAAATGATTTTTTCGAAAATGACATTTTTCGAAAAAAACATTCACCAAAACAACGTTAAATAACGATTGACATAATAGACACTGAAAGAAAAATAAATAAACAAAAAAAGAAAATTGACACCCTGCGCGTTAAAAAATAATAATTAAAACGAAACAATATCCAGCATTCTTATTAAATGCATCTTATTAAACGCCAGCGATTAGAACTTAGACCATGCTGATAATCATGTAGTAAGATTTATATTCAGCACTAAAAAAAGCGTTTTTACTTGTATGCCTTGCTGTATTTTCTTTGCACAGACTACAAACTCTTTTTAAAGAACAGTATAGTTCAATAAGTTACGGAAAACTGAATTAGAAGCTGCGAGACAGAACTTGATACTGTAACTTCTTGTTCATAGCGCAACCTTGGGATTAATTTTGACCCATTGTAGCTTCTCAGCTCAGTTTTGAGTCCACTACACATCATGTACACCGCTGTCTTTCGGCGATTGAGCACTATTTGGGCTTGCTGATGCTGAAAGATTCGCGACTTCACCGTTTCTCGATAATCCGCTAGGTGGAGATCGAGAGTCGTAGTGTGGAGGCGATGCACGTTTGCTCTCAGGTATGTTCTTCATAATCGTGCGCAATTTGTTGTCCTAGTATAAAAAAAAATCGAGTTAGTGAGGAAAATTAGCGAAATAATTTGTTTATTTTAACCACCCGCTGATTTCCACACAGAGATTTAATGTAAACAATAAACATCGCTAAGAGAGATCTTTATACTCGTAGAGTTTTCAATGAGAATCAAACCCGGTTTTCAAACTAGAACTCAATCAATCAACCATTAACAAACCTATCAAAGTGTAGTGGTATAACTACAAAATATAGCTGATAAGTTCAAAAAATGCAACACAAATCACTCAAGAACATTATGCTAAAACGATTGAAAGATAACCTAAATTCTCGAGTAATTTATTTGTTCATTGGTGATTTATGTCTGTATGTAGTCATGCTTAGCATACCAGTATAATGCTGTAATTTAGGCACAAATTTAATTAGCTAATTTCTATGTGCCACGGTACAAAAAAGTACGAATTTTTCATTGGAAAACCAATTCTAAAAAAGACATGTACAAAACTAAACTTAAGTAACATCTGAAACTGGAAAGTCAATAAACGAGACAATGAGATATATCGACCGAAGCGAAATGAAAAAGATGGATGGAATACCACGGCGCGTGGAGATTAAATCTTGAGTTCCTGCTCCCCAGCTCTGAAGGATAGTGATCTAGGAAAAGAGGAATTTATGGACCGCTTGTATCACCACCAAAATGCTTCAAAATTACCATTAGCAAGGAAATTCTTCCGCGGTTTCCTTCCATATTTTCCTCCAATTTCCTCTCCGCAAGGACTCGCCGATCCCTCTCCTCCAGGAGCTGTTTCTCCAGGTCTCTCACCACGTCCTCTTTGTCATCTACTTGTTTGTGGAGCCGGTCAAGTATCTAAACGTTTTGGGCCACATTAAAACCATCATTAGGGCAAAATGTTTTGAATTATGAACCAGTACAGATATTTAAGGAATGAATAAAACGTTGGAATTTATGAAAGAGCTGCAAAACTCTAATCAGGGAGGGTCTAAGGGGGAAGACTTCCATGAAACATTGCTTGATTGAGACAGAGTTAAGCAGGAATTTGCTCTTCAGAGAAAACCATTTATCCGAAAAAAAACTCAAGATGATGAGTGAAATAGTAAAAATCTGCAACTAGACAAAATAGCTCAGTATCCAACTACAATGCACGTACCTTATGTTGTAGCGTGTCTCGATCGTCATGGTTCGGATGAAGTCTGAGATCAGCAAGGTTCTTGCCCAACGTAATCAAGGCTTCATTTGCTTCTTTCATTTCATCATGATGCCGGTTCCTGCGAAGCAAATGTTCGTTTAGTCAGAATACTGGATCCCGAAAATACTTGTAATGTTTAGGGTATTGTATGAGTACTTCCTAAACAAGGCAAAATACAGCAATTTAATGGAACGCAAACGGATTCTACATTGCTTAAAAGACTCAAAAATGCTGACATGCTGGCAAAGGTTGCGTTGACCAAACAAAAGATGCTTTTTTTCGCTGTTCATGACTTGTTTCAAAGAATATTTGTAGACATAAATTTCCGTTTTTTTCCCAAGTTTTACAAGTTTGTTAATTTCTGTAACTTTCTCAAATTTTAACGAAAACGCAAAGTAATAGTTTACGCTTTGAAATGATTTCATTATTTAGGCCAAAAAGAGTCAATGCACCAAAATATTAAAATTTGTTTATCAAATCTATTACCTGGCTCGATCCAATTCGTGACGGAATTGAGTTCTGACGTCAACCACTTCGTCCAGGCAACGCTGTTTTGACGTTTTAGCTCTTTCCAATTCCTAAACATTACCGATTATTTAATCTTGCACTAATCTTGGAGAATTCCGGTTTAATTCTTAAGAGGTACAAAACCACTAATTTTATTCTATTGCTTTTTAATATGACTGCTACAAAATTAGAATAAAAAACCAGACAAGGCCATTAAAGTATTATGGTAATTTTTATAGAGCACTTACTAAAAAACTGCGGGCTTTGAAGCTGTGGACACAGCTTGGAAGACTTTCGTTATAATAGTACAAGCCAAGGTCAACTAGCAATTGAGGGAATTTACAATTTCGCAAATAGAAGTTAGATGCACGTTTGTAAGCAAATGAATGTTTGCAAAACTCTCGGTAATTTTCATTTATCTCAGAGGCAAAACAATTACGCTTATTTGATAATTTACCCAACAATGATTCCTTATTTATAGCAGGATAAAATTTCCAAAAACACAACTTTAAAAATGAAGTTCATCTAACAAAAACATAAAAATAAAACCTAACCAAATATGAGGGAACCCAGCTTGAAAACGATTTTTTATTTTTCCGGTCACTTGACTATCATTGGCCCAAACGTTTAGACATTCAGATAAATGGCTAAAAACGAATTAGAAATTCGGAAATCAAAAAAACCAGCACGAGTTTGTACACTTATTGCACGCAGAAACTACAGTCATGCTACCAATGGCAAAATTCATCCTAAAATTTTTAAAAAGACCAAACAATTCGGTTCCAAATTCCAACAACTGACCAAAAAAATTTACTTAAGGCCAAGGTTTTGTAGAAGACTGATAGATAATAAAAAAATTATTTTCACTCAAAAATAAAAAGCTAAACAGTAACCCAATAAAAGTCCAGAAAAGAAATTTCAGGTTTTAGCAGAACACAACTAGCAAAAATTGGAATCACGATTATTGGATAAAAACCATACGAAAACAAGCTACGTACCACTTGCAGGTCGCGTTGAACTCTGGTTTGAATGTCGAAGTTTTCTTCGTAAGTACATTTCATCCTGACCACCTCTTTTAGAATTGTTTCAGAGGATATGTCCAAGGGACTCAAAAGCTGTTGAAACTATCAAAACAACTTTAATCAGTTTGGGTTCTCAACGTATCGACAATAGCAAAGATCTGGTGAAAGACGTTGCACTGGTGGTTGGTCCGAGGATTGAACCTCAGACCGCTTGTTTTAGAGAGAAGTGCGTCAGCCATAACACCACCTAGCCGACAGACACTTCCAAGCAAAACAGAAGTTTTAAATTAAAACTCCGATGTTATCCGGTTGTTACCAGGCCAATAAAGATACCTACTATGCAGGGTCCACGACTTTTCATCGCGATCATTTCGGCGCGGACCGTTTCTGTGCCAATTCGGTGCTTTTTGATTAACCCTAACCCTAACCCTAAATAACTGAACTGTCAAAAAGCACCGAATCGGCGGCGAAAAGGATTAGGGAAAAAGTAGGTTAACAACTCACATTATTAAGTTCTTCTGTGCCGGTAGCGCTGATAATGAATGCCGAATCCGAAAAAGTCCACTTGAAGTGATGTTGTGATTGCGGAAGTGGAGTCACCTTTGGGTAGGCGGAATTGGTTGGTTTGGTTTGATTCCCATCCGATGGACGAGGTGGTTTGGGCGGGGAGGAGTTGGTGGTGGATGTTGAAAAGCTATGGGAGAGCTGAAGCATCGCGGATGCAGCAGCCGTCTCCTCCTCACACTTCCGCTCCACCTCTTTCTGCTCCTTTCGACTCCGTTGCGATTTTTCGGGGCAGATTTGCTCGTGAGTTCGTTTAGCAGAGGGATTTTCAAGGAAAGAACATTTCCAAGCTTCCTTCTTTGGAGGAAGATGGGATCTGACCCGTGTAGGATCCAAAAAGGATCCGGAAGAAGGAACTTGTTCTTCTCTGCTTTTTCCAACGAACTTGGAAGCATCTTCACTCTTTCTCCGACGAGACACAGGATAACTTCCACTCGTGGAAGCACCTAAACACAACGCTGGAGTTAAAAGTTTGACTAACCAAATTGTCTATGTCGGAAGTTGAGGTTAATGTGGTGGTTATTGGGTCGGTGTCATTAGAGTGGATGTAACATTAGTGTGAAAGAGTGGAAGAGAATCGTTAGTGTAGAAGAGAATCAGGCTACATGAGTGTGGAAGAGAATCAGGCAAAGAGTTAGTAGTCATTTTCATGCCACACAAAAAGTAATTTTTCATTTTTTAAACTACAATCTTCACTTAAGTTTGAGCTGAATCTGGAAGTAAATACCCGTTGATTTAAAACAATTTTTGTATTATAATACCTGCGTAGATGTAGAATAGATGTTGAGCTAGTTCTAGTTTAATAAAAATTATAGCAAACTCTAGAAATAATAGGAAATTTATCGGAACAAAATCAATAGCTACATTGAGTCAATCAAACTAACGCATCTTTTTCCGTAGAATACGGTTTTATTTACCGCTTAAAAAACGTCACCTACTAAAGCGCTATTTCGGATAACACGCCTTTATCATCTCGTCCAATCAAATTGTAGAAGTTCGTCTTTGAAAAGGTGGCCGACAAAACGATAACCATTGAAAGCGCAAACAATAGCTTGATGTCTTTCAAAAACTTTACAGCGACAAAAGTTACGTAATTTCAAAAAAAATGAGGGCAAATATTCTAGGTTTCGTTGGTTGTACTTTTAACGCATTAGTTGTCACATAACACGTACGGGAATTTGTAATAGCCACCAAAATTTCTTTCGCAAATGCAAGTTATTGTACAATTTGATTGAAGACTGAAACTTCAAGCAGTGATTAGAAAACAATTGTTTTTACAAATACGCAACGAAGAGCTTAATCAAAAAAGAAAACCCTATTTTACTGAACAATCGTATATAGCAAGCAACCCTTACCTAACCTCAAACTCTAATTCAACGTATGTGCAAAGTACGCGGATGGATACTTATTTCTTTCTCTCTTCAAGTTAATTTTTTCGATTAAATAACCACTATGCCACATTTCTTACTTTTGGCTGATCCTTTTCAAAGATTGTGGAACATTATTTTAAGAGATAAAGAAAAATTTTACCCAACATAAATCGTCAAAAGCTTTCATGGGACGAAAGTTTTTGTATATTTGTAAAAAGAAGAGGGACGAGCATTGTAAAAATTCAGCTGAAAGGCCAAAACGCCAAAATTGAAGCGCGAACAAAAATCTTAGCAAACAAACTCGCTCGACCAAAACCCGCAATTACCTTCTGTTTTAACCACCGAATTCTCGAGGGTTTGTTTACCAGGTTGGCGCTTCGATTCGCTGTGTAAACTCCCTTCTAGACGTTGTTTTTGACTACGGTCTTGGCTTCTTTCGGGTAGCACCGCGACACTAGTCGTTTTTTTCTGTAAGTCCATCGGTTGTAAAGAGATGTTGGGTACATCCTGCGACTTTTGGGTGGTTTTCGTCCTGAAAAAATAAAATAAAAAGTTTAGAAAATATACCTAAGCATAACTAAAAAACAATGCAGGAAAGATTTTAAGGTAAAAAAGTGCAAGAAACTTTCAACGTAGGACGTTTGTTGTTGACCAAGATGAAAGACAGACGCGCCGGCGTTTAAAATGTAGTCAACTAACCTATTTGAAAAAATGTTGGCTGAGCAAAAATGACACATAGAATTCAAGTTAAAACATCAAATGAAAAATACTTCACGTTACAACTACTTCTGTTTGAAAGGTGGCTTTTTAATCCGTCAAAAACATCTTACACAGCTAATCCAGAGCAGTAAGCCAATAAATAATGTGCATGCAATAAACAACACCTCGGATTAAAGCAGGTAGCAAAAATCCATCATCAAAAAATGCTTAAATCAGCAATCTGAATGCAGGATTAACATTGAGTAGGACTATTCGTTTTCACTTTGCTTACAAATAAGATGAGTAATCAAATTTGATTTAAACAGATATTTCCATAAATAAATCTCACTATAAAAAGTTAAAACTTTTAGTTACAAATAACAAAACTATATTCACCGCACAACCCAATAATATTGCATTTTTGCTTTTTTGAAATTTGCTGTTTTCTGATTGAAAAAAATACTTAAAGTAGAAACTGGTAATAAAGCAAATATAAAGTTGAATAAACGACCATTAGTCGATCAAATCAATCGAATCAATAAAGCTATCTGAACCTCTCTATACAGAAGTTGGATTTTTATAGCAAAGAAGATTAACCTACCACTCAGAGCTAGTATGTGGGGTAACTGTGGGAGGAGCCAATTGCAGAAGATTTGGATAAAGTCGCCTGTTAAAACAAACAAACGTTAAAGGCTGTAAATATATGGAAATGTAAGAAGCAAAAACTAAACCATATTTAACAACAACACAACTAACAAGCAAACCAGATACAAAGCTTCAATCGCCGGTGCCGCGGAAACAGATCGAAGTAAACAACTTGGAGCTAGGGACGTAGCCTCTCCGAAGCAGACAAAATAGTTTTTATCGCGATTTCTTCGACCCTACTATTCACATGTGGAAGGTGGAGATTTTCCGGAGGTCACAGCTTTTTCTTAGTCAAAGCAGTCAGTGATTGACCGAGTTAGATCACGTGACCTCTTTCGTTTTCCAACAAAGCGCCGTACGATGACCCATATTGTGCGTATACCACTATTTGCGATTACAGGTTTTTCAACACCAGCAAAATAAGTGCGTGTTACGACATATGAAGTTTTCTTGTTTATATGGGTTTTTTCCATGCATTTGCATGGAAAAAGATTATCTCTGGTATTCCGAACGACTGCAAGTATAATGCAGTTAATCGCTGAAATGGTCCAACACAGTAAAAACTGCTTGAATGACAAAAAAACTGCTCGTGTTCTACAGTCCACATAGGGTCAAAAAGCAGGTTCGTAAAACAAAAGACTACCATAATTAAAAGGTCAAAGTTTGACAATTCAGACAAAACACTGAACTTTACTGCTAGCAAAAATGCTAAATCCATCCATAACAAATAAAATAACAATACTTTAACCATAAATTGAAAAATCTAAGCCAAGAGTATTCCCCAGTCACAATTGGAAGTTGTTCTGGCATCGCAGGTGTCGACCACAAAGGGCATCTAGCTTTGCACAAATCAAAATTTTATGATTTTAGGTATAGTCACCTGTCTTGAATGAGAGGAACAAATGCTTTCATCAAGGCAGCCGCATCCTGACCTACTTGCAACTCCGCTAAACCAGAGAGGTTTGCGGCTCCCCAAGGTTTGAACGCAGAAGAGCGAATAGGAAGAGGAACTGAAATACAACCAGCTCAAATAACAAAACGTTATTAAGTATAAGTATACCGATCACTTTTGTTGATTTGTTGGAAAATCCTTATTTCCAAAAAAATAAAACCATATTTTTAATCCAGCTGAAGGACTATCTTGACAAATAAAACCCAAATGAAAACGTAGAAAAATTTCTCACTTACATTTCCTATTATTTGCTGGTGGAAATCGCCATACTCTCAAACTTTTTTTTTGGCAAAAAATGAAAAATGCCTTGGTTGAAATATTATTCTACATTTCCTAGTCGACATTGATTCTTTTTTTGTTAAGATTCAAGTGTCAAAAAAACATGCCTCAAACAGAAAGTATGATTGAGTGACTCAACACAGCAAAAAACAGTTTATTATCAAATCCAATTGATTCATTTAAGCTTTACCAAACATTTTCGAGCTTAAGGACGTAGCAAACAAGTTTACAATTTTTGGTAATAACATAACTTAACCTGCTAAAAGTTCTCAACTTTCTAATGTTACCTTTATCTCAAAATTAAAGATTCGTAATTATTGGCTGATGAATGAATGAAAAAGACACCAAGTGATTACTAATTTAACAAATAGTAAAAAAATATACTTTTTTGCTGAACGATAGGAATCTACCGTATCATGAGTAACAAAAGATTCAAAAATTGTTGTTTTAACAAAATTTATCTGTTATTTCTTAGCATAATCTAGCAGGGGGAAACTAAACACATCTAGAGCCGATTTATTCTCAAGACCTAGTACTATCTTCAGGAAACCATTTCCGTAAAAGAATTTTCATCATTATTTCTGCTCATACACGAAACCTGGGGGATTCTTTGTAAGTACGCCCGGGCCACTTCGCTTATAATACCGAGCCGAGATGGGAAAAATAGAAAGCGGTTTTCATAATCCCAATAATTTATGATGTCAAAGCACTAAGTTCCACGTTATTAATCATTCATTGCATATATTTGCGGTTTTGTACAAACCTACCGCAAGACTTTGTTAGACAAAATCACAGACTTAAAAAGGTAATCAATAAAGCCTGATATTATAGTGCAAAGAAGCAATTTCGAACATTTTCACATAATTAGTGGGTTTTAATCAATCTAATGTGGTTTTCAATGATTTATAAAGATCGACCGCGACAGCATGAATTATCATACAGACTTTACCTTGAATTAGAACACACTCACCTCCAAAGCAATTCGCTGATGCCCTGGGTGTGGGAAAATCAACATCTTTCTCGCCTTTCAATCGTTTGCTGTTCAATTCGTAAGCTCCGTTTTCGGGTTTCTGCAGAAAAATATCAACAACGTGCAAGATTGGCTCATTATGTTTTACTTGAAGGGTTTAAAAATCCATTTTTTGATAGTGAACAAATTTATTTTAATCTCGTAAGCTTGTGGCAGGTTGGCACTGGTGTTAATCTCTCTATAAACATCCGAATTGGCACGCAAGAAAAAAATACGTGAAAAATAAGTTTTCATTGGGAATTTTTCGGTTACGCTAGCAGATAAATGCAACAAAAAAATTTGATCACCGGTTATTTTTTTAGTGATATAGGGTCTTTCAAAAAAAAATCGTACAATTTTAGCAACATTTCCAATTAAAATTTCAAATTTTTGAAACCTGAAGCTTAATCCAAGCTATCAAATCTGGCTAGCAGCCAAAAGTTCGCTTTTTGCGATGGTGTAAGGTTAAGATCTGACAAGAAGAATGATAAATCGCCGCTCAATGAAACTAAATTCGCCACTTGACCGGTCATTTAACAATGATTTGTGAGCATTAGCTCGCCTGTTTCACAGCAATTAGTTTACGCTGACGTAGCAAGAGGCTAAACGTTGTAAATAACTCGACTATTCTCTATTTACCTTAGTTACGTAACCTTATTCTACGAGAAATTTCAGATTGAAGTGGGGCGACTAGGAGAGATCTTACAAAACAAAGTGCGCGGCATGAACAAAATGGCAAAAGCGCGATGTAATTAAAAAGGAACTTAAAATTTGAAAACCCCACTACAAGCTGTTTCCCCCTAATGCGTTCGCCAGGCGGAGTGGACACTAAACAAAAAACGCTAAAGCACCTCAATACATTAGCGACGTCTCCTCCTCCCCGCAATGGAAGCTCTGTGACGAGCGCGAGCCCAAGCCAGTCTGCTGAGGATAAATGTGGCGAGCACCAGCAAGGGCCAGGAGCCGCAACCCGGGTCGGCGCTGAAAAGCCGGGGCTGGTTCAAAATACTGTAAGCACTAACCAATTAACTGGTTCGGGCCCATGTCCATTGACCACTTTGGAAACTGTGAAGACAGTGAACAAGTCACTGCAACTTTAAGTATTTTTTAAATTCGGGGTTTTAAAATGTCGATATTTCACAATGTGCTTTGTATTACACCATCAAAAACAAAACCAACTATTTTGGCTAATACTGTTAAATAGCAACATGGCAGAAAAAAAGTGCAGTTCAGCTTATGAGTCTTTATCAGTCCACGTGTCAGAATTTTTTTACACTAGCCCAAAAGCGTCTTGTCTTATGATGCTGCAAAATGAGCGCCATTAAAATGGAAAAATGCCTTCGAGCGATGAACTTGGCGAAGAATAAACATAACCTAGCCTAAATGTATTATTGCGAAACCAGAGCTCGATTGCCTACGGCATTAAAGCACACACACGTGCGTTAGGTAGTGGGTGTGCAATAAAAATGCGCGCGTTTGGCCGTACCCTTCGAAGAATAACACACTCTCGCATCAATTGACTGGTATGTTGACCAATGCACTGACACAAAAATCATCTGTGGTAAATAAAAAATAAAAGATGGCAAACAAAAATGGGCCAAGTTTCCTACAAAAGCGCCCTAATCACCAACAGCGATTTTGCAATGCGAGAATTGCCGTTGGCGCGAGTTTCGTGAAAGCGCGTAAACACGTCCCTCGCAAGGCTCGGCTTAGATCATTCACGACAACTTGTTTACCACGATCGCTTCTCAGCGGAAAGCAGCAAATAAGCTGCAATTAGCAAGACAAACGCAGCAAGTATTTGCAAAACTGCAAATTATATCTCTAACAAAAAGAGCTCTGTAATAAACACACGAAGATATTATATAACACTTCCATAAGGCCAAATCAGTCATAAGTTGTTTGCACAAGCGTTTGGCAGATGCAGAACGGATCGTAATTACAAAATTGACTCTTTGGAGGAACATTGAACTTTCAAAAATAACTAGCCCGTGTTTCTTCCCAAAAAAGAATACAATGACTCTGCCCTCTGGTGTATGAATCAAACTTAAACTACATAGTCAAAACTCAATCACTTTTACAACTTATGCTCGGTTCCCACTGGGTGTAAATCGTGAGCGTACGAATGTATGCTTAGTTCACAGAAATTCGATACGCTCGGCGTACCGCCTTAACAGTGTACAAGCTGCCACTTGGTTAAAAAAAATAAAACGAAAGTTACAGCATTGAAAGAGTTTATAACCGATTTTTAACCACCCCGGGATAGAGTGCACGCATAACTTTGCAATTCATTGCTTCAACAAACTTTCTAAGAATAAGTTTTTTCCAGGTCTATGTAAACATAGCTAAGCTTGTCAGTTCAGAACAACTATTTATTGCTGAAGGCGAAGCCACATGCACAAGTCTAAAAGCCAAAAAACAACTTGAAATCCGCTTAGCTGTTTTATTCTGTGTACGGCAAAACCACGAAGTCGAGAACTTGATACAACAAACGAAAGAGCATTTCAGACAAGTAGTGAGACGCGCACTTTCTCTCTTTTCTCTTCGTTCCGCTTGAACGAACAGACCAAGTGGTAAAAATGGCGACGTACAGTCGGCCCGAAATTACCACGAAAAAGCTTTACAAGCGACTGTAAACAACCTCAAAAATTGGCAATGGATAACAATCTAAAAATTTGCTAAATTTAGATTTATCAACTTTTAAGAGCGCTTATTTCAGAGCACCACAGAGTCAAAGCAAATTTTTCTGGATTATTTGATACCAAAACACGGGGCTCAAAAGTACACAAAAGAACCGGGTTGTCGATTCAGCAGAATTTGCTATGCACTGGCTATTGCGAAATGCAAATTTACGTTACATAAGTTAATTTTGAATATGCACTCTCCCAATAGCCATGGAGAAACAAATGTTTGGGACTATTCAGTCGTAGTCAAGTGTTACTACAAAACTATGGTCAACTTTACAAAATGCGAAAAAATTTCTAGTTTTTGAAAACTTCTTTGTCCAATTGGGAAGGAAAGCAATCAGCGAAAAATATTTGGAATTTGAGAAAAAAGTTAATCTAGCTATAGTATTACATGTAGAAAATTAATACAGGGTGTCCATAAAGTCCGTGTGCACTTTAAAAAAATTATAACTTTAATTGTATTTGCAATAGAAATAATTTGTAAAAAGGATTTGAAAGAAGAAAATCGATATTTTTTAAGGTTTTATTGAAATTTTATTTAAGTTTCCACATGTCCTCCATCATTTCCAATACAAAGAGTAACACGATTTTGCAGTTCACTAAAAACATTTCCCAACTGATTTATAGTAATGCCTGAAATCACATTAGTTATTTTAGCTGTCAAATAACTAGGTTTGGTTGCATACACAATTGTTTTCACATGTCCCCATAAAAAAAACCCTTATGGAGTCAAATCTGGCGAACGTGGAGGCTAACAAAAGGTCCTCTCCTTCCAGTCCATCTGTTTGGAAATTCCTGATTTAGAAACTGTCTAAACACGCAGAATTTGCTTATCTAAGAATTGTTACAAATTTTGTAGTGAAGAATTATTCAATAGCTGTACTTAAAACTAGATACATAAAACTTTCTAAACATTTTTACAGATTATTTCTATCACAAATAAAAATAAAGTTATAAATTTTTTAAAGTGCACACGGACTTTATGGACACCCTGTATAAATAACATTGCTGAATTTTCCAGAAAATAAAGTTTTGAAACGGCAATATAACTGCGAAAAAACGATGAGTCAAGGTCTAGCACTAAAATGAAAACGTCAAACTCCATCACAAATTCTAAGAAACTAAATGAGTCGTGATGATGCCTAAACCAAACCAGTCTTAATTCTTTCAATTAAGCTGGAACGAAATTCGTCCCAAGCTAAAATTTTTTTTTAATTTTCAGAAATCAGCAACTATACTGTTTGGCAATATTGTAATATCGTTGTTTCAAAATATGGATATTATGCCATGTAATGAAAAAAACTTCCCCATGATCTCTTGGTCAGTTATCAAGCAGCTTCACAAGATTTAAATTGAAACCATCGGAACACGCCTTTCCGATTTAACTTCCGATAGAGCGATTCGAAATATGACTAGCAAATGGTGATTGCGACGTCATAAAAAAGAAAGCAAAATGTTAAGCTTTTTGGTAAGCGTTAAAGACACAAAAAGCACGGAAATGAGCTAATGTAAGCTCTATTGTTTTAGTCACAAGAATATCAATTATATGACGTCATAATAAGATTTGGTTCTAAATGAAATAATTTTAAAGTTATCTCAACAATTAAGGACTACTGCAGCAAATGAGGCAGACAAATCCAAGACGATACTTCGCTAGCTGCTTACTTGTAACACAAGAAAGCATGCCTTTTTAAGCTTCTAAAAGAGTTGGAGGTCATAAGACGTCATTCAATGCCCCCAAATCGCATAACTTTGATAACTGTCGCGTGCGAAATGTCTATAAGCGCTAGAATCACATAACTTGAACTGAACGTACTGGAAATGCATGACATCAACGAAAAATACGTTACCATTTCCACGACATACAAAAAAGACGAAAGTTAACGCAAAAAAATTCCACCCGAACGGGAGTTCCTGAAAGATCAGATTAAATTGGGCTCAAGAATCGCTCGCTTGACTTTCAATTTCCCGGAGTTTGAAAATTCGGATTTCCAACGAATTCGAAATAAACAATAAACAAAAGTTCAGTTTCAGGAATACACAAACATCCTATTATAACTTAAGATAGCACGTTTCTTCGTCGATTTAAGCAAGCATGACAGCCAGAGGCTATGTTATCGCGAGCAAAAAAACTTGAAAAATCTCAAATGTGGTTGCTTTGAAATTTCGAGACACCTGCGCCCTAGTAGACATTTTCACGTCAACGTATTCATAAGGTCTTTTTAGTCACATCATATTCGATTTTTAATAAACAAAATTAATAATGTTCCAACCACGCCGATTTTTAAATTTGTTGGATCACAGGCAAATAATTTTTGTCTATTTTATATTAGCCGGCAAAATAGCAGAAATATGACTTTCGGTATACTTGAATACCGGATTGGTTCGAAATTTAGGGCACATGAACATCTTTTTACAGCTTTAGGCACAGTCGTTTTGAGGAAATATGGCATGGGCAGTAACCCGCAGGATAGCCCAAAAGTTAAAGGGATACATTGACTAATTTAATCGTTCTTTTACCAAGAGTAACTTTAAAAAAAAAATTTTGGTGGGAAATTTAAGTGATATAACTGTGAAGTTAAATATATGCCAAACTAGAATACTGTCAAATATGCGATAAACAGTTTTTTGTTGGCTACCAAAGAATAATATGGATTAAAAACACCAAAAACTCCGATTCAATTTCGATGCCTAAAATACTTCTTTGCAAAGAGAACTTGCATCACAAACATCATGTCTAAATCTGTCCTGTAGACGTATAGTATAGCCTGTACAACACAACACAATAGATCACAAAACGTGAATCAGACAACGTTCTGCGCTGTCTTGGGCTCAATTGACGGGGAAATAATTACATCTTCAACACGTCATTAGTCTGCGCTAATACCTTTGTTCTAGAAAGCCAAATTAGTAGATTGGTCTTAGATAAAGCGGTCACTGGACATATGAAACATCAAATAACTTGTCTTTCTGATAATTCAATGACAGCAAAGAACTTCGTTTGTGCTACTACCAAAACCTGGATCTGTGAATGCTGCTACGACAAAAACCATAAAGAGCTTTACACTTAAAAACACAATCATTCCAGTTGTCCAGCCAATAAATTTGAAAACTGTAAGAAGTTGTGAATAAGAAATTATTTTCTTAAATTTCAGGGTTTTTAAGCTGAAAAGTAACCAAGAACATTTTTTTTTTCAAACAGATGAAAACTTCAAAGCAATGCCAGAAATCCAACAAATTTTGGTTTACTAATTTTTGAAATGAATTCAACTAACCAAAGGTTTCCAATAAACAAAATTCGCCTGTTTACTGTTTATTCGAAAGGGCGAAGATCACAGTAAGCTTCCTGTATGCATTGTTTACGAAGACATGCAGGTGTTTTGAAGGAAACGAGAGTACTCAGTGCAAAATTTCATGTCTATTGTAATGTCTTAACGCATGACCTGAATCGCGATTGAAAGGCTGACGTAACTGTTTTGACGCGTCAAATGTAATATGATTACCACAATACAGCTTCCGACGAATTGAAGCGATAGAAAAGCTTGTCCATAGGTCAAAGCTCCCGTTTAACAAGAAATGCCACGCAAAGCAACATGAAATTAACAATTAGCGCTATGAATTTTATAAAAATACTCAGTAACAAAAATAGTCAACAATGGGAAAGCTATATGGTGAAATAGCCATCGATTTGCAATTAACAATAAGTTTCAATCTGATCTACTGAGGCCAAAGTTCGGTAAAAGTTGAAGTCGATTTTGAGCGATGATACAAAGCGGAAATGATTATCACTTAAAAAAGGTCAACCTATGACCAGACCTTGAAGTAAAAACACAGAAGTTACGCATTTGTAAAAATAGTTTATTCCAGTTACCGTGAAATTGCATGGTTTATAAACAAAAATCTAATTTTGTGGGGTTATTTTAACTCTTTTGTGCTAAATGAAAAAAATGGTCATCGTCACCGACTTTCGAATACGAAATTTGGGGTCATTTCCAAGCGTACCAAAATTGATACTTAATAGCAGTTCCGATTACGCGCTGCCGAAATGACACATAACAAAACAGCCTCTTACCTTCAACGGACTTTATGCTGTTTTAAGTATGAAACTGTCAAAAACATGCTTTGGTGTAACTCAAGATCAAAAGTTAGAAATTCCAAACTTTGCGAAATGGTTGCTTTTTCGCAATTAACTTTCTAATAAAATATGTTTTTTCGCAATTAACTTCAAAAGAATTCAGTTTCAGATATCCACTCAAGATTCTCAGTGAAAAATAAACTTAAATCTGCTAAATCAAATAGCTAATCGGACAAGAATCTTTCATTAAAATTGGAAATGCACCAGTCGTTGCCACACTGAAAATTTGAGATGTCACGAAAAATTTTATCACACTATGCGCTTTAAAAACCACCAAAACATTAAACCAGGAAGATAAGATGGATATTTGCATTAAAAAGAAAACTAGTATTACGGCTGCACAGATAAAAAAAATCAAAAGCTAATACAATCGAGTAATGCCTAAGTTATGACTCCGGCTGTTCATGTCATAGGCTACGCCCATAAATAAGTCATAAGTGCCATAGCTGAAAGCAAAGCAGTATCAGGTGATTCTGATATTATACTCAGGTAAAACTAACGCTACTGAGACGACGTCATTAACTTCAACTAAGGTCGAAATAAGGTTCATTCGGGGTCATTTGAGAAAGACGACAAAATGTCTGTCGTCTCCAGTGAATGACTGGCCGGTGGTCAGAACTAAGCAGTGTAAACACGTAACAATTTATTGGAAAGTCCAGTAAGAATAACAACGTAAAACATCACAACACAAACAGCAACTAGCCTCCAGATAGAAAATTAACGGTTAAGATTTGGTAACATTTTCATTAACCTGATTGGCTGAAAGCGGAATAAACAACTATGAATCAACAAAAAATAAACCAACACCATTTTGACCTTTTTAATGATAAAGCGGCCTAATAAGGAGTTAAAGATAAGAGCAAAAAGGGTTTGATGGGACTCCTGCTATATAGGTTTAAATAAACATTGTGAAAAGTTCCAAAATAAGCCAAACATACAAAATTTCGATGTACTAAAGTCTATCCATGACCTTTGTTAATTTCAGGGGTGAAAAGATGATACTGGGGGGAAAGATGATACTGTACCACAACATTTTAAAGACAAATATACAAGATACTGGCACAACCGAGTTTAAGATGACATACACGTTCAAGTCGTATAGTCAGTGCAGAACGCGAAGCACTCTTACTGAATTTATCTAATCAAAAAAAGAACAAAAATATGTATTTAAACTATCTATTGTGCCATTACTAGTACACTATTTCAGGAAATTGTGTAAGAACTTTTCTTTCTAATAGCGTGCGAAATGTTGGTGGTCTTAATCGGTTTTCGTCAATATTTCGTAAGATTTCCTTCATTAAAATTACAGAAATACGCAAATACATTGGAGTGGTAGCTATTTCTTTTTCTTTTTTTTAACTTTTGAAAGAGCCAAAAATATTTTTTCGTTAAGAAAATTTTAAGCGTAATTGCAAACATTTTTCGAGTTTTAACGTTAAAATATATTGACGCAAAATCACATCTGATTAAAACAAAATTCCATTTCAATTTGAAAAAAATGGTGAAATTACCCTGGCGTAAATATAAAAAAATACGTGAAATAATGTGACATCACTTGCTACATAGAAAAATTTTGAGTATCTATTGCACACGACACTACATGCTGAAGAATTGCTTCGATCGAACTGAAGTGAAAATTTAAAAAATAATTATTGCTGTTGTCGGCCAATGTTGAGTCATATTATCCGCAACCTTACAACAAACAAGTCGCCATATCATAGCCTAATCCCGTTTTCGCGTGGCACAGAATTTACTTAGGCTAACAAAGATGATCAATTCACGCTATTGACTTTAGGTGCAAAGCAATTAGGGCACGAAAAAAACAACAAAAAATTAGTAAATAGCTTGTATGGAACGTCACTCGAATCAATTTATTACAAATCAAAAAAATATAAGATTTGTTTTTGCTGTTCAATAAAATATTAAAAGTCCTAGTTTACTCGAAAAACTTAAAACGAAAACCGTGTGGATGAAGATTTCACAAATTTTTCAAAAATTTTTGGTGGCCTAGCCACATATTTAAAATTTTTTGGGGTTTGGACTGAGAAAAAAAGTAATGCTCAAACGCTAAAGAACAAAAGAAACCTTCAAAAAACGTTTTTGAGCATAGCTTGTAAGTGCTAATGCGCATAAATTGAAGTAAATTGTTCAAATCTGAAGACTTTAGCTATGGCACGTGAAGGGACCTGTAACTCTTCCGTGCCAACCAGAAACCCTTTCTACTTGCAACTTTATTTCACCAATTTCAATTAAACTTAGCGATAGTTTGAGGCTGCAAAACTGCTAAATTTACAAATTCATAAATGCTTTAATGCAGAATGTCCATCATTAAATTCGCGCATCTCGTACTTTGTCCAAGAGATTATTCTTTCAAATATATACAAAAAAACTTCAAAAGCAAAAACTAACTGTAGATATGCAACGAACACCACAAATCAAAAAATTTTCGGCTTCACCAAAACTTAAATTTAAGTTGAACTAAACAGACTTCAAGCAATGGACATAAACTACGTGAATATTTTTCGTTAAACATTTTGGAAGTAATGCATAAACTACGTGAATATTTTTCGTTAAACATTTTGGAAGTAATGCGCTACTTTCGGGACGGAATTTTGGCCTTTAAAAATTACATTGTGCAAGCATCTGGGAAATGCTTCCAGATATGTTTAAAGGGATACGCGGAAAACCCAGGTGCCTTCTAAACCGCCTACGACGAGATTGCTGGAATCTAAAAAGCAGTCAATGAGCTGCAAGGGTTCCTGATAATACGGTGTTCTATCAGGTACACTTTTTAGCATTTTGTTTTTTTATTTGGTAAAAAACAAAAAATGGTTGAATACTTAATTCTTATAAAAAACTAAGAATGGTACAATTGCTTGTACAATCGCGTAAGCTTCAACTAGTAGTAATGCAACTTACAAGTCTGCGTTTGAGGTGACTGTTGATGTAGGCGTCGGCAGAGGGATCAAATCTGTCCTTTAACTGATTCAGCTGCTTTTCCAGTTCCAAGAATTTCTCCTCCGATACATTTCGAGGAATGAGCAAGTAGTGCCTCCAGTTGTCGCGGTCAAACCCCCAATGGCAGGTTCTTTTCTCCAAAATGCTGAAGCAAATAGGATTTCCTCGTTGCAACTTCGAATTTAAAATGCAACTCAGACCTTGCTGACATGAAAGCCAGAGAAAAAGTTCATTCATCTATAGGCGGTAGTTATGTTATAATATGTTATAACCCGGAACGCCGAACATGACGGACTTTAATTCAGATTTTTGTTGAAATTTTACAGCTACCAAAGCCGCCAATTGAAAAGGAGACTATTTTACCGCGAATTTTTATTTATTTTTTTATTCGTTCTGACCTAAATCTAACCCAAACTTAAATCCTTACTCTAAAACTAATCCTAAATCTAACCCGAACCCAAACCCTAACTCAAACCTTAATCTTGACCCTTACGTAAACAAATAACGCGCGAAAGAATATTTCTCATTCTCGTTTTATTCTCTTTGACTTAAAAAATTTTGGTGAAATAATTTCCAATGAAAATCCAATCAACAATACGTAATAATAATCAATCGCGATATAAATTACAGTATACTAATGATTGTGGGATTTTTTTATTGATTACGATTTAACTGAGTGTGGCTTAACTACTTTATCAGTAATTTATGAGAGTCACAGATCAAAAAACTAAAAATAGGATACAAATTTGATTTTAAAATATGCCTTCTACGACCAATTTTTGAAAATCGCATTACCTGTGCGAATGCAACACAAATCGGGCAGGCGAAAATGTGCTCCGACAATCCAAACATGCTATGCATGTAGCATCCGGAGACAAATATAGATCAGGATAAAAAATCCCGTCCCCTCTTCCAAAGCATTCGTGATATACATGGATTCCTTTAGAATTTTCCTGAAATTTTAATTGAAAGTTATTTTACTGTTAAAAAAATGAAAAGCTAATAGAGTACACTTTTGAAAAACACTTCTGAAAAAAAATTAAACCACTTTTGAAAAAGAAAAAAAAAAAGCTAATTAATAGAGTTTTCTCGAAAATAGCAAAAAATATGTTAACTATTATGCACAGTCTACCCTTGCCACTTGACACACACTCGTAAGCGTACCAGCGCTACTTCGGACAATTATAAATTTTACGCTGGTTTTGCCGGGTATATTAGAATTTTGGTCAAAATAAGCAAAGAAAATACTCATACACTCACGACTTTTACGCCATGTGTAAACCCAGCCAATAGAAAGCTAAAAGCAATGCAAAGCAAACTAAGCATGAGTTGATATATCATTCTGTTTATTACATTAAAAGAAAGCAAAACATGGCTGAAAAGACAAAAATATGCACAAGTTTTTTAAAGTACAATGCATAAAAGTACAATGTCAAATAAAGCTAAGGAAATTCTAAAACAAAAATCTTACTGTGCTAAAGTCATGTTTTCCATTTAGATGAAACTCTGCTCCAAGAGCAGAAACCAAGCGTTCTGCATCTGTTTTTGTGATTAACCCACATTGAGTCGTGTTGAAAGGAAGAATACCCAAAACTTTTAGAATTTCCAGTTGATCTGGCGAGCATCTACTGCAATAAATATGAAGCTCTGCACATGTCCGATTGATCTCATGGATGCTATAATCCTTCAAAACTGTAGTGAGAATCTAAACAAAGGAAATAAATGACTACAGAACAAGGAGTAACTTGTTACCAGTGTTCCCTATAACCTTTTTGGCTAACTTGCTGGTGCCCAAATTTCCATAAAACAATTGTTCCCAAAGATCTAAAAGTACAAAAGTGTGCCCTAAATTTCATACCAATCCACACATTACTAAAAGTTATATTTCCACAAATTTGTTGACTTTTCTAAACCTACGTTTATAATTTTGCCAAAAATTATTTGCCTGAGATTCAATAAACCCCTGGTTTATCAAGAAAAATCAGCTAAGCGAAAACACTGCTCTGAACAAGGAAAACTTTACAGTGAACTAAATTTAATATCAACATTCTTACAACTCAACATTAACACTTAAACTAAAATCAAAACAATTGCCTTACACAAAGATGTTCTAACACAAAAACCAGCTGTGCCCCAAAAGTCCGCAATTGCTAAAGTACATGTCAAGCAACTACAGTCACAATCAAACACATATTCAAAAAACAAATAGCTCCCGAATCAAATCATGAAACAGTACTCTAAATCCTTATAACTCTTTTTTGGAACAGTATCTACTACCTTCACACAAAACTTAAACAAACATTAAACTAAAAAAGATTAAAAAAGTTATTTTTGGGTAATACCTGAGGTAGACATAATCTTTTCTCTCCTCCAACTATGAAACAGGATATTTTTTCACCAGATAAATAAGTTTCAGAACGTTTGGTTGAGGTATCTTTTGGCACCAAGAGAGGAATTTGAATCACAGGGGGTTGAGGAGTGGGAGGAGATTGGTTGTTTTCCTAAAAATCAAAAAGAGTATGGAATCAACCGCCAAACTATACTTTCCAACCATTTAGCCAAAATGTAGCCATACTGTCAAGTAAGTTTCATTGGGGGCTAATTTTACATGTTAATTTGGCACTAACTGCTAAACATGTTTACATAGATTTTTTTTCCATTCCTACTTTTGCCCAAAAGCTACTTTTTTGAAGTGTAGACCTATTAGACGTGATTTGAAAAGAAATTTTTAATTGAGAGGCATTGACCAAATTTGCTTTATTGAGTGGGAAATGTAAATATCCATACTTGCATTCAAGTTTCTTTTAGGTTTAAAATTTTTACTCAAATATGTCAATTTTGTTAGGCCAATTAAAAACTTTTGTAGTAATTTTTGTAACCTCAAAAATGATACTAGAGCTTATGTGCCAAATTTCTTTTTAATCAAAAATATATTAGACGTTTATTGAAAGTTTAGGATAGTAACCACTAGGGTTGTACAAAGTAGAATTTCGAATCCTTGAGATTCGAATCTCCGAAGAAACGAATCTCAAAAAGCATTTTTTATCGGGTAATTGGATTCGAAAAAAAATTTTTTGGGCGGAAAAAAAGTTTGAATTTTGGATTTCGGCCGAAAATTCACTCTGAATTTTGGCGAAGACCTTTTTTTTTTTTTTTTTTGGAGATCACCTAATTTTGGCCGGAAAAAACTGTATTGTCACAGTTTGCCATGAGTTATTCTAGAATAGGATTCGAAATTCTAGATTCGAAATGTCTATTCTAGAATTATTCTAGAATACTGCATTATTCTACTTTGTACAACCCTAGTAACCACCAAATGACCACAACACAATTCCAGGTGGAATAAAAAAAAGTGAAATATAAAATGAAATAGCCCAGTACTCGTATGGCTTGGATTTGAAATTGATCAAACGCAGTGGTAGTTGTTGTGTTATACAATAAACATTAAAACCTAATACTAACCCCAACCCTAATGCTAATAAAAAAGCGAAAAAGCTAATAGGCTCCCATTTTTGCAAGGAAACTTGTTCATTCTATACATAGCCAATAACTGAATAAGCAACATAAAATTAGTCACTTCAAACTTTGTCGATCAAAACCAAAGCATTAATCAATTTTAAAATTGAAATGAAATGTAATATTTCAACACATTTAATTTTCCAATGGTGTTGTACCAATTAGAAGGTCAATTTGCAACCATAAAAACACATCAAAACCAGAATTGCATTAGGGCATAGGCAGAAACTTTTCAAAAACCTGCAAACAATCAACTTCTTCATGATTAATCATGCCAAATCATTCAACCACAAATGAAAGTAGCTAAATTAATTAAAAGCAATAAAAAATTATTTAAAAGCAATACCAATACAGTATTGATCATTCACAGACCATAAAAATCTAAAACCAAATCCTAAAAACCCCTAACTCCACTCGGTCAGCCCAAAAAAGTTTTTTTAGGTTTATGTTTTTAGATTATAATTTTCTACGGTCTGTGAATGATGGATACAGTTAATATAGCTCTGAAAAATCATTGAGCACTTCTTGGAAGCACAGACCTACACAGCTTCCAATACCAATCAGCAATACAAACAAGTAGCCTATGCTCTGCAAATTTGGAAAAATTATAGCAAATTTAAGATTTAGTCGTTACCTTGAACCAAAGTTGAGCAGCTAAAGCTGGATATCCACTAGGTCCACTTAGGCTATCAGCACTACTGAGTTGATAGCAGTTTAGTGTGTTCTTTAAACTTTCTGAGTAAAAGGTTTGACAATTTATTTCATCCATAATGTTTATGATTTGCTGGTTTAAATCCAAGCAAGCTGGCAAGGCAGCTTAACAGCTTGTGAATGAAGTAAAACGCTTGTAAAGTAGTACACTCCTTGTACTGTATCTCTATAAGTATACTTTTTCTGAAAAAGAATTCTGAATTAAAAGAATGGAACCATGGCACTCTTTAACCTGTCAACTGAGAGCTTCACTACTGTTAGCAACTAGAACAACTTGACCTGAAGAAATAACAAAGCAAGATCCATCCTGTCAGCCTTGAGCCTGAATAGTGAATTCGGGATTCTGTCTCCAGGCTGCCAGGTCTGAGGTCTTCTCGCCAATGTAACGTTACACAAGTGCACAGTAGGCCTACTGTACTGTAGTAGTATTGTTTTATTTCTGGCCATTTTTAAAACATAAAAAGTAAGTTTCTAACCTGTATTTACAAGGCTACCATCAGATATTGTCATTAAGACTACACAGCAACGTAATTTCATGCTACAGTTCACAAAACTAAGCTGACTCATTTGCGAGAAAATCCGACGATTTCTGCCCGCATTACACTGGACTTCATACTTCCAAGTGCTTGGCTGATTGTGGCAGGAGTGTGAGTGAAAAGTTCTTGAAGGCACGCGCGAGTAGAACAAGTGACGCGACATTCCGTGCACGCACATACACAACGACGCGCGCGCGAGTTTCATGACAAATGCGACGTCTAGACATGAGGCTACGCTCTGTCGAATAGTTCATACAATTCGCTTTTTCTAATGACGCGTCTTATCAGCCGCCAACAAGAACAAGTCCCGTAGTACAGGGGAATACACAATGATGCGAATTAGACGGAGGATTTTCCATAGAAATTAATTCCGCGCAGAAATGTACGTAGAGACAAGAGATTAAATTTACCCAATTTTGTCAAGATCAAAAAAACTCGCGGTCATTACGGTCCTGCTTGTGCTTACAGATCTTTGCCAAATCTTAAGGTACATTTACACTGGATACGAAGCAACGCGAAGCGAAGGTTTAACCAACTCCTTTCAAACCTTTAACCAATCCCAGCGTTAGTGCTTAACCAACGGTGGGATGAAACAAAAATGAGTTAGTTTTGTTATTGTTGTTGTTATTGAAGTTTTGAAATCTTTTAACGTACCGGTACAAATCTTTCATTATACTCGCTGTAATACGCCGCAGCGTGTAACGAGTTGGCGGGGCCCATCTCCGCGTCATTGCGCCCGGGCAACACAACTCCTTTCGAAGAAATGTAGCAACGGTAGCGAGCCGTTGGCAACACTGTGTCCGATTTGACCGGCCCGAGATTTGAACCTCAGACCTCCCGCACCAGAGACGAACGCGTTACTGCTCGACCAACTGTCCGGTCCGGTACCTGTACCGGTACCTGTAGTTTAATTCTATTGTAATTTTATTGTACATGGGGGACATAAATGCCCCCTCTCCATTTTTTCGAGATAAATCCTTTCAACTTTAAACCAACTTGACTTTGAGTTAAATTTGTTCACAAATAACATCTGAAATTTTGAAGTTGCTAAGGTAAGATGAAGTTCTCCAACTTTGAGGTTTGCAGAAGTCACTTTCCGAAATCTGAGCATTTTGTTAACGATTAGCTACACTCTTTTTATTTTATAAGAACAATTTTAATCGAACACGAGGCTCACTTTTGCTCAAAATGTAAGAACAATGCTAGCCTCGCCAGCAAAAAAAATTACTAAACGATAGAATTTTAGTGATTTTCAAGTATTTGCGAGTGCAACTGCAATGATTCTGAGATTATAGAGTGCTGCTACGCACTGTGCAGTGTGCAGGCTATTGACAGAATTTTAAGCTGACGCTCAAACTGAAAAAACTCGCTAGTTTGGTTTTGCAATTTTACGATGAAGCAAAAAAGTGCTTACTCAAGCGGACAAATTATTCGGAATTAAACAGTTTTTCTAACAGCCGTTAGAGTAACGTCGATGCTGTCAAAATTTCAGGACAAATGAGGCTGAAAGTTGGTAAAAATTAAAAACAGCCAACACTACTTCAAAATTTACTGGTTCTTTAAAAAAATAAAAAAAGAGTATGACGTACATGATGTTACAAGACGTTTTTTGTGCCTAACTAATTTGACTTGGGCATTTTACATTTCAACATCAAAAAGACAAATCTTATGTATAAATTTATTTGAGTCGGTAATGACGTCATTGAAAAAATGTCATTTTTCGAAAATATGGCCGTGATGTGACGTTGCTGACGCCATTAACTCAAAATCGGTTTTTCTAAAAAAATTTTGTTGAAAACAACCAGCATGCCAAACAAATTTAGTGTTCCCATGACTTTTGGTTTAGGAGTTCGATAGAGGGCATTTTTGCCCCCCATCCCCTCTCTCCCGTGTAAAATGCCTTGGTCAAATAGCCCTTTTAAATAGCGTTAAAATTGAAAATAAATCACACTTTTTTACAATAACAATTTTGTAAGAACACGAGACTTAAGTTTGCTCCAAAATTAACAACATTCCAGCTACAGCACAGAAAAAATAATTACCAACCCTGTCTAACACAACGCTTTTTGAAACTGATCTGCAAAGTTCTTTGGCTGTTTTAATATTCCATTGTTGATTTGTCTAACTGTCGCAGAATTTGTGTAATCAAGAATTTGTGTCACTTTAATTTTCACTACGGTTAATAACAAATTAAGAACAAATGATCAAGAGTGAAAATTCTTGAAATTTCAAAACAGCCAGCCTCAACAAAAAATTTATTGGTTCTTATAAAAAAGAGCGTAGCTTTTATGTGTTAATGAAATTGCAAAATAGTGTGCGATACAGTAAAATGTACGGTACTGCAGTTTCCCGCATCAACATAAATAAAATATATATTACCATGTCTAAGCATCTATACATTACTTAAGTCTGAAAATGCTATCAATTTTTTACAGAGGTACAGTCAGATCCGGATTTACCATACGGCACGTTAGTAGTGTTCCAGGGTTCCGCGCATGGCTGGTAATTGCAACGATTAAGATCTGGTGAAACTGTGCAGTTGGTCGAACGATAACGCGTTCGTCTCTGAAACGCAAGACCTGAAGTTCAAATCTCGGGCCGGTCAAATTGGAAACAGCGTTGCTAACGGCTCACTCACCACCGCTGCAACATTTCTTCCAAAGAAGCAGCTGTGTAGCCGGGCGCAATGACGAGGAGATGGGCCCAGCAAACTCGTTACACGCTTCACCGTAATACAGCGAGTATAATATTAGATTTGATTTGAAGATCTGGCGATAACCTTCAATTTTATCACTTTTTTTCTTTGGACTTCACTTGGAGTTTGGCATCAGGAAAACGTAGCAAAAATCTGGTGAAGACCTTTTGGCTTAGGAGATTTCATCCTTGCTAAAAGTCAAAAGTACCAACGATCCTGCACAACGTAAATCCGGCCCTGGTTACTTAGCAGTACTAATTGCTGGGATTCATCAATATACTTTTTTTTATAAGAATCATTAAATTTTGAGTTGGGGCTTGCTGTTCTTAAATTTTCGCCAATTTTCTACTTCATTTGTTTCTAGTTTGTTTTTGGATTTTATTGAAGAATTAAGCGACACAAATTCATTCTTGCTTGGTTAAAAGTTCTCTTTTGTTATTGATCATGAGCATTGAACTAGTCTTTAGATAAACCAAAATTATTGCAATAAGAAAGGCCCTGAAAACTTTGCTGATTGCTTGTATCGGCTCATGTTCTTAGATATTTTTATTTTTTTCTTCGCCTAGACTGAAGTTGTTCTTAATTTGTGCTTAGATTTTGAACAAAAAAGAGCCTGGTGTTTTAATAAAATTGGTCATATAAAAGAAGAGTAGGCTTATGCGGTGTCAAGCGTTCATTAAAACAACACACAATTTCATGCTTTCGACACTTATACATATATGGTAGGGCCCCCCATCTACTTAACTTGCACTGGAAATCCCCTCCGTGTCTAAAACCACTATTGACTACAAGCAGTACTTAAATTGTAAAATTTTGGATGGGGGCAGTAGCGTAGCCAGAAAGTAGGCCGGGGGGGGGCTCGAGCCCCCCCATTGGCTTGTGAAGTATGCAAAATCGCACCATTTTGGTGGTTTTGAGGCCGATTTTTTGTGAAAAATTGAAAATAGCCCCCCCCCCCCATTGGAAAACAGCCCTCCTCAAACGTTTGGATTTCCGATTTGGGCCGAAAAATCAGCCTCAATTTCGGCGAAGACTTTTTTTTTTTGGAGACCACCTGATTTTGGGCGGAAAAAACCTTTGAATTTCGGATTTCGGCCAAAAAATCAGCCTCAATTTCGGCGAAGACCTTTTTTTTTTTTTTTTTGGAGACCACCTGATTTTAGGCGGAAAAAACCTTTGAATTTCCGAGCTTTCCGAGAAATTTCGTCTCAATTTTCAGACAAACCGTGTGAAACTCATTCAAGAGCAATGAAAATTCGGGTCAAGGTCGTTTGCACACTTCTCACTCTTTCAAAATAGCCCCCCCTTTTCCAAATTCTGGCTACGCGCCTGGATGTGGGGACGCTTTTGCAGCCTTGACCAAACCTTGGTAAAGATTACGTAATTCCGTCGACGAAATTGAATAGAGACCAAAAAAGAAAAAGGTCTTCGCCGAGAGTCGTAGTGCTTTTTCGCCAAAATTAGGTGAAGACCAAAAAAAAAAGGTCTTCGCCGACGATTGAAGTGGTTCTCCTTCTTAATCACCTTTCTCGCGGAATTTGGTACTATATTCGACCGGATTTTGTAGGTCTTTTTCCTCTGATCATCCAGCGCTCAGATTTGATGGGGGAAACCTAAATCTCGATGGGGGACGCTCAATCTCGATGGGGGAACGCTAACTCTCGATGGGAGGGACGCGTCCCCCCCTGTCCCCCTACAGTTTAAGTACTGACTACAGGGAATTTGCCCTCCTCGATTCCAGGATTTACGATATAGAGCAATTATGTTGTTACAAGAGTTTTGTCTTTTTGTCAACACAAATGCCCTCCTGTGTTTGGTCGTTTTACTCGCTTGCTATGGGCCTGGTCCGACAGCTTGGGCTAAATTTTTTGCTTTACTTTTATAGCTTGTGAGTGTATGCACACAAAGTAAGATACCTGTGTACAAAGTTTTGGAAAAGTTGTAAATGAAGACAGGGCATTTATCTCAGGAGAAAGTTTGAAGTACCGCCTTACTGATGAAATGTCTCAATTTGAAAAAGGCCACAACTTGAAAATGGTCCCAATAAAGTTCCTTGAATACACTGCAATAATAACTATAATTACCAGAGAACAATTTTGTTCACCAAGTTACTTTGACCAGGAAACAGCAAAGGGACATTATGGTATTCGAGTCAAGCTCTCACCTGCCTAGTACCCATTGGTCTATTACAAATGGTGGAGGCTTCTCACTGTCCCGTTTTATTGCTGAACGTTAAGCAGGAAAGCTTTACATACCATTTTTATAGTATTTAGTTTGACTTTACTGCGAATCGAACCCAAGTCTATTATTTCAGTACCAGACACTGTATCCACTCCACTATTGATCGGTTAAAAAATGGGTGTTAAGGACATTGTGAAAAATGGTGCTGCAATCATGAAGGTTGTTGAGGATACCAAAAATTGCTCATAGTCTCAAAGGCTATTTATGTTGAAGAGCAAATGATCAAGATTTTATTATCAATCAATTTAATTTTCGCAGGTTCGACGATCACATTCATATTTATTTATTCAGATGCGCGACAAACACAACACACAAATTAGACCGCCAAACAGAAGAAGCTCATCAAATCGCGGCCACCTTTTCCTTCACATGCTACACAGCCAATAGAAGGCATTGTTTAGTGTTCACCCACAATTACGATTCAACAAAGATGTCCGTCGAGGGATTTGTCATGAATCGCTAGATATGTTTGTAACGGTAAACAGAGCAAGTCCACAAAACAATTGATATACCAAGAAAAATGATTATGTTTTTGGACTTGGGGATCGAACTCACTGGCCAGTTAGTCAACCGGTAACGCGTTCTTCTCTGGAGTTGGAGATTTGAGGTTCAAATCTCGGGCTGGTCAAACCGGTCAAATCAAGCCGGTCAAATCGGGCCGATCAAATCAATAACGATAGCGTTGACTGAAAAGGCTTAACGTCCTTCGTGGTCGACTCCTGGGATGTCAGAACAACTTTCACTGGCAGTAAAGTGGCAATATCAATCACCAACCCTGCAGACGCAAGCAGCTCGAGTCGTTTATGCACAGAGCTGGTCAGCGCTGTTTCGAGCTTTCAAATCTCATCAGCAGCCCTCAGAACATCTAAATCAAGAGTTTCGCAATGCAGGCAGAAATGTTTAAATTTTTATTCTCTGCTGCCACCTTGTGACAATAACCTTAGATTGGGCAGATGCATACTGATTGCAATGAAATTAATATACTCTGGTACAGCGCACAGCAGAGACCGCTGTAGTAGCAGCTAGTATGCCTTGCTCCCCCTTGGTAGGCTCATGTCGTTTCTGATTAGGCCCATGTCGTTTCTCTAGTGCCCCCCTTCCATGTAGTCCATGTCGTTCTATTATATGTATAAATTATCAATTATTCTCTTCGCTCTTTTGGCCGTGCACCCTTTCTTGTACGCTGGAAACATCGCCAACTTGAGATGATGACCCCGATTTGTTTTGTTTTCACATCACCACGGATTCAATTGATAGTGCAGCGTTTTATACCGAACGTCTTTTTTCCTGATCTTCATTAATTTCAAATCTGATCCAAAAACCTTTATTTCTAACTGGATATTGGAAATTTTGGACACATAGGCATAGCTGAGATTTTTGATTGGAGGAGGCCCAAACCACGAACACATGCAATGACCCCGACAGAAATTTTACAAAAGAGGGATTTTTTACAGGATAAAGATACCACAGAATGGAAGATCAGAAGCAGGGCCCTGTTTTGGCACTTAAACAGGATTTTGCTAAAAGGGGGGAGGATTTGAACCATGAGTTAAAAAGTTTTTCAAAAGTATCTAAATTGGTAGAAGTGGTGAGCAAACTAGCGTAACTCAAACGTATTACAAACGGGGGTCTGGGGACAAGCCGCTGCAGGGGAATTTTTTGTAATTTGTTGGAAAAAATAATTATTTTAATGCCATATAGATTACATTTCGCATGTTTTTGAAATCATTTGAAAGAACTAAATTTTAAGTTTTGAATGCCAATAAAAAAAATCAAATTGTTCAGTCCTCCCTTTACTCACAGGTCAGATCAAGACCAAAACACATATAAATCTTGCATTTTTGGTTTAAACTCTGTAAGTGACTTGGCCCATGTGGAAGAACCAAGGTACTTTGCATTCTACAATATTTTCAACAGCAGGCCGAATTAATAATTCACTCGAAGATTTGCCTTGAATTTTTTTTAGTCATGAAAATGACCAGTTTCAGCAGTACATGTACAACAAGGGGCCCGGACTCACTCAAACTAATTCAATTATTTGAGCATATTTTTTTTCAAAATTATTTTGTTGCGTAAAAACTAGTGAGATGGATTGTTACTTAAAATTGGTACAATAGGTGGTTATTTCTATTAATCATGTTATTGCATTTCGTTCACAAAAAGATTAAACGAGGGCCTAAAGTTGCAACTTTTAGGACAAAAACTCTGAATTTCTCTGACGGGTTATATTTAAATTGGTTGGCAAAAATTTGAATGGAGGAAGGCCGAGCCCCATGGTCGTCAACATGATTGTTAATTACTGTTATACGCGTACATTGTTTTACGCGAAAATAGAAAAAGAAACTATATGCTTCATTGTCATCATTTTTATCATTGGCAGGATTTTAATTGGGGGAGATATCGGGCCTCTTAGGTAACCCTAGCTACTCTGGTAGTACATACGCATCTTTGGTAGTTATACATACTCTTGTACTCGAACTTAGGCTGCAATAATATGCTTCTTCTGTACAAAAGTAGGTTAACTACCTTTCAAACAATTATTTGTGCTCGTTTAAGTAAATGAACCAAAAACAAAACCAAACTATTACGATATGGATATTCCTTAACTGTTGGGACATCTTTTTGACGTTTTTTACGCCTTCTTTCTTATTTCATCTCTTACAAGCCTTCGTTTTTACCAGTTAAATTTCGTATTGAATTCAAAATTGATTTACTCAGACACAAGTGCCAGCATGGCTCCATATCAAAAAAATATAGTCACAACTCCTCCATATCAAAAAAATATAATCACCTCTCGTTCTGTTTTTGCTAGGTACCGCTTGCGTTTTAATGATGATAAGTGGCTGCTTAAACGGTAATAGCTTTTACTTTGCTAGATCCCAATCTACATACGTTTTCGTATGCATCACCCAAGGTATGGAATTCGTTGACACTATCTCTGTGCGAAATTGAAACTTTATCACTTTTCAAGAAACATTTAAAAGCCTGTTACCACTGTTTAATGCCGGTATTTTGCTGCTTATTGCTGTAGAATTAGTACCTCATTTACGTACAAGCTTTATTTCAGTACAGCTATTTGAATGTTACTGCGGCCCCTTAGTCAAATGCATCCACACTTGTTGGTGTTATCTCAAGAGGGATATAAGTTGCAATTATATAATTATCATTATCAAGGGCGTACGCAGGTGGTAAGGTTTTGTGGGTTGTCGACCTTTCCCCCCATTGGACTGTCGACTAAAACGCACAATAAAGAAATTATCACGTTTTAAACACTTCTGAGCTTGTCTTTTTTTTGCAATGACACGACTGCAAAAAATTGTCAAAATTAGCAAATTTGACTGCTAAAAATGCTTAACATTTGCTTCGTCAAAACTATGGATATGGGGTTTTAGTATATGTTAATTTTGTATTTGTTAAGAAGCCTTGATGGCGTAGTGGTTATAACCCTAAAATTCTTAACATTTGCTTCGTCAAAACTATGGAGATGGGGCTTTAGTATTTGTTAATTTAGTATTTCTTAAGAAGACTTGATGGCGTAGTGGTTAGTACGCTTGACTGCAATGCCGAGGGTTGGGGTATCGATTCGCGCTGGACACGTTCTCCAAAATTAGTGCTAAAGAGCTATAACGCTACAAATTCTTATTATAGTCGGCAGCGTGGCCTAATGGGTTAAGGCGTCGATTTCACGACGACCCTGATCGCGTAATGTGGGTTCAACCTGCACCCTAGTCACGTTGTTGGGTCCTTGGATAAGACTTTTACGTTGAATATCTCTGCTTGGTGGCTTAGAACAAGCAGCAAATTCAGTGGACAAGAATTCGAAGAAATCCACAGGAACATTGGATCACCGGAAACTCCTAAGCAGGTGCGGATTTCTCCAATCACGAAGTAGTCTTGGTAATGAAAAGTGTGCGGATCATCCAACAAGTTAGCGTCTGACGCTGTCCGGTGACAGGAGGATAAATATGCACTACAACAACAACAACAAATTAATCAGCATTAGTTAATTATTAATCCACTCAAATCTTGTTCCTTTCCCCCCCCCCCCCCCATCCCCAAATGTCTCACTCTAAGCTACAGAATATAAATGCTTGTGAGTTTTTTAACTTATGATTTTGTGATTTACCGGCTTGTATATTAGAGGACTGAAATGTTACCATTAGCCACCGCCCACGTAGCCTATTTATGCAAACAGTTTGATCAAGTTTGCACTACCAATTTCTATGCCACAAATTAAAAGCATTATTTTTTATCAAAATAGCCCTAAAATTAAGTTATTTTTGAAAAAAAAGCAAAATTTTCAAGCGCTGGGGACTCCGCCCCCAGACCCCAAAACACAGCCCCCCATTGCGAATTTCTGGCTAACACCTGGCAACTTTGTACTGTTTATAATTACATGCGTTTTTGTAGCTTTTGTTTTGAGCAATTTTTTCTTGATCGTTCAGTTGCAAACCTTAAGATGTTAATTATAGATGAATGCCCAGTACTTAAATTGTAGGGGGGACGCGTCCCCCTATCGAGATTTGAGCGCTGGATGATCAGAAGAAAACGAGCCAGCTAGCACGAATAAATCTTCAAATTCCGGCCGAATATAGTCCTTAATTGCGGCGAAGACCTTTTTTTTTTGGTCTTCACCTGATTTCGGTGAAAAAACACTTCAATTTTCGGAAAAGAGCTTGGTCAAAGCTGCAAAAGCATCCCCCTATGGAAAATTTTATAATTTAAGTACTGTGTATGCCTAATGCTTAATTGTTTTTTGTTTAAAAAGTTTTATTTGCATTACGCACTGTGTGACTTTGATTCCATTTTGTGACATTGCACTAAGTTATTTATTTGCCAAAGTATAGATCGCGAACAAATTTTTGATGTCACTTTTGAAAACCCCCCCATTAAAAAATCCTGCGTACGCCATTGATCATTATTAATACTATTACTTGAATAAGAATGTTTGGCATAAAATTTTGTGCACAATATTTTTAGAATCTTGCAACGTATATCAAAAAGAAAAGTAAAAATTGATTTTATGCTAGCAATAATCCAGTGACGTCATGATAATTGGTGATTTTTTAGTTGTAGATGATTTAAGTTTTGTTTTACCTTTTTGTTTTAATTGCTTCTTTACTCAAGAGCAAAAAGATTGAAGACACGAGCAAAACAACACCAGACTTTTAACAAAATCATGCAATCTAATATTTTGCATCGCAGTTACTGCAGACCACAGGTCAGTCTACGTACACTGTACGCATTTTTTAGTTTAAACTATAGTGACATCATAAAGCGTGTATAAATGCTTTTTACATCTTTAGCATTGTGACGTCAGCATATAGATACGATACTAAAACCTGAGCTGATGCTACAGGTTTTACTACCTGAAAAAATGTTTATTGGAACGACCGACGCTCGCGTCGCGTGTTCCTTTGTTTTTACTCGACCATTTTCCAACTAACGAGTGCGAAATTTCAGACTTTTGCTTATATCTCGAGAACAGTTTGGCTAGCTACATGAAATTTTGACAGCAGTTTGAGATTAATGAGTTATATGTTTGTACACAGTTTCGAGGCAATAGGTCTCGTGACTTTAGTTTTAGAACCCGAAAACTGCCCCGCATGTTTGGCGTAAAAAGCCGTCTCAGTCAAAAACGGCTTAAGTACGGCAAAAAATATTTCATATGGTTGTATGTCTAAAGATACCTTTTTATCCCAACCAACCCACTTTTGGCCGCGATGAGGTTTATTATTTTTTTTTCCTTTTTTTCTTTCTAATTTTTGTACGCTCTTCTTCTCCTAAACCACAAAACATCGAAATATAACTTTTTGGTAAGGTTGTTGAGCTGCAAACGCAATTTTTCCTCCCAAAATTTTTTTGGGCAACTCCACCAGGAACCCCCCAAAATGAGCCCCCCAAAAATCAATTTTTTTAACGGCTCAAGCTAGAGTGCTACTTTTTTTTGATATCAGTTAGATACTTAACAGACAAATATTTTGACATAGTTTGGGGGTGCCACCCCTCCGAAGACCCCCAAAAAAATCAATTTTTTTAACGGCTCAAGCTAGTTTGTTTTGATATCAGCAGATACTTAAGATACAAATATTTTGACATAGTTTGGGGGTGCCATCCCCCCCAGGGACCCCAAAAATCAATTTTTTGAACGGCTTAACTTTAGAGAGCCAGTGTTTTATGATATCGGCAGATATTTAACAGACAAATATTTTGACATAGTTTGAGGGTGCCATTCCCCTGAGGACCCCCTCCCCAAATGGACCCCCATTAAATCAATTTTTTCTACGACTCAACTTAGGGTGCAAGTTTGTTTTGATATCAGCAGATATTTAAGAGACTAAAATTTTGACATAGGTTGGGGGTGCCACCCTCGCGGGGACCCCCCAAACATCAATTTTTTCTACTGCTTAACTTAGAGCACCAGTGTTTTATGATATCAGCAGATACTTAAGAGACAAATATTTTGACATAGTTTGGGGGTGCAACGCCCCCGGGGACCCCCCAAATGGACCTCAAAAAATCGATTTTTGAACCACCCAAGCTAGGGTGCCTGTGTTTTATAATATCAGGAAATATTTAACTAACAAATATTTTGACTCGACTTTTCTGGAGTTTCCATAATCAGATATTTTTGAATAATTGCTGATTTAACGGTAGACAAAAAGTACTGTAGAGCGTCACAGCATTAGCTACGTGTCGGTAGTTCACTGGGTTTGATGGCAAACTCCCATCTAGTTATCACCTAAATTTCCAGCGCAAGACTATGTTAACTACTGTTACAGTCAACATGTCTTGCACCAAAAAATAAACTTTTGCACAATTTTATGCGAGTTAACGTATTCTTGCAATGAGAATTACGGAAACTAGAAGAGTTAACGACAAGTAAGTGGTAGGTAAGTGGTAGGGCTACTATGCGTCCTCTTTTTCCGTGAATTGTCCTACGAGGACACCCAAAAAGTAGCCAAATGTCCTCTTTTTCAATGCTCAGAATTTAAAGGCGGAAGTCGAAGACCAAGCCAACCAAAAGCGATATCCTTCCGTTCATACTCGCGTTTAACTCCCGGCGACCTGAATCCAACCGGTCTGTCTAAAGACACCCCCCTTCTTATTTTTTGGAGATCACAATTTTCGAAGGGCAAAAACTGGACCTTTTTTTTTCTATAGTTTTTGGAGATTACCGTTTTCGAAGAGCAAAATTGGCGCAAAAACAAGTGGTCTCCGAAGAAAAAAAAGTCCTCACTCAGTCCGGTTGTCCGGTACCTTCCGCGAGTTTGGTCGTTCGGGCTTTGTTTTTCGAAACTGTCCTATTTTTGGTCAATGAAACTATGGTACCCCTAGTTAGTGCAAATAAAAGAGCTTGAATTAATGTTTTCCAAAATACATCAAACTCAAAATTGTTAAAAATGAAGTTAACATAGTCTTGCACTAAGCCCTCCAATTGTAAAGCGGCTTATCCAAGAACACAACAACGTGACCATGAAGAAAGGGGGTTGAAACCAACAAAGATGTAAGCGGGCGGACTAGTATTGCACAGGCCCGAACCGAAAACTTAAGTCCAAACACGGCCCAAGCCCGAAAAGCAGGCCCGGCGCCAGGATAGCGTGACGGGGGGGTGCAGAAATAAATTTTGGGAAGGCACGAAAAGTTTATTTATGTGAATTGGAGAGGGGCACAGGGGGCACGAAAAATTTAATCCAGTCTGGATCAAATGAACAAGGTGAAGACCAAAAATTCAGAGGGATTTTCCAACTGAAATCATAAATTCAAACGTTTTTTCCGGCCGAAAACAGGTGATCTCCAAAAAAAAAAGGTCTTCATCCCAAATATGTCATGAAATCCGGTGTCAGTCCACAAAAATTACGAAAATACCGGTGGCAAACAACAATTTGGGCCTCGATTTGCACTCCAGTAGCATCGAGCCAGTTAATTTCTTTGTGGCACAGTCCTCGCTTGGGGGGCACAAGCAGTCATTTGGGGAGGCACGGCCCAGGAATGCCCCCCGTGGCGCCGGGTCTGTCGAAAAGTGATTTGAAACCGGCAAAACCAGGCCCAAAAAAGTTTGAAAATTAGATTAGATCTAAAAACGTAGTTTCTGGTTTTTGCCCGTTTGCGGTAAAAAAAGAAATACTCATTGCAGATAAATTGTAACGTAATAATAATAATAACAATTGTTTTCATGGTTTAGTTTAACAAAGTCGTAATTCAGTGCAACAGAGTTCTTTCAATTGAGCTTTCGTAGCATCTAAAAGGCGAAAACAGATGGAAACTACGAATATCAAGCCCGAATTAAGCCCGACATCTTGTCAATCTCAAGCCTAACCCGATCCAAAAAGCCCGGCCTGACTTACAGCTCTGCAATCCAGATCATGCTTATTAATGTGAATTTCAAAAGCGATAATTGACAGAGGTGGAGTCCTCGAGGACACATTTTGAAGTCCTTGGCCTTGGCCTCGAGGCCTGAAGTCCTCGAAAATTGGCCTGTCCTCGGCTCGAGGACAGCACTATTTTTTTAATTGTTAAAATTTTGTGAAGCGCTTGAAAAATTTTTTGGAAAACGTTTTTTTGGGGAGATCGCTTGAAAAATTTTGTGAAAACCTTTTTTTTTTTCGGAGATTGCCTGAAAAATTTTTGTGAAGACCTTTTTTTTTTGGTTTTGGAGATTGCCTGAAAAATTTTTGTAAAGACCTTTTTTTTTGGAGAGCACTTGCGCTTGTGTCCTTGGTCCTTGGCCTTGAGCATTCCTGTCCTTGGCCTCGAGAGTGTCTGTCCTCGGAAAGGCTGTCCTTGGCCTTGGCCTCGGATTTTTTTTGTGTCCTTAGCCTTGGCCTCGAGCCTTGTGTCCTCGACTCCACCTCTGATAATTGATATTGCACGAAATACAAAATTGCAGCTTTACAGGTCAATAAACGAAAAAGTTAATCCAACACTTTTCACTACACTGACAACATTCTTGATTTTGTTTTCTTTCTTGATGGAAATGTTTACGTTGATTGTCTTCAATAATAATAATAATCAATTCGACAATCAAACGTATTTTCTATAATTAGATTAATATTGATGTCACGCATATAGCCATTTACACAGATTAAAAAAACTAAAAATCCACGGAATCAATTCAACGAAAACCTATTTAATTGTTTTACAATCATGCTTATTCAACTAATTACGTTAAAAAATTGCTGGACGCAACAAAGGCTTGGCCAGTAAAATAACAGTTGGATAATCAAATCAACTACTGCTCGTCATGATACATGGATACATGGATTTCAATTCTTAACCTCAGCTTTTGACCTTAAGATTCATTACCTCTATGACACCTGGTGTTTCAGATTTCTTCATAAATGTGTTTGTCAGTTGACATGGCTATGTCGTTTGCATTGTTTTCGTAAACAGAAGAC
Source organism: Trididemnum nubilum (assembly GCA_963965965.1). Taxonomy (NCBI): domain Eukaryota; kingdom Metazoa; phylum Chordata; class Ascidiacea; order Aplousobranchia; family Didemnidae; genus Trididemnum; species Trididemnum nubilum. Next base: position 33,712,714 of record OZ014471.1, read on the forward strand.
AGATCGCGATTCAACGTGGTTTCATTTGCATATGTTGACCCAGCAGCTGTTGCTTGCACTCTCTCGTTTCTATAGGTCGAGTTTCTTAGTTGCACAACCACAGATGTCGGTAGATAAGGCCCTTCGTTTATTTGCGGAGGAACTTGGCATTTTCGTAATGTTGAAGACTCTTGTTTGTTGTGTCAGACTGAGTAACTTCTGTCACATCAGCGTAAAGGGATTCTAATCGTTTTCTGTAAAACAATTTCGCTTCAAAACCCAATTAGACGCTTTTGCAAAAAATCTTTTTTGCAAACGGTTCTTAAGTTTACATGTGACGTGACTATTGATGAGGACATTTAGAGAATCAAACCCAGACCGAAGAAGTAACCCCACAAGCTGAAGATATTGTGAAGTCGGTTCATAGATGATGAAACATTGGGCGTTTACACAAAATCATGCACTCAAAAATTTATATCAAACAACTTCATTTATTCAAAATTTCACAAAAAATAGCAAAATTGATTTGGTCTCAAAGAACCATCACCAGTTTTTTACTGAAATTAAATCCTCATTTAAAAAGCGATTTTTTTTCAATGATAATCTGACAATGGCCCAGCCTTGAGACCGAAATTGATTTTTTTTTATACGATTTTAAACGAAGCTATAGTCCAGTAGTTGTTATTGATTGCATTTTGACTGATTTTGTGTAATCACTCAATGCTTCATGTTAGTAATCTCGCACGTAATTTTTAATTGCTGAACCTGAATGGGCACGTTAGGAGTAACGTGCTTGTCAAAATCGTTGATTGATCAATTGGTTTTGATTGCTAAGGTAAAGTTCTAATTAGGGATATCGAGTATTTAAGCGATAATTTAAGTTCATAAGTTAACGTTTTGCGCCTCTAATAAAAATGTAAAACTGAAAAATATATTACAATATTTGCAAAATTTGCAATGTCCTCAATGAGGAGTTTATGCAATGGTGAAACAGGTGGAAAAACTTTTTCATAACTAGCAACCAACATTCAACGCATCAGAATGCACAAACCCGGGAGGCATGGCCACACAGTACTCTGCAGTTCCCTGCATGAAAGCAGAAGAATTCGATACAGGAAAGAGTACATGTTGGAAATGTGCTGCTGCGGGAGGAGGCTACAGTAATGTGGCAAAGTTTTCCAGCACAATTTACCTTCTTTTAAAAATGATAACCGCTGCTGACAACAAACCAAGAAGAACTACGATTACGACCATCACAGGCACGATGACGTAAACAACGTTGAAGCTTGATGTTAGTTCTGGTGAAGATTTTAATCGAACGAAACAAGTTCCTAACACATTTACTGCATTACTAGCACCTTCGCATGTTTTAGCTTGTATCTGAAAAGACGATTTTTGTTTACATCTTACTCACTCCGAGAAAATTCATTGGATCATTGTAGTAAGTATTTTTATTAGTGCTTGATGAACTAACAAAAAAAAGCATTAGTACCAGCAAAATATACAGTGATGTTGATAATAAATTAATTGTGATATTTCGACGATTAAACAAAAACATGCAATTTAAAAATAAAATATACACGACAGCACGCGAACGATTAAACAAACAAATATACAATCGTTTATTGCTGGTCGAGCACTTTATCAATAGAATTGGTATATGGAACGCCGTTAGAAAAAATATTATTTATTTTGTAACACCGCTTTTTTGAGCTTATTTACAATGAAAATTGTCCGATATACAGAGTGTCTCAGAAGTTGCACAGCATTTAGAGTTTCATTCTTGAGTCGCGCACCAACTTCACATCAGGCGTTTTGGTGACATAATCTTTTTGATATGGGCGTTTTATGACTTAGATTCGAGAAATAAACTTTGCTAAACTGTGCAAAATTTGAACCGCTTATGACGTCATTGAACTGTCAATGACGTAATTGAAAAACTGACGTTATTTTGTAGAAATCGGTCTTGATGTCACTATGATGACGTCCTCAACTCAAAACTAGTTTTTCTGAAAATTCTTACTGAACAACAACGTACCAAATTTAGTGTTCATGACTTTCGGTTAATAAAATCTGCAGACGGTGCGCGACTTCTGGGGCATAATATAGGACAAAATACACTCTAGCGTTGGAACAAAAAAGTCTACAAAATATATTGAAAGTTTACGACTTATTACATCGGACAAACTGTATTCCAAATTAAACAAAAAAAGGCGTACATAATAAAGGCGTACAAAATACTGTAAGTCGGAAACATTCTGATTCTATATGTTTTATATGAACCATATGAGAAATACAGAGAAGTTATCACGTGAAATTCGTGACATTATTTCATGATCAAAACAAAAGGCGGGAAACTTAAACACAAAAGTAACCAAAAGTCTTAGCTTGTTAGAGGGGCGGCTTGTAATGAAAGCTGCAAAAGCTGCAGGATACCATGCATCCAGAGGCGCCTGTAGACGTATTTTCAAGGGGAAGCATGCGACGATTTTACAGTGACGTCGCAAAGGATGGTGACACCCGGGGTGGAATTTCGTGGTGTAACCCCTCATATTGTACAATCGGCTGCAAAAGATTATATTTTAAAGATAGCGGCACTACTTCATTACTGAGCGGTTGTTATTTGAATAGCTCAATAACTTCTCATTTACAGTAGCATTTTAAGAGTCTAAAACTTGGAAGTATGAGCAGCACATGTCTAGCATCAGTCGCGTGACCAAAAATTTGTGATGTGGGCAAGGGCAGAGCCCCCAGCACTTGAAAAATTTGTATTTTTTTGCAAAAATAACTTAATTTTTAGCTTATTGCTGAAAATTAATGCTTTCAAAACGTGGCATAGAAATTAGCAGTGCAAAAACATGATTAGACTCAGGCGCACAGCCGGAAATGTACAATGGGGGACTGTTTTGGGGGTTTGGGGGCAAAGCCCTCATCTGCCAAAGACTGGAGATTGGAGAGCAACTCCTCAGCCTCGAAATTTGTATTTTTTTGCCAAAATAGTCTAATTTTAGGCCTATAATCTTGATAAAAAAATTAATGGTTTTAAAACGTGACATAGAAATTAGCAGTGCAAAAACATGATTAAAGTGTTTTTGAACTGCTAACTTCTATGTCACGTTTTAAAACCATTAAGTTTCAATAAGCAAGTTTCGTCGCTAGGGGTTGAAATGATTACCCATTTCGACGCGGAGACAGCATTAAGGTGTTGTCAAATGAAGTAGGATTGTAAGACATGATGTCTCTGTGAACTATTAAATTAGTTCTGCCTATTTCACTTTAGGAATAATTTAACATGATTAAAGTGGTTGCATAAATGAGCAATAGCTGTGTAGGAGGTGGCTAATGGTAAAATTTCAGTTCTCTTATTTACGAGCTGGTAAATCATAAAATCTTATAGTTCAACGAAACTCACACGGAGTGATCCATTTTGTTTATATTTAATCGAAAACGATAATTTGGGGAAGGGATAATGGAACGATAATTGAGTCGAAGTGATTGGCAATTAACTAATACTGAATAGCCACCCCCCTATTTCTGAGCTCATATCTTTTTTTGATGAAACCTATATCAAGCAAGTTTCAACAAGCGATCAAATTTGATTGCTTAGTCTCGGCCATTTTTCAATGTTTTACTAATTTGTTAGTTATATCGTTGACAAATTAGCGCTCCCCCTCCAAATAAATGTTTCAAAAGATGCTTAAAATCATTTTTTGTCCATTTCGGTGTGCTAAACATTTTCAATGATATTAAACATTTGCTGTTTTCTTTTTTGTTTGGTATCATAACATGGTGTCACCCCAAAATGGTGACACTCGGGGCGCCCTCCCGGCCCCCTCAGCGACGCCACTGCGTATCCAATGTCAACTAGATCAAACAAAACAATACAGATGCAACCAGGATTTTGCTAGAGAGCTTGAACCAAAACTTAAAATGATCCTGTTCAAAAAATGTTGCAATTATTGGGCGGCATAATTATTGAGCAAACTGATGCAATTTAAGTGTATTATAGACGGGGGTTTAGGGGCAAAGCCCCAGTCGCTGGGCGATTTTCGCAATTTCTTTAAACAAATAACCATTCTAACGTCATTTGGATCACATTTGGAACGTTTTTAAGGCCATTGGAAAAAACAAAGTTGCTAAAATTAAGAATCTACTGGAAATTTTTAAGTTGCAAAGCCCTTTTAGCATTCGTTAATTACAGATCAGACTAAAATCACGTTTAAACGCTCGCATATAATGTAAGTTAATTTTTCCATGTGACTTGGTTGAGTTTTTTTGCATGAAAAATGCCTCAATTGGGCAGCGTGCCGAGCAAACTGGTGCAACTAAAGCATATCACTGACCGGGATTTTGGGGGTAAAACTCTAACTGCAGGGCAGTTTTTGCGATATTTCAGAAAACAATTCATTTTAATGCTAATCGAATCAAATTTCGCATCTTTTTAAATCCATTTAAAAAACTAAATTAATGCAATTTGAAAGCTATTTGAAAGATTTAAATAGCTCAGCTCTTCAAACCCCCACGTTACTCACAGGTCAAGTCCAAAACGGATTGTGATTTAATAAATTAAACGCTAAATAGTCCCCTTACACCCCTTTTTTTAGGAAGCTTACGTTAAGCATTTTGTATTAAACAATTAATTTTGACTGCTTATTTTTAGCCATGTTTTGAAGTTTTTATTGATTAATTTGAAAGCTGTATTTTTGACAAGTAAGTTAATGTCCTCTCCCCCCTCAAAAAAACAAAACAAAAATAAGTGTTTCAAAAGTGGCATTGAACTATTTAAGAGGCCATATCACAGCAAAAAACTGGCTCAGAAGGGAAATATGGTGGCATTTTCCTTATCGTGCACTTTGGTCTCTAGGCCGATGCAGGGTGGGAACAGCCCCTTTGGCTACGCTATTTGGTTTGATTTCGGTTTTTGAGCAAAATTAATTCAATGTCGGAGTAATCATTATTTTAAATAACCACAGCGTAAATTTGAAATACTAAACGCTGTATTAAATTTAAATCGTGATAAGGGCTTTATAACCTGTGCTGAAACGTTTGATATTGATTATATTTCATTAAACAATTTAATGCCTTAATCTTAGAGTGTTGCTTACCTTCGCTTTTAAGAAAATGCTGGAATGGGCAATCCTGTTTCTCTTGCCCCCGCCCTCTGCATTAAGGCAAAAAAGTTTAAAAAAGCTCCTTTAAGGGTTGTTCTTAGTTTAGAAAGATATATTTAACTTATTTCGCTAATTTAAACATAAAAAAAATACTTGACATCTAAATTTTCGGGAGGGGGGGGACAAGTGCTTCCCTGCAGGCGCCCCTACTTGCATCATCTGTTCGTTTTTCTTTTTATTAAATTTTTTTTGAAGGAGATTTTTGGAATTGCTGTGGTAACCGGTGAATAATAGATCATCTTTACACCCCCTCCCCCGATTGACCACAAAAATTAGAAAATTATTGCACTTATTTTTACAGTATAACTATTTAAAAAAAACAAACTTGAAAGCTTTTGAAAAAAGCTGTTCGCTTTGCAGCTTTTACAACGTATAGAAATTGTACTCGATGACGTCACAGGCGGTCTTTCTTCACTCTCTGTTGTGGTAAATGGTCAAAAACAAGCTACGACTCCAGCAGCTTTTTTGGCTTGTTGAGAAATGAAAAATGTGTTTATAGGTTGAACTATTGAACATATTACATCTTGTGCTGTTGTAGGATCGTGCAGTTACTGTAGTGTAAACTGTAGAGTAGAGTCGTGAAAAAGTATACGCTAAACTACAACGTGACATCGCAAGTGATATCCGAGGACTTTGCGACAGTATCCAACTTTTACTGAACTTATTTAGCTTTCAAATAGTGATCCAATTGCGTTAAATAATTATGTAAATATGGGGTCGTTGATAGTCAGATGAATAATTTAAATGAAATGCACATCTTTTAAATTTTGTTTCACTAACTTCAACAGTTTGAGGTTGTTCACTTTCAATCTTTCAACGCCTCGAAAATTTGAAATAATGAAGTAACTGCACAGCCAAAACAGCTTACACTACCCTTGGTCTAGTTAATATTGCAGATCAGTTGCAGTTTGTGGTTAAAATACCTGTCGTAAAGATTAGACTATAGAAGTGTACTTATTATGTTTTGGCATTTTTCGTTTAATTTGATCAGATCAAAATTTTTACATCGGTATTTTTGTTTTTTCAAAAAACTTTGGCATCAAAGCAACTACTAAAATTGCGAGGCTGCTACGAGCGATGTTACGTTAAACACACATTTACATATCGATTTAATGCTCATGAAGTAATGTCTATCAAGGCTTTAAGACATGCAGTGGCGTCACTAGGGGAGGAGCGCGGGGGGGGAGAGGTGACATTATTTTATGGTGTGAAACCAATTTTTACAATTTCCGGCCGAAAATTCCATTAATTTGTGGTAAAGATCTTTTCTCTTTTGTCTTCATCCGCATTTGGAACAAAATTTTCACCTTAGTTGGTCACAGCTACGGAAGCGTCTCATGATAAAGGGCGACGCCACGAAATCCCGTTCCGGGTGTCACCACGAAATTCCGCCCCGGGTACCACCATCTTTAGCGACGCCATTGGAACCATGTCTCTTCAGTCGCGCGCCAGTAACGACGGCCAAACCTTGTATCGAGCTTCCAACGTCAGTGATACCAATCGAAAGCAGTTTATCTTGTCCGTGCCCAGCGCGCCGCTTTTGCATGTCAGTTCAGTTGTTTTTTCATGACCTCCCGTCCATTAAAAGCATCAGCTGCCAGCATTCTCTAATAAGATAACTCTGCTGTCAGAGCTTTTACAACAACCATACTATGTAACAACAGAACAGCAAGCTATGACTTTTGGTTACCTTTGTGTTTAGGTTTCGCCTTTTGTTTTGATCATGAAATAATGTCACGAAAGTCACGTGATAACTTTTCTGCATTTTCCATGTGGTTCATATAAACCATATAGAATCAGAATGTTTCTGACTTATTTTGTACGCCTTTCTTTGTTCGATTTGAAATACAATTTGTCCGATAAAATAAGTCGCAAACTTTTGATATATTTTGTAGGCTTTTTTTGTTCCAATTTGGTGTATTTAGACGTATATACATCGGAAACTTCTTGTTATCGTATATTGTCAACTTAGTATATACATAGTATATGTATATCGGAAACTTCGTATATGTATATCAACTTAGTATATGTATATCGGAAACTTCAATATATATAGGAAATTTACGATATATTTTGTAGGCTTTTTTGTTCCAACTCCAGAGTGTATTTTGTCGTATATATATCGGACAAATTTCATTGTAAATAAGCTCAAAAAAGCGGTGTTACAAAATAAATAATATTTCTCTAAACAGCGTCCCATAAATTGATCGACCACTTTATCAATTTTTTTTGCTATCATTAGTAAACATCTTATGAAATCAGTCAAACCTGAAAACGAAGTAGAGAATTTGGTGCATACGATGACACGTTAATAGTATGCTGCAAACTGCCTTGATTTGTCTTTAATGGGTTGCGAACTTCGGTCGATGAAACAATTGAACTCGAAACATTTATTAGTATCTGGAATAGCAAGTAAAAGCTTACTACTTGGACTGAAAAAGAACAACGAAACTCAAGAATTACATCGTGGCAAATTTTGTGAGATTTTTCATACTTGTAAAACGGCAAAAGAGCCCGGAAACTGTGATAGAACTTCTCGGTCATTGATTCTAGCAGCTGTTAGTCCTATTTCTCAGTCAGATCAGGATGATAAGGAATAACAACCGATTTAGGGCTGATCAGCTCCGTGACCCCACACTCTAATAATTGGGGTTTTTAAGATCTCATCAGAATTAAAAGCGCTCATTAAAAAAGAGATAATTTGGTTTTCAGAGTGGCTTATCGTAGTTCTAAAACAATGCTTGTAATGCCAGTTGTAAGCACTTGTTAACCTAAAACTGTGAGCGTCATTTTTACTTTTCACCGCTTCAGAAAATCTTGGTTTACCGCGTAATACAAGACATCCAAATCGCTGTCTGCATGCCGCCACTGAATGTTGCAACCTGTCGTATTAGTATCGTTTACAACTCTCGCATTAATCACTGGTTCTGGTATCCCGTAAAACGTTGTTGCTGTGGCTGATGCAGAAACGTTTATTTGATCACAACCTTCAACTTCAATAAAAACCTGTAATACACAACAATGGCGCTGTTCTACATTCTATGCTATTATTGCTCACAATAAAGTATTAAAGGTCACTATAACCTTTTCATGAACTGATAGTTACGTTTAATTTTAAAGATAGTCAGAATTTGAGTGGTAGTCAGATGGGCAGATGGTAGCTTGACTCGAAATCCGTAAGGTGCTATGATCGGTGTCTCCTGGCCTATTGGCAGTGAAATAACAAACGTAAAGTACCAGTACAATTTAAGGGTTTGTGGACCACTATATAGATATAATATCACTCTATAGGGACTACTTAAAATTTTAAGATTGCAATTCAAATTTTGCAATGATCTCCAAATAAACGCTCAAATTATAAAATATTTCATTTTCCGACCCAATTTCAGTTTTTGATTGCACTTCGTAATGATCATTTTTCTAAAGTTTAACCATCTTTATGTATTGAAAGTAGAAGCATAATTGCAGTGTGAAATACAGCAGTGCAAGCAAAATTGCGGTAATATTCCAATAAAATGGCAAAATATTGACTAACTTGAGCGGTGTAGGTTGTTCGTTGCGATAAGCCAGTAAGTGTATATCTGGTATCATTGAAGGGAGCGTTGAAGCTTGCGATAGATCCATCATAACCATTCAAAGTAATCTAAATGGATTCAATATTAGTCAAAGCGTGTATAAAATTTTCAACTCAGTTGTGGAAAAACCGAAAGAGAGAATGGGGGCAATACTCCAAGTGAACTGCTATTCCAAATGAACCAAGTTTATTTCTATTTTGGGTTGCATTCCAAAGCGGGTTGATCAATTATTTGAAAACTTTTATTGGTATTTGCTTAATATCGACGCAAAACTGGATATCCTTTCAGTTGCAATAGATCAAAAATGGAACCGGTCAGGATTTTCTCGACCCGACCGGACCAGTAAATTTCAAAATCTACACCGGTTGACCGGCCGATCGACCAGTCGGTCAACCGGTTTCTGACCGGCCCGGTTGACCGCTTTTTTTGCAGAAGCTTTTTATTCACTTTTCAGTGCATCTAATGAAAAATTTTCAAAAGGGGTGGACCATGGGTGAGGTGTTAAAATTTGTGACTCCGAATGAGGGTCTCAGAAAAAAAACGCAAAAATTTTTTGCGCTTTTTGCCAAAGTAACTCAATTTTAAGACCTTTTTAGGTTAAATTTCGGTTTCAAAGACCTGTTTTGAGCAGTGCAAAACGCGCGCTGAATAAAGCATAAAAAGAACTGGAGGGCACAAGCTAAATTATTAGACTTCTTTCTAATGATATTATGCGTAAGGCAAAGATAAAAAGTTATAATTTTTTAGCTGTTGGTGACAGATTATTTGCAATTTGCCGAGCAGCAAACACTAAACTATTATGACATTGGCTGAAAAATATTCGAAATACACTATGTGCCCCAGCAGTTTGTGGAAATGCTGCTACTTCAGAACAAGCCATGGCTAGTTGGATATAAAAAAAATCAGAGCTATGTCTTTCTTGCGCAGTGTAGAGTGTGGTAAATTTAGGTTGAAAAAAGCTTTTCAAAGCGGCAAGATTTTAACATGTACTAAAAACTCTGAAATCTGCGCCACTTCTATTCTCAAGCTGATTGAAATAATGCTAAAATGCCAGGTAGCGTAAGCCTCTTGCACATGCATGCTTTATTATAATTTAATTACGCGATTATAACGTCTACTTTGCACTTTTTTGCTTTGTGCTGTGGCCCAAAGGGGGGGAGGGGCATGGTACAATGCCCCCCCTCCCCAAATACGCCATTGATGTGCATGTCTTAATGGTCACAGCATATTAGTCACAGCTTGAAGCCATTCAACAAGTGTTTTCAAATGGTGTGGTTGGTCAATACTGTTTTTTTTTTTTATAAAAAGTTTTTGTTGTAATAAAATATAGATGTATTCTTCGGTTGGTGCTTAGATGTCTTTTAGTTGCAAAAAAGGAGAATTTGACCGGTGTTTCAACCGGCTTGACCGGCCGGTCGAAGAATGTCGACCCGACCGGCTTCCATCTCTGCGATAGATGAAATTGTTTAACCCTATTTTACACGGGGTATTAGACCAACGCATTTTACTCGGGGAGTGGGGGCAAAAATGCCCCCAATCTAACTCCCAAGCCAAAAGTCATGGGAACACCAAATTTGGCTTGCTGGTTGGTAATCATCAAAATTTTTGTTTAGAAAAGTTAGTTTTGAGTTGATGACATCATCTTTGCATCGTCACAGCCATGGTTTTAAAAAATGACGCAACAGACGGTTTAAATTTTTTATATAGATTTGTTTTTTGAAACTGAAACAAACAAATGCATAAGTCAAGTTATCTGCGTCACAAAAAGGCTTTGTGACGTCATTTAAGTTAAGCATTGGCCAAAAAATGCTCAGATTTTGGAAAGTGACTTCGGTAAACCTCCAAAATTGGGAAACTTCCCGCTACCTTAACTATTTCAATTTTTCAGAAGTTATTTGTAATGAATTTTGACTCAGAGTCAAGTTGATTTGAAATAAAAATAATTTTTTTTAAGAGATTTATCACAAAAAAAAACGATAGGGTAGCAAAAATGACTCCCCCGTTAAAAACAGGGTTAAGAAAGTTAAAATATGCATCATAACAGACTTGTCGGCCGCGCTAGTCCGTTTAATTTATGGCTCAATTACAGTATCCTTGATTGTGAGCGAATAAAAGCTAGAAAATAAAATCGTCTAACTTCATTAACAAAAAATAAGTGCTTTTGTAAATACTGTTACCAACTAAAAAACTGCAAATTATTATCGTTTATAACAGTTTGACGCAAACTTTTCATTCATACCGTTTCAACTGCTTGTTTCATGATACAACGTAGCAATTTGCATTTGCAGTTCAAATTAAGCATATTAAGGGTAGACAATCAGGTAAAACCTTTTAGTGCTGCTCTATTACTAACTTGAACGTTAAAAGTTTGTGTTTCATTGGTAATCTGTTGCAAATTCATTCGATTCCAAGTCGCTTGAAGCGCAGAACCGTTGCATGTCACAGGATTGACTTGAAACGCGTCTGAAAAAATTCTTGGATAAAAGTTACATGCCATTGGCTGGAATCTGAAGCGTTTTGGCGTTGTTTTGCAATAGCCACTCTACACTCGACACCTATCGCTAGTTGATACCAAATCATTTTTTCACATACTTATTTAGACATTTAGGAGATATTATAATTGTTTGGAAAAACACTAGATCACTCGAAACCAATCACATTTACTTGAGTTCGTGCGCAACAACCTTCAAAGTGTATTTTTTAGTATAATGAAGAGTGGATAGGTATACATATTGAATTTAAACAGAGCGAAACTAGAACTAAGTAAGACAATATTACTTAGTTTGTTTTGTGAAGACCAATCACTTAATGCAATGCAAATGGTCATAACAGTCAAGTGGTGAGGGGTAAACCTTTAAACTTATTGTAATTTTCGACTTGAAGGAATCAAGCACATGGCCATTATCAAAGGTACAGTAGTTCGACAAATGAAATTAAGCACAGAGCTGGACAGCGCTGTTTCGAGCTTTTAGCTCTCATCGGCAGCCCTCAGCTATCTTTTCAAAGGTATTCCCAGCTGAACAAACATTTTGGCCTAACTGGCAAACCTTATTGGCTTGCACAGAGGCAGATGGTTTAGTAGGGAATAAACGATTTTTTCACTTGTGGTACTTTAGAAACAAGTGAAAAAGTCGCTGGATCCTTGAAGTAAGGACAGCCATAGACTATCCCTACTACAAGGATTCCCCTCTGCGTGACCACGGAAATCAAAACTGCACTATCTTGATGTCCTTCATGGTCGACTCCTGGGAATGTCCTTACTTCAAGGATCCAGCGACTTTTTCACTTGTTTCTAAAGTACCACAAGTGAAAAAATCGTTTATTCCCTACTAAAGCATCTGCCTCTGTGCAAGCCAATATGGTTTGCCAGTTAGGCCAAGATGTTTGTTCAGCTGGGAATACCATTGAAAAGATAGCTGAGGGCTGCCGATGAGAGCTAAAAGCTCGAAACAGCGCTGTCCAGCTCTGTGCTTATATGACTTGAGCTACAATGTGAAATATCATTGGAGCTGCAGGGTTGGTGGTTGTTATAGCCACCTAACTGCCAGTGGAAGTTGACAAGGCTTCCCAGGAGTCGACCATGAAGGACATCAAGATAGTGCAGTTTTGATTTCCGTGGTCACGCAGAGGGGAATCCTTGTAGTAGGGATAGTCTATGGCTGTCCTTACTTCAAGGATCCAGCGACTTTTTCACTTGTTTCTAAAGTACCACAAGTGAAAAAATCGTTTATTCCCTACTAAAGCATCTGCCTCTGTGCAAGCCAATATGGTTTGCCAGTTAGGCCAAGATGTTTGTTCAGCTGGGAATACCTTTGAAAAGATAGCTGAGGGCTGCCGATGAGAGCTAAAAGCTCGAAACAGCGCTGTCCAGCTCTGTGCTTATGTGACTTGAGCTACAAAGTGAAATATCATTGGAGCTGCAGGGTTGGTGGTTGTTATAGCCACCTAACTGCCAGTGGAAGTTGACAAGGCTTCCCAGGAGTCGACCATGAAGGACATCAAGATAGTGCAGAAATGAAATTAAGTTAACAAAAATTAAGCTCTTCAATTGCATGCAATCCGACACATTTTACATACCCTCTACCAACCTAGCGTGCATATGCGTAGTTAGGGGGCAGGGGGCCCGGGCCCTCCCAATTGAAATGCCACCTATGATGAAAATGTGACAAAAAAGCCATGTTTCTTCAGTTTCTTTTAGAATCTTCGCATACAGCATTACACGCGTACCACAGCAATTAACAATAATACTGACGACCAGGGGGCCCGAGCCCCACCTCAATTCAATGTTGCAAACCAATTTAAATCTATAACCCAGGTGAAATTAAGAGTTTCTGACCGAAAAGTTGCTACCTTAGGCCCTCATCTAACCTTTTTTGAACGTAATAAAATAACCATATATACATATTGAGCTTAAACAGAGCGAAATTAGAACTAAGTAAGACAATATTTCTTAGTTTTCTTGGTGAAGACCAATTACTTAATGCAATGCAAACAGTCATAATAACTTATTTTTTGATCAAATCGCAAAAACATCAGAGCTGCGTTTATCCGGGTTCGGTTCGGCCAAAAAACTCTGATATGTAAACATTAGGAAGGAATTAGTCTGGAGTAGGAAGGGATTTATGCAACTGCAAATTGTTGAATAGACGTGTAGTAAGATAAAGTTCTACATAAAAACTTTTAAAATGGTCGTTTGGAAACTATCGCTAAACTCAAAAACAATTATCTTTACTATATAATTCATTTTAGGGGGCTTTAAGTCACCTCAATATTTCTGAAGTTAAAAATAATCTACAGTAATTGTTACAGATTTAAATAAATTAGTTTACTTGATTTAAACGGAATAAAAAAAACAAAAAAACAACTCGATAGCAGTGTAGCTCATGGTCCAGAAAACGCCTGAAACAGCATTTTGACAGTAAATTTTATAATTTTGCATTGTGACGATTTTGGCCGTTTGCTGTAAATTCTAGCGTGCATCGTGCAAAAAGTCTTGAGGGGCAACACATTTTTAGCGTAATTAAGTTGAATTCTAATCAAGCAATCCACTTTCAAAAGTTTTCCTCATATTTTCCTGCAGAATTTTGATAATTTGATCTTAAAACAACTAGCGAATGAATAAAGAAAATATGCAAATCAATTAATCAATAGCGCAGAATTGCAATCACATAATTCATCTCGCGAGTTATCTTCAAGGTTTTACGTTGGCTGAAAAAGCATGCTGGGGTTCGTTTCTTGTCGATGCCGTATAAGTTTGGGGTTAATTAGGGCATAGATTAATTGGTTACAGTTGTCAAATTTTACAACCTTAAAGTTTATTTACAATATTGCTTCAGTTTTTGTAAAATACAGAGGTAAAAATAAATGAATTTTGCAGATTAGGTCTATAAACCGCAGGCTCGCCTACAGTTCTCAGCAGAGGTGGAGTCAAGCAGAGTTGTAAGTCGGGCCGGGCTTTTCGGGTCGGGTTCGGGCCTGAAGTTGACAAAAATTTCGGGCTTAATTCGGGCCTGAGACGTACTTTTTGTCTTAGGTGGACAAAAATATAATCAAAATAACTTGGCAACATTGCTAAATTTTTCATACCTAGCTTAACTTTCGGATTTTTTCGGGCATGATTTGGGCTTCAAATTAGTTTTCGGGTTTCGGCTTATATTTTCGCGTTTGGGCCGGGTTCGGGCCTGAACTAGTCGGCCCGTTTACAACTCTGGAGTCAAGGACACAACGTTCGAGGCCAAGGCCAAGAACTAAAAAAAATCCGAGGCCAAGGACCGAGTTTTCGAGGACAGACCCTCTCGAGGAGAAGGACAAGAATGGTCGAGGCCAAGGCTAACGACCAAGGACACAATTTTTCAAATTGTGGTCGGCAAATTTCACATTATTTTTAAGCGCGCAAGAGTTTGAGATATTGCATTTCGTTGAAATAGTAGTTTCTAAAACTAATGTCATTTTGAAGTTTTACGCGTCAGCAGCGATGTTGATTACGTTTCTTTGCGATATCGTGGTAATGAAACCAGGCTGTAACTCGTAAGTAGGAATAACTAAATTCTAAACTAGGAAATTTCAATTTTAAGGCCTTAATTTCAACAGTTAGGGACCAGGTGCAAATATCCACTGATTATGGATTCCAACTTTTTTAGCAATTTTTCAAACACAAACCTTATTGCTTGGTTAAACGACTTCTTTTCACAGAATTGTTTAAAATATTTAGCAAAACGGCTAAATTGCTTAAGCTTAAAATCAAAAATTGCTTAAGCTTTCTTACATAGTGTCGTCCATTTACATTCAACTAGAGTTCTCCCTGTAGTTTTCCATGTACTGTCATAAGTGTTTGTCGTCACGAAATTGTACAAAGACTGAACAGATGATGCGCATACTGTGATATTTTTCTACCTGAATTTTTACTCCATCGCACAATGCGTATATTTTGTTTAAGTGATGTATGTATCGTGCATAGGCGTAGCCAGGATTTTTGATTGGGGGGGACCAAACCACAAATAACGTGGACGTCATCAGAATTTTTCAAAAAATGGAGTTTTTGTGGGGCCAAGATATCGTAGAATGGAAGATCTGAAGCTGTAGTCTGTTGGCACTTAACCAGGATTTTGGTAAAGGGAGAAAACTAATCGTTAGAAAACGCAAATGTCTAACTTAGGAGACGTGTTCAGTAAGCTAGTGTACTCAAACGTACTACAGACGGGGGTCTGGTGGCTCCGCCCCCAGTCGCCGGTGACTATGGGGGTCTGCAGGCGAAGCCCCCAGCTGCTGGGCGATTTTTGTAAGTTTTTGGACAAAAAAAGCTATTTTAATCCCATTGGATCACATTTCGCACGTGTTCATAGCCATTTAAAAGAACTAGATTTTTAACCGACAAGTTTGACGTCCTTTGAGGTCGACTCCTGGGAAATCATAACGACTTTCACTGGCAGTTAGGTGGCCAGATCAACCACCAACCCTGCAGCTACAAAGCAGCTCGAGTCATAAGATTTACAGAGCTGGACCGCGCTGTTTGGAGCTTTTAGCTCTCATCGGCAGCCCTCAGCTTCTCTAACAAAGTTATTCCGCAGCTGGACAAGACTTTTGGCCAAACTGGACAAACCTTAAGGGCTTGCACAGCGGCAGAGGCTTTGTAGGGAATAAACAATTTTTCACTTGTGGTACTTAATATAAACAAGTGAAAATATCGCTGAACCCTTGTGTGACCACGGAAATCATAACCAAAAAGTTTGACGTCCTTCGTGGTCAACTCCTGGGAAATCATAACGACTTTCACTGGCAGTTAGGTGGCCAGATCAACCACCAACCCTGCAGCTACAAAGCAGCTCGAGTCATAAGGTGCACAGAGCTGGACTGCGCTGTTTCGAGCTTTTAGCTTGTAGTAAGGGATAGCCTATGGCTATGCTTACTGCAAGGGTTCAGCGATTTTTTCACTTGTTTCTATTAAGTACCACAAGTGAAAAATCGTTTATTCCCTACAAAGCCTCTGCCGCTGCGCAAGCCCTTAAGGTTTGTCCAGTTCGGCCAAGAGTCTTGTCCAGCTGCGGAATAACTTTATTAGAGAAGCTGAGGGCTGCCGATGAGAGCTAAAAGCTCGAAACAGTGCTGTCCAGCTCTGTGCATCTTAGACCTTTAGCATTAAAAAGTCAAAAATTTATTTGTTCATTCCTCCTTTTACTTGCAATTAGATTCCAAAACACGATTAAAATCTTGCATTATAGTATAAAATTTTAATTCTGGGTGATTTGGTTCATGTAGGGGGAAGTAAGGCACATTGCCTCGTGCAATATTTTAGCAGTAAATAATAATCCATGTACGGCTAGGGGGCCCAGGACCCCTCAATTCAATTTCAATAATTTGTTCAATGAGCATTTTCCCAAGCTATTTTTTAAAAGTATTTTGTGCGTAAAAATTGGCGCGGTAAATCGTTGGTACAATAGATAGTTAGGCTTACTAAACATGTTATTCCCAGGTAGGATTTACACTGCGCATTGTCTCCTGCAATATAGGGAATTTTTGCAGCATCTTCCTGGCAAATATAAGTGAAGAACAAAAAAAGTCTTACCATCTGAGGGCCGGGCCCTGGCACTTAGCCATATGGCAAATACGGCGCTGGTTATTGCATCACGTTCACAAAAAGTTAAGATGAGGGCCTGAGATAGCAACTTTCGGACAAAAATCCTAGATTTCACCCTGGTTATACGTTTAAATTGGTTGGAAAAATTGAATTAAGCGAGTGCCCTGGGCCCCCTGGTTGTCAATATTATTTATTGTTAATTACTGTTGTACGCGTGTACTATTGTGCGCGAAGATGCTAAAAAAACAGAAAATGAAGAAACAAGTTTTTTTTGGCAAAATTTTTGTCATTGGTGGCATTTTAATTGAGGGGTTTCAGGCCCCTGGGACACTCCCCTGGCTACGACTATGATTTTGAGATAAGATCGCGCCCTTTAAGTTCTTTCATAAAAAAAACAAAGCAAAAATAAACAAACTTTTTTCCTAAATGTGGAGGACTCGAGTCAAGTCACTTGACAGTTTTTTGAATCCTCCAAAAATTGGATGACATTATTATGACGTGGACAGGTGGTCGCCATTATTATTACTTGCTTTTGCACGCGTATATCCTAAATTAAAGAAACTGCAATTCCGGACAAAGACAACATACTGGCAATGCTCTCATTATATGTATCAGTGGTAGTATTTCAATTGGGGGTTTGCATTACCGCGTGTTTTATAGCATTAAGTTCACAATAACGTTAAATGAGGGCCTGGGGTTGCAACTTTTAGCACAAAGCTTTTCGATTTTTCACAGGTTTTACGTAAGTATTGATGAAAATTTCAAATGCGGAGCCCCTGGCCTGGGACCCTTGGTCATCAATTAGGGGCCCCAGGGCCCTCTGGTCGTCAGTTAGGGGCCCTCCTGGTTGTTAGTTAGGGGTCCCTGTTCTTCAATTAGGGGCCACAGGGCCTACTGTTTGTCAGTTTAGAAGCCCCAGGGCACCCGTTTGTCAGTTGTTAGTTAGGGGCCTCGGGGCCCCCTGGTTGTCGGTTAGGGGCCCCTTGGTCCTCAGTTATGGGCCCTGGGATCCAGTGGTTGTTAGTTAGGGGCCCTGGGCCCCCTGGTTATCAACTAGGGGCCCCTGTTTGTCAGTTAGAGGCTTCTGGGCCGCCTGTTTGTCAGTTAGAAGCCCCTAGTCCCCGTTTATCACTTAAGGGCCCCCTGGTTGTTACTTAGGGGCCCCCTGTATGTTAGTCAGGGGCCCCTGGGCTCTCTCGTCGTCCGTAGCTGCAACTAAACATCGCTAGGCTATGTTATCATAATTTTATATCATTGATGGTGTTTCAATTGGGGGCCCCCCCTCTTGGCTACGCCTATGGTATCGTGCTATTGTCACCTGACAAGACCCTTGAGCAAGATCGAAAAGCGTCGCGATAGCTCAGCGCATATTGTACTAAATTGTTGTCTGTGTATTGCGAATGTTTTTGAATGTAACGCCGTGAGTATGACGTAAGACTGTGTCGAAACCAGGGCCTGCAAGAGGGGGGTTCAGGGGGTACATCGTACCCGGGCCCGGGCCTATGAGGGCCCGGAAGAGTTCAGGTTTTTGCGTCAAGTTTTGGTATTGCACCATAACACCCTAATCAAACTTGTCTACAGCAAAAATATCAGTCAGCCTATTTGGTACTGGTAATTGGTCACTATTTTTGCTACACAGCTTTTAGGGCATCCAATAGTGGCCGCTTTGATTAAAAAAAAACAGAAAAATGTATCAAAAGCCATGCACTTGCACCGAAATTAATGTTTTGTTACATTTCTCTGACTTGAGAGCCCTAATTCTACAGTATAACATTGTACGAGGGCCCACATTTCCAGAGTTCCAAAAGCATTTGTTTTCAACCGTACTATACTACTATCATTAAGTAACTCACTCTATCTGTATGAGTTTAATAGGTATTTGGGTTTGTCAAGCCTTTGATTGCAGATGACTTCTTAAAACTTTTATCTGTAAAATATTTGGATTTGCAGTTTTAAAGTGATTATATTGTATAATAATATGTCAATGTCATCATCCCCCACTTCACATACTTTCTTTCATGTATATCGCCTTTTCTGCTTGTCAATTTAAGCAAGTTTGGTGCTGGGATGTTGATCAAATGCTGTATTTTACGCTCGAGGAACATAAAAAGTGCTAAAGCTTCCGGGGCTCTGCCCCGGACCCCACTAGGGGGCTCACAGCACTCCCCCAGACCCCCTAGCTGGATTTAAATCAATTTTATGTCTAGTTGTATTTTTCATAGGTCCTTAACTGTATGCAAATATCGTTAATCCCTCACTTTTAAATGAAGATGTACACCCATCAAGCAAAAAATGATTTAAAGGCGTGCCTCGCCCGATAAGGTTTGGGGGGCCCAATAAAATTTGGGGGGCCCAATATCAACCTTCGTACCACCTGGAAAATTTTCTCTCGGAGGCCCTGGTCGAAACACGTTAGTATCTCTAATTTGAGATCCTAAACATTGAAGCAAACCTTTCTAAAATATTCAAAACATTATTCTAAATTATGTTTTTTAAACATCACATAGCCACTATACAAGTCGAAACCCTAGCACAAACAGACGAAGTTATATCAAACAATGTATTAAAGTCATAGGTGGGCACGTTAATGCAAAACGTAAGCTTCGTTAACCATTAGTCCGTTTACAAACTTCACACCTCCGTTAACGTTAATCCGTTATTTTCAGCTTTAATTAACGGAAATTAATAAAGTCTGTTAATTCGTTAACATTTTGCATGTAATTTACATTTCTTTTTATTCACTCGCTTCTAGAACACGTATTGATGCTGTTGAGTTGATGATTATAAAGAAAAATTTATTGCTAGGGTGGTCTTTCTGTGTTTTGCAAGTTACATTTTACAGTCTAATCTAATTTCATGTAATTTCAAGATAAAAATAAGTTTAAATGCACTAACGAAGCTGCGATCGGAAAATCTTTGAGCGATAATTAATAGACATATGAGGCTGCAACTTATTAATTGCCACAAAAAAGAGCTCCTTTCTTCGCTTTCTTTTATAAAACTCGTGCTAATACGCAACAAATGTTACCAGTGGAAACTGGTTTGTACCAGTACGATGAATAAATGGTGCAAGATATTAACAATAAAGCCTTAAAGGATGTTAACAGAACTTAACGGAAGTTATTTTAGTCCGTTAACATGAAAAAACTTTTTAACGAATTAACGATTTAATGAAAGTTAGCTTCGTTGTTAACGGATTTACGATTAACGGACTTGTGCCCAATTATGATTAAAGTATATACAAAAGGCTACTAGGCAAGCAAGCAGCCGCAGCAAGTAAACAGCTTATTTTGACATAGGTTCAGATAGATTCAAACTGATCAACAACCAGCAGCCTAGGTTGACAACTTTTTCAAATATGCTTAAACTTAGACTCAGCGTAAACTTAGATTAACTTAGATTTAGACGTAGACACAGATTAACAGCAGTAAGGTGCCCAGCATGGGCTACCAGCACAAAGATTCAAATAAATCTCACTCTCTCAGCACTGACACGCTAAAAAAGAAAGACACAAAGAGATAGCCAAAGTTTTGGTGGCAAAACTCAAGCAAAGCGGAGTAAATGAGAAACTAGTTATTCAAAACTTACGCAGGAAGTCGCAATCAAGCGTAACGGTACGTCGTTTCCGTAAGCGAAAAAATGCTGCCATGTAATTGCTATCTCTCAGGCTGGCATCGCTGCCCCAACCCTAACTGTGATGCAAGGTTTTAAAGGAAAAAGAAGAACGCTCAGAACATCTCCTTTCCCATTTCTTAGTACTCCGTATATACTCCATTAATTACCACTGTACGTGACAGCAACCCTAGCGTGATTCGAACCCGACCACGATGGTTGGAAGGCATACGCGTTAACCACTACACTACGCCATTCACTGCATTAAGTGATCATAATGTCGTATTTAAATCAAATGTATGAGAAAAAAGCAATTGAGGGTTACGCTTGATTGCGATTGCTTGCGTTACTTTTGAATAACTAGCTTCTACTGATGCGGAGTAATATAGGAATAGATAACTACGTAATCCGGGAAGGAAGGTATGTTGGACAAAGCAGCGACAATGATTATTGAATTGAGGTATTGTATTTGGTGTTTGCAAGCTCAAGTCTTTGGAGAAAAAAACGAGGTTCTGGGGGTTAGGGCAGAATCTTCAGGTTTCTGTTAACTATTTTATTGATTTTTTTCATTTTTTCAGAAAAATTGCAACTTTTGTGACGTTCAAAGATTAGATAATTTTCAAAACGACTTCTCAAGTTAGGAAAACTTTACTTCTTCCCATTTTCCCAATCCAATTTTACGCCAATCTTTTCTTTACGGTTTAGTGCATGTGATGTCTTTTATATTCTATGTAATCTCGCATCTAATGCCAATCAATAAATGGGCACACAAGTTTCGGCCGCCAAAATGCACTTTGTAATATTTAGCATAAAGTATTTAACAGCAAAAAGTAACCTGGGGTTCCCAGCAAAGCCGTATTATGGAGAAAGACATTTGAAAACATTTGTCCCGGGCCCCACTTTCAAAATATTCAATATTGTAAAAACGTAAAAATAATAAATCAATAGTTTTTTCTAAACATGCACAAATTTTTCGTGGCAGCTTCGCCGACTCGTATTTTCATGACGTCGTATGAAAATTGATTAAGTGCAACGCGTATCTTTCCAGGCATTCGAACAATTCTAGTAAAGTTATATTTAATTTCACACTTGCTTTTTTGATAACTATTCATGCAGCGTTTATTCTGATACAGTATTTGATTATAATTTATGGGGTTCTTAGCGGCGATTTTCTACACAAAAATCGTTCAGCAGATGTCGCTTGGACTCCAGACCGCTTACCAGTAATTAAACTCGTTCTTTCTTATCACAAAATAAATTCTTCGCAATACTCGCTCGCGTATTTTCAGAAGTGTTGGCCTTCTCATGATATACTAAAATTTTTAGCAGAGGTGGAGTCCTCGAGGACGTCCTTGGCCTCGAAGGTCAAGTTCTTGGCCTTGGACTCGAATCCTCAAGTCCTCGAAAATTGCCCTGTCCTCGGCTCGAGGACAGCACTATTTCTTGTACCGATGAAATCTCGTTGGAAAACACCAGAAACCTCGCGGAAAATTTGTGAAGACCTTTTTTGTTTTCCTCCATTGGCGACCGCATGAAAAAATTTTTTGAAGACCTTTTTTTTTTTTTGGAGACCGCCTGAAAAAAAATTTTGAAGACGTTTTTTTCCTGGAGAACACTTGCACTTGCGTCTTGGTCCTTGACCTCGAGCATTCCCGCCATTGGCTTCAACACGGTATGTCCTCGGAGGGGCTGTCCTTGGCCTTGGTCCGGATTTTTTTTGCGTCCTTGGCCTTGAGCCTTGTGACCTCGACTCCACCTCTGATTTTTTGTGTTATTAGGCATAGGCGGGCAAGTTAATGAAAAACGTTAGCGTCGTTAACCACTGGTCCGTTAACAAACTTCATACCTCCGTTAAAGTTAATTCGTTATTTTCAGCTTTAATTAACGGAAGTTAATAAAGTCTGTTAATTCGTTAATATTTAGCGTGTAATTTACATTTCTTTTTATTCACTCACTTCAAGAACACGTAATGACTCTGAAGGAAAAATTTATTGCTATGAAGATCTTTTTGTATTTTGGAAAATACATTTTACAGCCTAATATAAATTCAAGATAAAAATTGGTTCAAATGCACTCATAACGCTGCCATCGGAAAATCTTTGGAAATTGCGAACAGGGATAATTAATAGACCTATGAGGCTGCAGCTTATTATTTGCCGCAAAAAACAGCTCTTTTCTTAACTTTTTCTTTCATAAAACTCGTGCTGATACGCAACAATTGTTACCGGTGTAAACTGGTTTGTACCTGTACGATGAATGAATGGTACAAAATATTAACGATATAGACCTTTTAAAACGGAAGTGAACAAAACTTAACGGAAATTAATTTAGTCCGTTTACATAAAAAACTTTCTAACGAGTTAATGAAAATGTTAGCTTCGTTATTAACGGGTTTGTGCCCACCTGTGGTTAAAGGCATCCGTAATAACGGTATTACGTTTCATTATTTAACACAAATAGACATATACTATCTTCTGAATCCACACTCAGATGGGCACACACAGTCATGTTTTAGCATTAGTAACTCTAAAATTGTCTCCGGATCCTCGTATCTCTTGCTATGGTCCGGATGGTTTTAGTGCTTTGCTGTTTGTACCTCCGCTCCGGAAGTATTACCAATGAAAAGAGCTATTCTATACTGGCTTTTGCCCCTTCTTTCTCCGATTAGGGGCTTTTACACAATGCCATTAAAAATAACGTTTACTACGACTTCTTGGCTATCACATTGTAGTATTCTTTCAAATAAGGAAAAGAAATGAATTGACAGACTAGAAGTTTAGGTTAATTTGTGTTTGGTTATTAGGGTGGCTTTTATTTAAGGGTAAAAATAAAAGCTGTCTTTTCTTTAGCTCTCCGCTTACGCATTTGATTCTTTTCACCAAAAAACACTCCAGGTGAAGATTGGTGCATTTTGATTATTGTTTAGAGGAGTACAAAGGAGTAATTTTTTGCGAAAGTTGCAAAATTTTTAATAGAGTACAATAATATGCTTATAAGCTATCAACTGCCATCGATAGTTCGTATAAATGTTTAAAATAAGCAATGAGTATTAAGTATACACTAATTTTACATTTAGGTTCATGATACAATTGTTTGAATTCGCTTTCATGAGTAGCTTGCAAGGTTAAATAAGCTGCAATTCAAAAGAATATAATACCCAAATTCTCATTGTTCGTTTTGCTGGGTTAGAGTTATTTTTCTAGCATTTGTGTAAGCACTTCGACGATCAGAAACTACTTGAAGTAGAAATTGTAGCTGTTCTTCATCTTTAGTCAAGAGTTTATTATATCACTGCGCAAGAACAGCTCAGCGCTCAGCATTGTCATTATAGCAGCTCTTAAGTTTTTGACAATCAATTTCGCAGATCGAAAGCTTTCTATTTTTCAACATTACCGAGGATCATTTATGGAAAAAAAGTACTTCAAAAAATTTCTGTGTCTTGAGAGTCACGAAACCTTTTATCTTTGAGAAAATTATGTGGATGTTGAGGCCTTTTCAGGCAATCTTCTTCATTTTGAAGCTTGGCAACCATGGGCTGTTTTGACGAAAAAGAAACAGCACAGAGATGGAACCGGTCAGGATTTTCTCGACCCGACCGGTTTCTGACCGGCCCGGTCAACCGTTTTTTTTACACTAGGTTTTTGTTCACTGTTCAATGCATCAAATGAAAAATTTTTAAAAGGGGGGCATAGATGAGGTGTTAAAATTTGTGACTCCAGACGGGGGCAGAGTTGTAAACAGGCCGACTAGTTCAGGACCGAACCAGAAAACTAATTTGAAGTCCAAATCACGCCCGAAAAAAACGAAAATTAAGTTAGATCTGAAAAATTAAGCAATGTTGCCAAGTTATTTTGATTATACTTTTGTGCACCTAAGATAAAAAGTACGTCTCAAGCCCGAATTAAGTCCGAAATTTTTGTCAAGTTTAGGCCCGAACCCGACCCAAAAAGCCCGGCCCGACTAACAACTCTGGACGGGAGTCTCAGAAAAAAAAACAATATTTTTCTGCGTGTTTTGCTAAAATATCTCAATTTTAAGACCTTTTTAGGGTAAATTTCGGTTTCAAACACCTGTTTTGAGCAGTGCAAAACGCGCGCTGAATAAAGCATAAAAAGAACTGGAGGGCACAAGCTAAATTATTAGACTTCTTTCTAATGATATTATGCGTAAGGCAAAGATAAAAAGTTATAATCTTTTAGCTGTTGGTGACAGATTATTTGCAATTTGCCGAGCAGCGAACACTAAACTATTATGACTTTGGCTAGAAAATATTCGAAATATAATGTGCCCAGCAGTTTGTAGAAATGCAGCTACTTTAGAACAAGCCATGGCTAGTTGGATACAAAAAAAATAAGAGCTATGTCTTGCTTGCCCAGTGAAGAGTGTGGTAAATTTAAGTTGAAAAAAGCTTTTCAAAGCGGCAAGATTTTAGCATGTACTAAAAAAATCTGAAATCTGCACCACTTCTACTCTCAAGCTGAGTAAAATGATGCTAAAATGGCACAATGCCCCCCCTTAAATACGCCCCTGGATGTGCATGTCTTAATGTTCACAGCATATTAGTCACAGCTTGAAACCATTCAACAAGTGTTTTCAAAAGTTGTGGTTTGTTAATACTGTTTTTTTTTTATAAAGAGTTTCATATATATGTATTTCGGTTGGTGCTTAAATGTCTTTTAGTTGCAAGAAAGAAGAATTTGACCGGTGTTTCAACCGGCTTGAACGGCCGGTCAAAGAATCTCGACCCGACCGGCCGATCGACTCGACCGGTTTCCATCTCTGAAACAGCATCATCAAAAAAGCTATGAGCAACTAGCTCTTCAGATAATTATCACAGCTGTTTAGGCATCTTTTACGATGTGGCAAAGAAAACCACTTTGTGAAAAAAGGTTTTTAATAAAGGTAAATCCCGACGAGGTGCTTCAAAAGCAGTAGACCAATCTTCAATATAAACTCATATTTCAAAAACGCACAGTTTCTTTGAAGATTCTTCCTCTTGAGCGATAAGACAAAACTTTTAGAAACACCCGTACTTTTAAAACATAAAGATAAAATGCAAATACAAAAAAATTGCGGCCGAAAGTAAAAAGTTTTTTTTTTTTTGTAACAAGTACGGTAAATTGTTACAAGTATCAAGCAGTGGTAATAAAACTTTTTTAAACATGGCTCCAAACTAAGACTTCCGAAACCTTACCCTATAACCTCCAATTACTCCCATAATCAACGAATCTTAACTTGCAAACTAGTACTATAATTCGGAAAATTTGCGAAGCAGTGATGAAACGAGTATGAAAATATTGGAAGCAAAAATCTCGTCGCTCCGTCGCGTCATGCTGACATTTCGAAATTGCCAAGCGCTAAGCGAATGCGTCTTGTGACGCGATCACGACGCCAGTGTGAATTGGCCTTAAGTCTAAATGCCCGTTTATAGACAGCGATAACGCGAGCACGAAAAGCGGCGCGAACGCGAGCACGGAAAGCGGCGCGAACGCAAAAGCGGCGTTCGCGAAAGCAAGATCATAATAGAATAAACGAAAATATGACATCGCAAACGATATATGGGGACTGCGCGAAAGTATCTAACTTTACTGAAATCAAAAGAACTTCACAAATGTGTTAAGCGTGTTTATGGTTGTTGATTCTCAGATCTCAAATACATCGCTTTCGAATTTCATAATGTTCCATTAACTTGATCAGTTTATGGATACGGCTTTCAAAATTCAAATGCGTAGAAAAGGTATCTATAAACATCTACTAGCTCTCGTTTTAACTATTAAGGAGTTTGTTGAATTTTTATTTAGCAGCGCAATTGTTAAAATTGCGAATACTATAAATAATATTGCAGAGTCTAACTTTACAATGACTTCACATTGAAAACTTATATTAATTTACTCAACTCTATGCTTTCCAGAACTGTTGGTGTAATGTTTGAAGTCAAACAACTATTTACCAAAAATTATCTACTTCTTTTGCACATTACGCTCTGGTTAGTTCATTTTAACAGCTCTGAGGTTATTTGTTCTCAAAGTTAAAGGTTTCAAAAAGTTATCAAAATAATCAAGTAAAGTCAATCAAAAAGCTATAAGGAGTTCCTAACAGTTTTTCACCCTATTATGACATAACATAGAGCGATATTTATAATTCCCGCAACTTTATTACATTAGCCAAACTTAACATAACTCTAACTAGAAATCTGCACGCATCTTACAGCTATTCTTATTCTGAGAACGCAATTTAGCAGTGCGACCCAACGGCCAACATTTTGAATATTGCACAGTATATTGTATTACATCCATTATTCAGAACAATAGCTTTCTTAAAAAAGTTGTTCAAAAACTTTGAAGAACAAGTAAAAAGTTTTTTCAACGTCACAACTGACAGTTTAGTAACAAAACTCGGCCATCCAGCTTAAATCTAACAAAGCCATTAAGGTCAAGTACTTCAACGTCTTAAATGTTGCAGTAATCCCATAAGTTTGACTCTTCTACGTTTCTGTGATACCAATTTATTGTGAGAATTCATTTTATAGTTTGAAGGTCCGTTTAAGAGCTAATTGTCCAACATTGCATCATGTTTTATCTTTCCTTTATATTAGTCTACCAGTACTCTTCAGATTTGATTAAGTCTAGCTGGAGTACTTCGTAATAAAGATTTTAAAATAATAAGGGGCCCGTTTGGCATAGTCTCCTCAATGTGGCCTACCAAATTTTGTTATCTTTAATCTTTGATTCATATTAACCTATCCAATAGATTTAATTTGTTTAGCTTTTGCAGTTAATGGAGAAGCCAACACAATTGGATGATTCCTATCCTCAAATTTTTTATGATATATTTTTGTCACTCTTGAAAATTTTGTTTGTTGGCTTAAGTGGTTAAAATTTTTAAAGGACCGTTTGAGGAGGACTTCCCAATTGTGGCACCTGAAATTAGTCATTTTTATTTACCTATTTTGATTTTAACTTTTTTTTGCATTGACATATTCTGAAAGTTTCATGTGTCTAGCTTGAATCGTTGAAAAGTTTGAATTTTGAAGGACCCCCATTTTGGTGCCCCAAATTTTGTCAAATTTCATCTTTCCTTCATATTTGCGTGCGTATCCTGAAATTGTAATGTCACCAGCTTACACAACTAACAAGTTTATATTTTGGTGTCCTCGTTTGAGGGGGACACTCCATTGTAGTACCCTCCGAAATTTGTCAAATTTTGTCTTTCCTTCAAATTAAACTATTCTGAATATTTCATCAGTCCAGCATAAGTGGTTTAACTGGTTTTAGTTAGAATTTCGGCGTCCTTGTTTGAGGGAGATCCCTTCATTTTGGTAGCCCCAAATTTTTTCAAATTTTATCTTTTGATATTTGCCTATCCTGAAAATTTGACATATCTAGCATGTATGGTTAAAAAGTTTAAATTCAGGTGGCCCCATTTAAGGGGGACCCCATTTCAGTACCCCAAAATTGTTTCAAATTTTATCTTTCTTTTATATTTACTTGTCTTAAAAATTTTATGTGTCCAGCTTTGAAGGCTAAAAGTTTGAATTTTGGAGGGCCCCGTTTGGGGAAAACCGCCCATTTTGGAACCCCCAATTGTTGTTTGGTTTAGTTGTTTATTTTTGATATCTACTCATTTCGAAAACTTGACCCATCTAGCTCTAACGGTTTAAAAGTTCAAAATTTTAGAGGACCCGATTGAAGGGGATCCCCAATCTGGCACTCCCGATTTCAGTCGCACACTAGTCCTCCCTGATATCTTCAATCGCTCAAACTTTGAATTCAGTGCGTTTAGCGGTTTAAAAGTAGATAGTGGCAGAAGAACAAAGAAAAAAAAAAGTAGAAAAAAGATGCAAAACAAGAAAAATAGTATTCAAGTTGGGGTAAACAAACATAACCAAAAGAAAGGTAGCTGATAGTGCGCTCAAAAACAACAAACCATTTTCCACCAATATCGGTAATCACCAAGTTATATTGGTTCAAACTCGTCAAGTTTTTGCAAATTTTCGGCCTGTTGAAGTTTGATTACGTGATCGGGCGCCCTCAAACTCGGTTTGCATAAAGCATTATTTATCAGCACCCACATTGCGTCTGAATTTCAGCTTTGCACATGAAGTGGTTTTGGAATTATAAGCGAATTAATACAATTTTGACCTTTTATTTTGTTTTGACAGCTCTGCACCTCTGCCGAAAACACTTGTTGATAGTTACAAACGTGCCGTAACTTTTTGAAATTTTGTTTGTAGTTGGCAACCCGGGCAAACTTTTTAAGGGGGAAAAAGCCTTTCTAAAGGGAAATCTAACTAGTCATATCTCGGGAACGGAAGATCGTAGATCGTTCAAACTTGGTGAAGTTAATCTTTACATCTGTCAAAAAACTTTGAGAGAAAACTGAGCACCATTTTCGCCCAGAGTGCACTTTTAATTCCTCCTGAAACTATAATCAAACAACCATGCTAAGGTCGTTGTTATACTCTTGTGGGAAAATACAAAAACTTTTAAAGCGCTATTATCTCATAATATCATTTTCGTTCTTTTTCAAATAAATAAACCTTTTCCTGTCGGTCCAAATATCAATAATGCAGTACAATCGTCTTTTTCTGTATAACAACCAATAAATTTAGGTCGAAGGTTACGGTTTTCATTGTTCACAAATTTTAGCTTCATTTAATCTTGAATTTTGTTAGAGTGACATAAGCTCATTTTTGCTTGGTTAAACACTTTTTTTTGTTATTGATTATGATTATTGAACAAAACAGTCTGTTCAACCGACTGGCTATGATTGTTGAAACAGTCAACTTTTTTCACATGAGGTTCTGCAATGGTGTTGATGAAAATTTTCTACACCATTTCGTCATAATCAAAATCACGGTTGGCATGAAAACTTCACAACAGCGTCACGAAACTTGCCCAATGGTGTTGGAATCGCGTTCGAATGGGGTTGAAACCAGGCTAGCAAAAATTTTAATTGCAATTGACGAAATTGTACGATTTTGCTGTAATTGTCATATAAGCACAGAGCTGGACAGCGCTGTTTCGAGCTTTTAGCTCTCATCGGCAGCCCTCAGCTATCTTTTCAATGGTATTCCCAGCTGAACAAACATCTTGGCCTAACTGGCAAACCTTATTGGCTTGCACAGAGGCAGATGGTTTAGTAGGGAATAAACGATTTTTTCACTTGTGGTACTTTAGAAACAAGTGAAAAAGTCGCTGGATCCTTGAAGTAAGGACAGCCATAGACTATCCCTACTACAAGGATTCCCCTCTGCGTGACCACGGAAATCAAAACTGCACTATCTTGATGTCCTTCATGGTCGACTCCTGGGAAGCCTTGTCAACTTCCACTGGCAGTTAGGTGGCTATAACAACCACCAACCCTGCAGCTCCAATGATAGCTCTGTGCTTATATGACTTGAGCTACAATGTGAAATATCATTGGAGCTGCAGGGTTGGTGGTTGTTATAGCCACCTAACTGCCAGTGGAAGTTGACAAGGCTTCCCAGGAGTCGACCATGAAGGACATCAAGATAGTGCAGTAGTAATTGTCATTGTAATTGAAAAATTTTCTGCCTATTTTCAATTACAATTACTCTATTTGAATAATATCAATCTTCCTTCGTCTGCAAACCGATATCGATATTTTCTGTCGGTTGCAATCACATCTGACATCACAAACCGAAGATCAAAATAGGTTAGGGATAATTAGAG
The DNA here is from genome assembly GCA_963965965.1 of Trididemnum nubilum. Lineage (NCBI taxonomy): Eukaryota > Metazoa > Chordata > Ascidiacea > Aplousobranchia > Didemnidae > Trididemnum > Trididemnum nubilum. The sequence continues at coordinate 33,742,820 of OZ014471.1, forward strand.
CTAGTTTTAGAGATAGGATTTATCATATTCATAACCTAAACTTAGCGCCTACTCTAGTCATAGTTAGCACTAATTCTAAGCTAAAAAATAATAGACCAGCATAGAATTGGCCTATGACGTCGGATGTGACTGTAACCGGTGGTAACTAACCATTGCAACCATAGGTGTAGCCAGAATGTTTAATCGGGGGTGGCCCAGGTCATAAATTACATGCAATGACGTCATCAGAAATTTTCAAAAGAGGAACTTTTTGTGGGGGAAAAGATATTTTAGAACGGAAGATCCAACGTCTTGCCTGTTGTTGGCAATTAACCCAGGATTTTGCTAAAAGTAGAAGCAAACTAATAGTTAAAAGGTGCAATTGTCTAACTTGGGAGACGTGTTGAGCAAGCTTATGTAACTCAAACGTATCACAGACCATAGGCGTAGCCAGGGGGGGCCCAGGGGGCCCGGCCCCCCCCCCAATCAAAATACCACTTACGACATAAAATTATGACAACATAGCCTAGTGATGTTTAGTTGCAGTTTTTTTTTCAGTAATTACGCACATAACAGTAATTAACAATAATATTAATGACAACAAGAGAGTCCCTGGGCCCCTAACTAACAACCAAAGGGCCCTTACTAACAACTAGGGGGCCCTGATGCCCTTAACCAACAACCAAGGAGCCCCAGGACCCCTAACTGAAAACCAGGAGCCCATAACTGATGACCAGGGGGTCCCAGGGCCCCTAACTAACAACCAAGGGGCCCCTAACCAACAACCAGGGGGCCCCTTAATTGACAACTAGGGGAACCAACAACCAGGGGGCCCCTAATTGTCGAACAGAGGGCTTTGGTCCATTAACTGATTACCAGGGGCCCCAGGCCCCTAACTAACAACCAGGGGGCCCCGGGGGCCCTAACCAACAATCAGGGTACCCTGGTGCTTCTGACCAACAACCAAGGGGCCCCGGAGTTCCTAACTAACAACCAGGGGCCCCGGGGCCCCTAACTCATCACCAAGGATCCTTAAGGCCCCTAACTAACAACCAGGGGGATCGGGGCTCCAAACCGACAACCAGGGGGCTCCCCTAACTAACGACCAGGGGGCCCCAGGGCCCCTAATTAACGACTAGGAGTCCCGGGGCCCTTTACCAACAACCAGGGGGACCTGGAGTCCCTGACTGAGAACCAGGGGGACCCGGGGCCCTTAACTCACGATCAGGGAGCCCCAGGGCCCCTAATTAACGACCAGGGAGCCCGGGGCTCCTAACCGACAACCAAGGGGCCCCGGGACCTCTAACTGGCAACCAGGAAGCCCCAGGGCCTTTGACTGACGACCAAGTTTCCCTGGCCAGGGGCCCGTTAATTTAAATTTTTAACAATTTATATGCAAAACCTGTGAGAAATCTAAGACTTTTGACCTAAAAGTTGCCACCCAAGGCCCTCGTTTAACGTTTTTGTGAACTTAATGCTATAACACAGGCGGTAACGCAAACCTACTGAAATACTACCAATGATACATACAATGAGAGCATAGCCAGTACGTTGTCCCTATCCGGAATCGCAGTTTCTTTAATTTAGGATTGAAGCGTACAAAAGTAAGCAATAATAATGAAGACCACATGTCCACGTCATTATAATGTCATGCAATTCTTGGACGTTTCAAAAAACAGTCAAGTGACTTGACTCGAGTCCTCCACGTTTTGGAAAAAAAAGTTATTTTAATTTTGATTTAAATGTTTTTTTTTTATGAAAAAGCTTATTAGGGGAGCGATCTTGTCTCAAAATCATTGACGTAGCCAGGGGGTGGCCGAAGAAACCCGGGCCCCCTTAATCAAACTGCCACCAATGACAAAATTTGTCAAAAAAGCCTTGTTTCTTCATTTTCTATTTTTTTAGCATCTTTGCATACATCAATACACGCATACAACAGTAATTAACAATAAATAATTTTGACGACCAGGGGGCCCGGCGCACCCCCTTAATTCAAAATTTTCCTACCAATTTAAACTTAAGAAGAGGGTGAAATCAAGAGTTTTTGTCCTAAAAGTTGCTACCTCAGGCCCTCATCTAAACTTTTTATGAACGTAATGCAATAACCAGCGCCGTATTTGCCATATGGCTTAGTGCCAGGGCCCTGCCCTCAGATAGTAGGACTTGTATTGGCCTTCAATTATATTTGGCAGGAAGATGCTGCAAAAATCCCTTAAGTGCCAGGGGCCTTGCGCAATGTAAATCCAGCCCGGGAATAACATGTTTAGTAAGCGTAACCATCTATTGTACCATTTTTCAATAACGATTCACCTCCACTTCGCCAGTTTTTACCTACAAAATCCTTTTAAAAAAATAGCTAGGGAAAATGCTCATCGAACAAACTACTAAATTTCAATTGAAGAGGCCTGGGCCCTTTGGCCGTACATGTACTCCTATAATTGGTAAACTACTTGACTAAACAAAAATCTTTTAGGAAAATCTTCGCGAGGATCGATTAATATTTACTCCTGAAGTATTGCAGGAGGCAATGTGCCTTACTTCCACCTATAGACCAGATCACTTACAATTAAAATTTTGCACCGTAATGCAAGATTCCAAACGTGTTTCGGGATTTAATTGCAAAAGGAGGATTGAACAACTAAATTTTTTCAATTGGCTTTGAAATGTTAAAAATCTAGTTTTTTGAAAGGACTCTGAACTCGTACGAAATGTGATCCAATGGGATTTAAATAGCTTTTTTTTCCAAAAACTTACAAAAATTGCACAGCGGCTGGGGGCTTTGCACCCAGACCCCTATAGCCACCGGCAGCTGGGGGCTCTGCCCCCAGACCCCCGTCTTTGATACGTTTGAGTACACTAGCTTACTCAACACGTCTCCTACTTTAGACATTTACACTTTTTAACTATTAGTTTTAGCCCTCTCTTTTTACCAAAATCCTGGTGAAGTGTCATCAGGCTACAGCTTCAGATCTTCCATTCTACGATATCTTTGCCCCACAAAAAGTTCCTTCTACGAAAAAATTTGATTACGTCATTGCATGTGACTTGTGATTTGGGCCCCCCCCAATCAAAAATCCTGGCTACGCCTATGTCACAGACGTGGGTTTGGGGGCGGAGCCCCCAGCCGCCCAGGCTTTAGGCGTCTGATTTTTTGTAATTTTTTGAAATAAAAAGCGATTTAATGCCATTGGATCACATTTCGCACGTGTTCAGAGCCATTTGAAACAACTAGATTTTTAACATTTGAAAGCCAATTGAAAAAAATTAAATTGTTCAATCTTCCTTTTACTTGCAATTTAAGTCCAAAACACGTTAAAAATCGTGCAATTTGTTGTTGAATTTTAATTGTAAGTGGGTGAAGGAAGGAACTTTGCCTTCTGCAATATTTTAGAAGTAAATGATAATACCCTCGAAGATTTTCCTTAGAAGTTTTTGTTTTGTCATGAAATTAACCAGTTATAGGAGCGCATGTACAACCAGGAGGCCCAGGACCTCTCAATTCAAATTTAACATTTTGTTCAATGAGCATTTCTCCTAGTGAATTTTTTTTAATGTATTTTGTGCCTAAAAACTGGCGAGGTGGAGATGAATTGTGATAGAAAAATGGTACATTAGATGGTTACGTTCACTAACCATCTTACTCCCGGGCCGGATTTACATTGCACTGGGCGTCTGGTACTTTTGAGATTTTCGAAACATCTTCCTGCCAAATATATTTGAAGACCAAAAAAAGTCTTACCATTTGAGCGCGGGGCCCTAGCACTGTGCCGTATGGTAAATCCGGCCCTGGTTATTGCATTATGTTCATAAAAAGGTAAATGAGCGCTTGAAATAGCAACTTTCAGGACAAAACCGCTTATTAATTTCACCCGGGTTATACATTTCATCTGATGGGCCCCGGGCCTCCTGATCGTCAATATTATTGGTAATTATTGTTGTACGCGTGTACTGTTGTGCGCGAAGATGCTAACAGAAACTGAAAATGAAGAAACGAGACTTTTTGTCATATTTTTATCATTGGCGGCATTTCGATTGGGGGGGATTCGGGCCCTCTAAATTCCCCGTCTCTGGCTACGTCTATGATTGTAACTTCAATGCTATCTGTGATAGTAAGATTTTGTGTGCTCTTTTGCTTGTTTGCGCTTGTGTGTATGTTAAAGCGACACTAATGGTTTTATTTTGTAATTTGTATGATCATGCTAAATATGTGATATTATTGGTAAAAGTTTAAATTGTGTTGAATAGTAGCTGTAACTTGAAGTTGAAACGTACAAAATTTCAACTTTTTTACAAATTTTAGTTGTGTTAAAACTTACTTTCTTTTGAACAATAATCGCGGTATGATATCATGGTTTAGTTAAACCATACTGCTGGAAGCGATATGAGTTCAATAACATACTTGACAATTGCTTACAAACGAAATTATGTATTGTAAAAATTAAAGTTAAACAAAGATTGACGGAAGAACAAGGATAGGCCTGGTATAGAAATACAAAAACAAATCCACAGTGTTGACATAAACAAAACTCGAGGCTTCGTGAGTACGTGAATCGGTCGCAATGTTTTGAGAATCTTTTTATTGTAATTGTAATTGAAATTGTAATTGAATTACAATTACTTGATCTCGAATAACTGTAACTGTAATTAAAGCAAAAACAATTAAGTAATTTTTCCAACCCTGGTTGAAACCAACACGATTGCAATTGAAGGGTTGGATGGGTTCCACACGATTGGGAAGGTGTTGAAAATTTAGATGCAACAAAAATGTTTTTGGCTGAAAAAACGTCACAATTACAGTATCTTATAATGACTCAAGAATTAATATTAAAATGTTGCTGAAAAAAAACGTGTAAGGTGTGCTAATTGAGAATAGATAAAACTAAAATGAAAGCAATAGATTGCATCATAGTAGAAAAAAATTGCGCAAATGAAGCCATTACCAAAGAAAGAGACAATCGCTAAAGATTATATATTATGCTTAAATTTGTGGCCGACCAAGTCCAGTTTTTTTTGCTTCAGCCAGAAAAGCTTGGCTTAGCCTAGTCTGCAAAATTGTACACTGTAGCCTACACAATCAAGAGTCTTTTTAAGATCTTGTAATGTAGATTTTTGTTAGCTCGTTAAATACACGTAAGAATCTTTTTCAAGTTTAACACTGGCTGTATCATGCTACTAGTATAGCCAGTACTTAAACTGTAGGGGGAACGCGGGGACGCATCCCCTCATCGAGATTTGAGCGCATAATGATCAAACGAAAAAGAGCCAATCAGCACGAATAAATCCTTCAAATTCTGGCCAAATATAGTCCCAAATTGAGGCGAAGACCTTTTTTTTGGTCTTTACCTGATTTCGGGGAAAAAACACTTCAATTTCCGGAAAAGACCTTCTTTTTTTGGTCTTCATTCAAATTCGGCGACGGAATTACGTAATTTCCACTGAAGTACTTTCGCATGCCAAATGCGTTTGGTCAAAGCTGCAAAAGCGTCCCCCCATGCAAAATTTTACAATTTAAGTACTGAGTATAGCCATGATAGTCAGTGCGGTTTTCTTCCAAACCGCTTTTTTTCCTTATTAAAAGGAAGCTTTTGCAAAAAGTCGAAGGAGATTCACGTTACTGGTACTTCATTTGTTAATGTGCATATAGCTCTCAAATGCGAAAGTCTCTGAACATTGAAACACTACTTCTTAATCGAACTGAAAAATATCAGCTAGTTTAGATCAGGGGTGTTCAAAGTACGGCCCGTGATAAAATTTAATAGCAGGATAGGTATGCGCTCAGTCGTCAGCCTTCATTTTTTTCGACCGAAATCGTTTTTCATAGATACTCAAACATAAACCCAAAAAGCATTTTTACGCTCACCGACGACCACGATAAATTTTTTTGGTCATTATCGTTTTTCTGGACTAAATTACACATCGGCAGTGTTGTTGTCTGATCAGTTAATTAGTCCAGTTGGATGGCCCCAGATAAGATAAAGCAATCCATTGATAATTAAAGATATTAGCATGGAATCTTGAATGGTTATTAACTTATTGTATATGGCAGTGTTGTTTAAACCCGGCTCGATGGCCAGGCCCAGACTTACCGCATGGTACATTGCCAGGGGCCTCCGCGCTTTTGCCAAGATATAAAAGCAGCAAAATACAAAAAGTGCTTGGGCTCCGCACAATACCGCCCCGCAAAAAATTATCCGGCCCACTCCAAGTCTTCAGTTTTGACCCGCCTCCGACCAGGATGTACGCAGCGTTTGCAAACAAACGATTTCAATTTGACTAAGCCTGCCTTTCAAAAGAAGACTGAAGGCTAAATAAATGGGAAGCGATATTTAAACTTATAGGGCAATCGCATTAGATTGGATCGGCGTTGACTCCATCTTTCTTGGCCCAGTCGTTCCTATGATATTTTGCTTCAATCAAACACGACGCACAGGCCTCTCTAATTATTATCATTATCATTGGCCAATCTGACGTTGACATCATAGACGATGCCATCTTATAATTCTACTCTAAAGGCATTGCCGCAATTAGGCTAAGCCACAAAGCCTCATTTATTATTTTAATAATTTAGGCTAAGCCACGAAAGCTTATTTGCTTATTTTAATAACTTCTGTACTAGTCATCACATTTCCCATTAACAAAACTTATTATGATTCTCTACAAAGTTCCTTCGTAAGAGATTTTTCTTTTCTAAATTTTACTCTCGATTATGTATGAAAACATTTTGAAACTTTTTTTAGGAAACACGACAAATGATCGATTCAAAAAAAACTTCATGTAAAATGGGTTGAATTGTTAATGTTAATTTCATAAATTTTCATGAAATATACCTTTGTGATGACTAAGTGAGTGACGAAATGGTGTTGAAAATTTTCATCAACACCATTGCAAAACCTCATGCAATAAGGTTGAGTGTTACCATTTTGTTACGATACGGTACTGTAAAATAGGAGGTATCGCTTTTGTTTTTTTTTTAATTTGGTTCGTGTATTTATTGAATTGTTCTTGCAAAAAATGGTACATAATAAAAAATCAGTTGTGACGTTAAAGAAACAGACAATCGTTGTCTTCAATAAAATATAAAGAATTGTTTTCTTCTCTCAAATGACATTTAACAAAAAAAGTGATTGCTCTCCAGTAATTAGTGTTGTTTTTTTTAAATGCCGTCATTTAAAATATTCTCAAAATTGATCAGGATCAAAATTTCAAATACGCTACAACTTCTGCAATATGGTGGAGTTCGCCGTGACAGACAAACCGTCTCTACAATTAATAATTTGTTCATTATAATAGTTTACGTGGGCAAATGATCGAGTTTTAATACAAAACGGATTGCGGTTTTTGCGCGAAAAAACGCTGTCTATTAGAACAGCAATTCGCGCAGAAAATCACCAAGTTTTCCGCGTAGTTCGAGTTCGGCTTCGGGCTCTGTATAAACGGGCCTTAAAAGACAATCACGAGACTGATAATAACTGTCCCAAACTTCATCCAATGCCGCATGAAACCATTACGGTCCCAACTAAGCTACCAGTTCCCAAGTACCGCTTAAATCCGCAAGCAAAAACCATAAATACATTGGTTCTTGCTTGCGAGCTTTGGCAAAACTCGGACCAAGCTTAAACTAAAACAAGCTTGAACCAATCAACCACCCTCATTTTTTGAAACCGTTTTGCGAAATGACGTTAGAACATAGAATTAAAAAATGAACTGTAGGATGCGCAAGCCTGCAATCTCTAACCTGCTTGTCTTCAAGTCACGTTCGATTGCCTGTACTGTATGTTACATCTCCCAAAAAACAGTAGCGTAGCCAGGGGGAGGGCCAGAGGGGCCTATAGCCCCTAATTGGCCTGTCAACCAAAATGCAGAATAAGGAAAATACCACGTTTTTAGCTCTCCTAAGACTGTCTTTTACACTAGAATAGATTCAAAAAAAGATTTAAAGTATTTTTTGAGACGTTTGTTTAGGGGGGGAGAGCTAATTTATCAAAATAAAACTCATAAATCAGAAAAAAACTTTGAAATATGGCCAAAAACTGGTATTCATATTAATTTGATCTCTAATTGAAAATACTTAACATAGGATTTATAAAAAATATATAAGCGCAGAAATAGAGGAAGGGTGAGTGCTATTCAGTATTAGTTAATTACTAGTCACTACTCTCAATCTTCTTTCCCCCCTATTACTATATCTTTCTCTGTAAAATATAGACGAAATAGATTACTCCTAGAGAGTTTTATTAAACTACCGGTATAAGATTTTATGATTTACCAGCTCGTAACAAAGAGAACTGAAATTCCAGCAATAGCTACCTCCCACAAAGCTCCTTTATGCAACTAGTATAAACATATTTTTGCACTGCTAATTTCTATGCCATGTTTTAATAGCATTAATTTTTATCAAAGTAAGGCCTAAAATTAAGTTATTTTTGCCAAAAAAATTCAAGTTTTTTGAGTTCTGGGGGCTCCGCCCCCAGACCTCCGTTACAGCCCTTCCTGCACATTTCTGGCTACGCGCCTGCCAACAAATAAACTGTAATTGCTCAAAACTTACATTTAACTTGACACATGAAATAAGCTTCATCGCCACAAACTTTTCCACGCAAATTGATTCCATCTCTGTAAGTTAAAGGCCACGTCATTTGCTGGCAAACAGACACGTTAGATGTTGGGAAATTTGCGTCAGTTATCATCGTTTTATTATTCCAGAACCAATCAGATTGTCCCACGTCAGATCGTGCTCCAATGAACAAGCTGATATCTGTACAAGATTGAGGAAAGTGTCAATGATTTCACTTAAAAAATTTTGAATTGTGCTAGTTTTACCTGGAATATGATGCTGGTATTCTAGCTGAAGATCCAACATTGATTCATTGACTTCGTTTCGAAGATATAAGTTGGTGGATCCTATTTGTTTATAGTAATAATTATAAACTTTTATTGTTTCTTTGGATTGACTTGATCCTCCAAAAAGTTTGAAGTTCGGGTTCCATCCCCTATCGCACGGGATAGCCTCTATAGTATCTCGTTCAGCAAACCAGCAGAAATACACTGGTGTGGAAAACCGATTTCTAAAAACGTAAAGAAATAGAAAACTGCTGATGTAGATTTGATGTAACATAGTTATAAACTCGTATTGTTTCAATTGATTTGACCTCACATCCACAAAGCATAAAGTTCCTAGCAGAGGTGGAGTCGAGGACACAAGGCTCGAGGCCAAGGCCAAGGCCAAGGACACAAAAAAAATCCGAGGCCAAGGCCAAGGCCAAGGACAGCCTTTCCGAGGACAGACACTCTCGAGGCCAAGGACAGGAATGCTCGAGGCCAAGGCCAAGGACCAAGGACACAGCCGCAAGTGTTTTCCACAAAAAAAGGTCTTCAAAAATTTTTTTCAGGCACTCTCCAATTTATAGGCGTAGCCAGAATTTTTGATTGGGAAGGCCTAAACCACAAATCACATGCAATGACGTCATCAAAAATTTGTTTGTTGGCATTTAACCAGGATTTTGCAAATGGAGAGAGCCTGAATTAATATAGTCGAAAAGTGCAAATATCTAACTTTGGAGACGTTTTGAGGAAACCAGAGTAACTCAAACGTATCACAGAGGGGGTCTGGGGGCAAAGCCTCCAGCTGTTCGGCGATTTTTTGTAATTTTTTGGAAAAAAAAAGCTATTTTAATGCCATTGAATCACACTTCGCACATGTTTAGAGCCATTTAAAAAGCACTAGATTTTTGACATTTAAAAGCCAATCAAAAAAATCAAATTGTTTAATCCTCCTTCTAGTTGCAATTTAAGTTCAAAACACGTTTAACATTTTGCATTTTGGTGTTAAAGTTTAATTGTGCGTGATTTGCTCCAGGTAGGGGGAAGTAAGGTGCATTGTCTCGTGCAAAATTTTAGCACTAAATGAAAACCCCCCCGAAGATTTTCCTTAGAGATTTTCGTTTTGTCATGAAAATAACCAGTTATAGAAGTGCATGTTAGGCCAGGGGCCCCAGGCCCCCTCCACTGAAGTTCAACGATTTGTCCAATCAGCATTTTCCATGGCTAATTTTTTTAAAAAGTAGTTTGTGCGTAAAAACTGTCGAGGTGGAAGTGAATTTATGAATTGTTATTAAAAAATAGTACAATAGATGGGTAGTTTTGCTTACTAACCATGTGTCAGGCGCGTAGCCAGAAATTCGCAATGGGGGGGCTGTTTTGGGGGTCTGGGGGCAAAGCCTCCAACCGAAGGAGGCATGGGGGTTTGGGGGCGGAGCCCCCAGCGCTCGCAAATTTTGCATTTTTTTGCAAAATGAAATCTAATTTCAGAGCTATTTTAATAAAAAATAATGCTTTTTAAACGTGGCATAGAACTTAGCTGCGCAACATGATTCTACTGGTTGCATTATCGGGCTATGTGGGAAGTGGCTAATGAAAACTTTGCAGTTCTCTTGTTTACATGCTGGTAAATCATAAAATCCTATTATTCAATAAAACTCTCACGGAGTAATCTATTTCGTCTATATTTTATAAAGAAAAATAATCGGGGGGGGGGGCTAATGGAAAGATATTTGAGAGAAGTGATTGGTAATTGACTAACATTGAATACCCCTCCCCCCCCCCTTATTGCTGAGTTTATAATATATTTGCTGATAAAACCTATGTTTGGCGTTTTTACACTAGCGATCAAATTTGATTGCTTATTTTTGGGCATTTTTAAAAGTTTTCATTGATTGGTGACTTTAATTTTTGACGAATTAGCCCCCCCTCTGAATATATGTTTCAAAAAATGGTTTTAATCACTTTTTAGTCAATTCCAGCGCAAAAGGCAGTCTCAGAAGAGCTAAAAACGTGGTGTTTTTCTTATTCTGCATTTTGGTTGACAGGCCAATGGGGGGGCTATAGCCCATCCCGCCTCCCCTCCCTGGCCATGCTACTGACCATGTTATTGCCGGGCCGGATTTCAATCGCGCTGGGCCCCTGGCACTTTGCAGATTTTCGCAACATCTTTCCGCCAAATGTAGGTGAAGACCATAAAAAGTCAAGATTTGAGCGCAGGGCCCTCAGCTGGTACTGCGCCATATTGTGGTTAATCCGGCCTTTGTTAATGCATTACGTTCATAAAAAGGCTAGATGTGATCCTGAGATAGCAACTTTTAGGACGAAAACTATCCATTTCTTCCAGGTTTACGTTTAAAGTGGCTGGCAAAAATTGATTAGAGGGGGTCCCGGGGGCCCTGGTTTTCAATATTGCTGTTCGCTACTGGTGTAAGCGAAAAACGCTAAAAAGAAATTGAAACTGAAGAAACAATAGGCTTTTTTGTCACATTTTTGTCATTGGTAAAATTGCAATTCGGGGGGATGCCCGCTTGGCTAAGCCTATATGCTCCAATTGCGGAAAATAAAAAAGGTATTTACAAATTTTCCGCAAGGTTTCTGGCGTTTTCCGACAAAATTTCAACGGTTCAAAAAAAGTGCTGTCCTCGAGCCGAGGACAGGGCAATTTTCGAGGACCTAAGGCTTCGAGGCCAAGGCCAAGGCCAAGGACTTGAGGCTTCGAGGCCAAGGCCAAGGCCAAGGACTTCAAAATGTGTCCTCGAGGACGTCCTCGAGGCCAAGGACGTCCTCGAGGACTCCACCTCTGGTTCCTAGCCTATCCTCTGTGGTGACCGAGTGAACTAATATATTTTGTCCTCGTGTAATTTTGTCTGCGGTATCCGGTTATTGGCACATATTGCTCATTGTTACAGGCGGTATTGCATGATGAACGGATATTGCAAGACAAAAGGAAGTAAATAAATGTTGCCTTTGTTTTCGCTTTTCTTTGTTCACTCGCTGTGTATAATATGACGCTGCTTTGCTTTATGTTGTCATTATAAGTGTATTAAATTCCACTAGTGCATAACGTTGTGAGACGTATTGCTTACTCACCACCAAATTGGTGTCTCGCGTGAGGAGCGCCCGAAGGGGCGCTCACTAAATTTGCACCCCGCGTGAGTCTACGCAGAACCAACGCTTCACCAAGAAGCTTTTTAGAGTACAAAAAAATCTAAGTGAAGCAATGATGCTGAAGAATTGCTTAATTGCTCGAAAAGAGTCGAAGAAAAGTTCGAGTAGAGTCGGAGAAGAGTTCGAGAAGAGTCCAGAGAACTGTTCCGAAACAGGACGAAAAGCGTTTTTCAAAACTGTTCGAGTGTCGTAATTTGAAAGTGCCTGGAAGTGTTGTTTGAAAGTTTCCGGAAATCTCAAGAAGATACTTCGAAAGAAAAAGACGATCACAGGAAAGACAATCGAAAGCCAACAGCAGTTTCTTCCACCGGCAGAATTACCCAAACAAGCCGAGTAATTCGCGAGCCAGATAGCTTTCACTTCTGAACATGCAATCAAGAAATCTTTCAAATTTTTTTTATTTACGTATTGCTTTCGCTGCTGTACATTATACAAGGCAACAATGCTAGGTTAGTATTGTATATATGTCATATTACTAAATTGTTTTTGCAATAGCCAACCGTATAAGGCTGTACCTTGTATAATGTTAATTCTTAGTACGTCAATTTTATCGTTAGCTATCCTCACTCGTATATCCAAACCGTACTACTGATAAGACTTGCAAGAAATATTCTGCCGATATGGGTGTCCTATAGTTTACCTTTCCAGCGTGCGTAAATCTATTAGCATTTTTTTCTTTGCCTTCTTGTAGTAATTGAATTTTTCCGCGTTAAAACCAATGTTACGGCAACTACACTTCTGCTCCAGTCAAAGCGTTTACAGCGAATTAAAGAATGTGGCAAAGCCTTGACTCAGTGAAATATCTTGTGCGATCAGCAGAGTTGCTGAATGTGTTATATTGTCGTTGTTATACTCCGAGTTGTTGTATTGTTATATTTCGAGCAAAGTCTCGATGATTTTTTGAATGGTTTATACTCAAGGGCAAGAGAAAAGCTCCTTACTTATATTACATTGTGTTTTTTGCTTTTTTTTGCGCTAAAATTCGCTACGCCGTCCTTAATGGAACAACTAAGTAACTTAAATCTTGTCGCATAGACACAGAGAATATTTCTGAAGTCATGTACTCATACTTCAGGTTCTAACGCGTTCAACTTTAGATTTCCACTTTCGGCGTTTTAACACATCCCTATCTTAACCCATTTCGTTTTTTTTTTGTGTGTACCGGTAGCAATTTTTTGAAGATTTACGTGTCTTTATTATGTCACGTTCTTGGGATTTGCTGGAATCCGCATTTCTTTTTGTCGACATCATGATGGGTAAGCTGGACAGCCTTTGGGGCTTTGTCGTCCATCATACCCATCATTGTGAGGGGAAGGTCTGTGGTGACCGAGTGAATTAATATATTTTGTCCTCGTGTAATTTTGTCTGCGGTATCCGGTTATTGGCACATATTGCTCATTGTTATGGGTGGTATTGCATAATGAACGGATATTGCGAGATAAAAGGAAGTAAATTAATGTTGCCTTTGTTTTCGCTTTTCTTTGCTTACTCTCTGTATATCGCTGCTTCAATTTGTTATTATTATTAGTTACATAGCAGACTTGAAACATAAAGTTTTTTTCACGACTGTGAGGTAGCACTTACGTCACATATCTGCTTTCCCATTAGGCTAGTGTTTCATCAGCATCTGAATTCACACATAGCCTACCTGGCATCCCACCCGAACCTTCAAACCACACACGAGGGCAATTTCTGCTCTTGCCATCGTACCCTCTTCTCAGCTTACTCTGATCAAAGTCTGACAACAAGGTCACCAGAAAGAGGATTCTCGTTGTTGTCAGACTTTGATCAGAGTAATCTGAGAAGAGGGTACGATGGCAAGAGCAGAAATTGCCCTCGTGTGTGGTTTGAAGGTTCGGGTGGGATGCCAGGTAGGCTATGTGTGAATTCAGATGCTGATGAAACACTAGCCTAATGGGAAAGCAGATATGTGAGGTAAGTGCTACCTCACAGTCGTGAAAAAAACTTTATTATTATTAGTTTATTAAAATCTACTCGTGCATCATAAAGAATTACGTTTTGAAACTCATTTCATACGGACTCAATAAACCTCTATTCCACAATGCAGGATCTATGAAATCTCGTTCAGAGACTTAACAGAAATACATCAATATACTAAAATATATAATATATACTAAAACTGATATGAAATTTTTTTTAAATTCTTGTGTGTTGAACAAAGCCATAGCAATGTGCACTCGTTTAGTTTGTATTTTTCAGATTCAAAAACTTTACGAAGGAAAAAACTGAAATATTTTTACAGCATATTAAGCATGAGGCAGAGCAGCAAAAATGCAGTATAAGATGTCAATGGCCACCCGCGTAATTTCCACCAATTGTGCATCTCGAAAAAATAAAAGAAGGCTTTATTTCACCGGAAATTTCTATCTACTTTTTTATTAATTCTGTCTCAAATCAAACTTAACCCAAACTCAAATGCTTACTCTAAAACTATTCCCAAATCGAATCCTAACCCAAACCCTAACCTAAACTCTTATCTTAACCCCTAAAAAAGCAAATGAAAAAAGCGTGGTTGAATATTTCTCATTTTCGCTTTATTCTCTTTAACTTGAAAATTCTCGGTGAAATAGTCTCTACCAAAAATAAATGGTACTAATCAATGAGGTCATTTTTGCCACTCTACATTTACGTCTCGTTTTCATGCCCTACTATGAAGTTAAACTTTTCGGCAATTACAGGATACGACTATTTCTTTGTTTTATCAAATTTATCTTCATCAACGCCAAAAAGCTTAGCAATAGAATAGGAATCGGGCTGGAACTATGCTGAAATAAATACCAATATATTGAACTTTTTGGAAGCTATTAGATGATAACAATGTTGAATAAAAAATTCGTATTTGTGTTTAGTTTGAACCTTGCACTTGCATAGAACATTATGCTTCTCAATCTTCCATCTGCTGGTCTTCTCCAATTAGTTACGTCTTCGGCGTCATTTGCTTGCACACGAGCGCTGCTGATTGGTCGATATTTGAACACGTCATCCCACGATGGAGATGCTCCTTCTTCAACTGGATGTTCATAGATCCGAACCAGAACTAGATCTGTGTGAAAAAGATTTTTTTTTTCTAGCTGGCAGTGCAATGTCTGTAAGGTTACAATTTATTGTTGCGTAATCACTCTTCAAGAGGTCAAAAATATTTTAAAACACAGATCAAAACTTCAACAGGTTGTTATTTATTCTTTTGCCGCTATTTCAGCTAAGATACTCCGTAAAAATGGTTCAGCTTGTAATGACCATCAAAATGTGCTTTGAAGATTATATCCATTGATCTAAGCTTTCTTTTGACTTGTTTCTTAATTTTTCGAAAAAAGCGTTCTCTCTGTCTTACTACAAGTCTCAAAACATACCCGAAGGAATATGCCTCCGCACAGCGTATGCAATCAAGTCGTTTTGCATTGTGTTGTCGATTATTTCCACTAATGTTCCGCCAGAATCAATACATATAGATTGAGTATGATTAGGGTTTGTTTGGTCATCAGAAAGTAGGTACATGTAAGAGTTACGTCCAAAAACGTTGTTGGGACAATTGGCTGAAAATTGAAGTCAGTAAATGTTTATTTTCTAGTAATTGCACTTCACAGCAGCTTAGTGAAAAAAGTGGAATGCACCATAAGTTAATCTGCGAAATAGCCGCATTGCTATCTCCGTCGTTGCTGAACTTTACTAGGAAGAAATTGTAGTCGTACGTTTAGAGAAACATTCTTTTTTCAATACATTTATCAGTTTCGCAATTTTTCAGGGCATTTGATGTATTCCCTAACTTTTATTAAACCATGAATTGAAGTTAAACTACCTTGATGCGTTCGGCCCAAATTTCTGCTGCTGGGACTGAATTACTTATAGAAATTTGAAGTTACTTTTGCAAAACCTTTTGTTGAAACGAACTCTTATACAAACATAGACCATGGGAGAACTGCAAGTTGATTTGTGAAAACCTCCGTCTGAAGGACTGAAACAGTCGGAAAATTTGACTGATTTTAAAAGCACGTTTGAACACTTTTTATTCAAACTATCAATTAAACTTCCAGGACCATATTACAGCAACTGAACATAAGGTTTACGTTCTTTTTGTTGGAATAATGTCGTTGTTGGAATTGGATGTCCAACCGTTGGAATAATTTCCAAACTCAAACATTTTATTCCTCAATCCGCCAGCACGATCAAGTTATGCTACGCTCTGGCTCACTCCCACTAATTATATGGCTTAATAGTATAAGAACAAACTTTTCCTTCTTATGTATCAAAATTAAGCGCGCTACAAAATAAAGCCATAAAACTTTCCTGCGGCGGCAACTATTAGGATCATGTTACTCCTTCACTTTAAACAATTTGGCATACTTAAATTACCAGATTTATGCGACCATTAAACTGCTAAATTTGTGCTTATACATTTTCGAAACAAACTACCTCCACAACTGTCTAATATCTTTGTTAAAACAAGTAAAATCCCGACTCGACTAACCAGATCTATCTGTTTATCTAATAGCTTATCTCTCTACATACCCAGATTTCGAACAGCTAGATTTCAAAGATCCATTGAATATAGAGGTGTCAAGGTTTGGAATGCAATCCTTGCAAATATCCAAAATAAAACTCAAAGGTTATTTAAAACTAAACTTAAGAAACATACTTTGGGTAGCTACAGTAATGACTGAGTGTCACCACGATTTGGGACTTGATCGTCGCTCAGATTTTTTGAATTAGTAATTATCGTAATCTTAATCTCAAGGATGGCTGCTTGAAGAAGACCGAGAAGTCTATTCGTAGCAATCCCTGCAGCATATGTGTTTGTGTACGCTTAGAATATTAGTATTTGTTTTTTTCTGTTTTTTTTTTGCGAAATGAAGTATTTATTGCTTTGCTGGGGTCCATAGATGAATGTTGTGACGAATAAACTGAACTGAAAAGAATTGAAATGAACTATAGAGTATTAAAGCGCTATAAGCCTTGTGCGCTAAAAAAACGCTCGATTTTATTGTTGTAAACTTGTATAACGTAGGTTTACAAAATAGTCTCCGATCCATACTGATCAAACGAATTTATAGTGAGGTTCGTATATGCATATTTAATATGGACACACTATTACACCAGCAAAGCTTTTTTTATTCATAAAATTGATGGCAGAAAACAAAAATTGATTTGAAAAAAAATTAAATGTTTTTGTAACCTTATTCGGATTTTTCTATGTAAGTTACGTTTAAAAGAGCATTTTTAGACGTAAAACAGTAAATAACACTAAAAAAAATTACATTTTGGCCTCGACTGTTAAGTCCATTGAGAATTATAAAATTACTGACCCCATTTACGAGCTTCAAAGTTCTCATCACTTTTTTCTTCGCAATGAAAACACAGTTGCTAAAATTTTCAACCGTCAGAAAGCTTTTGAATCAAATACTCAAACTATAGCAAAAATAAATTTTACCTTCTTAAAATCTCACGTATTTCTTACCTTGACCATGAACCTGCAGCCAGCTGTTAACAAAACACAGACAAAGAAAAGTATAATGTACAAACTTTTTCATAGTATTGGCAAAGTGCAGCCCACCGATTTCTGAGCATAGAAATAATTTAACTGAGTTTTACAGAAACAAAACTTATAAACGCAACGCAGGTAAGCACCAAAATTTAATGCGGTTTCATGCTTTAAACTATATCTTCTGATGTTGTCTGTAACACAAAATAAATCAAAAGAATTCAAAATTTTATCATTCTGTTAAATGAGGAAATTTGCTAATGCATAACACAATACGTACAAATGATTACTTTAGAGGTAATGATTACTCAATAAATTGACTTATAAATTTTTTTTCTCAGAACTGTTTGCAAAGCGCTATCCATTCTATTTATTTAACTTATTAAAGCAAAAATCGAAAAGGGAACACCATTTAAAAGGTACATTACGAAAGCAATCGAACTAACATCAAAATTCACATAACACATTGCTATAATCAGACAAAAAAAATTTACCAGTTGCATGCCAAAGGCAGCTGTTTCGTCTAATTTTAAGGCTCATCAGTTAGGTTAACAGGGCCAAAATGACAAATATTACTGTGATAAAGTCCGAAAAAAAACTACACCAAGAAAATGATTAAATATTTGCAGATGAAATTCTCTCCCATAACAATCTTTACCCAACAAATTATGCAAAATTAATTAATTCTTTCTAACTGATATCGTTACTGAACAAAACTCCAGGTCTCAAGATGCTAAACTAACTGAAATCTTTACCAATTGAAACTAGGTTACAGGCTATTAATCTAACTGAAATCTTTACGGAATACAGCTCGGGTACAGACTGCAAATCTAACTGATATCTCAACCGAATGCATTTCAGCCAGGGGTGTCCACTTTTTTCAGTCACGGGCCAGATTTGCTTTTCCAAAATTTTCGAGGGCCAAAATTTAGTTTGTGGTATTCTTCTTCTTCAAAAAAAAGGTCTTCCGATGAATTTTGTGGTGTTCTTCAAAAAAAAAGTCTTCACTCAGATTGGTAGGTTTTTTTCCCCAAAATTGGGTGATGACCAAGAAAAAAAAGGTCTTCAGCCCACCAATTCCGATGGATTTTGTGGTGTTCTCCAAAGAACAAATAAAAAAAATAATAAGAACTCGAATCTGTAACTCACAATATCGTGTCAGCGCGTAAGGATCAATTTACCAACCAATGAAGAAAGTTTAACAGGCCACTTTGAAACCTTTGGCGGGCCACAAGTGGCCCGCGGGCCGCGTGTTGGACGCCCCTGATCTAAGCTATAGGCTAGTAACTACTGTAGTTACTAGCCTGTAGTTTTGATGTATTCGGTAGAGATAGCAGTCTACTGTAGTTTAGACGTATTCGGTTGAGATATCAGTTAGATTTGTAGTCTGTACCCGAGCTGTATTCCGTAAAGATTTCAGTTAGATTAATAGCCTGTAACCTAGTTTCAGTTGGTAAAGATTTCAGTTAGTTTAGCATCCTGAGACCTGGAGTTTTGTTCGGTAACGATATCAGTTAGAAAGAATTAATTAATTTTGCATAATTTGTTGGGTAAAGATTGTTATGGGAGAGAATTTCATCTGCAAATATTTAATCATTTTCTTGGTGTAGTTTTTTTTCGGACTTTATCACAGTAATATTTGTCATTTTGGCCCTGTTAACCTAACTGATGAGCCTTAAAATTAGACGAAACAGCTGCCTTTGGCATGCAACTGGTAAATTTTTTTTGTCTGATTATAGCAATGTGTTATGTGAATTTTGATGTTAGTTCGATTGCTTTCGTAATGTACCTTTTAAATGGTGCTCCCTTTTCGATTTTTGGTTTAATACGTGATTACTGCACCCCAGTGCCGTCGCCAGAGCAAACGAAGTTAGGGGGCACTAGCCGAAAGTGGGGGGGGCACTAAAATAGACCGAACTTTTCCACATAAAAACTGATATTTTACGGCTCCAAATTATACGCTATTTTAAAAAATTTGTATTCACATCTGAAAAAAGAGACGCATAAGGCCGGCAGCGTTTCTTAGCTCGTTTCGTATGCGGCCCATACAATCGTTGGAAAAATCTATCTGTGGAAAAAAGCAGTGAATGCGAGCAGAAGCGCAATATTAACCAGGATTTTGCTAAAAGAGAGTGGGTTTTAACCAACAGTAAAATTTTTTGGCTGAAAAATTTTCTAATTTAGGCCCCATGTTGAACAAACTAATACAACTCAAATGCATCACAAAGGGAGGCCTGGTGGGCAGAGCCCCCAGCCGCTGGGCGATTTTTGTGATTTTGCGGCAAAAATAGCGATTTTAACGACATTTCAATCACTTTTCTCTCGTTTTTACAGTCATATGAATAACTACAATAAATTGCAAAAATTCAGAAGTCATTGAAAGAATTAAATTGCGCTGCCCCTTCAGCCCCCGTTATACTTAAGATCAAGTCCAAAACTTTAAACGCTTGTATTTTTGGGTTAAATTTTCTAAATGACTTGGCTAAAGGGGGCTGAAGCCGCTTAGCCCCTTTCCCCTGGTTGCGCAACTGACTGCGACCTAAAAAATTTTGAGTGTGCTCTAAAAAAAACAAAAACAACTGGTCTTTTAAAGCATGTTTTCACGTGTTGCTTCAGGTCATAATCACTAACGAAGTACCGGTAACGATTCTATAGGCTTACATCCCTATTCCGCGACACATCTGTAAAGGCGTATTGATAAGACCATAGGTGGGCAAGTTAGTGCAAAACGTTAGCTTCGTTAACCACAAGTCCGTTAACAAACTTCACACCTCTGTTAACGTTAATCCGTTATTTTCAGCTGTAATTAACGGAAATTAATAAGTCTGTTAATTCGTTAACATTTTGCGTGTAATTTGCATTTGTTTTTATTCACTCGCTTCTAGAACACGTATTGACGCTGTTGAGCTGATTGTAAGGAAATATTTATTGCTATGGTGGTCTTTTTGTGTTTTGGAAGTTACATTTTACAGTCTGATCTAATTTCAAGACAAAAATAAGTTCAAATGCACAACGAAGCTGCGATCGGAAAACCTTTGGAAAATGTGAACTGCGATAATTAATAGACCTATGAAGTTGCAGGTTATTATTTGCCAAAAAAAAGAGCTCCTTTCTTCGGTTTCTTGTATAAAACTCACGCTAATACGCAACAAGTGTTGCCAGTCCAAACTGGTTTGTACCGTTCCGATGAATGAATGGTGCAAGATATTAACGATAAAAACCTTAACGGAAGTGAACAGAACTAAACGGAAGTTACTTTAGTCCGTTAACAGAACTTAACGAAAGTTAATTTAGTCCGTTAACATGAAAAAACTTTTTAACGGATTAACGAGTTCAAGAAAAAGTTAGCTTCGTTATTAACGGATTAACGGACTTGTGCCCACCTATGGATAAGACTGATTATTGCGTCACATTTATGTACAGTAGTTGGTGGCCAGCAATTTATATAAGAACCGAGAAAACTTCAAACGAGAATTATGTTTGAACGTTATTATTCCTTTTTCCATTATTGCCTGTTGTCTTATTGCTACGCGATGATCCAAAAACGTAGTCTGTATAAACCGAATTGGGGGAGCACGAGCGGTCGTTGGGGGGCACGCCCCCTCCCCGTAGCGACGGCACTGCTGCACACCACTCAGCTTGGATGGATTTCCTAATGCTACAACTTTGTTGTCCCTTTCTTTCTATTTAACTTCTTTGTCAATTCCATTGCGCGTTGTACTTGCAGAATCACACTGGTCGAGCGGTTCGTCTCTGAAGCGGGAGGCCTGAGGTTCAAATACCAGACCGGTCAGATTGAACACAGTTTCACCGTTGCAACATTTCTTCGATATCAGCTGTGTTCCCCGGGCGCAATGAAGTGTAGATAGGCCCGCAAACTCGTTACACGCTTCGGCGTATTGCAGCAAGTATAACGAAAAATTTGATTTGACAAATTGTTAAATCATTGTCGTCGCAAAAATGACACTTTTAAACCGTAGATGATTATAGAGGTGGACACTCAGCAATGCAAAGCTTGCTTACAAACTTCTGAAAAGAATAGAGATATACAACCGATCTCCATCTGATTAGTGTGAACTGGCTGGTAGTGTGGATGGTGACTAGTGGATGCGGGACAACATATCGCAGATCATACCATGTTATTTTATCCTGAATTTAACCTACCAACCGGGAAGAAATAATTCCCAAACCTGGTTGACAGCATTGATTCATACACATTTGTTCCCCTCAATAATCCTAAGATAAGACTGATCTTTTAAAACGCTATACTAAAATTGGACACCAACAAAACTATTTAAGTTGAAGAAATAATTAACAAACAGTTTGATTTATCTCTGGTTTGTCAAAAACTATAAGGCATTATTGCATTATAATGCTGTCAAACAGAGATCATTAAATTACTGCCCTCTGGCCGGATCCCGTCCACATGCTGATTTCATACGGCCACCACATGTTGCCGAAATAAAAGCTGAACTATACAAAAAAAATACGGAAATAGTTGAACATTTTTAAAAGACTGATGTTTTTGTTGAGCAACACGTAATCTATTTAACAATTTTTTGATTCCGTTTCTTTTTGTGACAACACGAATTTGTTGTTACGAACAGCATTGTTTTATCAGAGCAATATCTCTGGTTTTAAGCAGACGTCGAAGCATAAGCAGGATGATTGGGATAGTACCAGCACTAAATAATTAACTTTTAGGTTGTGTTGTAATGCAGTGCTCTTTTAATCACTGCAAAAAAAACGTAGTTTTTGATTGTCGGGTTTTTAATAAAAAATGGGAAGAACAGTACTTTTTGTGGAAGCCAATAAATCTACAGCTAGCTGTGTGACATACAACGAAAATGTTGTTGTTTTGGAAGAGTACTCGTCAGGGGTGCCGAAACCCGGGGATGGGGGATATATCCCCCCAATAATTTGACTGTATCCCCCCCCAATAATTTGAGTATGGTCTTCATCTGCATCCTCTCCAAAAATTTGACTTCGGTGTGCATCCGAGCGCAGGTCTTCACCTGAATTCGGGGAAAAAAAGTGTTCCATTTTTGGTGAAAACCTTTTTTTTGGTCTTCACTTGATTTGCTCACCTCAAAAAAATCGTGGTCGAGGTTCATCCCCCCCAATGTTGAAAATAGGGCAAAATTGGAGTAAAATTGCAAATTGTCCCCCCAATGCTCAACAAAGATCGGAACCCCCGGTATTCGCATACAATGGTGCAATCAGGGGGGGAAAGCCAAGTCACGTAGAACATTTAACCCTAAAATACAAGAGTATAAACGTGTTTTAGACTTGGCTTGTATTTGGACTTCACCTGTAAGTAAGAGAGGAGGGGGCTGAGCACATTTATTTCTTTCAAATAACTTTCGACTTGTTGTAATTTAATTTTTTCAAATGACTTTGGAAACGTGTGAAATGTGTTCCAAATGGAGCAAAATTGGCTATCTTTTTTTGCCGAAAAATCACAAAAATTGCCTACTGACTGGGAGATCCACCTCCAGACCTCCCTTGTGCAATACGGTTTAGTTGCATCATGCCTAAGACAATTTTGGAACAAACTATGTTATTATTTGGTTGCTAACAATCATTCACTTGGATTCTTTATCAAAAATCAGTATGCGGACACTGTATTTACGTTCATTTGAGCATAGACTCTTTATTTGGTAGACTATAAAACAGACGCGCGAAGAAAAAAAAAAGATTAAGGAAAAAAAGGTTGCTCTTGTTGCGAAGTTTTTTTGAGGTCACACGTATTCAACTGATTTGTCTGGACATATTCCTAGCGCGAATGAACGGAGAAGAAAAAAGTCACGCTGATTGGACGAATCGGCATATTTTAAGGGAAAATAAACCGTGAAGAAAAACAAGACAAAACTGTCCGTTTCCAGTCTACTATTAAAGAGCCCGTGATTTGAGTGATGTAGCATAATATGATACATTTTTTTTCTAGGAATTGCAAATGAATATTTTGAGGGTTGAATAAAACCGCAAATTATCGACAGTATTGATACTAGAACTTATGTAAGAAATCAAAAAGTTAAGAGAAGTATTCACAACACTCAATTGCTCTAATCAAAGTGAGATCCATTATTGCAACTTTAACGTGGACAAACTGAAGATAAGAATTTGATAAGATAAGGTGTGGTTGGATCCATATTCACAAAGATGATTGTCAGCAAAGAAACTTTTATTCAATGCTTTTGAATCGAGAAATCGCATACTAAACAGCCTATTTGCTTGGCAAAGCTACAAAACGCTTATAAGTCTTTTAATTAATTAAAGACGAATTTTTTAGGCAAAATTCTCTTACTGAAAACTCTATTATAATCACTGCAACTGCTTTAGTGAGCAAATTTCGATTGTTTTTTTTTTTTTTTCGTCAAAGTGATAACTCAGACTGCTACGTTTTCTACCATTAGCAAAATTTGAACTAATTGCTCAAATTATTACAAAAAACCATGCGATTAAACTGCTATAAAGCATTATACTGCCAAGACAGAGAAAAAGAAAATTAAAAAAACAACCAACTTTCAGTCACCTGCAACGCAATAATGGGTGCTTACACTGGGGTTATTTTAACAAAATTTTACAGAATCAAAAATTAAGCGCACACAAATAAAAGTAAAGACTTGAAGGGTCCAGGTGCAAAACGATCAAACTACCAAAATTAAGTGTTCGAGAAAATCAAAACACTTAAAACCTCGTAACTCAAATTTTAGAGCTATTATTGTTGCCAAAGGTGTGTTTTCAAATGCTAAGATTATTAGAGAATGCGAATTTGCAATTTTAATAAATTTCACAATTAACGTCTTTATCAAAATTATACAAAATAACCACAAATCTGGAGTCTGATCGTTTTATCAAGCAAAGTGGAGTATGATTGTTATTGTTTGTAATTGTAAGCTATTATTTAACGTAGGTATATGCTGGAAGCCGAAAGATACTTGCTCTGCAATTAGCACAATACTACGTACTTTTTGCATTACAGCTAAATCAACTTTTACAATTACCAACACCTTTTCGAACTGGATTCAGCCATCCATTGAGCAAAAGATTATTCAGTTCTAAACCTGGTGAATTTCAATGCTAGGCTACAGATTAACAAAGTCCAGTGATAAATTACTGGTGGCGATACTAGGCTGTTGCTGTAGCCATCTTAATGACAATAATTTCATAAACACACATTACTGTTTTTAATATAGTTCTGGCTATTTTTACTTTGCCCTGCACGAAGGCAACACATGAACGCCCATTCACCATGCGTCTCAGTAAACAACGCAACAAAATGCGTGGTTTGAGGCGTCACAAAACCCATGTAATTGATATTCCGCACCCTGCTAGCAAACAACTCATACTCTCCAGCAAAGTAGTAACGCGGAATGGAAACACTAGTAAAAGTCTCCATCAAAGCAACCCTTTTCCATCTCCTTTTCGTGATATTTTCCGGAAGAGTATCATCCAAACCTAATCCCAAAATAGCAACGTTTTGAAAAATTAATTTATTTTCCTTCCAGTAAACAAGGTGCGAGAAACGGCAACTGGTCAAACTGCCCCGCCAAAGAACTAAACATCTTACGTTTGGATGAAATGACAAGTAAATTTCGCTTCATAACTCGTAATTTATCATTTTCAACATCCCAAACCAAGCCCAACGCTTTGGAGTCTGGCATTGGTTGAAAACCAAGATCAATCTTTTGGATATTTGACCCGATGTCACTTTCGATTATCCCAGTCAAAACTGATTTAGAATCACTGTTGGAAACCCACCTACGCAATTTATAACCTCTGCTTTGAAATAACGAAACCGATTCGCGTGAAATAGTTTTGAGGTCTTCCAACGAATCAGAGGACAACTATAGGTCATCCATATACCGATAATTCGAATAGTCTCAACAGCTGACAAGGTCAGATTTGAATCATTATTTGGATTTTAAGCAACCAGTTTCTCGATAACAAAAAGTGCAATATAGGAACTCGAGTTCACTTCCCACACATGCCTCACAAATTTCAAAATCTGAATTTCTTCCTCATCAATGTCATTGTTTTTATAAACCACACCAACCAAAACAAGTCTCTCTAACTCTCAGGCACACTAACCTCTGAAAGCACTTGCTAAGAT
This sequence comes from Trididemnum nubilum, assembly GCA_963965965.1. NCBI lineage: Eukaryota > Metazoa > Chordata > Ascidiacea > Aplousobranchia > Didemnidae > Trididemnum > Trididemnum nubilum. The sequence continues at coordinate 33,768,400 of OZ014471.1, forward strand.
CGGCCGTACAAGTAGCATCCCACTCAAAACAGAGTCGAAACTTCAATTAATCCATTTAGCAAATTTATTCCAGGAAAAACAGCATCGTTTAAAGCGGTGCCATAAAATGTAGCGGCCCCGTCAAAAACTACTCTAGATTTTTCCTGTTTGGTCACAAAGAAAGGTAAATACCAGCATCTACTATCAGTAGCGGTTCCGTCGTCCGCTGGTACAACCCGCCTTTCAGAAATCATTTCTTTAAGATCTCAGAAAGCATGCCTTTTAGTTTTGTACTTTTTTTGGCATTTCGACGCAAGGACTGTGCCCGTTTCAGCGCGCAAGTATAATTATTAGGTAAAGTTTAAAGTGAATGAGATTTAAAGGGTACCGAAATTTAATAGGGACCATTTTCATTTTTACGTTTGCTTCAACCAAACCACGAGCAATGTCGTCATTCGTTGAAGGCTGATTTAATTCATCTTCTCTCTCAAAATTACGCTCTGGCCCTTTCATGGCAGCGATTTCTTGTTTTAGATGTTTGCAAATTTCGCATGGATCCGAATCCTCTTTTAGTTTAACTTTTAGATTTTGGGGAAAATTAGATCCTCAATTTGGTCGACCATTGCTGGCTATGGGTTCAAATCGCTAATAACCAAGTTAAGCTCATCTTAAAGAAGACTTTTTTGCTCCTTCAGAACTGCAAGTAGTAGTTTATCTGTTTGTCAAATCAAATTATCGATACTTTTACGGTGCAAAATTACGGGTATTTCAAAGCCTTTGAAGTGATATAAATTCCTAGCGTTCACCGAGCGAAAAAGAGCACCTTCATCATCCATAAAATTCGATACCACTAAAGCATCTTCTTTCTCAAACATATCATTTGTCGTTAGCGATTGAAGTTTAAACTCAGTAAATCCTGCGCTTTGAGTCGTTTGCTTCGCAAGCGTCTGAATTTTTAGAGCATGATCAGTATTAACGTTTAAATCAAGTTCATTTACTAGCCTCACTGATATCAAGGTCGCCTGAGAAGCTGCGTCATGCTGCGCATAAACGAGCGTCGAATTTCCAGTCCGGGGATTAATAACTCGTACCGCACTAGTACGAAGCAAAAAACATTTGTTTCCAATTTCTGGTACTAATTTCAAAACAATACGTGGCCGATCACCATCTGAAGAAGTGCCGCCTACTTCACATTCGTTAATAGTCACACCCTGTTCACTTTTGGCGATCCCACCAGCAACAGAACTCACTAGCACAAAGTTCTCGTGCAAAGCGCGAGCATGCTTGCTTTGAAACTTGGGTGTTTCGAAAATTTTCGAATTTCGAAAAGAAAAGCACTGCGGTATTTCGAAAAGAAAGCACAATTTCGAACAACATGATTCAACAAAAGGCAGTTCAGGCACCTTTTGCGATCTTGAGAAAGGTCAGTTTCAGAGAAAATGTCCCGACTCGTCATCACAGAAAAAACATACAGGAAGAGGAGTTGTTTCCGCCGTTTTACGGCCACGAGGAAATCATTACAAGTTTCAGAATCATGAGCATTAGTCAGCGAACTCGGGCTGTCATCAGTTTTTACAGCAACCTGCCGGACACGAACTGAACAACAAGTTCCCCCCGACTCACGATACTTTTCTTTTTTGTCAGCTTTGAAAAATGTTTGAGCACAATCTGATGTCATTACGTTTAATTTCCGCAAAAAAAATTTTCTCAGAGATTTAAACCCACGGCGGTTTAAATTCAGATCTCTTGCTCAAGACCAGTCTTCTCAACCAAGGGGCACGGGACATTAAACGAAAAAATTCCTTTTTTTGGACTGCCATGGAAATTTGGGGAAAAAACCTTCGAACTGTGGTGAAGGCTTTTCCTTTTGATCTTCAATCGGTTTGTCATTGGAACAAAAAACGTTTTTGGCGCCCAGGGGGCCACGAGTGTTGATAGTCTCTAGAAGGGGGGCACAGACCATCAAAGGTTGAGAACTACTGCTCAAGAGAGTCTAATTATTGACGTTTTAACATGCAGGGTAGGCGATTTACCACGTCTAGCAGCAGCTGACCGGAGAACTTTTCCACTTCATTGCGGGCGTAAGCGAAAAACTTCCAAAGTATTTAAATCGTTATTTAAAGATTGAAGCAATGTGGAATTAAATATCACTTTTGGGCCATTGCGAATAGCAATTGTTTGAGGCTAGTAGTTAGGCCACAGGAAACCCCAAATCTTTGGCGCAAACCATTAACAGTCTTTTCAATCCGTTGCGACGTTGACATATTTTTAATAGAAGATATAAACAAATTTACCATCTTACAAGGTTGACCGCAACTGATGCTCTCAGCCCTTCCAGTTTCCTTTCGTCACATGGATTTTCGGTCATAAGTTTACGAGTTTGGTTTTCATAAAACACAAAGACGATGTTGCGCCCATCGCAACCAATTTGCGCCGCGAGATTAAAAAATTTGTTTTGCCCTTCCCCTTGACGTTCCAGATATTGCTTGAAAATAGAATTAGAGGACGTGAACTCGAAATAGATTACTCACTCACCGACAACTACTAAAATTTTTTCTTCAGCCTCGAGCCTGGCTTTCTCGAACCAAAATCTGGCCTCCACATCAGTAGCCTCAGCGCCAGCTTTAGCCTTTACACTTGTAGCTTCTGCAACATCTGCTACTGCTTTTGCCTTAGGCGGTTTTCACAGACTACGCGTATTTGCGCAGGCAGAAATACGCTTGTCATTTAACTGCACGCGTTTTGCCTTTTTCCTTTTTTTTCATTTACGTTGAAGAAGATATCTCGCTTATTTCCGCTGGTAAGTGCGCGTGATCGGAAAAATCCGCTTCAGCCAAATCGTGCTTACGAGTAGCGCTAATCTTGACACGCTGGTTTTCCAATTTAATTTTACTACCGAGGTTTTCTGCTTCTTGTGAAAATAAAACGGCCCTTCTCCCAACGCAAAAGTAACAAATTGAACGTGCTTGAACGAATTCAAAAAAGCAACAAAAGATTGCGAGCAAAACGGCCGCTAAAAGAGCTGTTTGCAATAAATTGGTTGCCCGTAGCAGCTGCATCTCAAACAAATCAAGCTACAAATGAGTGAACAAAGGCCAAGGGTTCGCCTTCTCAATACGACAAAAAAAAAATCGATCTGAAGCTAAAGGAGCTTTTTGATACCGATGCTGAAACAGTAATTACTTAAAGCATCATCATCTAATATTGCAGACAAATTATAGGGTAATGCTGCATAAACAGGTACGTATTTAGCAAAATGCTTATGAAACACGCTGTTGATGTTTTAGATACCCAAACCTAAAATCATAATACACCCTCATTACTATAAACAGAATTTTAGATGGGGAAAGGGGGTAAGCCGCTTATACCTTGCAATGGCGTCATTAGAAACTTTCGAAAAGAGGGACTTTTTATGGGACAAAAGATACCGTAGAATGGAGGATCAGAAGTCAACGCCTGGATTGGCATGTGACCTGAATTTAACCGAGAGGACTTGAACCAAAAGTTAAAAAGTTTTCCTAAAACGTCTAATTGAGATATGTATATTTGAGCAAGTTAATGCAAAACGTTAGCTTCGTTAACCACTAGTCCGTTAACAAACTGCACACCTCCGTTAACGTTAATCCGTTATTTTCAGCTTTAATTAACGGAAGTTAATAAAGTCCGTTATTTGTTAATATTTTGCGTGTAATTAATTCACATTTCTTTTTATTCAATTGCTTCTAGAACACGTATTGACGCTGTGGAGCTGATTGTAAGGAAACATTTATTACTAGGATGGTCTTTTTGTGTTTTGCAAGTTATATTTTACTGTCTACTCTAATTTCAAGATAAAAATAGGTTCAAATGCACTACGAAGTTGCGATCGGAAAATCTTTGGAAATAGCAAACAGCAATAATTAATAGACCTATGAGGCTGCAGCTTATTATTTGCCTCAAAAAAGAGTTCCTTTCTTCGCGTTCTTTCATAAAACTCGTGTTAACACGCAACAAGCGTTACCAGTGCAAACTGGTTTGTACCGGTAGTATGAATGAATGGTGCAAGACATTATCGATAAAAACCTTAACGGAAGTTAACACAACTTAAAGGAAGTTAATTTAGTCCGTTAATGCGAAAAAACTTTTTAAGGTATTAACGAGTTAATGAAAAAGTTAGCTTCATTATTAACGGATTAACGATTAACGGACTTGTGCCCACCTATGGAGATATGTAGTGAGCAAATTTATAGTAGAACTTAAACGTATTACAGACAAGGGTCTGGGTCGAGGCCCCCAACCGCAAAGCGAAGTTTGTAATTTTTTTGGAAAAAACAGCTATTTTAATGCTATTTGAATCACATTTCGCACGTTTTTAGAGCTATTTGAAAGAGCTAAATTTTTAAGATTTGAAAGCGAATTGAAAAAATTATATTGTTCAATCTTCCCGTTACTTACAGGTAAAGCCCAAAACACGCTTAAAATCTTGCATTTTTGGTTTAAATTATAAACGTGACTTGACCCAGGCGCCGGAGGAAACAAGGTGCATTGCCTCCTGCAATATCATTTAGCAGCAAACAATAAACTAATTCACTTGGAAATTTTGTTTTGTCAAGAAAATAATTAATTTTAGGAGTAACAGTACATGTACTTTCAGGGGGCCCAGGCCCCTCAAGTCAAATTCAATAATTTGTTCAATAAGCATTTACCCTAGCCATTTTTTTTTTCAGAAGTATTTTGTCGCGTAAAAACTGACAAAGTAGAGGTTGATTGTTATTTAAAATTGATGCAATAGATAGTTATTTATAATCATGTTGAAGCTTTCTGTAAAGCCACATCTCCTATGTGATCTCGTAATGTGGGGGTCTATATACTGATCCATGTACTACACAGCACCGTTTGCAACCGATGCAAAACAACGCTGTAAGAGCTTTAGCAGGGATTAGCAGATTTGAACACATTACACATTCGTTTAGGCAATTTGATATTTTAAAAATTCATGATTTGTGAGAAATTGAAATTGCTATTCAAAAATTTAAAAACTTTAAACTTTCCGATATTTTCAAAATTACTTTACTACTCCTAGTAATGTTCATCATTACTCCACTAGAAAGAAGCAATTAAGCTTCAACTAACATTCTACGTCCCGAAATTCCGTCTGGTTAGGTTTCAAAAATCGTTTAAATAAAGAAGTGTAATATTTGGAATAGATAATAGAACAAGATCTAAAAACGCTTTCTTTAAAAACATTCTTCGAAAAGTACTAAAATATATTGCTTCAAAGCTATTTACAGTAGTTTATAAGCTCTATTAGTAATTTTGTTCAAATTTTATATATTATTGATTTTTTAATCAAATCTAAAACTCTTATAAATTTGGTAGAGCTGTTGGACTCAAAGACCCCCCCAAAGGTCACTTCACAGCTCCTTTGTTGACTTTATTATTTAGAAGTTATTTTCACTCTTGAAAAATTCCTTTTTAAGTGTTGTTGTTATAGTTAACAATAAAAGTGTCTGTCTGTCTAGCTGTCGTCTGCAGAAGTGGTTTGTAGTTTGGAATTTCGAACCTGCTCAGTTTTGAGAATATTTTAATTGACGACGACATTTAAAAAACAACACAATTTGCGAGAAGAAAACAACTCTTTATCTTTCATTGAAAAGAACGTCTCTTTATTTCTTTAATGCATAATTAATTAAAAACAAAAAAAAACAAAAAACGATAACTTCTATTTTAGTAAATTAATTTGAGGAAACAGTACCGTATCGTAACAAAGTGGTAACCAGGTTTTAACAATCACAGCTAATAAATTGTACTGTTTTGTTAAATAATCAGGATCAATAACAAAAACCAATATTTAGCCAAGCAAAAATGAGTTTGTTTTACTCCAATAACATTTATGAATAAATGAAATTAAAATTTGTGAACATTTAAAAATCGTCACCCTCGACCTAATTTTTTTTGGTTCTTCAACACAGTATACACAGAGATAGAAGGTAGTACTACATTATTGATATTTAGACCGAAGTAAAAGGTTTATTTATCTAAAACACAACAAAAATGATATTCCAAGATAATAACGCTTAAAGTCTTTTCTGTATTTAGCATAAGAGTAACAACAATGTCAGCATAATCATTTAATTTTGATTTCAGCTGGAATTAAGGAGTCGAGAAAAACGAGCGGTCCGCCAATTAAAATTAATTTGAAACTTTATGCAATGTCAAAAATGTTTATTGCAGTGAATAGTAGCCAATAAATGTTAACAAAATCTTTTTTCGATAAATTGCGAAGTCTGCTTATACTACTGGTTAAACATAAAAGCCGTCGCTAGCGCCGCCCAAAATTTCGCTCAGGAGATAATCTACGCGGTTTTCCGCGAACTAAACTTCGTTCGTATTCGCGTTCGCGTTCTGTATGAACGAGTTTATTTTATTTTATTATGATCTTTCTTCCGCGAACGCCGCTTTAGAGTTCGCACCGCTTTTCGCGTTCGCACTGTGTATAAACGGGCCTTTAGAGTGTTTTTTTTTTTTAATTCGAAGACGGAAAAATCTAAGAACTTTCATAAAAATCAATCAAGTTCGTATCCCAGATAGTAGAAACTAGTCATGCAAAACTCACGCAAGTGCCAGTGCCTTTTTCTCATACATTTGGTTTAAATACGACATTTTGTCACTGCATTATTGCAAGCTGCGTAGTGTAGTGGTAATCATGCTTAGCTTTCTACCTCTGCACCGGGGTTCGATTCACGCTTGAGTTGCGAATGTGGAGAAGCGGGAAAGGAAATGCATGGACCCATCTTTTTTTGCTTCAAAACCTTGCATTACACTTAGGGTTGGGGCAGCGATGCCAGCCTGAGGGGATAGCAATTATTTGGCAGCAGCTTTTTTGCTTACAAAAGCGACGTACCATTACGCTTGAGTGCGGCTCCCTGCGTAAGTTTTGCTCGACTAGCTCCTTGTATCCCAGGTCAATGGAACAGATACTTATCAGAGGTGGAGTCGAGGACACAAGGCTCGAGGCCAAGGCCAAGGCCAAGGACACAAAAAAAATCCGAGGCCAAGGCCAAGGCCAAGGACAGCCTTTCCGAGGACAGACACTCTCGAGGCCAAGGACAGGAATGCTCGAGGCCAAGGCCAAGGACCAAGGACACAAAGCCCAAGTGCTCTCCAAAAAAAAAAAAAAAAAAAGGTCTTCACAAAAATTTTTCAAGCGATCTCCACGAAAAAACGCTTTCCAAAAAATTTTTCAACCGCTCCACAAAATTTTAACTTTCCAAAAAATAGTGCTGTCCTCGAGCCGAGGACAGGCCAATTTTCGAGGACTTGAGGCCTCGAGGCCAAGGCCAAGGCCAAGGACTTGACCTTCGAGGCCAAGGCCAAGGCCAAGGACTTCAAAATCTGTCCTCGAGGACGTCCTCGAGGCCAAGGACGTCCTCGAGGACTCCACCTCTGATACTTATTTTGTGATATGTAATAACAACTTACAGTAATTAGAATTTTGTTTTTCCGGGGGGGGTATGGATTTTTTTCCTTTTGGGATTTTGGCCAATTCGGGATTTCGTCTTTGCCCAATGCAGGATTTTGTTCAATTCAGGATTATGTCGATTCGGGATTTTGTCCGTAAACGCTTGCAAAAAACAAATTTTTGAATTTACGCACTCCGTTTAATATTCTAGTTGATTTTTGCGTCCGCGTAAACGCACTCCTGCCTCTTCAGGCAGCATAGAGTCCAAGACCACCAACACTATTCTCAACTTTTTCATTTGTGGTCGTGCTTACAGTAGCCTAGTTTGTCAGTTTGCTGGTTTGTAGCATGCTGGAAGGTAATGTTTGCTGTAGACAACGATAACAGAAAGCTTGTTTGCTATAGACTACCGGCAGACCGGTAGGACTTTTGCCCTTAGAGCAGTCTAGGGCTCTTATACAGCCTAAATGCGATCGAGCAGCGAGAATCCAGAATAAAAGATATGTTTTTTACTAGGCGGCCAGACTGAAGCTAAATTAGGTAGGCCTAAATGGAATGAGCTAGGCTACTGTATACCGGTACGTATCGTATACCGGTAGCTGCCGGTATCTCAGATCTGATCTGTAATACTGTTACCGTGTATTTTGATATTTACTGTGGTACTGGTAAGCCTATTTGTATTAGTTTAGGCTTGGAAGTTGCGGTACAAGTTCTGAAGTTGTAGGCTATCTTATATTTCAGATAAACATTTCTAACTGAATATCATCAGATACCGGTATTGGTACTTGGTAGCCTTCTCAGGTTTAGGCAGCTCTGAGCTGGGTGACTTGCTTTTTTGAGTTATGATCTAGGGTAGTGGTACCGCTAATTCAGACAGTCAGAACTGGACTGCTAGAGCACAATTTTTGCATGTGGCGCAGAGAATGTAGGCTAGATTGTCTAAAGTCTTTATGAGTTGAGTTAAATTTTTATGGAGAGGCTACACCAGTCTGCCAGTGCACTAGATACTATAACTGAAAATTTTTATAGCCTACTTCAATTCAAATCTAATCCAACCCCAATCCTTACTCTTAAATCATTACCAGTGATCTCGTCATGATCGCGACAAAGTGTTGTTGTCAAGAGTGATTTCGCTACAAACAAAGTGAGGGTTAGGGCGAGAAAGCTCTGGGGATAGGCTAGTTCTAGTAGAATACCTGTAGGCTAGTTTAAATGACCGCTCTTCGCAGTCAATGCTTTAATTTTAAGAAGTGGCTAGTTTTAGGTTAAGTAACGTCTATAGAGAGGATAGCCTAAGAGAGCAAGGAATGAGCACTCATTTGCTCATTTATTTTTTCTAATTTGTTAGATTATTATTAGGGTTCAGGGTTTGGGTTAGATTTTGAGTTTGGATAAGGATTAAGGTTAGGGTTAAAGCTAGGGTTAGAGGTTGGGCTGGGTATAAGGTTGGGGCTAGCATAGCAATTTTCTTATTCTTACGTCAGATGTAATGTAACAGCAGCCTCTGCCTTAAGTTTAATGATACAGCAGTACCAGTACAATACCATATCTGATAGGCTATGGTTGGCAGATCAGAGATAGGGTCTACGCGAGCCTTGGTCTTCAGAATGTTGTCTGTCACATAGCGTAATCACTTTGTGACGAAATCGCTAAGACAAAATCACTTTAGTTGGTGATGAAATCACTGAAAACCCTTCTAAACTTGTTACCAGTGATCTCGTCACAAAGTGGTTTCATCACAGTGATTTCGCCACAAAGTGATGCAGTTGGGGCACAATAGCTCTGGAGTTAGTAGATTTGTTTAAATTGATGACCAGATGGCTGTTGCTATTAGTCAATGCTTTGAGTTTAATAATGCAGTAGTGTAATGTGGTTGGCAGATACGCCTGTTCTGTTTTTAAAATGCCGTCTGTCATATAAATTGTAGGGTGAAGTCGGGTAATTTCAGCAACCGGAAATTTAGGCAGAAGACCAGAAATTTCGGCATGTATCAAAAATTAAGGTTCGATGCTGGCAGGTCTTTCTAGAAGTTCTTAAGCAAATGGTTTTAATATTTCTTGTGACCAAATCTTCCACAAAAAATTTGATAATCTTCAGAGAGTTTTGCATTTTCTTTGCTCGCAGCTACAATATTTTTCTTAATAACTGAATCAAACTTTTAATAACGTTTGGACACATTTGGCTTACCTACAGCTATCTAGGCTGCACTGCAGCCTACTTTTGTTGCTGGTAGAATTTGGTGGTGTTTGTTATTATGGGACTTGAACAGATTTGTTAGAAAATAGTCAATTTCTTTACCTCAAATGTTAAAAGCATCAACTTAAAAAACCAGAAGTTTTGCAAAATTAAGAATTGTAAGAATTAAAAACGCGTTTAATTGATAATAATTCAAGTTTTACACAGAAAAGTTTTTTTGAATGCAATCGTAGTCTAGAAAATTAATGAAGACGAGATTTTGCAAAATTTTGCAGATTGGATTTTAATTTCGTTTGGACTATTGTAAGTGGAATCTTAGATTGTATTTGCTGCCTTTTTTCAGCCTTTTTGGCCGAGCTGAACAGCATATTTTCACCAAATTATCAAAAATCTGAGTATACTTCAAGTGAATTGTCCAAATTTAACACTAAATGAGCAATTGAGATAATCAAAACAAAAAATAAAAATGATTTATTTGCTTGCTGGAATTTCCAGTTTTACCAGAAATTTTGGCAACCCTTATTCCATCATAGCTAGCAAGCATGACGTCATAGCACCTCGATGTTGGTTTGAAAAAAGCCGCAAAAGAAATACTGCGACAACGAAGTCCAAACAGAGTTCAAGAAGAGTTATTGTTTTCTGAAAATTAAAAATAAGTGAAAAAGTTGCCGAAATTACTCAACTCTACCCTAATCAGTTTGTGACAAAATCACTGTGATGAAATCACTTAGTGACAAAATCACTGGCAACCTTCAAACTAACCCTGATATGTCTATCTGTAATGGCCTAACCCAAACTATATTCTTGATAGGCCTTTGTTAATAAGTAAATAAAAGTTGTGTGGATGAATATTAAATATTCCTCATTATTAAGTGTTGGTTTTACTGTTTTGTGTTCTTAACTTACTGGCTTAAAATTTTGTGGTATGTGGTGAAATACTGTTGGCCACTCCCTAAATTTTCTTGTTTGTATGGGAAATTTGAAACAGTCTTACTTAGTGTATCAAATGATGCTGGATGGGAGAAAACATTCACTCATCTTGTAAAGTTGGTAGGCTACTGAATGCGGTATCTTACAATACTGATAATATGGTAGCTTACCTGTAACCTATCAGTACTTAACTGCATAGAAGTCATAGACAATAAGCAGAGTTCTAAAAAAGCATGCATCTAGTCTAGGTGGCTTATTACGGTACTTAGTATAATACCCTGTAGTGTGCAGTCTGGTACCCAGTAGTTGTAGCCTAGGCCTTACCTAGTAAGGTTAATGTCGGTAAAACAGATAGGGCCTACCTTGGCTGGAAACTCGATTGATTTCAAGTTCAGCCTATTTTACTTTTTAGCAAGTCCAAGTTTGCGTTTCATTTATATTTTTTTTAATTCAAGTTTTGACAATTTTTCGAGTTCGAGTGTTGACGGACAAAAGTACTAAGTCTACTTTTTGACTTAATTGCTCTCTTCTTATATGCATGCTGTTTTTTTAGGTTGTCATGGCATAAACAAATAACTGCAATTTCGTTTTTTATGGCTTGATCAACAAAAAATATTTCTTAAAGTGTAAGGTACAGCTTACTGAAGTTCCAGAGACTATCTGTACTGAGTCATATTTTTCAACAAGTTTTTTGATAAGGCCACTAGACTGATCCATAACGGTTCGCGACATCCTGACGCGACCGACCTGACACGAGACAACTCACCCTTGGAATCTTGACGCCAGGGACATCCTGACGCTCGGGACATCTTGACGCTAAAAGCTCCAAACTTTCGCTCTTTGCTTTTTTTTCTTTTCTCTTTACCGCGCTAAGCCACAGCTACGCTTTTTTTCTCAAAACGATTAACGTTCGGTTATTGTGACGTAAGTATAATATTTTCCGTTAATTGCAAACTTCATAGGAATCTCGGTTCTGCAGAAACAACTCAAAAGCGAGTTGTATTTTTGTGAAACGAATCTTGATAAAATCAAAAGCCAAGTTAGCGAATCTCTAAAAATGCTGGCGATAAGTTTCAAACGATGACCGAATGCCACGACTGAAAGTAGTATATGTTTTGCTATTGTTAAACGACCACGTAGATATTTCATCATGTATAATATGTGTGGTTAGTTTACAGAGAAAAATGCTCTAAAAGGAATTGTTTTTAACTTTGAATGACTTTGAAAAGACAAAACAACATGTTTACACACTTGATATTAGCTCGCCAAACTATCGTAATTTTTCCGCTCGCAAAATCAAAGCATTTGAACAATAACAAGATGGTAATTTCGATAAGCTAACTGCATTAATTAATTTCGATTTGCGTTACTTGACTTTAAATTATATTTTTAATGTTTTCTTTAGCATACAATTCCTTTTAGAGCATTTTTCTCTGTAAATCAAATGACGCCGATTAGCTGAGAAGAGCGATTATAAGCATATTTTACTATCCCCAGAGCCATTTTGCCCAAACCCTCACTTTGTTATGAAATCACTGCGACGAAATCAGTAATCAAATCACTGTGACAAAACCGTTGATTCGTGCTCAGTTTGTTTGCAGTCAGTTGTCCTGGTTCGTTGGCTTAGGCCAGGGCTACTGTGCATACAGTGTAGCATGAGTATTCCATTAGTCTGCATGATCACCAATACAATTGACCAGTTGGCCAAGAAGTAGTGTGTTCTTCTCTAGAATAGAAAGTGTGAGGTTTCACTTTCTGGTTGTTAAATTGAAACCGGTGTTGCCAACATTCAGTGTTACAATATGATTTTTTTGTATACAATCTAGTAGTCAGTTTGCAAGCATGCCAAGGATGGAGTGTTTTGTATACACCCAATATTTCCTCAATAAGTTATTAACCTAGGTTCACTTTGCGACGAGATCGCTTTGTGAGGGAATCACTAGAAACTCAGAACTCTATTGGATATGTGGAACTTTAGATACAACTTCAGAAACCTCAATTTATTAATTATTGAGAAAATATAGAGTGTTTGCAAAAACAGTCCATTTTTTGAGTTTTTTTTAAGTGGGTACCTGACTGAGTGTTTAGTGTTATGTACAGTGTACGTTAAGATTATCAGTACCACAATAGTTTTTTTAATTTTCTGGGATAGCCTACTGTAATGTATAATCTGTATGTAGCATTGTACACTTAGGCCGTATGGCAATTTGCCTCTTTGAAGCAAAAGAAAAAAAAACAAAAAAAAAACGAACTAATTTGCAAAACTTTTAATACATCCAACGTAGGTTTATTTTATGGTCAAAAGTGTTAAATTTTTCACAATTTTTCAATCATTTCAGAATTTATTTTGTCCATTTTTATCACTGCAAGCATGATTTTTGAATGCAAAATCTTGCTAATTTTATTTAGGTCATTTTGATTGAATTGGCTAATTTATTTTGAGTCATTCACCAAAAATTGTTGAAGTGACTTGGCACATGGAACATGCACGGTTTTAAACAAACAAAGATTCTAGTGACGTCACTCGTTTTCGGAAATTTTTATTTTGTTTTTGACAGTTATAGGTTAGGGTTAGGGCTAGGATTAGGGTGAGGGTTTAGAGTTAGGTTTTTTAGGTTTTATTACAAAATGTCTACGTGCACAAAACGTGCACCAAGCCTTTTCCAAAAATTTGTAATTGACAAATGACTGAAAAAAACAACATAAAAAACCTAGTGTACAACATTATTCTGCTGTTATTGCTTAGCAAAGAAAAAAAAATGTTACTGTTGATATTTAGTTGCCAAAACTCTTTATTTAAGTTTGAGCTGTGGATTTTGTAGTTGTCTGCATATAATGATGTTTTTATCTGTATAGATTTTATTCTACAGAATTTGTATGTAGTTCAATTCCTTATTTGGAAAGTTCTTCATTTGCTTTTCTGTTTTGCGGAGGAGTAAATGTGTTTGCGAAATGCAACTAATTTGGTGGAAGATGCATTTGTTGTACATGAACTCTGTTAAGGAAAAAGATCTGTCATCTTTAATCAGTGAAAAAGACACTTTTGTGTGCGGATAACGTCTAGAACTTGCCATTACAACCTACTTTGACCTCATATTGCTGGTCAGATACTGGATTTGCACTGTGATTTTTTTGCTTAAAAGTTATTTTTTCTTATGTACCATAATATAGTGTCGACTTGTTGTCATATGAACAATAAAGCAATGGCTACGAATGAGACTTCCAATCATAAAGCCATGAAAGTAAATGGCTCTTCAAGCCATTCAGATTCATCTGAACAAAAGTCTATTTGCAAGGAACCCACTTCAACCCAACAACCAACTATGAAAGAAAATACTTTGACTGAATCCAAAGAAAACAGTCACGAGTCTTCGAATCGCAATGAATCACTCGTAAAGGTTTTAGAGGTCCAAACTGCTCCTGGTCAAGAAAACATTAATAATGTAGTGACAAATGGAGAAATGGAACAGACTAGTAGAAAAAACAATATAGAGTCTGTACATAGTCGTGACAATGGCAAGTCTGAAGATTCCACAAACCATTCGATATCAAATACTAATGGCACTTCAGTCAATGGCAAAAAGAGCAAAGATGATGAAACCATTGTTTCAAACGATTCTGCCTATGCTTCAAAGTCTGTTGGAGATTTGCCTCCTCAGCAATCAAGTGATACAGCTGAAAATGAAAAGGATCAGGCACCTCAAAGTCCCAAGAAAGTTTCTTTTACAGAAGCTAGTCCACCTAGTGGAAACACTGAAAATGCCACAAGATCCACAGCTAATAACGACAATGTTACTACAACAAAAGGTTTGAAATGTTGTACTATTACACTCAACAGCTTTGTGACAAAGATGTTGAACTGTATGATTTTATTTTAATTAGAAAGTTTTTCTCTGCGCGATTTTTATTGAAGAGATCTATGGTTATCACAGCATCACAGTTTGTTAAATAAATTAATGAAGTTCAGTTTTAACACCAGTAGGCATATTTAATCTCTGGTAGCTAAATCATGTATTCTGTATACGTGTAGTGTCAAAGCACACCTTTATCTGTGAAAATAAAGTCTTCAAAAACAGCAAATGATCAAACCATTGTACCGGTAGTAAATTGTTGTTGAAAGTAGAAAAAGTCAACAAAGTCAATGCTCATGATTTTCTGCTATATAATAACATAATTGAATTTTATTAGTTCCTGCTGCTACGACTATTGTGCCAAAGGAAGTGGCTGAGGATGAAGGGAAGGCGATTGGTGAATCTCCTGACTCTAGATTTTTAAAGTTTGACATTGAACTTGGAAGAGGTAGCTTCAAAACTGTTTACAAAGGATTGGACACTGACACTGGTGTAGCAGTTGCATGGTGTGAACTACAGGTTTGTAAATTAAAAATTTTCGAAATCTAAAACAGAACCTTAAAGTCGGGTGAAAAGAATGTTAAACAAAAAGCTTTAAAAAATGTTAAGCAAAACACCTTAAAAAAGTGCAACAGACAAGCAACAAACAAAAATAGAGAAGTAGGGGCGGATTAGAGTATCTTGCCAGAAAATGGTAATTCACTGTTTGTAGTCAAGTACTTAATTATAAAAATCTTTACTGGTATCATCCAACTGATTGCTCGTGTTATGTTTTCGACGGCTCTGATGAATTGCTTTGACAAAACTCAAAATTCAGTAATGAATTATGCTGATGATTTTGATAAGACTTTATTTGCAGCATCAACGTCTTTCACGAAGTGAAAGAATTCGATTTCGAGATGAAGCTGAGATGTTAAAGGGTCTCCAACATCCGAACATTGTGCGTTTTTATGACTCGTGGGATTTCACTTCCCCAAAAGGAAAGAAATGCATTATTTTAGTCACAGAGTTGATGACGTCGGGAACATTGAAAACGTAAGAATCATTATGTTGGGAACATTAACCAAATTTCAGCTGCTTTCCGTAACACTTGGTTGCTAGTATCTTTGAAATTAGCATTCACAGCTTCTAGCTTAACGTCCAGCATTAAAAATGTTAAGCTTCTGTCATAAGCAGTGGATAACTAGGAGAGTTGTAGCCTTGAAGTTTGCAAAGCTTTTTCACTGTCTACTGACCCAGGCAACTTAGTAAGCAGTTACAGAAATTAAAAAAAGTAATCAGCTAGGTAAGATTGAGTACTATTTGTGCATTTTGACGGATTATTATTGCGTTTGTTGTGTGTTGGTAATTTAGCTACAGAGTGGGTATGACTTTGTACTGTCATGTGATGTGTTGTTAAAGTCTTATGCTGTGAGTTTTGAAATTCTAGGGTGTGACTGCGATGAATTTAAGAAGTACTGTGTATTGCTAATCCCTGCAATTGCAAAATTCATCAGAAATCAATTGCAATATTTCAACTTTTATTTTAATCCAAGCCATTTTGTTGCACGTCGATAACATGTAGTGATTGAAATTGCTAGCTGGCATCTGAGTGTTACACAGGAGTTTTTTTTTAGTTACAGTACTATTATTCCATTTTCATTGAATGTTGTTCCAATTAAATGGCTGGATTTAGGCCTACCTTTTGTATTTTTAAGACAAGTTTTAGCACTAGTTTCATCTTTCTCTATCAATCTTTCTATGTTTTAGTGCTTCTCAAATTTTCCATTTCCATATTGTGCGGTTCTATCATATTTCTTACCATATTTTATTTTTGTTTCAGCTATTTAAAACGATTTAAATCTGTGAAGCCGAAGGTATTGCGCAGTTGGTGCCGACAAATTTTAAAAGGCCTAAATTTTCTGCACACTCGAAACCCACCTATTATTCATCGAGATTTGAAATGTGACAATATTTTTATTACGGGCCCCACTGGTTCAGTTAAAGTGGGGGATTTGGGTTTGGCAACTCTGAAACGAACATCCTTTGCCAAAAGTGTCATTGGTGAGTAGTTTTGCGTTATTTTCTTTATTTTTTTTGTATTTATATTTAGTAAAAAATAACACATGTTTTTTGCACTTTGCAGAGCTGGAAGAATATGCTACAAAAACGTTAACTTTTATGTTATTGCATTTTTAGGTATTGTTTTGATTTTGTTTTAACTATTGTATTCAGCTAGTATTTTATGTCAATATCTTGTTTATATTTTCCTTTTCAGCGATTTGAAACTCCTTGGAGGTACCTCACTGATGGTATAAATTTTTTTTGTTTTTGATTTAAAATTTTTTTAACTTCTAAGAACTTCTAAATTAAACCAATACCTCCCTTGCTTATTAAGCTTTTGTCTAATGCAACAGATATGTTATTCCTTTATTGCTGAAGACATCTAAGACACCGTTCAACCTGGCAGAAGAGAAAGTCGATGGATTTAGCAGCATCTAATGCCTTTGCTCTGCAGGCACCCCGGAATTCATGGCCCCTGAGATGTACGAAGAGCACTATGATGAAAGTGTTGATGTCTATGCTTTTGGGATGTGTATGTTGGAAATGATATCAGGAGAGTATCCTTATTCAGAATGTAATAACGCTGGACAAATTTATCGTAAAGTTACACAGGTACGTTCTTAATTGCTTGAAATTTAAAAATTTTGTTTTTCTCGTATTTCATTTTGATTACGTTCTACTAATTCTTTACTGTCTGTGGCAACAAAAGAATTAGGTCAATTACGAATGCAATATAATGCGACCCGGTTAAAGTGCTTGTGTTGGATTTCCCTCGAGTCTTTTGTAAATCTTTTAAATTTTTCACCGTTTCTTTTTTAGGGCGTTCAACCGGCCAGCTTTGACAAAATTCAAGGGGAAGAAGAGAGACACATCATTTCGATTTGCATACATAAGGACAAAACACAAAGGTAGGTTATTTTTGACGCAAATGATATGTGTGCAAAGTACTACGCTTTGTACTTGAAAAATACCTGAGACTATTTTGTTGTCAAAGATTACTTCTGTTTTGAAATTTTTTGTGTCTATTTTGAATATGCTTTGCCCCACATTGCGCTCTGCTTTCAACTGAAATAAACCAAAAGAAGCTCACAAATCGCTAGGCTGGATCACAGTTAGGTTTCAAACAGATATAGAAACAATTAGGTCAAAATTTGTTTGGTGATAAAGGCACTATAATCATCAGCTGGGTTTAAACAAATCCATCCAAATTTTAGGTATACAGCTCAACAGCTGTTGAACGAGCCTTTTTTCGTCGAAGTTACTGGGGTCCGAGTCGAGTTGGCGTCACAGCCAGAGGACGAAACAACATCGGAGAATGATACAGGGGAGGACAAAACGCGAACGGTCACGCTACGTCTCGTCGTCGAAGAGGCGCAGAAGTTGAAACAAAAGCACAAGAACGGCGAAGCCATAGAGTTTGATTTCGACATCAACAAGGACATTCCTGTAGATGTAGCCAAAGAAATGGTAAGTCTTAATTTTTGGTTGGATACCATATTAGCTTTGTGGATCGAGTTGATTTTTAAAGGCGTGATCCACTTCTTGTCAATCACCCAAGCCCTAAGTTATCCCTACCTAAACCCTAATCACTCGATCAACCACTAACACTAGAAGATGAACTACACTAACCCGTAATTTTTACTACTCTCAGCGTAAAGGAAAAAGCATCCACTTAGAATTACAATTGCTTTGGTTTGAATTTCGACATTGTCAGTCTTATTCACCTAATCAATATATTGTGCTTTGTTTTTCATAAATCAAGTAATACTCTTATTGCCAAAGCTAATCGAAAGTTCGTTAATGAGAACAAAGGCTGGTTTTCTATGCTTCCATGATTGAAATAAAAATACCGATAACAAAACCTGGCCGCAGTTTTGGGGCAGTTGTGCAAAAATGTGCAATGCGGTAAGCATTGGTTCTTGGTAGGGGAAGCCAACGTTGTTAAAAAATTTGTTTTGTTTTGTTTTTGCTTACTGTTGGGTATTGAAGTATAAGCTGATGAATGACTAGTAAAAATCTGAACGATTTTGAATATAGTTCTGAAACTCGCAGACAAAATTACGAATAGTAACGACGAAATTTGAACTAACTAAGAGTGGTTCGATTTGCAGCTATGTACTGTGAAATGAAATTGCTGAAAGAAATCTGTTTACTAAGCAAGAACAATTTTGATAGGTAGTTTGCTCGAAAAGTCAACAATTTTAAGTGTGTGAACTGAAAAGTAAACATTTGTGCCATTTTGCTGGATTTACTAGCCTTTTACAGTTTTTTTGAAAGAAACTGACAATTTTGCACAAGGTATAGCTTGTGCTCTGTTGCTCTGCCGCAAAGAAAATGTTTATAATAGCTATCTGTTTTGTTTCAAGTTTGGTGCCGAGTACAGGCATACTCACATTTCGCTGCCATATGAAAACGTACGCCGTGTACAATTTCTGACCTTTAGTTTTCAAACATCATAACTATGTTGTGTATATAACTATTGTTTTGTGCAAGACAACCTTTTGAAATATGACATGTGCTGGTAGGCGGCTAGTTGGTAGAAAGGCGTACAGTAGGCTTACACTGGTTCTTTACTTCAATAGTGCAACATCCGAGAAATAACCTTTGTTATTGTTTTTTTTCTGAGTAGTTAGTTGACTTTGCATTACAGTAATACCACACGATTGCATGCTGTGTATGCTCGTAAAATTCCGCTTTATGCTTATGTCCGTTTCTGGTACATTGTATGATCTATACAAGGCTGCCTTAGTGATTTGCTTTGCTGTTGAGTGTTTGAAAGTCGCCGAGTTATCTGGAAGCGATTAGCAAAACACTTGTTTTAGTGATAGCAAAGATTGGTTGCGAAATTGTGGTTAGTTGTGCAACTTGCATTTGTTTGTACAAACCAGATTTAAGCAGTTTAAACTAGTTTCACAATTCCAATGACGTGTTAATTAGAAAGTTGCTAGATAATAGGTATTACTAAACCAACTGTGCCTTAGCAAGACCAAATCTTGAAGATTAGTTTTTATTTTATGACGTCATTTAACTTTACTCCGCATTTTTGAAAACCAAAAGAAGAAAGTTGAAATGACGTCAAAAAAAATTTAACAAACTTTATATCCGGTCCATTTCACTTTTAACAACAAAGCTGTAAACCCTGTTTTACCCCACCGCGCGTTAAAGAAAATGCACCGCAAAGCCACTTGGGCCTTCAAATACGCGAGATAAAAAAGCTGTAAAAGACTGCGATGTGTTACGGCTCATTCTTAAGCCTTTCCAACAACTCTTACAAAATAACTAGGTAGAAAAATATTAGTGTGTAGTTTTGATTTTCCCGAATTAAGGGTGTTGCAACTGGTGTTCTGCAACTATTGCTATTTTGGTCTTAACAGTGGTGGTTATTTGTTTTTCGAACTACTAGCATTGTCTGTTTTGTTCCCTTTACTGTCAGGGTCTATATCAATAAAATTGTTCTTTTCACTTTTTTAAAGCTGTTTGTTGATGGCATTTTGCAAAATGCAGAGGCTTTCTTTAACCGAATGCAGACTGCAAGACTTATTGTAGTTTGCTTCCTTGTTGATATCCCATCATATCCGCCGAAAACGAGGCTATTTGGGTCTATTTTTTGTATAGGCCTGTTCATGAGCGGTAGGTTTGAAACTTGTGGACCTGAGTGATTAACTATATGTGCATCAATTCATCTAAGTGTAGAAAAAGACTAATACTAAAGTTCCCAAACCAATATGCAATAAATATTGCTCTTCGTATTCACTCTAAAATACAGGCTAAACAGGAGGCTAGTCATCTATTCTATATATCTTTATACGACTTATTATTTGCACTTATTCTAGTATCATAAGAGTAGTCAGACCTTGTACTTACATAAAACTTTTATTCTTCGTTGTAAAGTACAATTCAGAAAATTTAATGATCAACTTTTAAATTGCCATGCACTTGTAACAGTTCAGTAGCCTTAGTTATAGAAGAGACCTAAATGCTATCTCAAAATCCAAGGGCCGAGACCTAAAGCTATTTTGGGCCGCGCAAATATCCGTGAAACTAGTTCTTGAAGTAGGTAACCACCAAATACTGTCTATTCAAGCAAAACATATTAGATTCATTTTGATTTTTTATGTTATTTAACTGTGATGGTGGTTTCGAGTGTTACACTGTACAATATTGATGCAATTAATGACCCAGTGGTAGTTGGTATATTTGAAAAAATATAATGGACGATTTCCAAATGCAATTGCCAGAAACCTAAAAATAGCATTTAAACATATGCGCAGTGCTGTGTGCAAGCAATACTACTTGACAAGCAGTCAACTTGAAGAAGCGGTAATTTGTTGTTGAATTTTTTAAAGCCTTGAAACTTTTCAGCTATTCTCTCTATGGCTTTCCTGTCTGGACCACGTCATCAAGTTTTTCGGTGTATTGCCCCATTAAATTTTCCTGCGTCAATAGACAGTAAAATTGCTATCTTCCTACACGTTCAATATTTCTTATAATTGGTGGTGTTTTATTGATAATTGTAGGCTCAAATTATGATATGAGCTTTAATGAATACGTAATAATATTTGATAGAAAAACAGCTGTGGTGATTTAGATTCTGTCCAACTTTTTTGAATTTTTTAAACTGTGAAGTCATTTAGTTGTTAAACGATTTACTAAATCACTGAAATAGTTGTGGTTTTACAAAAGTATTTCACGCAATGAGGAATGCTGTAAAAATTTCGTAAATATTTTTTACTTGATTTTAAATTACATCATCGCTTAGAATGCATTGCTGGTTTTTATTGCCACGACTGCTTTATTTGCTCCAGCACTAAAAATCAGTTTCTCTTAAAGAAGTTTATTGATTAAGTCAAATGCGCATGTTGAATACGAATTGTCATTGTGCCATGAACAGAGCAGTTTGGCCAAAAGGTTTGTCCAGCTGGGGAATACCTTTGGTTAGATATGCTTAGGGCTGCTGATGAGAGCTAATAGCTCGAAACAGCGCTGTCCAGTTCTGTGCATCAAAAACAGTAATTATTTTGATGAAATTTGCTTTTTATGCGAATATCTCTTGCTGTTGATCAGTAAGTCTTTTTGTAATTACAATTGCATTCCCTAATCTGCCTTGGCCACCTCGGCTAGGAGTCGACAAACGGCCTTTCAAACTGCCGTGTGCTCACATGTCTAGCACACACGGTGGATGCCTTTTACTCTTCTTTTTATCTTGAATGTCAAGCAGGGTGAAGTTAGGGAGAGTGTGAAGCTTCCACCGTGTTTGGTAGACAGGTGGCAGCTTGACTCGAAGACCGATCTCTGACCAAAAAAAAAACTTGGTGAATAAAATGTTATTACAACTATTAACAGAGTACAGAGAAGTATTTACTGTATCGTCGTTAGTTTGACTCGACCGGAATCAAACGTGGGTCTACCGTTTCAGATCACTGATTGTTTCAGTTTATCACGAGTGTCTAGCAATTCAAGTAGTTAGGAGTAGCACGAATTCAGAGTTTTGGCACAGGTCCTTTTCAGCTTTGTTGATTTCTGTACCTACAGCGGCCATAATAATGATAGTCACGTTAATTAGTAGTCAGATAACAACTGCATGACTATTACTACCGGAAGGTCTTGACGATATTTCTTGTAATGATGAATCGAGTCTTTACATGCTCAGAGTTATTACTCAACCATTGAGCGTTAGCCACATGAAGCAAATAGCGCTCTTCCCAACTTAAACCGATCGGTGGTCGAGTGGATAGAGCGTCTGCTACTGAAACGGTAAACTGGGGTTCGATTCCTGGTCGAGTCAAACCAAAAACTAAAAATTGGTATTAACAGCTTCCCTGTTTGACGTTTAGCAATTAAAGGGTTAGTGGAAGCCTCCACCGTGTGTGGCAGACAGGTTGGTCGCTTTACTCGGAAGACCGAAAGATCCCTTCGCTGTCTCTTGGCCAAAGCAACTTGGTGAATAAAATGTTGTTGCAATTTCAACTGCTACTTGTCACAAGACGGAATCAGTCAAAAATGATGTAAGATATCTGCCTAAAGCCATTGGACCCACGTAATCGAGGGTATGAAGTGAATGACGTTCTTGTACTGGTGGCAGCAGAGCCCCTGGGTTGAAAAGTGGATGCTATCGATATTGATATAATATACCGACGCATACATTAGGGCTACGCGACATTAGAGCGCGCAGAAGCAAAAGGCGCAGCTACAGAAGGGTGCGAAATGAGTAACAAACTGCATGTGTTACTGACTTTCAAAACTTCTTCCCCGCGAGCCAGTTTGAACTAAAACCTAGCTCCATCGGAGAACTCTTTCTTGTCGCCCCATCTGGATATTATGTGAGTTTTCTTGCTTGTTCATTAAGCAAGACTTTCTTCAGTGTTGACAATTGAACATTGAAGTAGTACTTAGGTTTCTTCTACAGACGTTGAGGGTGCTGCAAGTTTGAAATCCACTTGACCAGATAGGACTTAGTTCTGTTCATGTTTGATTCCATGATTGTCACAGTGTACTGTCTCTGAGGGTTATGTTGTAGTGCTTTTATTTACAACTATAAAGTAACTAGAGCAAATTTTGAAAGTGGCATCGTTTACAATTTCAAGAGAGCTTAATGAATTTGTTTGCTGTAGCACTAAAAATCAGTTTCTGTTAAAGAAGTTTATAGATTTAGTTTTTGAAGCAGTATAATAATCGGCTTTTGTTATCGAGAAATGACGTATCTTTCTGGTTCTTATACTACGTTTGCTAAAATCTCAGTAATCAAGTGTTAGTCATAATTACTACAGCAAGAATCTTGTTGGCTAAATTAAGTGCTCAAATATGATTGGACATATTTAAATACATTAAAGTGATAACTCAAATTTCCTTGTTCACAAGCTTTCTATTTCACATTCGACGACCGAATTCATAGCCTTGGGCGATTCTACGTTGTACCACTGCAATAAATAGGCAATCTTTGACAGCTAGTTGAAGTTTCTCACTCGTAATTCGAAAGTTGTCGTCTTGATGTTATGCTATTGCCTCTTTATTCAAGTGCCGTTTGGTGTTAATTTTTACAATTGCATCGGTTCTGTCGTCGCTAGTTTGGATAGTATTTTTTCGTGGCTGTAGCATGTAATTCTAGCGCTAGTGAACTTCTTAGTCGTAGTTGTCCATTCTTTACACAGAGTAATTCGGCGTTAGGGATCATCTTTACATGAAATTTAGAATAAACGGTAAAAAAAGACTATAGTTCTAGTTGGTTTGTTTCAAGCTAACCACCTGTGTGTCTTGGAAGGAAGAGGAAGTCATGCTCTTCCTATCGTGATTGGTCAGTTGACTGGTCTCCAATTGGCGACATAAGGGTGCTGACGAAAGGCGTAGGGGCGTATTTGTAACGCTCTCGTTTTGCGTTGGTTAACGATAAATGTTCCCAACAAAACTTCACTTGTAATTGCATCGCAATTTACTCAGTTGGTTTGGTTAAGAGACAGCAAAAAGATGTTGCGGCCTTCGAGTCAAGCTGCCACTTGTCCACTAGTCTAGACGCGTGATGGAGGCTTCACACCCACACTGTACGCTAAACGTCTTATAAGGACGTTGCCAAAACAAATTATTATAAGGTGTAACTTTATCATACTGAGCTGGGAATCAGAGGTTGAATCCTCGAGCACTCTCTTGAACTAAAGGAGTTTTTGTGAAGTATTTGCCCTCGGATTTGTTTGTATCTTTGGCCTTGAACGTTGCCCTCGATTTCACGCAGTCCACATCTGCTAGGAATTGAAGCTGAGCCTACAGTTTGAATTATAGACGCTGTATCTGCTAGACCACTGATTGGTAAATTAGCTTCGAGCAAATAGCAATTCAGAATATTTGCTAATAGCATTTTTTTTACGCCGATAGTAAGTTTTTTTGATATTTGTGAGCGACTAATTTGTCTCTGTTTTTCCGGAAAATTGTTGCTTAAAAACTAATTACTTCAGGAACATGCTTTTTTATGGTAGTTGCTACAATCTTTTTTCACCTCCCAATAATCTGCATCTTGCTAGTCAAACTCTATTCAAAAGTTTTTGTCACATGGCTATTTGGCTTGTTCCCCCCCATACGTATTTTACGTTGCATATTTGCTAAATCAAAGGAGTATTTCCGCCAAAGTTACTACGTTTTGTGTGTGCAAACCTGTTGCGTTGAAAACTTAATGAATCCCTTCAATTACTTCGAATCATATAGATTTGCGCGGTAAATTTTTGTATGGGCAGTTGGCCGTATACATTTTGGTTGCGACTGGCTTGGCGCGGTTCATTTGATGTAACCTTGACCGGTTATGGCTAAATGGGTTAGGGCAATTGCCCACTTTTCAAGTTTGAAGAAAGGTAGTTCCAAGAGCAGTTGTGATACAAATGAGTAATTGTCTTTAGGGTACAGGCAGATACTGGTACTAGTGAACCACAAACAATCTGGGTCTTGGCAACCTTACAAATTTTTTTTTTTTAAATATCGGTGGCAAAGTTGCCTCGTGTTTTGGGATAGTTTTGCCCAACCTGCGAAAACAAATTAATTGGCAATGTTGGTGAATATATGGGAATTCTTTGCCTTCAGTATGTGTTTTTAAAAAATAATTGGACCTAAATGAACAGAAAATATCATAGTTTAACGGCATAGATATACCACAGACATACAGAGTTAGAAAATCACATAGTTGAACTGCATAGGGCATAGGTATCAAATGCACCACAGAGTTTAAAAAATCACCATGTTCAACAGCATAAGTATACCGAAGAGTTACAAAAGATCTGTTATTATACAAAATCATATGGTTCAACAACACAGATATACCACAGAGTTCAACAGCATAGTTACACGTACATGTTTTCTAGGCATACGGATAATAATGTAACCTACTGATATTAACAATTCTAGAAAGTAATATGATGGCAGTGATTTTGCACATTCTAAAATATAAATGCAAAATCGCTGCAATTTTAAGCAGTTACTGATCATTTGTGCCCGAACTTAAAATAAAACCTAATTTTTGCAGGTGGGCAAAGTTACCTCATACCAGCTGCATATTTGGGTTCCATCAACAAAATTTAAAATTATAGGTAGCAAAATACCAGATTTTTAAGAATTGTGTTTTGTCTATTACAAAACTCCCATTGGTTATAGAAAATACGGTTGTTTAAAAAAATCTGAATTATATGCCACTTGGGAGCAGTAATAGTTAGATTGGGCTACTTTTTTTTCATTTTTTGCGCTATGTATATCTTCATGCTGTAGTACAATATCTAAAATATACTACAGCTAAAAGAGTCTTTGAAAAAACCTCATACACTGCCCTTGTCACAACATCATTCATTGATCCAGTTCCTCCAAGCATACGGGAGTAACTATAGCTCATAATATTTTTTTTAAATGGGCAAAGTTACCCCGCCAGGCAAAGTATCCCCAACTTACGGTAGTTGATGTAGTTAATTATTTTTTCAAAGTTGCTTCTGGTTCTCAAAAACTTTTAAGAGCTAATGTTAGGGAAAGCAAGAAGTATTAAATAACCTTAATGTTGTTCAGAGTTTTCGATGAGGGAAATCTTGCATTTATTTTTCATCTGACTTCAAAAGTAAAAGATAAAAAGTTTTGTGGCAAACCTAGAAAGTCAAATTTGGAGTATTCGGCGTCAAATTTTTTAGGATTCAGCATCAAATGTTCTAAAGCGGTCTGGTGCTAATCCAGTCCCAGTCTAAAGTTAAAGACCAAAGGACAGATATTATTGGCCATGTGTGTAAACATAATACACCAAAGCGCTGTATGCATTTGTTTTTCGATGTTATTTCTGAGGTTGTGGCATTTCGCGGTACACGCATTACGTCGGATAACCTTTGCATTACTTTTGCGATATTTGATGACGCAATCAATCTTCGCCTTGCTGCTTCCGCTTATTTTAAGATCAAGTTTGCAGGAATTTACGTAGAGTTCTGCCAGTACATTTTCCGTGGCTCTTAAGCGAATGCAACATTTACCAAGGTAGAATTTTATGCATTTGGATTGGGTTCCAATTCTGCATCACCTCTAAATTGTTCGCATATGCCTCCTCTAGAATTGATTGCTAATGCCACTTCTATTTTGGGCTTGCAAACCAGCTTCTTTAATTTAACTCTAGTTACGTAACATGGCTTGTCAGTTAAAAGCGTGGTATTAGATAGCATTTATTGCAAAAACGCTTGATCTTAATAAAATAGTTTTGTGCTGTAACATAATGCAATATTACGCAGAGACACCAAGCCGTTTAATATTTGGTAAGGTTTTTTGCTTTCTGAACGTAATTAATGCCAGATTCGTTCAAAAATAAAAGATCGCAAATGCCCGCTACTTGCCGTAGTGTTGCAGCTAGCTTTAACAATGGTACAAGTTTAAGGTTGATACGTCGACAATTTTTTTTTTTTCGAACGAGATTGTATGTGATTTTTCTTTTTCCTCAAAGTCATTAATTTACAGTCCTTTTGCGAAAGTTTTTAATTTTTTTTTTCATTTTTGACCAGTTTTGAAATGAGTGGAAGTCGACAATTGCTTCATTCACACGTTTTTGGTCGTACTAACTTCGTTTATGAGGTAGTTTTTCAATTATATTTGTGCTACTTACTAATATTGGAGTAATTAGATTCATATTGAGATTGTTGCGAAAACTCGAATAGATTAAATATACTAAAAACTTTTGATTTTCATCGATTTCAGTGCTCTTTCGTATTATTAGTAATTTTTATCTCTGTGATATGTTCGTTTCACAGTATTTTTGCCAAAACTTGGGATTTTCCAAAATGCAAGCTTGAAGACAGCGAAATTTTGTGTTTTGTTATGATTTTAATTTCTAAGTCAAATTTGTGTAATTTAGTATTTTGAATTAGTATTGTGTTGGCAGTTAGCTAAAGCCTTAATTTTACGATAGCTGGTAGTTGATGACACTACGAAGCGTGAAAAATTGCCATCAGTACGTTTCCTTATTTACATTGATTTTCTGCATCACTTTTTGCCCGCAGTTTAAAAACACAACTCATATCCTGTCTGAACAATTGCACATGCGCACAACGCATTCTAAAGCCACGTGACCTCACGCCTAATCAAATTGTCTCTCAAATGCATCCAAACGCTATTTGCTCAGTGTTTATGCAGAACTGCAACTGCATATGCAACCTTCTTATCTACTCTGCTGAGATGCACTTAAGCTATAGTTTGCTTTAAGTGCAGTGGTACTTTAGGAATGTCATTGTAATTGTAACAACATTTTATTCACCAAGTTGCTATGGCCAAGACACAGCGAAGGGACTTTTCGTTCTTCGAGTCGAGCAGCCACCTGTCTATCACACATGGTGGAAGCTTCACACTGTCCCTTTAATTGCTGATCGTCAAGCAGGGAAGCTGTGAATATCAATTTTTATAGTCTTTGGTTCGACCCAACCAGGAATTGAGATCGAATCTACCGTTTCAGTAGCAGACGCTCTATCCATTCAATCACTCATTGGTTTTAGTTTGAAAACATGCATATTTCATGTTAAAACTTTGGGGAAGGTCAACGTTTTGGCTTGACCCTCGACTTCAAATTGATCTTTTCGGTCTTGGAATTGAACTGCCACCTGTCCACAATCCGCAATGCCCAGTTGGACACTCAGCACTGTCTCCAGTTGAACAATCCTCGGTCGTGGCGGAAATTGCTGAACCGAAAAATGCAGTATATTGTAGAAAAGTTTATTTAAAAAAGTTAAGAATCGGCAGTTTCACTTCCACAAATCTTTTTTCTTTTATCCACAAAAGCAATTTCTTTACCAGGAGAGGCAGCCTTTTTAAGGTTTCATGCATCGTATTGCTTTGGATTCGAATTCCTACCGTCCTATTTTTTGAAATCACAGTCATACTAACGCCTTTTTCGATGTCCTCTTTTTGGCACCGTTTTTGGTTTGTTTTCGAAAAAGAAAAAAAAAACGAAAAAGAAAATTCAAAAACAAACAAAAGAAAAGAAGAATTCAATAACCAATCCAAAAAGAGAAACAGTGCCAAATAGAGGGCAGAGTGAAAAGACGCATGTGCAGTTGAGAATTACAGTAATTAGTTGGCCGTTGAATGAGTCATGTGTATTCTATTTAAAAGTACACAAAGTTTTGTCTCTACTGACCACTATTCTATATGTGTAGTGACCGCCGTTTATTGTAAATTCTCCGCAATTGATTTATCAAGCTTTTACAGTCTGTTAACACGGAGACGCTCTTTTTCATTAATGACTTTAGAACAAGTTAAAATTCGAAGTGGTACTCGAAAATGCGCCACAAATTGAACTCGAATGAACCAAGGTTATCCTCATGCCCAGACTTATGTTTGATTTTATTAGGAAATTTTTAGAATGCGGATTATCCTTGCTCAATTGTACTAGGAAGATATTTTACTAAAGTTGGTATTGAGATCCACTTTGCCGTAGAATTTGTTTGCTTTGTCTTGTTGCTTTATAAAGCTCATGGGATTCATACTTTTAATAAATTTGGATTTTGGGCAAGTACCCCGACATTTAACTTCACTTACTTTCTCTTTACGAACTAATTTACAATTATCATGAGCACTTTTGGCATACCAGAGGCCCAGAGCTCCAGCAAAATGGTACTGTTTGTCTAGTCTCGGAAGAACTGTTTGTTTCGAAAGACAATTTGTACCCCAGCTCAAAAATTAAGTATTTAATCGTTTTGGGTTAAAATATACTAGGGTATTAAGTAAATGGTGGACCATATCAATCCGTCTGGTAGTGATCGTGAAATATCGACGACTAGAGTGATTTGAAAATGACCAATTCTCTCCCGAATTACTGCGCGTCGCTAGGGTCTAGTGGTGGAACACCTTATTACATTGCACTCGCATTCATAGAAAAGATCCCGGAAGTATCAAAGCAACTAGTATTCATAAACTCGCAAACGTATTGGTGATATACGTACTAGCGTTCCAACATTATGTCTTTGCTTCTAGACGAGGTTTAAAACTCGAAATGAAATCAGAGTGTGTTGTCCAATGTTCATCCATTACTTGTAAAATTCTTCGTCCTATTGAAGAGAATGTTTCCTTATCGATTTTATCAATTAGTCATAGTTCATATTTTCATCTTATCACAAAGATATCAAATGTTTGTTCTTATGTTACATCACATTACTATGCTTTCACCACTCTAGTATATTAAGATAACCAAAAAATATCAGGTAGTTTTTCCAGTACCGAAGTTGACACCAAATCGTGGTTTTCGAAACGCAAAAAAGATTTATTTGGCACTTTTTTTCATTAAACGGTTGTTATCGATTATGCTACTCTTTCAATGGCTTTTGGTAGCGCGCTTCTGTTTCAGAACAACACCCATGTTAGATCAATTTTCAGAATTTGGTTCTCTGTTTGTTTTCACCAACTGCAGCTTAATCTGGCGTAGCTTGAGGAGCAAAACGACCCTGCGTCAGAACGTCTCTGGGTAAAAACGTCTCGCATCAAATCGGTTGCTTAAAAAATTTCTGATTCCTGCCTCACAAGCGTACAAATTGTTGTTGGTTGAAGAAACAAATAATACATCAGTACGCTCACGATTTTACGCCGGGTCAGCTTAAAGCAGCGTTTGCATTGGACGCGAATCAACGCGAAGCGAAGGTTGGAAATCTTCGCGAGTAGGCACTTGCGTCACATGCTAAAAATAGGCCAACCACTCATAAATAATTTTGTCGAAGTGAAGTTAAGCAACTGCTCGCGAAGTTTGTGACCGGTTGAAATATTTCCCAAGTTTCAATGACGTCAAATTTTGGTTGCTTCACGTCCAGTGTAAACGCACCTTTATGGAGATCGACTTAACGATCGTATTTGGGATCAATTGCTTCTAGTTGTTGTTCTTCTATGTGAAAAGATATTGGTCGCTGGTTGAATAAGCAACGCCACCAGTTTCAATGCGGCAAATCAAATCGACAAACATGCGTTTTTTATCTGTCAATATTTATCAGGTCATGCAAAATTTAAATATTTATACCTTGTAAGGTCGAGCTGCTGGCACAGACCACAGGTCTGCTTGCAAAAGCAATTTGATCGCTTCACTGAAGTTGTTTACCACATGTTTAACAGTTCGCTACCGCAAACACAATACTTTTTCTAACCATTTCTCAACTTTAGTGACGTCTTTCTTTAATGTGGTCAGTGGTTGATCATAGAAAAACTCTTGTTTTAGAAGATACGTAGGAGTCTGGCTTGGATAAGTGATGAAGCAGTGCTTAGTTTCGTGTTCACATCTGTGGTTTTGAAATAGTTTGCCAACGGCTGGACATTTTTAGTCGGTGTGTTTTGTGGAAGTAAGGTATTGTTATGAGAACATACGTTTATTATCAAGGTCAAGACTGAGAATAGTTGCCTATTTTTATAAAATTTTTCGGCCTGTTTCGACTAGAAGACACTTACCCGACTATTGAATGTAAAACACAAACAATAGGCTGTACAGGCATCTGAAATTGTTAAGGCGATTGCAACAAAATTATAGAAAACCATTATCTCAAACCAGTTGCTGCATTGTTGATTTCTGTCTCTGGTTTTTCATGGTAAGAAAGCCGTCCATTCTGTGCACGTCATATGAGATGATGAGCAATAGGAACATTCCGCTTAAGCTCCCTTCCCAGCTGGGGCTTTATGGTGTGACTTAACGAAACTTTGAGTGTGGAGTGAATGGATTAGTCAGGGAGTGGGCTTGAAGTCGAAAAACGGCTTTGGTCTGTGGCAAAATATCAACTTATTTTCCGTTGGGGCCAAGCAGTCTACCCGTCCTAGTGGCTGAGCCTGATGAAAAACGTGCAAACAGAACCCCCCAAAAAGGTACTTTGTACTAATGTGGTTAGACAAACGTAGTCCAGTAATGGGTGCATTTTGCAGCGTATCAATCTATCCTCGTACCCTTCTTACTTTTCCACTGTTATTTTGGAAATATTTTTGGGGTTTGATCCTTATTTCCCGATTATCTTCTTCAGTCTTTTTTCAAGAATGATTTAAAAGAGCGAAAAATGCATAAAGGGTAATATGATTGTCGTTATCAAATTTAAATTTGCGTTGTCTTATTGGAATCATAAAATAGCGGCGATTGCTAGGCTTCACGATTTTACTATTCTCTCTGTGGATAAAGCGAGCCAAGTCAACTGACCGCGACAAACTGACCGCGAAGCGACGATTTCGTTACAGTAATTTCGTCACTGATTTCGTCGCAGTGATTTCGTCACAAAGTGAGGGTTTGGGCAAGATGGCTCTGGGGATAGTAAAAATATATTTAGGATCGGCCTTTTCAGCCAATCGGCGTTGTCCGCGATCAGTTTGCTCGCGGTCAGTTTGTTGCGGTCAGTTGTCGTGGACCCTGGATAAAGCAGTGTGGCAGTTAGCAATTGACGTCACTATCCAGCCCTGGTGGTGCAATGGGCTAGTCACCAGACAAAGACTCTTGTTAATTTTCTGTAAGGCTATCCTATTAGTATTAGAGTACGAAGTGCGGTTCAGAGACATAAGATCACTCGTGACCTTACCCGCAATGGCATGGAGTTGGTTGTACTTTGACAGCAACGTGTAAAACAGTAGTAACGTTTGCTGGTTTTAGGTACCCCACGTTCTCATTTTGTGATGCAATTTGATCATAATTTTGTTTCATAACAGCGTTAAAGTGCTCTTGAAAGCATGTTCAAGTTGCTGTTTCATGACAATTCAAACAAAACCGGACCTGAGAAAAATTTGTGCAACCACGAAAAATAAACTAACAAACTTTCAATTGCCTTCTTAGACCCAAATTTTTATTGAATTCAATTGCTTTGGCAGGTAGTAATAGAATAGCGAGCTCACTCAATTGCATAAAAATTGAACATTTTAATGCATTTTTTCTCTCAGAAATTAGGTCCAGTTTATGGCTTGCTAGTTTTTTGGTCACTCATTTCTTTTTCCATGCATTTCATGAACTGTCCCTGTCCGTAACAATATGCGGTGCGTTTAGTTTTTCCGGTCTTTGTGACAGTAATCGCTGAACTATATTTTCGGTCATTCACAAAAAATTTAGGTCAGTGACCGTCAGATATCCGACAAAATAAACCTAGTTAACATCATTTTATCTTTTAAAAAGCGAGTCAAGTCAACTGCGCGCTACAACCTGACCACGAACTTACTGACCGCCAGCACTAAGGTTAGGATTAGATGGCGGTAAGTTGGATCTGGACCCTTAGATATAGCGCGAAACTAACGACGATCGCGAGCCATCTTTTCTTTTTTTTTGCAAAAGTAATAAAAGCATACTTTTCTTAATTTCTCTTGAATATCAAACTTTGTTCTTGTCTTTGACTTAAAAAGCTTGACTTTCCCATCAAAGTAAGCTTAGACATTAACAAAAAGATTGCTTGTTGTGAATGTAAGTTTTGAGGAACTGGAATTAGGTTAACGTTTATTCACAATCGCGTACCGAAACTTGTGTTGTTTTACATTGACCCGATCAGCTTATTGCGAAAAGGATGTTGTAGGTAATAATTGCTCTTTTTGTTAAAGAATTGCACCTTCATCTGTTAATAGTTTGGTTGCTTTTTCAGCTTTTTCTATTTTATAATTATGGTGTGTTGTTTTAAAGTTCAAGTTTTGATTTTTGCGTCGAATGCTCAATTTTGACATTTGATGTCGCTTGTAAAATATGCGAAACCCAATTACTTTTCAGTCACCTTGATTTCATAAATTTGTTGTCATCTAACCATCCTTCAAAATACAAGTCGATAACCGTTAAATGACCGTAAAAATAATCCGAGGATTAGGTAACATCGAACTAATGTAGAGTAGTAGACCCTCGATCGGAAATATAAAGTTTCGGTTTTTTAAAGTAGAGTTGAGGTTGCATGCAGCATAGTTTCGATAAAGAATCACTTGCAATATCTTATAGGTTCTCTGTTCCTTTCTCTTGCTTTCTCTGCACTAAGATTATGGTGATTATTTTCGCTAGAAATTCTAGGTTATGGGATTAAATTGGTTTACATTGGCGTTTATTAAGTCACAAGGGATTTATGTTTATGAAAAATGCTCTGTATTGTAGCGTTACCGGGTAAAAACTGCGATTTAATTATTGCAATTCTCCCTGTTTGCCTGTAAAATCACGTTTTTGAATGGTCCCTCGTCCCTGTAACAAGTGACAAGTGACAAAAAAATTAAAAGCAGTTAACGTAGATTGTCGATCAGGTTTGATGACTTGATAAAAGCACTTAATGAAAGTAAGTTTTCGTAAAATTTGCTTCTTTACGCTCTTAAGGACGGTCGTACCAAAGATTTACTGCCTCCGTCGGCTGAAGAGTGAATAGATCCGCATTGTTGATTCAATTATTTGGTCCATTTGTTAGCTTTTTTGTTTCCAGGTTTAAATTGCATTAGCGTTTACTATCTTGTCGTTTTAAGGCGTTTGCAACTATGTCTACTTTTGTGTTACGGTGTGACTTTTTGATGAAAGTATGCTTTTCAACTATTCTCCAAAAAATCTTTAGAAACGGCGAACAATTGTGTCTTTTATAGTTATTGGATCTATTAGCAGTGCTGTTATATTCAGATTACTTTAGGCTTCACCTTGTCATGAACCACGTGATCGATTGGTACATATACTTTATGACGTCATGTTATATATTGTTTCTTCATAAATATTTCAGACTCTTTTAAAAGATGAGATTGACTTTGAAAAAGGTAAGATTACCATTTCGATTTTTTTATGTCCCCGGTGTATCTCCTACTGTTTTTAGATGACCCCAAGTTTCAAAACTTTTCACATCGTGAACATTTGCATTATTTATCCGCCCTAAGGTTGATATGGCACTGAGAATAAATCTCGCAAATGTGTGCATGCTTTTTGGAAGGAGGGAAAGACAAAAGGTTGTACAACTGATTCTAAACTAGTTGACTGTCAGTTTACACTTTGCAGTAGTCAGTTAGCGTTGTTGCGAGGGCAAATAATTCTATTTGAAAGGTACCTTTTGGCATGGTTAATTAGAATAATGTGTTATGTTGGCGGCTAGTTTAAACCTAATGCTGAACATATTTAGCGCGCAAATGGCTGAGCTTTGGTTTATTATTTCGGCCATTTAACGGTCATTGCCAAGTTTTGGTAAATGACGGAAAAAGCTTCGTAACTTCGGTTGAAATATCTCAAAAATTTTGCATACCGGTCCTTTTGCGCACAAGCCCTAAAATAGCGCTTGGAATTGCAGAAATCACTGAAAAATTATTTCCAAATTCAGATATTTGACTGAAATTTCTGGGCGAAGAAGTAAACTCAGGGCTGAACTAAATGAAATGTAATAAACTTTTCATAATTAACCAAGCGTTACAGGTTCAATTTTTGGCCTAGGCCTAGGCTGTTTAACGATATACTGTATTGGAATATAGGTGCTGTTGCGAATTACCTCATTTCATTTTCAACATTTTCAGCTAATTGAGTTGGAATTTCAATTTGGCGATAGTTTGAAGTTATTTTCCCAGTTATTGATTACACAACAAAGTAACAAAACGTGTTGCATAACCATGCCTGGTTTAAATCATCTTTTGTGAATCAAGTATATAACACAGAGCGACTATTATTCTTCGTAGTTACATCATTGTCTCATGGGTGCTTATGATTTATCATCCTTGAATTACAAGCCATTATTACCGGCCAGTGATATCATCAAAGGTATGGCTATTTGCCAGGTTCCGATCTTGAAAATTATACTGTTAGTGGAAGCCAATGTAGCCTGAGTATCTGTAAAATTACCAGTAGAATCCCTTCACACGTCACCGGTATTTACTTTATCATTCCATTGAATTTTGCCCTTGAAAATGTCATTTTTGTCTTTTTATTGCTCTATGATAGTCTTTTAATTACGAGGTAGGCCTATGATTTGTCTGTAGCTTAAGGGTATTGATCTTCCACAGGACATTTAAACAGCGCATTTTACAATTGTACATTGTTGTTTTTCAACCGTTTTCGCGCTCTTACTTTGCGTTAATTGAATACTTGGTGACGTCAGGATGATGTCACAGGTTTCATTCATCTTCTCAATGAAATAAGTTAGGCTTTATATTGGTCGAACCTTAAGTGTTCAAAAATGCTGTTTCAGTAATCGTTTGAAAACTCGAGCATTTGTCACAATAGTCACTTTGCTTTTTCTCTACCGTGGCTGCGTGTCGCTTGTTGTCAGTTAAACAATACCAAGACTGCACCGGTACTTAGCGGCTGGAGTCCTATTTCATTGCTAACAAAGGGCATGCGTTTGGTATGTGGCATTATTAGAGGGTTTTGGCGTACTAGAATACTCCGATGTGAAGCTAATCTACTAGAACTGCAAAATATATTCTCAAATAGTTTTGAGTTGAATTAAACAAAACTTTTCAAAGAGTCAATGAAACGCACCTTTAACTAAATAATTTTAGCTTGGAACATAATGACAAGAATCTTTCGGTGTTATATCAATGAAAAGCAAAGAGTGTACTATTCAAGTCACCTAAGTTCTATTTTACTCAAATTTTAAAATGCAGCACTAGTTGACCAAAGCAATAATAAACTCGAAACACGTTTCTAAGCAATAACAATTATACCGGAATGAAAATCAAACGTGTTCTATTGCTTTTCAAGGTTCGGCTGTAAACCATGCCTAGTAATTGTTCATCCTTGTATGACTTAAAACGTAAATCGAAGATATGCGTAGCCATTTTAAACTGCATTAACCGTAAACCTGTTCGCGAAAATGGTCAAGACATGGCTTGATTGCATTGCGCATTTAGTTTCTTAGTTATTGTTTGTGCTGGCAAGAAATTACGACCTTGTTTACGTTTCCACTCGCGCGCCATACTGTCAGATACAATGTTTGTGTTTTTTTCACATTTTACTTTGTCATTTAGCCAAGAGTTTTTATTCTGGGTGTTTGAGTTGAAGAATTGTTTCCCCACTAAGTCAATTCACTAAAGAAACAAGGCATGTGATGTGATAGAAACTGTGGTAGAAAATTGGTCATTACCATTTTGAGTTTGTTATTGGAGTTAATTATCATTTTGAGTTTGATTTTGTTATTGAAGTTATTCTATAAAATACCATAGTTGGTTTTGTAGCTCAAGATTTGAAATCTTTGTGCAGTATTACGTCATTCAAAGGTCAGATAATATTTTTTGATTAAAGTTTCCAAAATTTTACGTATTATTGAGGTCAAAATAATCCAAAGTGACTATCAAATCGCGAATAAAAATCACTTTCTGTTTTGAGGGCTCCCTAAGGTTCACAGCGTTCACTTTGTTTCGAATACCTCAGACAAAAAAATCGTTAAAAGTGGCTATTTCACAGGGCATTTTAAAGTTAAGGGAAATAAAACGAAAATAGGAAATATTCATCCGCACATTTTTCATTTACTTTTTAAGGGTTAAGATTAGGGTTTGAGTTAAGGTTTGGAATTAGCTTTAGAGTAAGGATTTGAGTTTAGGTAAAATTTGAATCAGAATTAATAAAAAGTGGATGAAAATTTCTGGTGAAATAGGTTCTTCCCAAACCATTCCATTGATCTATTTGGTTAGGTTTAAAAATTTCAAGTTAAGAACCTTCTTTGTTTGGCATGCAGCTGCTTTTAAACATGATGACGTCGTAGACGATGTTTATTTTTCAGTGTCTCCAATTGAAGTGTTTAACGCTGTCTTGCACAATTGAGATGGCAGCCAACTGCTAGTTGGTTTGCCTTGCAGTCGCTTAATTCGACGAAATGCCCTTTATTTTTTCAAGAACAGTGCCTTGGGCTTCATACGTCTTTGCTGCTGATTAAGATTATATTGTTGTCTAGTTGCTTTATATCTTCACCTGGCTCGTTGCCAAAGTTGTTGGCACATCTTGTAGAAAAATCGGTCGTGTACTGATGCTAAGTTCAGCATAATTGGCGATAATGGCCTTGGTCTCTGCGCACACTCAGTAGGGAACTGCTGGAAACTTCTTATGTGTGATGAATGATCGAATGAACTATTTCCTTAATCGAATTGCACAGCTTTAAATTTCGTTTCTTTTCAAACAAAAAAGAAGCTTAAATTTGGGCTCATAGCTTCAATTTTATCGACCATACAATCTGAGATTTGAATCCTCCGCAGAAGAATTGCTATTATGCAGCAAAGCTGCACGAAATCATAGCAATGGTCGTTATAGAGAGAAAGGAAGTATATACTTCAACAAAAAATTTTAAGTTAAAGAGAATAAAACGGCCAGTTGGTCGAGCGGTAATGCATTCGTCTCTGGAGCGGGAGGTTTGAGGTCTAAATCTCGGGCCGGTCTAATCGGACACAGTGTTGCCAACGCTCGCCACTGCTGCGACATTTCTTCCAAAGGAGCTGTGTTGCCCCGGGCGCAATGGCGCAGAGATCGGCCCCGCCAACTCCTTACACGCTTCGGCGTAATACAGCGAGTATAATGAAAAATTTGATTGGATTTGATTAAAGAAATATTCTTCCGCGCGATTTTGATTTACTTTCTTTAAGTGTGAAGATAAGGGTTTGAATTAGGATTTGGATTAAGGTTAGGTTAGGAATTGGTTCAAGAGCAACAATTTGAATCAGAATTAGTTGCTTTTAAAGAGAAAATGCATTTGTTCATTAACTGGTTCATTGTTTTCGAGGTTGTCGAAAAGGTGTGGGTTACATAGTTAGGTTTTCCAACATACGCTGGGTTCTCGAGCATGTAAAGTAATAGTAAATATGCAAAGTCCTGGAACGTTTTCATGGGGTAGCTTCCCTTGACATGTGTATTGTGAGGACGCATTGCAATTTGCTACGTCGTTGGTGTCGCAAACTAAACGCCAACTAACTTAATGTTGGCGGTTAGTTGGTTCGCGGTCAGCTAACTTGGTTCGGATTAGAGACGCATGTCTAACTTGAGCATTTTGAGTACAGTGAAGCTTTGAAAAGTTATTCCACCATAAAAATTCATTTCCAATGACATTTTGTGTCACCACTAAATTTGCTTTTAATCGGTTGAGAAAGTCCGAAATGTGAAGTTTCTTTATAAGGATATTTTAGTAGGAAAATAAAGGTTCTCGGGACCGATCCAAACTTTCAATCTTTTCAAGTTTTTGCAGAAGCTAAATGTCAAAGACTGTCTGTCGATTGATGTCGAAGAATTTGCGAATGCTTTGCTGCAGCCGTGTTTTGTACGCTCCACTGAATGCTACCATGATATCATCTTTGCGAAAATTTTCTACATTTTTCCGCTGCAGTTTTCCTTTTTTTATTGCATTACATCACCTTTTTGTTCCTTCTGGGTTGTCTTTTGTTACCAAATTGAATTTTTATGTAAGCAAATCTCCATTTAAGTCAAACGTTTTTGTATAATCTTCTCTGGCTGAAATAAACTCATGCAAATGTCTTGGTTCTATGTTTTACACATTCGTGACGATATAAATTTAGCTGAATTCCAATTTTAGCAACTAGCGCATTGCACGTTTTGATTGGCTGTTCTTGTTTATTTTTGTAAATGTTACTATAAATTCTGGCTCATTAATATCGAGAAATTATTGCACAACATTACTGTATTCACAAAAGCGTAATGTTGTGGTAAGTTTCTTGCAAATAAGAAACGAAAAGGAACCTTTTTATGACGACCATTTTGCTGTAGTGGAGCTCACCAGGCTGAATAGAAAGCCTGTTTAATGACAACTGTTGCTCTACTGCAACTCATCAGGCTGAGTAGAAAGCCTATTTAATGACAAGTGTTGCTCTGCTATCTGGAGCTCATCAGGCTGAATAGAAAGCCCACTGAAACTCATCAGGCTGAATAGAAACCTGTTTAATGACAAGTGTTGCTCTTCTGGAACTCATCAGGCTGAATAGAAACCTGTTAAATGACAAGTGTTGCTCTTCTGGAACTCATCAGACTGAACAGAAAGCCTACTGGAACTCACCAGGCTGAACAGAAAGCCTATTTAATGACTATTGTTGCTATACTGGAACTCATCAGGCTGAATAGAAAGCCTGTTTAATGACTAGTGTTGCTTCACTGGAGCTCAATTCGATAACTGGCTTCGCTCTATTGGAGCTCCTTAGGCAGATTGAGTTTTTAATGACTGGCGAGTCTCGGTAGGTTAGTGTCTATGAGTTAAGCTTTCGAATATTGGTACAAGTGCTAGTTCAATCTCATGAGCCCCAGTAGAGTAAAACCAGTTGTTCAACTGCAGTTTTTTGTGGTCTTGTTGTTTTGGCCAACTTGGCTGCTTCGCCACAACTCTTTAATTCAATGGCTCTGCTTTGCCAATTTATCTTGGTTCTTTAATGTTTTTGCTTGGAAGCCTACAAACAAAAAACGCTGTAATTTGTGAGTATGGCCTTAGCTAGCAGGTATCGATATTTACTTCATGTTGCGTGATCATCAACGAGTACTACTGCCATCGAACTTTTTGATACGCCAACCAAGGCTTGATCATAGCGGAAAGTGACAGAGATTCATTGTATTGCCGAGCAGGATCCTGCATTGTTTACCACGATGTGAGCGAATCGAGCCTTGAGTGTGTTGGTACAAACGATTTGAACCTTAGATATGCAGTGTATATCGGACAATTTTAATTTTGACTTGGGCTTTGGTGTAAACGGATTCGGTTTTGGTAGTGCAGTTTTGATAAAAGCATTCAATTATTTAGTGAAAGCATGACTGATTTGATTGAGAATCGAACGGTAACGTTCTGAGTTTGATGCTGTGGAGTGAAGCCAACTCTGCTTTTCTCCTCTGACTCCATTCCGTTTTCAAGTCCTTCAAAAATAAAAGTGCACCAGTTGGGAAATCCGTTCGATAATGAGTTTTCGTTTGTAATGAAGCTAAACCTTCAAGTAGTCAATTGATGACTACACACAGGGCATCTGCTATTCTCGGTTGGTGTTGGCTCACATTGTAATGGAAAAATACTAGACTAGCATGACTGAATGTCGCTATAAGTCGCAGTTAGTACAAATCTATTACGTCACTAAATAGGCGCACGTTTACAGTATGTATCACTTGACTGTTGCGACCAATGTAAACATTACAATTGGTCAAAGTTTAGGCGGTCAGTGGTGAAGGCATTATGATAAGGGATGCAATTTGTATGCAGCGATATAAATAGTAATTCCGTTTATTGCCTGTGTACACGACGAACGGAACCTGATCACGGAATCACTCATAATTAGGCGGAAATGTCAAGTGCAAGATGACGTCATTGCTTGTCAATAGTCACTGGGAAAGCATCGAACGCCTAATATTTGCACGACAGTCATTTCACATTGCCACCTGGGTCAAATGTGATCAAATCTTTTTCCAAGAGAGTCGATGACCTAGCCTTTAGCCTACTTTCTCATTGCGAATTAGCTTTTCCCTTGCGGTCCTTGTTTTCTCAAGCGGCATTGGTTAGAAGACTACTGATGCCTTAATGACAAAATATATATATGCTACGTTTTTACAATCAAGTGTAGTCTGGCTGATACGGTTTTTATCTTTCGGTTATATTGTTAATATTTTAATACAGTTATCGTCTAGTTTATCGAAGTTCTTAAAACTGTTCCATTTCTTTTTTCTAAATTTTTATCAGAATTTGAGCGATGTAGTATGATTGCTAACCTATTTTTTACGTTGCACTTACAACCCGGACCTACTAGTCACTCAAATTCAATAGGCCTCTCCTGTGATCTTTCGTGTATTGACCACGAAGTTCATAGGCTGATTAGGGTGAAGAGAAAATCGGACCTTTTTAAATCATTAAAAGATTTATCTTCAAGTATAATTCTTAAATTACATTGAAATAGTATTACTTTCTGAAAAAAATTAGGAATTTGGAAAAAATTGAGACCTTAACGCGTTCATTGACATGATGTTGTCAAGCATGTCTTAAGCCAAACGATCCCTTCAGAGGAATGGAGGCGCAGAGAAACTCTCGTAAAGACCCAGCAGTTGGACCGCTCAACACAGTCGGGCTAAAATTGAAAAATTTGGCTCTGGCTAAAATTAAACGTTTGTTACTGGCAACTAATAGCCTAATTGGCTTCGCATAATCGTCTCGTGTCTAAGCACATAAATGTCGCAGATTGAAGTTTGAACCCAAGATCAAAGTTTGGTTGTTAAATCGATCGCGATTCTTGTTACAGCTCTGGTAAAGAATTCTAGCTTTCATTCAACTGTATCTATATCGGATGTCTGGCTGTGTAAATCGGTAATTCGTGAAAGTTTAGTAGACT
The DNA here is from genome assembly GCA_963965965.1 of Trididemnum nubilum. Lineage (NCBI taxonomy): Eukaryota > Metazoa > Chordata > Ascidiacea > Aplousobranchia > Didemnidae > Trididemnum > Trididemnum nubilum. Next base: position 33,810,025 of record OZ014471.1, read on the forward strand.
ACTGTAGGGGTAAGATGGACCATCGAGCAGTTCATATAGTTAATGAGCTTTGTCTTTTAAGCTTATATAGTTGTTTTATTAAACGCCGTACAAGAATAACACGTGTTAAAGTTACACTAACCAAAATCGTTTTGTTACTTAAATGCCCAAAATAACATGTTTCAATTACGTTTGCTAAAGTATGTAAATATGAATGAGTTTTTACATGTCATAATTGTTTATTTTTAGTTTTTTCGTGCTCATCAATTGAGGATGAGTTAGATTGTTTCTCTGATGTGTTTACAGACAATTTATAGTAGTAAGATATTAGTTTCCGGAGCGGATTAATTAAACAATGCGAAATATAAAAAAACGAGTTTCTTCGCGATCTTACTTTGTACAATATTGCAAAACTTCTCAATGCTGGTACCATGATTACTGCGGATATTTAAATCTTTTGGTGCCGAAATATTCTTGCAAGTTTTTGCCGAAAGATGAATTATCTTTTTTAGGTTGGCGTTTATATTCTGCTTTATCTAGTGGAAATAACTGATTTGTGAGTTGTTTCTAGACTAGTCAATAAAAATGGCTTGCAAACTGTTTTAGATAAAAAGTGTTATGATATCTTTGGGGAAAAATAGCTAAAGACACGTTAGGGTCCGTCCCTGTGTCTTTTCTACCACATTTTGTGAAGAGTTTTTCGTTTGTTTTACCATACCAGCGATTGTTAGATTCCCTAACTTGCACTTTTTTTGTCTTTAAAGACAAGTTAAACAGTAAACCTTCTCATTGACGTGAGCTAGTGCAAACATTGTCGTTCTAGTTGCGAAATCCAAGTCTCTAATTCATCATTCAGTCTAAACTACGCAATGAAATTGTTCATCCGCTTTGCTTAAACAGTAGCTTCTAGATTCAAAGTAGTTTTTTCGCTTTTCGTGGTTTTATGGTCCGTATGATAGTTATGGTTTTCGATAGTCATCTCCAATCTACGTCTGCTATTGTGTCTTCATATCTTGAATTTTTCAAATAAAGCAGACCAGATAAGAAACCTTGACAGAGTATTTCATTCTAACGTAATTCATAGGGGGTAGCGTAGAGATTAAAAATTACCGTTGTGGACCGAGCTTGGGGTGACACAAGGTGTATTACGTTTTTGATGCGAGCAACATGACCCCGTACCACTGACCATAGGCTTCGATTTTTTGTTGATTAAGCAAATTCCGAGGGGGTGAAATGTTTTTGGGAAGTTTGCTTAAATTTAATAAATCGGTTTCGGTCAGAAATTTTGCCCCTAAATTCAGGTGAAGACCAATAAAAAAATTTTAAAAAGGCCTTCGCCGCATTCTGGTTCTATCTCAGCCCGGAACTTCGGATTTCTTGTTGCCAAGTGGGTATTACTTGCCAGAAAATCGAGGGGGCCAGAAATATTTCGCTCCCTTCAGTGGTAGACCTGAGGGGGCGTTGCCCCCCGCCAAAATCGACGCCTCTCAAATTACATTAATTTAGTTTTCCAACTAATATTTTTAAGTACCATTAAACACATTGAACTTAGCATTAGCTCTAATTGTAGTTGTGTAATGACATCAGCCTAAATCTAACAGGTTTTGTTTCTTTTAGGTTCAAAATGACTTTCTCCATGATGATGACGTTAATATCGTGGCCAAAGCTATTCGCGTTTGTCTGTCCAATTTGAAGAAGGAGCGTCGGAAAAAAGAGGAAAATCGGCAGCAAGAAAGAGAAATTCTTGAACAGCAACACCAACAGCAACTCGAACTTCAACAGCTTGAATATCAACTTCAACAGCAGCAACACTTTCAACAGTCGCAACTCATTCAGCAACAATCGATCACACAACAACAGCTGCAACAGCAACAAGTTCACACGCAATCAATACAACAACAACAACAACAAATTCGACAAACGCAACAACAGCCTGTCCCAGCGCAACAATTTCAACCAAATCAGCTTCAACCGCAGCAGTTTGTTCAACCTAACAACAGCCAGCCGGTAAGTTTTGCATCCATTATTAATGTCAACCTGCTTGACGGGTCATTTACCCTTACCAGTAGATCGTCCAACACTGAAACAGTAGGCTCGGGTTCGATTTCGGGTCTGGTCAAACCAAAGGTTTAAACATTTTGTATTCACTGCTTCACTGCTTTACGTTTAGCTTTGAAAAAAGGTTTTTATTTTACACGAAAATCCGATTTTTTCCCGTACTGGTAAATCCAAACTTTGCTGGCCCTACTTTATTCTTAAATGTCTTTTGCATTTGGAACTGGAAGGACTGGATTTTTTTCCTCCCGTATAAAATGCATTGGTAGAAAGTTTCTGTAGACTGCGGCAACTTGGTTTTTGTAAGCAAGCTAATCCCAATCAAAAAAGGCATCAGTGCTATCACGAGTATCATTGTGCAGTATTTAAATTTGAAATAAAAAGCCTTGTCATAATATTGATGATCGCTAAGTTTTAAAAATTAGAAATCACTAATTTTTTAGCTCTATGCAATGTTTCCAGTTAGTGTGGTTTGACTCAAGGCAAAATATTAGAAAAATCGATCAGTCTACATGACACATATTAAATACATTTTTGTAGATTATGATCTTAGACTTTAAAAATAGAAAATTACAACATTCGGCACAGAGAAGAAATTTGATCACCGTAAAGCCATTTCATTTACGAAATTCTTATCCAAGTTTCATTTTGAGCTTCGTTTTTTTCTTGTTTACTTTAGTTTTTACATTCCATTTTGAAAGCGAAATAATTTAAATGCACTGGTATTGATCTAACTTTAGATGCTTCGTAACGTTCCGAAAATCATTTAGTTGTGGTAGATGCTAAAAGGAGGACTGCAGCAAAATCAATAGCGTTTTCACAATAAAACAGTATTAGATTATGTTTGCGTTAACTGTATCCTTCTTGCCAGACTTTTTCAGTGATACTGTACTTCAAGTACTGTGGAGAAATTGACGATTTTAAGGGCAACACTGACGTTGATTACCGTCGGTGCCATCGTTACGCATCGCTGGTTACTGCCATAGTGGCAGGACAATGTGCTTGAAGTAGAATATCTCGGGAACAGTTGAGTTAAGAAAAATGGAGTTCAGTCTAGTCGAACAATATTCTCTCATTTTAGAAGCCATGTTAAATTAGCTTGCGGTTCTCCTTTAAGCTAACTTTTGTCATTTAGCAATATTGGTAACTACAGTGAAATGTGAATTGTTTTGTTTGCTATATTTCGTTTGTTGTGTAGTGCGATTGGAAGTGTATTATCTTTTTCTCAAGTCACTACCCACTTAGAATAAGAAAGATTGTGAAAAGTTTTTAAATGAATCAAAAACATTTTACCAAACTTTTAAGTTTAGACTTAAATTGTCATCAATCGTCTCATTCAAATAAAATGGTCTTATTCAAATAAGACTATTCAAATATTCTATTTGAAAAAGGTGATTGGCGTTGTCTGAGATAGATTTGCCAATCATCGTATTCAGTAACATTGTCAATCATACTGCAATAGAATACTCTGATTTATTGAATTATTCACTAAGACATGTTTCGTAAAATGTTAAAAATTGTATTGGTTGTTAGTTTGTTACTGTACGTTTTTTTGATCAATGGCAGCGTTTCCGTTTAGTTTATATATATTTTGTGTTCAGCTGGCCAGGCTACGTTACTCTGGACTGGTCCAGTCCCGATCTTGCAGTGCACAAACACCATCTTATTTTAAGGTAGCATAAAAGCATGCGTCTACCAGCAAGCATAATGCATAACTTAGCTGAACAATAGCTTTTGCAATTAATTAAAACCGGGGAAGTCTGATGCCTTGCTCGTGATCGTGATTTGGGATGGGTTTGGTTTCTTCATATGCTTCATATGAATACGTTTCATATGACAGCAGTAATTTATCTTCGCTTCATTTGTGCTTAGTTTTTGCGGTGGCGTATCAATAAACAACTATAAACGCTTCAGTAGCCTCGAAGAGTACCCGAATTTTAAGTTTCAAGTGGTACGTATGTTCCGTAAAAGTTTGAATGAGACTATTTCACTGAAAATTTCTGTGTAGTTTTTTAATTACTTCTGACTCAAATCTAACACAAACTCAATTTTTACTCGTAAAACCAATCCCAAACCTAACCCCAACCTAAACCCTTCCTCAAAGTCGAATTGCAATCCGTAAAAAAGTAAATGAAAGTTGCGCAGGTGAATATTCTTCATTTTCGTTTTATTTTTTCTACATTAAAAGATACTGCTCGAAATCGGTTTTACTGAAGAAATGAAAACTACTTGGTGATAGAGAGGTGCCCCAAACCTATTTCCACAATTCCCTTTATTCACGGAAATACGATTTAATCCGTTTGACTCCGTACCATTGGCATCCCTGCATTTTGCAATTTGGTGACATCACAAAAGGTATAATTTTGCAAAAAATTATCGCAGGCCAAGAAACGTGATTACTGACTGGTGACAGTGAGTAGTCTGTAACAAAATCTGAAAATTTGGCTACTGATACTGGTACTTGTAGACCTAGGCTACTACTACTGATCTACATTACCCCTTTTGCGATGTCACAAAATTGCAAAATGCAGGGATGCCAGTGGTATGGAGTCGAACGGATTAACATATTTTCGCGGATAAGAGAAATTGTGGGAAAAGGTATGGGGCACTTCTTCATTACCTCAAGTAACTCTCATATCAATAAAACCGATTTAGAGCAGTAAATATCTCTTTAAAGATTTTCGGTGAAATAGTCACCACCAAAACGTTTTGCGGCATTTTGTGGTAGAGTGGTTAGAAATATCTTGCTCACAACATCCAATCGCTGTTCAGAGCTCAGTTATGATAACCGTGTTTTGCGATCAACAAAAAGGGAAGACGGGTGTAGTCATTTTTTTAATATCACTCTTTTTGTGGGACAAAATTCATATTGGAGTAGAGTACAACCAAATCATCTACGAATTTGCCATTTGGGGACAAATATTTTACATAACCGCATTCATGAAGGGTTGTTTAAATACCAGTAGGGTATGTATTATGCTTGCTTGGTGACCGGTGTTGGGCCATTTTGCGGTGGCTTTAATCAGATGGTCTATGAAATTGATCTTTTTGTCTTGTTTCTCTTGTTATTATTGCTAAGCTACTTGGCCCATTGAATATTTTATAGGTGTGCTATGAATTATGCAACTAACTCGCTCTCGCTCCTTGATTTGCTAATGTAACTGCTCTTAATCAACCATAACTAACATACTGGCTGTTGTCAAATCTAGCACTAACACGGGTGGCCTTATACTTGACCTTTAAAGCACTGTTATACCAAAAACGGCACTTTTTCGATCTTAAAAGGTGTTTTATTGTCAGCAACATCGACTGAGGTAGGTGTGTTGGTTCAAATCAGTTATTATGCCGAAGCTTGTAACGAGTTTGCCGACTCATCTTCGCCTCACTGCACCGTGGCTACACTACTTCTTTTTGAACCATTAGCAACATTGTCTGATTTGACTGGTCAGAGATTTGAATCTCAGGCCTTCCGTTTCAGAGACGACGCGTTACCGCTCGTCTATCTGACCGAATCGATGTGTACAATTGGGCTTCATAGTGCCTAGCCAATCAAGTTTCTTGCTTCCTAACTGCCATATTATCTTGCATCGTGGTATTTTTTTCTTGCAGCAACAGAATTTCGAGAACTTCTCGAGGGGCGACGAAGGGGAAAATCATTCACATCCCGGACCCCAAACGTATCCGTCTCAAAATTCGCAAGCTGCAGGTATGTCTGTTCTGATTTATGTTTATGTCTTTTCTCAATAGTTTTAAAATCACCCCAATGCTAGATAATAGCACAATAAATGATGTTTCTAATTGTCTGACAGGATTTGGGTGTAAGAGAGGCCATGCAGAATTTAAGCCCATTCTACACTGTGCCTAAATTCGTAAGCGTTCAAGCGTATGTTAAGTTTAACAGAAATTCGGTACGCCCGGCTTTTCCATCCCTCACAGTCGGGTAACATAAAATTAAGGATACGCTCGTTCTATCACAATTTTATACACAATGAAGACCGGGTTTCACAGTGCTGGAAATCATCAAAGAAATTCTTGTGATTATTTAGTATTTACGGATCAGTGCTAGCAACACCCAATCCGCGCTCGAAACTCAGCTTTGTCAAATCGTGTTGGAAAGTGTTCACCTGAAGTTTTTGCTTGCTACAGAAAAAATGATTTTATGCAATTCAATTAGACACCTTTTTGGTTTACGTTTTTTAAAGTTAAGAATACTGCAAGGACTAGTATTATTTGGTGGAGGCAGGCTATCGTTAGAATTGATTTTCCTTTCTAAGGTTTGGTTAGAATTAGTCTAAAAACTGCAAGCCACATCGTGATCGATTAAAATAAAGGAAAAGAGTTGTTCAAAAAAATTCTCCAAAAATGAATCGGAGTTACATTTTTTTGCAGAATCCCAACAGCATATTCCCAGCACTGGCGAAATAGAGGTGGTCTCCACAATCAACACTGACACAGCGATAGAGATCTCCAAAGAAGGAGTTGGAAACACTGCTGCCGAAAGACTACGCAAAGATAATAAGAAACGGCGGAAAAAGGACAGGAATGAAAAAATTAAAGTTGTGCTGGTGCAGGTGCGTTGACGTCACAGTGTTATTATGACTAAAGTATATTGATATTTATGAAAAATACTGTACCAGTAAGAGTAGCCAATAAAACTTGGTTTCCAAAAATGTTCAAATCTCCAGAAATTTGCAAGTTTGCAATGTACCCTTCAACAAGTTTTGAGCATAATACAGAAGTTTATTGATAGTATTTCTACAAAAAATTTAAGAAAATAGGCAAAAATTTGTCCACATTTTTGCTCTTCATAGAATGTTAAAATTGCCGAAAACTGGGTGCACACAAACAGTATACCAAGCGTTATAGTGTCCAGCTTGATTCAAGTATTTTCAGAAACTTCGTATTTGGGACCTTTTTGATAGGATCACTGTAAAATCTTAAAAAACAACAAAATTTTAACAACGCTCTTGAATGAAGTTGTACTTTACCACTTGATTTTTAAAAGAATAAAGGGCTAGGTCACATCCTAAAATTAAAGTTCCATTTGCTTGTAATTTTAGCTTTATGATGGTTTAACCCGAGCCATAATAATATACGGACCTAATGCATAAAAAAATGTTACGAATCACGTACAAAACATTGGACGGAGTTGAATAGGATTTATATTAATTGAAGAGGAAATAAACTTGGCGTAATACTTTTAGTGTTGGGAAAATTATACTTGCACTACATAGGAAATTGCGTAATTAGCAAATCTATTCATTGGTTATTCTGATTCATAACCGTACGTAACATTAAAAACGAAAGCATAGATATGAAACAATTTTAGAATACTGGTTAGTGGTTACTAGTAAGCTACTGTAAATTTACTAGTTGAAAAACTAAGCAAATAGATTTTTGGTTTGATTTTGGAAATCTGTAACCTTTTTTTTTTTCGATCCAATTGAAATGTTTCCTTTGTGTCACAAATAAAATAATCTAGTTATACACTCATCATTCTATTTAGTCAAATCATATGGAAATATGTACTTGCGAATTTTTACACGAACTTTTCTGTTTCGATAGCTTTTCTAATGTGCGTAAAGTTTAAATGCAACTCTTGTGATTTTCTTGTTTCAAAATAGCCTTTCCTTTCAAAATGAAATTAAGTAAACAATAAATTCACGAACCAAGGATACTGCAGTGGACAAAGTGTTTTGTTCTGAATCGAAAGACTCTGGTTTGATTCCCGATCTAGTCAAAAATTCCCGGTTTGATTGAAAGGTACAGTGCACCCACCACCGTGGGTGGTAGAAAGGTGGTAGCTTGACTTGAGGACAGCTACGATCTCTTTGCTGTCTCCTCGCCAAACAACTTGGCAAAAAATTACAATTTTTTTTATCTCAGCGGCGCATAATTGCACAGTTAGAACATACCTAGATAGTAATTCGGTAATATCAGGCAAGCATGTTCATGGTCGATAAAATCTAAATACCTCTAAATTCTGTCGTGGATCAACTGATTATATAATAGTTTTGAATGATGTAAATATTTCGACATTATTGAGAATTTGACTATAAAATTTTCCATTACTTCACCGACGCTATTTAGCTATAGATTTAATAGTATACGAAAGGGAATTCAGTTGCTGTGGCAGTAGAAACAGTTCAACATAACTGTGTTGTAGAGTGATTAACTTTTTAACTTTTTGCCGAATTGTACGTAGTTTTTAATGTTTGAATTCTGATTCTTATTCCAAAGTTACATCATTAGTTATAATCTCAGCATCCCTATGTTATTTGTTTCAGATGTTCGGCGTTGATGTCCTAATGTTTTTTTTCAGGTACTGTCGATATCAGCCTTTTGGGCTAAAAAAAAATCACGAGGTTTTGCTTATTTTGGCATACAAGACCAAAAATATATCCTGATGCATCATATTTTAAACTGGCTAACGATTTTTCCAAATTCGCGCTTTTGATCTGTGGCTGGAAAGAATCTACCTAGCATCAATACTTTAAAATGATCGCATCTTCACGCATATCAAGAATTTTTGTGATTCTAAGCTCCGTATTTCAAGGACGTACTCGAGTTGAGGATCAAAATTTATTGAACTGGTAGAAAGCTAAATATTAAATTTTTTCCTCTCAAATAAAGATTTAAAAAGCAAAACTAAATCCTCCTTCATTTCTGATTGTAAATCCTTGCTGGTGGTCAGAATAACTCACAAAAAGCCCTAGGTAAAATATTTTTTAATACCAACGAACAATTTCTGTTCAATTTGCCTTTTTACACTTTTCTGGTGTACTCGGTTCTACTTTTCGATCCCTTTTTTTAGTTTTCTGTTTCGATTTCTTTTTTTTTTTTAAAAACGAGCTGAAAAACTGAGCCCAAAAATTGTGACGTGTGAAAATGATACATATTTTCGCAGCAAACGCCGATATTGGCAAATCTTTATGGCAAGATCATTGCTGCTAAGTGCTAAATTGGGCATCATTTGTTTAGCACTCATAAAAAAATTTATTAAAAGAATGAACGTCAGTTTTTTTTTAGCAGGATGAGAAGATGATGCAAACGCAGAATATTTGTGAACTTAAGTATTTGCGTTGCGAACCTTTGCGAATTTAACTTTGACTTAAAAGGGCATTCTAGTCAAGTTCTTCACTGCTAACCAAAATGTTGGGATAAGGGTAAAATGCATTCTCACCAAAATTGAATTTTCTACATCTTGCCGTTGTCAAGATATTGGGGTTCAAAATTAACAATTTTCCTCTTACTTCAGTATTGCCGTTTCTTCAGTATTTTAACGAGATTAAATTTTGGAAAGTAGGCTTGCATTTGTTAATTTTACAGTTCTGAACCTTTACTTTGTTTTGGCAGTAACTCTGCCCAAAACATATATTGAAAATCAAGAACATGCGGTAACTTTTTGAAATTTTATTTGTAATTAGCAACCCTGGAAAAATTTGTTAAAGCCTTTCTAGGAGGACCTTTAAGCAGTTTTATCTTGCAATAGAAGGTCATAGACAGCTCAGATTTGGTAAAGTTAGTTTTAAAATCTGTCAAATCTTTTAAAGATAAAGCCGAACAAAAAAATTTCTGACCTGAATGTCTTTTAAGAAAGTCACTTATCAACTTCCAAGTTAAACGTCGATCCAGTCTTCATTCTACAGTGCAACGCAGGGATTTTGTGGTGTGACCGTACGTTGCATCATTCTCACAGCCACAGAAAGGAACCAAACGGTTCCAACTTATCAAACTTCATTACATTGTGTGATATCTCAGGTTCAAATTTTTGGCCGAACAAATCGAGCGCAGTGCTATGGCTCGACACCGCTGCGACATTTCTTCGAAGCGAGCTGTGTTGCCCGGGCGCACTGGCGCCGAAATGTCCCAATGACGCCGAAATGGCTCCCGCAAACTCGTTACGCGCTTCGACATATTGCAGCGAGTTTAATAAAAAATTTGATTTTGACATCTTTAGCGTCACACAACGGATATTATTTTGAAACGTAGCACTCGCTAGCGAGTCTATTATTTATTAGCTCTTACATTTGTTGTATGTAATTGCGCGATTATTTTTCGTGTCATAAAAATTTATCGAGCCACAGTTAAATTTTCATTAACCTCAAGGTAATTTAGTTTAGCCTTAGGGAATTAGCATTTAAAATCGATCCCTAAGACTACAAGCTAACTGCTCATTTAAAAAAACTCGAGTGTCCAGCCTAAATTCGCGACTAATGCATCTCAATTCAAATGTAAAAAGATACCAGGAATACAATTTGCGTTTTGATTTTCATCAAAAATGGCAGTTATCTGGTTCTGTGTTGAATTTAGCTGATAATGGAAGCGTTTGCTTACAAATAAACACCTGGTTGTAACTTGAAAAATAGTTCATTTAAAAATTTGTTTTGGTCTTTGTACTTTTAACTTTTCAAAGATTCTATAACTCTGTTGTTTAGGTGGAAGGCTTGGACAGCACCTCCAGTCCAGCTCCTACTTCCGATGTTCAGGAAGGAGCGAGCAACGAGGCTGGAAAGCAGGAGGAGGGGCATTTGTCCATGGAGGAGAGAGCAATTGTGGATCCGAAGCACGTTGAAATCGAATGCCGTCTTGAAGTTCAAGGACAGGTAAAAACGACGTCATACTTTTCATTTATATAACTCGAATTATATTGTAGTGCTATTAAGAAAAATAACCAAATAATCTAAAAAAACAAAAAGTGCTAGAAATATATTGAACTTCGAAATAAATATTTTGAAAATAAGTCAAAAAACAAATAAACCATCCCATGAGTTGCACAGCATGTTTGTTATGATAGCCTATCCACAAAACGTAACAGCTTAGTAGAGTTGCTGTTTCAAGAAATAGCAGCTAGCCTAGCTAGACAGGCCTAGGGCCTGTCAATCTAGTCAAATTTTGTAAATATATGTTAATGTGTATCGATCAGCGACCCTTGGATAGAGTGTTTTTTTCTCAAACAATAGAGTCGAGTCAAACCAAAGACCGAAAAATTGGTATTCACATGTCTCCTGTTTGGCGTTCAGCACAAAAAAGGCAGTGTGAAGTGTCCGCCGTGGCAGGTAGACACTGGACAGGTGACAGCTCAAGGAGCGCAAAGCCCCTTCGCTGTCTCGGACCATTAGCAAAAGAAACTTGATAAATATTCATCCAAACTAACTTTTAAAAATACTTAATTTTTGTATATTACTGTAATTTTTAGGCCGACAGTGTGTTGTTTAAAGTCGATATGAACATGGAAACAGCCTCGGAGGCTGCATCGAGACTACTGGCTCCATACGATCTTGTCGAAGGCAGTAAAGAGAGTTTCATTGAACAACTAAACACGATATTTAACAAGGTAATTGGTGTAAATATAATCAAATTAATGGGTAAGCATCTAAAAAGGTCTTAGCGGCTTTGCTTTGCGTAGAATAGGTTTTACAGTTCCTACTGATTTTTTGCTCCGTTTAACAGGCTCTTACTCTTCGAAAGTTTGCGGAAAGTACAAAGTTGCGACTTACGCAAATTGCTGATGACGTCAATTTTGTTGTTTTGCATCGCCTTGCTTCTTGTTTGGTGTAAACAGGCCTTAAATGTTCTTGCATTTATTAGAAATTGTAAAAAAAATGTTAAATTATGAACTTAGCCATAAAAGCTGTGATAGTTTCTGCCAAAATTTAATTAAATAAGGTCAATTCAAATAAAATTTCGACTGAAACATAAATTGTCGGAAATCACAGAAAACTTATTGTTAGCGCTTATTTGATGACAAAATAAGTCTGGATAAAGAAACAGAAAGTTTCCATCAGTATTTAATTAAATAAGGTTAAGTTAAATTACAACTAAAACATAAACAACATTCAACTTCATAACAAGTATTGTATTGGAATTCTCTATGAAATCCAACACTAGGTATAGTTAGTAGGTCACTAAAGGTCACATCTTCGCGCATTGTTCATTGATATCTAATCCCGAATTTCAATGTGATACGTAGGTGTTGATATTATTGTAGCGAGGAACTACTAGGGTAAGTAATGCAGATATTATCAGCAGCTCATACCTATAACTTGAATATGATGTTTCTGGTTATTTCTGTCTTGAGTGTTATGTTTGTGTAGCGTTGGTGAAAGTCAAGTATTTCGATGAGTTTTTAATGCTAGTAGTTTTTTATTTGTGAAAAAAAAAACGGTTTAAAGAGCGTTGCTATGCGTCTAAGCTCATCAGAATGTTTCGGACAGAAACTTGCTTGTTTTTGCAGGCTTTTGCAGCAAATTTTTGCCAACAAAAAGAAGAAACAGCTTTTTAAATACCATACTGTATTGTGCGTATTGTTATGTAGAGGTAGAGCTATCAAAGCCAGTGTACTAGAACATGTTTTTACCTCTAAATAGATACGCGACAAACTGCATTGCTATTTTGTTGTGAAGTGCTATTTTGCGATTGTAAAAAATTTGCCTGTAGCAGCGTTTGCAACTTAACCCTTTATTGCCCAAATTTTCATCAAAAAAAACTTGTCTTTTTGCTTTTCATTCTGGAAATAAATTGCTTGATGAAACAACCAAAAAAAGCGATTTTCTGGAGTAGCCAAAAATAAAATGTTAATTTGAATGTTTTAAATCTGCTGAAATGTACAGTCATTCGAAATAATTCAATATCATCACGTAAAACACATTTTTTTTGAAACGTTACATATCTGTTGAGCTTGGCAGTAAAGGATTAAAGTTTCTTTTTGATTTACCAATACAAACATAGTCGAAACAATTATTCATCTTAGTTGAGCGTTTCCCAGTTGTCCTTTACAGCATATTACTGAGCGACAGCAGTTTACAACGAAATTTGTTGCATTCCGACGCAAAACTGTTATGTATTTGTAACTTAGTGTTATCAAGGTTTGTTGGGGTATGCTTTTACGTGTGAATGATTTTTAATGGATAATTCCACACAGGTTCGAAAAGGCGAATACGACGGTAAACCGAGACTAACCATACTCAGCCTAAACCCAACAGAGGACAATCAAATTGAGGTCGAATGCCAGTTGACAACGTATAACTTAAAGACAGTTACTTTCAAGGTAATTTTTGATGTAGAAATATTATGAGAAAAAGGAGAAAATGAAACAATGTGACAATTTTTGTAATCAGAAAGCAGATTTACTGAATGGTTACTGAATCTACTTACAATACCATAAATTTTGTTGGTTGTCTGGTGCCATTTTATTCAGCTTGTGGCGTTTTACTCGTACTTTCTAGTTTTGCAAATAAGGCGGGTCCTCTTTTATGATTTCACACGATGTCTTGTTGTAATAGGTGGGACCAAACCGAAAAACTGGATTGCATTAGAGACTTTGTATTGCATAAGATGTAGCATGCATTTTCAACACCTTTTATCCTTTATTCAACGTTACGTATTTCACAAAAATAATTTTGTCACTAATTGATAGCAATGCTATAGCTAAGAACAAAAATCGAAAATTATTTTATTATTTTTAGTTTATAATGGATGAGGATACACCGGATGAAATCGCAGATAAGCTGAATCAAGCGGATTATTTGAAAGAAAAACACAAGGAAGTCTTCAAGGAACAAGTCCGTCAAGTTTGTTTGAAAGCCAAATCTCAGCTTGAAAATGGAAACTTACCAAAACAAGACGCTCCTCCAAATCCTCCTCTATCCATGTCGGAGTCATCCACTTCTTTGAACCCAAATGACCCAGCAAAGGACGAGGAGGTTTTTGTCACTCCTAGGATTGATGAAATTAACAATAGCGATGCCGCTTCGCAAATAGGTTCTCCAAAACCCGAACACGGGACTGATATTACTCCAGAGCAACAGTTGGAGTCCGCATTGACGTCACCAACCGGAGTCGTGCGGATTCCGGAAGATCAGTTTGATCCTTCTAACGTCAATAAACAATTTACTGAAGCCGGAATAACGCATAACCCTGCAACTGTATCCAATCCACAATTGCTCCAACGATCGCCAAGTGGGTCTAGTGTGGCCAGTGTTGGTAGCATTGGAAGCCAGCCAAATGCTAGCGCCCCGGGTCGAGCAACTGGTCAGGTTTACATTGCCAAAGAGTCCGAAGCTTTACTCACTAATTCATTAAATAATCATTTTGTTGCTTCTGCTACTTCTCAAGCTACAACATTATCGGCAAATTCGGGTAATTCCGAACCAAAGGCAGACAAGGACACCAGTGGCAGTGAACATAACACTTTCAATTCCAAAACTGACTCCCTTTCGAGTGCTCAGGATTCTAGTGGTTTGCCTTCAGGGGAACAAGTTAACGCGGGGGGTTCTGCTTCACTAGCTAATCCCATCACAGTTGTCCCGGTACCATCTTCTGTGATTTTATCTCAAAGTGATATTTTATCCAAAGACAAAAATAAGCGCTTGAATGCTGTGGAATTAGACAAACAGCTAACGGCTATTCTCTCTCATGCTCAGACAACTGCTAGCATAGGCGAGTGCCCTGGACCGGACGCTAATGTGGTGCCGTTGCTCCCAGTTGTAATCCCCATAGCTGTGGCCAGTAGCCATGAGAACCTTCCCTCCAAACAGACGGAACACCCCAACCTAGTCTATGCAGATAATGCCCAAAACAGTGCTACTAGCTTTGTCTATTCATACCCTACCGGTCCCATAAATGAAACTGCCCCTGAAAATCTTATTCTAACTGATGAATCCAACCAATCAGCTGTCACCACGAACAACGTTGTACCTGTTATGATCCTTAGTCCAACGCTACCTTCTTTGATGCCTTCTCAGCCTCTACCCCTAAAGAGTGCCCTTGACAGTGTTCCAATAAGTGATCCCAATTTTACATCTGACGTTGAGTCTATTCCGTCACATTCTGAAACTCTGTCTCAGCCTTCAGGAGAGGGAAAAGTGGGTCACGATGTAGGAAAAAAGGGGCCAGACCCCCAAGTGGTGCCCCAACTAGCAGAAACAGTGAAAGCCCCTGATCAAGCTTGTGTGTCCAGTCGCTTTCAAGTATCAAAAGTGCAAGAGGATGTGGTACAAGAATACTCGAAAGTCGCTGATGCAATCATGAAACCTGAGCCCTTAAAACCTTCCCCGGAAACAAACCCTGCTTCGAAAGAACCCTCAGTGAATAACAAAGCAGATATAAATGAAGCAGCGGCACCATCACAAACAATCGGCCGATTTCAAGTCACCCCCGCTGCTCCTGCATTACAGCCAGAATCAAAAACAGATGTTGCGGTTGGGGATCATAGTACAGCCGCAGAACAACAGTCTGTTCAAACAAGTCCAATTCACTCCACATCTGAAGTGAATTTGTCCGACGGTCACGTGATGACGGACCGGGTATTTAACCCCTCGAGTGAAATTATTCCATCTAAAATACCTCCCCAAGGGACTTACTACCCTACTTCGTTTGTAAGTGTACCAATCCCGTATCAGCAGTTGAACCAAGTGTCCCAGGTTCCTTCTGATAGTCAGAGATATGACGATGTTATAGTCCCCCCATCGTATCCTTCTGCAACACAAAGAACGAGAACTCTAAGCAACACGAGCGACCGAAGCTTATCTTCGTTTATGGGTAAGTGTGTGGTAGTCGTTAACTTTTACCAGTTTTTGTTTATTAGGTTTGTAGATTTAATCATCATTTATCAGAGAATTGTTAACTTAAGTTTCAGTTTATACATTTTCTTTTTTTCCCTTTCAAATTTTTAATCAAAATAGGAATATTTTTCAGCTCTTATACGAATTTTTTTGTTTCAAGATTGTTATGTCGAGCATAATACGCAAACAAAAATATCTTAGAACTTTTCATTCTTCTTTGTCATTCACCTAAACTATGGGTCTGGGACAATTCGAATGACAAAAAATAAACATCAACGTGAACGATGAGCAAATCTTGGAATCAAGTAAATGATCCTGGGCTTGAAATACGGCCAGTCGTTCAACTAGCTCTGAGCAATATGGAAGTGGCATATCGTTGCACCATAGTTTTCTTTATTACCGGTTGGTAAACTTCCTCTTTTGCTTTTTTTATTTATTTGAAAGTGCTGCACTGCAAACCGTGACATGCGCATTAATGTTCGTGCGTGACGCAGCAGTCACGTAATCGAGTTAACCAATGAAAGTATAAGAATTCTTAATTCATCAATGACGTGCTTGAAGTTTGCGTAATAGCGCTCATGCATGACGAACGGAGTTGACCAACCCCTATATAGAGACCCCTGGTTAGGTCATGCTCTCATGCCAGGTTGGAAAGAGTTGCCTATTGCCAAGCTTTTGCACTAGTCGCTCATCTACGTTTTAACGAAGTTTGATGTTACATCACATCAATAACTATGATTAAGAAGAACTTTTTTCTTTTGGGGGTTTTAATTAAGCATTTGTTTTAGGATCAGATGCTGGAGTACATCCGGATGTTTCGTCAGATCTCATTGACAAACCACGCGGGGTAAGTTTTCATTTCTGTGAAATTCACGTACATTAAAATCTTAGAGCAAGCAAGATCAATGAGTTTTCTAAAATTATTGCAATGCCATGAGAATGTATTTGCATTAGCTACATCCTCTTTGCCCAACTTTTCCCGAGATATTCTATTGAAAATTTTTAATTTGCAGCTCTGGCGTCAGGGTTGATAAAAATCATGATTTTTCTCAAAAACTGAAATAAATCGAATGATTCGATTTTTAAGTATTAATTTTTGGGGGGCTAAAAGATTACATTCAATATTTATTGGTTAAATCAAATAAAATTTTGATTTATACAGTTCAAACAAAACACCTCATTGGTAGAATGTTTTTCGCTAAAATTGTTTTAGCGCGTTTAAATCTGTCCAAAGATGAACCAATTAGTTTTAGAAAAGAAAACGGTTACGAAAAAAAAAAGTTGCTTTCTCACCGTAAAAATATTGAAATTTTGCAACTCTAACATTAAAATTTTGTTAATTTTGAGCTATCTATTTGGTTGATTTAACTATGATTTTTATCGGTTGATTTAAATCATCATTTGGTTTAAATCAGACAACACTGGTTGAGGTGGACATTTCAATGGCACAGGTGATTATAAATGTCAGTGTTCTTACTGAAATCGTCAATGTTAGCTGAAGTGGAAAGAAACAACAATATGCTTAATTGCACAATATTTGCGTAACAGTTGACTCAAGAGGAATTGAGTCAACCCAATATAATGTAATAATGAACTAATTTCAAAAAAACTGCAGTCCTCCTTTATGAACGTGGTTTATCTAAATCTATTTGAAGTTTATTTGTTTTACTTTCACGATATACTTTGTAAACTTGTAATTAACTTTGTTTCTTTTTTTTGAAGCTTTTTCCTCTTAAAACTTTTGCGAGGCTGAGATGAGAATATTTTGAAGTAGATGATGAAAAAATAAAGTTGCTTTCTTAATCAAGAGCAGTTTTGCAAAATTGAATTGGTCATTAATCGCATCCTTTTGTATTGTTTGGCAGGCAAAATCAAATCCGAAAATGTCAAAAATGAGCAGGGAGCCTCGGCCGCGTTCTTCCTTGGACTCCCCCACACGCTCCCAATATGGGGACTTGAGTGAGGATGACACAGAAGGGGATGACATGGGAGAAGAGGACGCCGATTTCAAAGAGCTTATAAAAAAGTTGGTATTTTTTCAATGCGGTTTAGGTTTTTATCACTCTGCAAATTATCACAAACTTTTTGATAACGTTGACATGCCATATTATGCAACTTTTCATAAGAATTACGACCTGGTAAGGTTTTTGTTTTAAAGAGCCTACGACGTCGTAATGCTTGCGGTGTGTTACAAAATGACCCCCCTTGGTTTTTCTTAAAGTACTGTAGATGTGTGATTTTTTTTTTTTAATTGTAGATCAATAACGATAGGTTTCGAACGGATGTAGAATGCCACAGTTCGTTCAAACTTCTTTAAGTTACATAATTATTTCAATTACGTTAATTATCATAGTTACACATTATGTCGAAAATCACACATTACTGGACTTTTTGCTGCAGCAAAATTGCAAATGCCAGTTGTAATTGTAGCTCTTCAGGAAAGAATCGTGTGTGGGATCGCAGAGAGTATTAATGTCCATTCACTTAACCTCTTCACCACGATATCGTAGTGTCACTTACTGTTAGCTCAGTTGGCTCATTTTATGATAAGAATTTTGAAAAGGTTTGGTGTAATGATTACCCGTTGCGTGGAAGCTCTTGTTTCAAAAACTTCGGCTATATTTTTTAATTTTAGCTTGCAAACGCACTTGATTTGCAGATTGTAACAGTACATATGAATAACATTAATAAGCAAGCTAGGCTTGCGTTTCTTTTGATAAACATATAAAATGTTTTTAGACATCAGAGAGAAATGGAAGCTTTGGTGCGAAAACACAGAATGGAATTAGACAAGTTAAGAAAAGCAAACAAGCGTCAAAGAGCGAAAAAACAGCTCCAAGCCGCCATGCCAATATCAAATGCGCCCATGTCTTCAGTACCCTCTGTGCATGCCCTGCCTGGAAATCTAGAGCAACGCCCAGACACCCCCTCTCAACCAATGTTGAACGAGAGTTTTAATGCTCCCCAACAGGTAAATTTTGCTCAAAGTTGAGCTGTCATGAAAGTTTTATTTTTGCATTTTTTGTTTTCGAAGGTTTTTCCTTATTTTGATATGGCTTTTTTAGATAATTTTCTCTTGAAACAGGTCAGGGCATCATTCAAGGTTTGTCAAGGTTAGGGTTGAGTTTTGAACAGAAATGGATGCTTCAACTGTAATTGTAATTTCATGTTTTTGTACAGCAAGTTACCTTGGCCAGGAGAGAATGAAGGGACCTTTCGGTCTTTGAGTCATACTGCCACCTGTCAACCATACACGGTGGAGGCTTCACACAGTCCTTTTCAATGCCAAACGCGGAGCAGGAAGCTGTGAATACTTTGCTGTCTCAGTCTGACCCGACTTAGAATCGAACCCAAGTCTACAGTTTCACAAGCATTTCTGTCTAAAATCGAGCATCTTCATTAAAGACTTGAAGCTACTCAGCCCAACGATTGACTTAAACATAACTTTTATCGAAGATTTGATGTAAACCGAAACTTTGGTAGTAGCTAGTAAGCCTTGCTGTGGAGGTAATGCAATCATATAATATTATTTTAGCAACCTATGCATCCTCCGATCCAACTTGCTGCTACTCAAGTACGTCACCCAGTGACTGAAAATCCCGCTACTAGCAGACCGTTACCATCTAACAAAGCAGGTAAATATAGCTGACGCAAAATTTCGAATTTTCGGCTAGTATATCATTATTATTCAGCAGGAAGTTCAGCAATGCGTTACCCGTACTAAAAACGTTAAACTCGGTAGGAAGCTAATTGTATCTAATTAGTTTTCTCCACAAATATTGAAAATATTCATTACATGATCAGCTTTTCTTAGTAAACTAGGGATTTTGTACTTGAACTCACAAAATTTGATGTGCGCTGTGCTAGGCTTCATCCAATACACGTATCATGAACGGCTTCCACATTTTGCCTGCCTTTTAATTCTTTAGGAATTTGCAATTCGTTTTAAAAAACGTCCCACTACCATGAGTCCCGGGGGCGCTTTTGAATTATCGTATAGAAGTGGCTTATAAGTGTGACGTAATTGGATAGCCAACGTAAGAAAGTTTGCATTTAATAACTTAGTGTTTCAGTTCAAACCCAAATCTAGTAAGCTTTCGAAATAATGAAACGGCTCATGGATCATTAAATGAGCATTTTACTCTCAGTTTCTCTTGCCATAACCTACAGTACATGCTTAAGGGTTATAGTTTCAACTTTCAAGTCATTTAATAAGTTTTTCTTTCTGCAAATTCGATTAATCATAAAATAGATATTGAAAGAGCTATTGGTGATGATTTTATGATGATAGGTTTTGTTTTAGTCAAGTAGCCTACTTGAAGTTTGCAATGATGTTATTTTACGTGATAAAATTTGTTATTAATTTATCTAATAATTTCGCTATTGGGTATTCAGAATAACAAAATTTTTGAGGTAATCGTAGGCGCAACAAATTTGGCCTGAATTGATGTTATTTTTGTTTAAAACTAATTTTGCATTTTGTGAAAACTGTTTTGGAATTGTATTTGTTGTGTAATTTTGATTGAAGTATGAATGCATTTTCGACGTTGAAATTACCACTGATCCCTATGCATTTCATGGGCTAGAATTTAGTCCAGCCAATACCTCTCAGTTGCTGCGTTTGAAAGTACGTATTTTCGCGTTTTAATCAGTTTTTGCAATCAAACAGCTGAACTCTCTCATTCGGAGCATTATCCGCTGCATTTTAATCGTCACTTTTCAACTGGAAGTCCGTCTTTTTGGAGCAATTACAATGGCTCTTTTCAATCCGTCGAAAAAGATGTTTTGGAACTAAACAAACATTACCACTCTTCCATGTCGCTTCCAAACCATTATTCGAACAAAAATCACTCGCTGACGATTCCTCCCGACTCCTCCAAAAAGAGGAGTGGATCGCCTTATCCTGGATCGAAATCAAGATCTCCTTTACATCCGGGAGTGGAAAATCGGAGAAGGCACAGTGACTTATCCTTACTCCAGAAAATGTTAGCTCAACCTTCCGGCGGAAGCGAAAAATCCAGGCTTCTACAAGGTTCTCCAAAGAGCCACAGACTTCCTTTGAGTCTTTCCTCGTCGCCGGAAGCTAGGAGCTCTTCTTTTCCTCACGAGAATCCTCCGAACCACGGTATTTGGTTCAAAACCTCCTTTCATTTGCAATTTTTTTTTTCAGCCATGCGACCACGGTTTTTCGTTTTTGGACCGCATCTGTTTAATTTGCCTGATCGCTCATGCATGACCGCACTTAAGTTATGACGTCATTGAATTCTTCTTGACCTCAGGTGACATCGTTACGACGTCTTATCGTCAGAAGCGGCCCAACTCGCTTCGCATTCGGCGCCAGTCCGCTTTTGCGACTTCCATACCCTCCATGGAGAGGGCGGCCTCTTGGAGAGCTCGTTACCCCAGCCCCAGTGATCTCAGCGCATCCATGCCTAGCGGAAAATGGGAGTCGCTAGTTGAAGAAACTCGAGGTGCTGAGATGCGTTAATTGGTGGTAGCCATGGTAATGGTGACGTCACGGACCGATGACGTCATCCGTAGTGCTCTAGCCGGTAGATAGTAGCACACGTGGTTGTCCTGTGTCGTTGCAGTCTTGTCGCATCGATTTTGACGTAAATTCAAGTTGTTCAAAAAATAAAATTACGATTTTATGGCTTGAAAATCTAGCTTTATGTTTCGTTGATTTGCTGATTGCCATATTTTGGATCCTCATTTCAAAGCTATCTTATCTACAGAGTTTCATTTTTTTGTTTTAAACTCTGCAGCATGTTAAGATAATTGTTCATTGCGTCTAGCTTCATTGAAAATCAAGCGGAAGTTTGTTAATTTTTTTCTACGTGTTGTTACTGCGTTCCGTTCGGTTTAAAGCCTTTGTTCCTTTCCAACCTATAATCTCCTTTACTGTGATCTATCTACTGATCTTGAAGTGCTTTAGTTTTTTAGCTTTCGTCTTATCTACAGTATTCCCAGCCTTACATTTTCTACCGATTTCTGCTTCTACGTACTGTAGAGAAAATTTGTGGTTACTCCATGGTTATCAGTAACAAACATGCATGCTCATTGCTTAATAAGTGATTTACTGGTAAGCCGTCTAGAAAAATGTACTGAAATTTTTTGTTTCGTTAAATTCAGTTCCTGAGAAAATTTTCTTTCTTCAAATTCTGTGATTATTCAGGATAAAAAACTTTTTTTATTTCAGATACTCCATAGGCTGTTATTATCTTCTATTTCAAACAGGTTTTCTGATTGTTTCTCTAATTCTTATCAAGTCAAACGTCATTACATTCCTAGTGTAATAGTGGTACGTACGCCAAAAGACACTTCGCTAGGCTTTGTGAAAATGGATAGCATTTGTGAACAATTGTAAAAAAAATGGATACCATAATATGTTAAAATTTAAGTTCGAAATAATTACGCTCGTAAAAACTACTAAATTGGCCTTTGTAGTTGACAATAGCTGATTGTTTGAAGAATGAAGATATGTAGGTTTTGTTGAATTTGACTTTTGAATTATGGTGGCTGTAACTGTGATATTTAGATCTATAATGCATTTAGACTAGACATGTATGATAATTGTCATCTGCTTTAAACCAAAAGAAAAAATATATTTGGAAAAAGCGCCGTTCTTTGATTTTATTCGCTAAAAATTTGATTAGGGTAACTGTTGCCTTACATCTGTTCGCGGCCAAAACACTTTATGCTAGTTACACGTGTAGGAGAACCTTGCCTCTCAATTGGATGTCGACTTCCGCAGCATTGCTATCTAGTTTTGCTTCTCACAACTGGAATAGACCGGTTTTATCTTGTCGCATTCTACTGAGCTTATAGTGGTGCACAAAAAACACGTAGTCACATCGTTTTGCACTCTTGCGTAATTGCAATTCGAGTACAGCGTAATGATAGGCACTGGTCGTTGAGGCAAACAATTAGCAGCGTTATTTTGCCCTCACCAATCACTCACTATGCAAAGCATTATAGGCACAAGCATGTTTTAATGTGAAAATTGCATGATTTGTTCGATTTCTACATGTTTTTGATTAAACGGTACAGAGCTGTCATTCATACATTGTGTGAGGGTTTCGCGTTTGGGTTTGGGAAAGTATTTTGATCCAAACTGGGACTTGATTAGGCTTGGAAGAAAAGTGCTCCAATCCGCATCAAATAGCAAAGCTTGCGAATCTAGTCGATTGGAGTTTTGTAAATGTTCACATTTTTGTTTCCAAGCTTCAGTTGAAGTTAAGGGTTACATTACAAGAACAAACTTGATCCCATTTACTGCTCGGCTAAAGCCTAAAGTGCTAATAAGATTTTAATGGCGACCCTAACAAAACAATAGAATTGGAAAAATTTTGGAAATTTAAGTCTTAGTTTTATCAAATCCGGTTTTGAAAGCTTTGAGTTTGGGTAAAATCAATTTTCAAACTTTTAGTAGCGTTTTGAATTTTCGATAAAATAATAAGACTTTTGTATTACGGCCCAAGACTTGATACATTTTGCATAAAATCACAAATGCAGCAGCATTTTTTTTTTTGTTAACCAGCAAGCGTATTGTCTAGCCAGCGCACAAGCCAAAGTTGTATGAAACAAACAAAAGTACGCTTTAGCGTTGCGCCAAGCGCACACCATACGTTATTGACTCTTTCACCCCAATGCCAGCTCTGCTGCACATTGCGTTGTATCATTCATGTTTCAAGATTGTGTTTTATTTGAATATAATTTACGCTACTTTAGCTCAATATTTCCTAGTCGAGGCAAAAATCATGACTTACCTTGATTAGCCTGTGTTGCAACGTTTCAATTTTTGTTCTAATTTTTCTGATATATTAAGAGTAGCGATTCGTTTGTGGTAATGTAATTCTCACGGTGATTTTACGCTTCATTAATTTGCTGCTATTGCGTTCCTGCAATCTGTTATTTCAATTTCCAATCAATCACAAGGCGGACAGATACTCAATAAAGTTGCTTTTTTTAGATTTTTATGGCTTGTTGAGCTGCTTCATTGTGCTTTATTAAACTAAAACTACTGAAAAAGTGAAAATTAGTCATTGATTAAACCTAATTTGTTCCCTGAAGAAACAAAAACGAAAATCGAGGCGATTTTCAGCGAATATCTGGTACAATTTACCAAAATATTTTCGGATAGTTTAACCATTTTTGTTTTTCAGATTCGCAAAAACCTCCAACTCCAATGTACACTCTTCTTCCTTCAATGTACCCGACTTCCGCATACATGGGTGTGTCATCTGTCCCTGCGTCCCAGGACCAATCCCACAACGACCCCGCCATTCAGCGACGCCAGTCCGTCCCATCAGGAATGGCCCCCTATCCCCCATATATGGTCCCCTTTAATTATATGACATATCATGGGCAAAATCCATTTCATCAAACAGCTCAACACCCCCATCAGCCCATTGTGATACCGCATTGGCAGCCCCAAGTTATGTATCCTCCATTTGACGTGAGGTCTGTCTCACAGCAACAACACCCAGGTCTTCCCAATCAAAATGAGGGACCCCAAAACCCTGTTGCGCAGGCGGAAATTACACGGCCTCCAAAACCCCATTCTCCCGTACACAATTAGTACAGGAGCTATAAAACGTGATTTTTCCGGTCTGCTCCAGTCCATGCCTGCTAAATTTGTGGCTTCGATCTTATGCATAGCAACAACAGTGTTTACTCTATACAATCACTATCAAAATTAGCTGCCTTTGACGCGTCTTGTTGGCGCTTCCCTGTCCTTCAGTCGTGTTTTTCTACTCGTTTGAATGGTCAAATTGACGTCACGTTTCCCCATAAACGATTACCGGAGGTTTCACTAAAACACGTTGTGAAAGCTAATCAGTTTGGTGTCGTTTATAGCAAAGTTTTTTTCTATTAGTTTGTGAGTTTATTTAACATTTTGTCATAGAATAGTTTTGCTGGTATCTAAAGTGGTATCTGTGATTGCGATTTGACCAGGAACTCTACTAAATAGAAGATGAGTTGTCTATTAGTTTGGTCACATGTTCAAAGTCTGCGAGGGTTTAGTTGCTCCACCGAATTTATTTTGGTCAAGAATGTTTGCATTTTACTGGCTACTTTGGCACCTCGGCAGTATTGTGCGAAGTATCGAAAGAATACGGTGTTTGTTTTTTTTTTGTTTGTTTTTTTTGTCCTAAAAATATCGTAGCAATTATGATACATTGCATTAATACCAAAGCATATTTGTCCCAACATTGCGAAATAGAAAAGTTTTAGCGGCTATGAATGCAAGCGCCACGACTTATACAGTTGGTGTTTGGATGGTGTGAAGCGCATTGACTGTGACTATACAGTTTGCTTTAGACAAATTATATAATTTTATGTTTTGGTTATAGAGTTGGCAAGTTAGAAAATTCCATTGCAAAATCGGCATAATTCACTTGTGTTTGTTTCGGAATTTGAGTTGTGAATGTCATTTATAGCTTTGAAGCAATGTCTACATTGGACTGGTGTATAAGGCCGTGGTCGTTTTTTTTTTTGCTTCTTGTACCTGCATGCATAATTAGAAATTAAAGGAGGACAGCTGCCAAAATCAATATAGGTTAGGTACGTATAATACATACACTCTACGCTAACTTCGTCCTTTTTGACCCAACTGTTTCAAATGGTAAAATGCAAAAAAATGGTAGAAGTTTTGAAAACAGCTCTTTTGATATTAGGATTTTATTAACTTAACCATATACTTATTTTCTGATTGTTTGGCTTACGGGACGTATACTACGATACTTGCATGGTGTACTAGTAGGGCTTTTACTCTACGGCTTTGATCATGTGACCAGTAGAGAAATGTTTTCTGTTTGAAAAGTTACACAACGTAATAAACGATTTTTTTCTCAGTATTAGTTACTAGTTCTTTTTCAGAATTGTTTTACTTTGAGCAGTTACTGAAAAAGTAAAATCGTTTTTGATGTTCTAGTTGACACTTCTGTTCTATTATGATGGCTGTGTTGCGAGCAATTAGGCGATATATTTTTCGACGCCAAACAGCCTTAAAAATGGAGTGAAATTCGCCTAGCGTTTATCATTTAGGCTTCTTAAGCTACAGATTTTCTTGGAAAAAATGATCGCCTAATCTAATTGTAGGCCACGTGTGATATTTGTAAATCAGGTGCAATTTCCGATGTGCTGCAAAACTCTCCGAGAGCGCCCAATTGCTCCCGATAGTTTCCGAGACTCAAGTTTATCGTCTCCCGCGCGATTTTTCTTATCAATGCAATTCAAACTAGCAATGCCATGATTCGCTTTGCTCCCCTCACTGTATCGCACCCCTCCCCTAATTTACGCTTACCGGCCCTGAAGTTACTCGAATTTTTATTGTGCGCGGGATGACACTTAAAATTGCACCGGGGAGGGCTTGAACGTGTTGATTGTTTTTGGCGCCTTTTTTGTTGGTTGTGTTTACATTTCTTGAGAATAAAATTTGCAATTTTGCTTGTACTGAACTAGTGTTGCTTGTACTAAACCTGAGGAAGATGCAGCGCAGTTAAAGCCTTGCAAACTTTTGTTTTCTTGGAATCTACCTACTTGGATGCAGTAGCATAGGCGGGTGGGAAGGGGGAGCTAATTTGTCAAATATATAACTCATTAATCAATAAAAACTTTGAAAAATCCCAATAGTAACCAATCAAATTTGATCTCTGGTGTAAAAATGCTGAAAGTGGGTTTCATCAAGAAATTCATTATAAACTCAGGAATAGGGGGAGGGGGCTATTCAGTATTAGTTAATTTTCAGCACAGAGCTGGACAGCGCTGTTTCGAGCTTTTAGCTCTCATCGGCAGCCCTCAGCTATCTTTACAAAGGTATTCCCAGCTGAACAAACATTTTGGCCTAACTGGCAAACCTTAATGGCTAGCAGAGAGGCAGATGGTTAGTAGGGAATAAACGATTTTTCACTTGTGGTACTTTAGAAACAAGTGAAAAATCGCTGGAAAAAAAAATGTGGTACTTTAGAAACAAAAAATCAGCGCTGTCCAGCTCTGTGCTTAATTGACTTGAGCTACAATGTGAAATATCATTGGAGCTGCAGGGTTGGTGGTTGTTCTGGCCACCTAACTGCCAGTGGAAGTTGACATGGCTTCCCAGGAGTCGACCACGAAGGACGTCAAGATGTTGCAGTTAATTTTCAATCACATCTCCCAAATATTTTTCCATTAGCCCCCCCCCCCCCTTGCCGCAATTATTTTCTATAAAATATAGCCAAAATAGATTACTTGTGTCAGCTTTATTAAACTATTGGATTTTATGATGTAAACAAGAAAATTGATTTTTAACAAGCCCATTCATGCAACCAGTTTAATCATGTTTGCACAGCCAGTTACTATGTTACGCTTTAAAAGCATTAATTTTATCAAAAGTTAAGTTATTTTAGCAAAAAATGCAAAATTTTCAAACGCTGGGGTCTCCGCTTCCAGACCCCCTAAACAGCCCTCCCATTGCGAAATTCTGGCTACGCGTCTTCTTAAATGGGTGTTTCTGTGGGTGTAAAAAGAGCTCCACCGTTTTTCATTCAAAGCGCCAAAAACAAAATTTGGATGATACCGGTAAAATAGGTTTGTTTTATTGCGCTGATACGTGTTTTTTATGTTTTTTTGCATAGTGCCGTAGATAGTCCAAGGAAGGAGAGAGCATAGCACAAAGCCCCTTTAAATTTGCTAGTTT
Organism: Trididemnum nubilum; assembly: GCA_963965965.1. Classification (NCBI taxonomy): domain Eukaryota; kingdom Metazoa; phylum Chordata; class Ascidiacea; order Aplousobranchia; family Didemnidae; genus Trididemnum; species Trididemnum nubilum. Next base: position 33,837,304 of record OZ014471.1, read on the forward strand.
GAGTATTTTATTGTCGACCCCAGGCATGCAGCGAGGGTACCGGTATTGCTAAGGTTGGGCTAATCCAAAAAGTGAAATTCTATTGAGCAAAAATGTATCTAACAGATGGCGTACTTGGGTAAACTAACGCACCTCGAGTACATGACAAACGGTACTCGCTTGGTGCTTGTGAAATTTTGTGGAGAAATGCAATTTTTAACGACTTTAAAAATTTTTAAAAATTTTTAACGACTTTCAAAAAGATATTTAACTGATTGAAGAGATATTAGAAAGAATAAAATATTGTTTGGTTGGCAAGATTTTAGACCTATTAGTACCCCACACTTCTACTTATTAGGCCCGGTCTAAACCGCCTGAAATCATAAGCATACCAGCGTGTTCTAAGTTTGTTTTAACCAGCAGGCAGCTTATACGCTGGTAAGGCGATATGCCGGGCTCACAGAAGTTTTGTTCAAAATAAACGAAAAATACGCTCACGATTTTACGCACAGTGTAGACCGTGCCTTATTCGGATCAAAAACGTGTTAAAAAGCTTGCGCTTTAGGTTAATTTTTTCGATAACTTGGCTGAAAAAGAGGATTAATCTTTCTAAACTCTGCGAGTAAATGGTTTGCGCCTTCGTGTACGTTTCTTGTCGAAATAGAAATAGGCTATTGAACTGAACTTATACCCCCACATTTTCTTTGTTAAAGTAATAACATTGAAAGCTCTTTGCAAGTGGGATCTCTGGCATACTACAAAGCAGTGCATTGCAAATATGTATTCAACCGTAAAATAATATTTTTTTTCGTATTTTGGAAAATGTTTTCAAGTGAACTTCGCGACTTTGACTGCGTTAGTGAACCCACCTACGCTTTGACGTAATATGACGTCATCGAACAATCTGTCGTACATTTTTTATAGCTTGAACACTTGTTACGCTACAGCTGTGTTTAGGGTTGGTAGTTTGATACGGTAGTTTTTAAAAGGAGTGATTAGCATTCTGTGATAAAAAACGCCGAAGCAAATACCAACCACGCTGATTTAATAGGCAATAGCAGTAATTTTCGTTGCATCTTAATATCTATTAAATTGCCTCGACCAAGAAAGAGCGAAGGACCTTTCGGCCTTCTAACCACGCTACCGCTTGTTTACCAAATACGGTAGAGGCATCACACATTACATTTATTCTGTAGGTTGCAAGCGGCCAATCTACCCATTTATGTAGGCTACCACACTCTGTGGAGGCTTCAACATTTTGTTACTGAACGTCAAGCAAAGAAGCACTGGAAAATCACTAAAATTCTCTCATTTTAATCAGTACGGAATTTTAGTTTCTGATTTTAAATTGATTCCTTTTCGTTTGTTCTTAATCATTTTTTTGTTGCTCAAGCTAGTCCTGTTGCCAGAAATCTGCAATGGTGGGGCTGTTACGTGGTCTGGGGCATAGGCGTAGCCAGGCCCCCCCCCCCCCATTTAAAATGCAACCAATGATAAAAATGTCACAAAAATTACAACTGTTTCTTCAATTTCAGTTTCTTTTAGTATCTTCGCGTACAACAGTACACGCATACAACAGTAATTATCAATAACATTAATCCAGGGGGCCCGGGTCCCATCAATTTAATTTTTGCCAACCAATTTTAAAATGCCCCCTACAATAATATTTAAATGGCCCCCAATTTAAATGGGCCCCCAACAACAATATTGATCCAGGGGGCCGGGCCCCATCAATTTAATTTTTGCCAACCAATTTAAAATGCCCCCTACAATAATATTTAAATGGCCCCCAATTTAAATGGGCCTCCCAACAATAATATTGTTCCAGGGGGCCCGGGCCCGGACCCCTTTAGTTTAATGTCTGCTAACCAATTTAAACGTATAATTCGAGTGAAATTAAGGCTTTTAATCCTAAAAGTTGCAAACTGAGGCCCTGATCTAACGTTTTTATGAACACAATGCAATAACCGTTTACCAGGGACGGATTTAACATATGGCTCAGTGCCATGGGCCCCGCACTTAGGTAAGACTTTTTTTTGGTCTTCACCTGTATTTGGCAGGAAAATATTGCGAAAACCCCAAAGTGCCAGAAGCTCAACTCAATATAAATCCAGCCCGGGCAATTAACATGGTTTGTAGGCGCAATTATGTACTGTACATTTTTCAATGACAATTCACCTCCACCTCGCCAGTTTATATGCAACAAAACACTTTTGAAAAAAATTAGCTACAGTAAGGGGAATGCTCTGTGGACAAAGTTTTAAATTGAGAGAGCTTGGGCGTATATGTACTCCTATAGCTGGTTGTTTTCATGACAAAGCAATAATCTCTAACGAAAATATTCGCCTGGATTTTTATTTACTGCTAAAATATTGCTGGAGGCAATGCACTGTACTTCCCCCTACCTGGTCCAAATCACTTACAAAATTTAACCCCAAAATGCAAAATTTTAAACGTGTTTTGGACTTAAATTGCAATCAAAAGAAGAACTGAACAACTTAATTTTTCGCAGAGCTGGACAGCGCTGTTTCGAGCTTTTAGCTCTCATTGACAGCCCTCAGCTTCTCTAACAAAGTTATTTTTTTATTCCCCAGCTGTTGTGTTTTTGTTTATTACAAAATTACGAGAAACAAACAGAACACAACATGTCACAATTGTTTTCAATGTTAATCAATTTTAATCTTTTTATTCTTTAATTGAAGGTATTCCCGAGCTGGACAAGACTCTCAGCCAAACTGGACAAACTTTAAGGGCTTGCACAGCGGCAGAGTCTTTGTAGGGAATAAACGATTTTTCACTTGAGGTACTTAAAAAAAGCAAGTGAAAAAATCGCTGAACCCTTGTAGTTAGTAAGGACAGCCATAGGCTATCCCTACTACATGGGTTCCCCTTGTGTGACCACGGAAATCATATCCAAAAAATTTGACGTCCTTCGTGGTCGACTCCTGGGAAATGATTACGACTTCCACAGGAGTCGTAATGTTTTCCCAGTAGAAGTCGTAATGATTTCCCAGGAGTCGACCACGAAGGACGTCAAACTTTTTGGTAATTTTTTCAATTGGCTTTCAAATGTTAAAAATCTGGTACTTTCAAGTTGCTCTGAATACGTACGAAATGTGATCCAATGGTATTAAAATAGCTTCCCTCTTTCTTGAATGAGTTCCTAATTACGTGCCAATACCAGGCCACGAATTCTGATCTTCCATTCTACGATATCTTTGCCCCCACTAAAAATTCCTCTTTCGATGTTTTTGATGACGTCATTGCATGTCATTTGTGGTTTGGGCCCCCCCCCAATCAAAAATCCTGGCTACGCCTATGGTGTAGGGGGAGGGTTGAGCCCTCAGCGCTTGAAAATTTTGTATTTTTTTGGAAAAATAACTTAATTTTAGGTCTATTTTGATAAAACAATAATGCTACTAAAACGTGGCATAGAATTGAAAGAAATTAGCAGTGCAAAAACATGATTATACTGCTTGTATAAATGGGCTATGTGGGAGGCATATTCTGCTAGAATTTCAGAGCTTTTATTTACAAGCTGGTAAATCATAAAATCCTATGCCAGTAGTTCAATAAAACTTTTAAGAAATCATCTATTTCGTTTATGTTTTATAAAGAAAGATATAATTAAGGAGGATAATAGAGGGAAGTTTAAGAGAAGTGATTAGTATTTAACTAACACTAAATAGCCTCCCTTCTTCCTATTCCCAAGCTTATATTTTTTTTTTGATGAAACCTATCTTATTTTTCGATAAGCGATCAAATTTAAATGCCGATTTCTGGCCATTTTTCAAAGTTTTTTTTCTGATTTATCAGTTTTATTTTTGACAAATTATCCCCCCTCCCTAAATATTCGTATTAAAATAAGCTTCAAATAATTTTTGAGTTTATTCTAGCGCAAAAGACAGTCTCAGAAGTGATAAAAACGTCGTATTTTTCGTTCTTTTTTCATTTTAGTGGGCAGGCCGATGGGGGGGGGAAGGTTATAGCCCCCCCCCCCTGGCTACACTACTGGCTCAGATCGTCATTGCTTTTTTTTTGTTCTCAAATTTTGAGCAAAAATGAACTCGTGTTTTTATAAAATCATTCTTATAAAAAGAGTGCACTGAAGCAAACTAGAACCTACCACACCCCTCTATATTTGTTACTGACCGAAGAAGTACTTTAATGAAACCTTTCAGAAATATTTTCAATTAACAAAACAATAGGGCTCCAAGAACGACTAGCATAAACCAAAAACGCAAAGTTATATTTTTATTTTTAGAATAACTGTATAGGCGTACGAGACTCATTTTTGCTCAAAATTTAAGAACAAATTAAGAACAATGCCAGCCTCAGTAGCCAAAAAAATTAGGAGCAAACGAAAAAAGAATTAAAAATTTTAATTAAACCCAAAAAGAAACGAAGTTCTGTACTGACTGAAAACGATAAAATTTAAGTAATTTTTCAGAGTGATTTACAAGCAAAGTTAAAACAATGTCGAGATTACTAAGTGCTATTTCACACAGCGCAGGCAATTGAGAAAATTTTAGACAATCGTTCAAGACGAAAAAAGTTCGCTTTTGCAATTCCTCAAAGGCAGCAAAGAAGCCTTTACTCAAGCAGATAAAGCATTGAAAATTGAATAGTTTTACAAACATGGTCGCTAAAGTTGACATCGATGCTCTAAAAATTTAAGAATAAAGTAAGAACAAAATGAGGCTGAAAAGTGGCAAAAATTAAGAACAGCCAGTCTCAACTCATAATGTACTGCTTCTTTAAGAAAGTGAAGTTTAGGAATGAAGAAAATCAGCTTTTCGAAAAGCATTGTGCCAGTTCGAGAATAATTAAGCACATTTTTGCACACGCTTTTTTGTTAGCGGCCATGCTGTTATATGACATCATTGGAAAAAAGGTTCAAGTTCAGTCAATGTCGACAACGGGCGACTGCTTACCATTTGTAACCTTTAGTTGCACTGTGGAGCAGCAGCATTGGTTATTTTTGGCGTACAAGAATTGCAAATAGCTATTGTACACGAGAAATTGGGAATGAACAAAAAAGGAAATTAACAAAACAATGTTTTTTGAACGCGGATTGATTAAATTTTGTTAAGACATTTTTTGATGATATTTAATTGCGTTTATAAATTCATTGTAACTACATGTTTCTGAGCATTTTGCTCTCACAAATTGCAAATTTGCTAAAAAATTAAAATTTAAGCTAAATGGTACCAGAAAGACAAAATCCTGACAAAGAATTGGAATTTTAACGCAGTTGAAATTATAAGGAAGAGAACAAAGTTACAGTATGCCAGGGGTCGGCAACCTATTCGTCCTCGTGGGCCACATCCAGATTCAGCAAAGTTTTAGCGGGTCGCCACCATCTCTGGAACGAGGTCAACTTCAAAATCAGGCAATTTTTGGCCGAATTAGTGGTGAGGACCAAAAAAAGGTCTCCGCCAGAAAATCAGGTACATTTCGGTGGAGTTATTGATGAATACCAATCAAAAAATAAAAAATAAAAAGTCTACGCCATAATTTGAGGCGGTTTTAGATTTCCGATTTCCAGAAGCCACGTGAAATCCGGTTTGCTAGATTTACCAGTTTGCCAGATTTGTCAGGGAATACAAAAGCTCGCGGGCCGAATGAAATTCCTTGGCGGGCCGAAGGTTGCCGATTCTTGCAGTACGTAAAGTAAGTGAAACAGCGATTAGTTTGTCGAGCGGAAACGCGTTCGTGTCTGTGACGGTAGGTCTGAGATTCAAATATCCTGCCAGTTAAATGTACACAGTGTTGCCAACGGTTTGATACCGCTGCAAAACTTTTCGGAAAAGATCTGTTTTTTCCGGGCGCAATGACGCGATGACGGACCCGTAAACTCGTTTCACGCTTAGGTGTAATCCAATCATTTATAGTCGCTAAAATTGAAACCAGTATATTGATGCATTTTTTGTTGCTTTTGTGTGCAGAAAAAATGCCTTTTTTCGGTCAAAATGTTGCTGTTTTTCGGTCAAATATAGATTAAGACCAAAAAAGGTCTTAAACGAAAATTCGTCACTTTTTTTCCTCTAATATATACGAAAACCACCACAAAAAAATTAAAGATCTGCATCAATAAAATAAAAAGAAAATAAACAACAACAAAAACAAAGAACTCCGTCTAATTGGTTGGTAAGAAGATCTAGCCGACCATTTCAACAAAATATTAGAAATGTGAATTGCTCTTTTGAGTTTAAACCAACATTACAATAAAGCAATAATGCATTACTGTACACAAGTGCTTAAGGCAAAATTTTGAATTGCTTTTGGAATTTAGAGTTGTTCTTTAGCTACTTTTACTGAGTACTTAAGTTGTAGGGGGGACGCTGGGAGACACGTCCCCCCATCGAGATTTAGCTTCCCCCCATCGAAATTGAGACGTCCACCCATTGAGATTTGAGCGCTGGATAATGAAACGATCAAGAGCCATCCAGAATGAATAAATCCAACAAATTTTGGCCAAATGTAATCCCAAATTTCGGGGAAGACCTTTTTTTTGGTCTTCACTTAATTTCAGGGAAAAACACTTCAATTTTTGACCTTTTTTTGTCTTCACTTGATTTCAGGGAAAAAACACTTCAATTTTTGGCGAAAATCTTTTTTTTTCGGTCTTCACCTCGTTTCGGGGAAAACACTCTTCAATTGCGGGGACGGAATTACATAATTTCTACTGAAGTTTGGTCAAGGCTGCAAAAGCGTCCCCCCATGCAAAAATTTACAATGTAAGTACTGCTTTTACTGCTATAATCACGTCTCGGTGAAAATCTTTTGTCTTCTCATTATATTATACAAGGTTGAAGAAAAGCAATAGGCCATTTAAGAAAAAAAGAACGGAGTAAGTATTTTACCAAAAAATTCTACGTTAAACGATAGTAACTATTATACAAAAAAAACTATGTTCAACGAAAATAAGGAATATTCATTCATGCATTTGTCATTTGTTTTTAAGGGTTAAATTAAACTTAGGGTTTGAATTAGGGTTACGTTAGGGGTTAGTTTTATTGTAGAGTATACATGGATTTAAGTTTGGTGTAGATTTAATAAAAATCTGATAGGTTTAGTTTTGATAGAAATTTGGTTTAGATTTAATAAAGACGTAATGAAAATTTGAGTCTTGTCAGAATTAATAAAAAAAGTAAACGAAAGAAAGATAAATCTCATTATTTAAAAAAGAAGCTCACCAAACTCTGACTGGTCAACATTTGAAAATCAAACCTTGAAATGAAGTTTGCAATGCATCTGTACATCCAAAATCAATTACTGTCTTCGTTCTCAGTAGCTCTTACTCAAAGCAGAAAAACTTGTACAACAATGTAACTTGTTTTTAATTTGATTAAAGGCCGATTGAAGGGTAGGCCGTAGTTTTATTTGATCAGTGAAATGTCTAAAAGCAATTAATTCTGGTTTCGCTATCACTTTGGCGGCCAAAAGAATTGCATATTGGATTAGACAAGATCGATTTTAGCAATGTAAAAACTCGCGGGCCATCAGTCAAGTTCCAAGTCTATTGTTGCTGTGAAGTTGCTTCAAAATTGCTGCAAATATGCGCCATAAAACCTATTGCTGTCTGGTGTTGCTGATATTAGTGCTCTACATGAGTTTTATAAAAGCAAAAGCAGATTCAAGAAAGACTGGTAGGCGAAGGCACTTTAGGCACTTGCGAAGATCGACCACTAGACGCAGTGATCCACTGAAACAAACGCCTTATTCAAATCTAAACCAAAAGAAAAGTAATTCTACTGAAGAAGAAAGTTCAACCATTAATGAAATATCTGTAACTTTAAACTCGGCCAGTCACACTCAATCAAATTTAACAGACATAACTGAAGAACTAGAACCGAGCTCACCTCCGGTTATTGTTACGGATCAGAAAAATACTGAAGCAAAGGCTTTCCGAAATACCACTAACAACAGTACCCCCAAAATGGTTAACGTATACACAGAAACAGAATCGAAAACGACAAGGTCTGAAAACACTCAAAGAGAACGAAAATACAAAACAGTCAAAATAAAGTCCGGTAAAATCAAAGGAGGAGTAACTGAGATAGAACCTGGAAAAAAGGTATTTTCCTTTTTGGGAATTCCGTACGGGCAGAGTCCAACAGGAGAGAGAAGATTCAAACCCCCCATTAAAGTTCAACCGTGGCATAACACAACGAGAAATACGCTAGAATATGGAAACTCTTGCATCCAATGGAGAGACATGTCTTTTGAAAATTATAAAAAAGGTAAACTTTTAAATGATTGTTTTAGGTTTCTATAGCGCATAGATTGGAGAAAATAATTTGACCAAGCTTTTTAATATCGGCCTATTGGAAATACTGTTCGAAATTGGTTTTATTGAAGAAATGTCAACTACTTTGGTAATAAGAGGAGCCCCAAACCTTGTACCACTATTCTTCTTATCCGCGAAAAGTGTTTGATCTTTTGGGCTCCGTACCATTGGCACCCTTGCGTTTCGTAATTTCGTGACATCAGAAAAGAATGACTTTGCAAAATTTCTTGCAGAATAAGCTGACTTTGCAAAATTTCTTGCAGAATAAGCTGATAAGGGAAATAACACCTCTTCTTTACCTCAAGCAGTAGTTCTCATTTCTTCAATAAAACCGGCCTCAAGCACTCTTTAACTATTTTATCAATTTTTTGCCTTGCAAGTTTGTTTTGTAATTATTTTTGCAATTAAGCTTTTGAATCTTTTTGATTTTTGTCCAGTATAAATCTGGCGTAGACGATTGACGAAAATTTATTTGCGGCGTAACGTGTACGATTTTTCGGCTAAAAATGGGCTATATCGCAGCCATTGCATGACGGATGTGACGTATTTCGCTATGCTGACCCGAGTTCGAACCTCAGTGTTAGTCCTCACAGAGTCGCTGAAAGAAATTCCGGCGCTAGATGCAGAACCAAAACGAAAAGACGTGCATTCTTAACCGCGCAGCTATTTTTCCCTTTAGTTTGTAGGTGAAGAATAAAAAAAGACCTCACTTAAATTTCGTTGGATATTGGTTTCATATCAACCTCCGACCTATACGGCCTCCAGATCAACATAGGCCCTTCAAAAAGTTTAGTCCAGGTTATTACTTACCTTTTTGCCTTTCATCCTATCAACAGCCCTGAGTTTTTATAGTCATTTTTTGGCCACCAGCTTACGATTAGTGTAGCAGATATTAGCTTGTAATGGATTGCGTTTTTCCTAAGTGTGTGTCCAATTTAACTGGTATACTTACCGTTTCAAAACAAAGCGAATTTAACCATAGTCACATGTAGCAACGAACAGTATACGTTTCTTCACTTGTATAATGTTTTAGGTTTTAAAGGAACAGCCATGTGGAACACGAACACCCCAGTTAGCGAAGACTGCTTGCATCTTAATGTTTGGACTCCTAGAATAAAGTCATCCAGGTCGCACAAGATGGCTGTAATGGTTTGGATTTACGGAGGAGGTTTTTACAGTGGTACCTCTTCGTTAGACGTCTACGATGGAAAATGGTTGGCTGCTTATGAGGAGGTAAGTTTTTTCACTTTTAAAAGCAACCCTAAGAAGCTTTAGACCGTGCCAGTTTGGGTTATTTGAACCACACACCCATTTTACCGAGGTTTTATTGTGCTTTAACTTGACAATAATCTACTTCTTTGTCAGTCTTTTAATAACACTAGAATGCTAAAAACGGTTTGAATAACTAGCAAAACGACGAGATGAAGCACCGATATACCAACTCTTCAAAGTGTTGAAATTTGTGTGAATGCAAGGCGCGCATAGGCAAGTTTTGCAAAGAGTGAGGCTGAACCAAGGGTAAAGCCCCACTCGTGGGGGAATTTTTGTGATTTCTTGGAAAAAATCACCAATTTTTAACGCCAATCTAAATAAATTTTACACGAACTAAAATATTCTGCATTCCATCGATAAAACCATAAAAATCCTACAGTCTGTTTTACCCTTTACGCAATCTTCAGGGGTAGAATTTTTTATTCGAATCTTCCAAAAAATTACATGACCTAGCATACTTTGACCTTTTTAAGCTGAGGCCGTTACGCTGTTTGAATTGCATGCAAATTAGTTTATAGAATCGTACCGGTAAGCTAGTAAGCTACACTGAAGCTAGGTCTTGATCAGGGTGTGAACTTTCGCACATCATAGCGTTTGCTTTGAGAAATGAAATCCGCAGGGACAACCTTGTCATAATTAAGGTATCTGATTATTAACGTTACAAAGGCATATATTGATTATAATGACACTGAAGGCAAGGCGTATGCGTCTTGCACCGTTAATGATCACAATTTGTATATTTCATGTTCAAAATCTCAGCTGAAAAACTTTTTTTTTCAACAGAAACGTTATTGCTAAATAAAATTCGCTATTTTTTCTCTGAAAAACGTGATATCTGACATTTCAAAGAAGATTTTTCTAAAATTTGTTTTGTCTCGAAAAAAGATTTTTCAGCCTATGATTAATATCGGCATTTCAAAGTACTCAATAACTTTGCACTGTTGCCAATATTACAAAAGATTATCATTGCAATAAAAAGATTAAAATATACGCACTATAAAAGTAGTAACGTCTTCTTTATTATTATTATTTTTCTTCTTCATTGACTGCCTCTCCATGAGGGTTGCGGGGACAGCAAATCGAGATTAAGCCGCCACACTTCACGGTCCTCCATCACCTCCATCATTTTGGTTGGGTAAAGTCCCGAACGATTCCATCCAAGATCCTTAATGTAATTGGTCCATCTAGTTCTAGGTCGTACAACTGGTCTTTTCCTATTTGCTGTGGCATGTAAAGTGTTCGCGGAGTTTTTTACTTTTCTATTTTTAATGGGATGATTGGAGTATTTGTTATACAATCACAAGCGTAGAATGTACCTTCTACAGTCTAATTTACTGTGACCCTTGAAATATCCTTTGCGGCAACCATCTTCAAGTCCTGTAGTATAAGGCCTTCGTTCTTTGCAAAATAGTGTGTTTAAAGGAGTTGAAAATGATGTTGATGATTGTTAAAAAGACAATTTAAATGCAATTTCAAAAGCCTGCAATTTCTTAAGACAAACAGAATTTTTTCTGATACGCTGTTAGAATTGAAACAACTTAAAAGACTTTTTTAACCTTAAAGTATATGTGCAAGAACTTACAGAATCGGAAAGGTTGGAAAAATAGAGTTCTCTATTGAGGGAGTTAGACTCCGACTCGTATGCACTGTGTCATCTTCTGACGACACAAACCTCAAATTTTTCCTAGTGTTTTCATTTGAACATAATAATACTGTAGTTGTAACCGATTGAATAGACTATGTTAATCAGATTTTTGGCAAAAATGAAAGCAGATAAGTGTTACCACACTTTTGTAATAATTAAAGCGTCTATACATTGCCTTTATGAGGTGGCATCATGCCATGTCTTTCAATTAACCAAGTTGGCTTGGCCAGGAGACAGCGAAGGGACCTTTCGATCGTCGAGTCAAGTTGCAACCTGCCGAACTGTCTATACCACACATGGTAGAGGTTTCACACTCTCCCTTTATATTGCTGAACGTCAGGCAGGAAGATGTGAATACCTATTTTTCCCCCCACCTTTGAATTGAATCGACCGAGAATCGAACCCGAGTTTACCGATTTAAAAGCAGACGCTCTTTCCACTCGACCACTGATCGGCAAGTTGACGAAAAGTGCAGTATAATGCTATGATTTCAAATTGATAGGTTTGATCTACGTTGCATCGAGTTCTTAGTCGCTTCTGGTAAGATTCTCTATAAAAACTCGGTTATTTTCTGTAGGTTGTGGTTGTTTCAATGAATTATCGAGTTGGTGCACTTGGATTTCTTTCCCTTGACCACCCCGAAATACCAGGAAATGCCGGACTGCTTGACCAACAGTTGGCTCTCAAATGGGTAAAAGAAAATATCCACAAATTTAATGGCGACCCTAATAATGTGACGTTGTTTGGTGAAAGCGCGGGAGCGGTCAGCATCGCGCTTCATATGATGTCAGAAGGATCCCAAGGACTCTTCAGGTAAATTGTCAAAGTTCAGTCATGCGAGTAAACCAGCTGGCATTTTGCTTACGTCACTCGAAGCACAGAAATGTGAGAGTATTTTCTTTTGGTTTTATTTTCGATTCTTTTGTCAGACTGGACCATCACGACAGGTGGACTGCTTGGCCCTAAAGAGAAATGAGCGTTAAGTGTCTCTCTCAAGTCTTTTCCATCGAACAGGTTATGCCGACGCATAATGGCTGATTGCAAAAGGAGTAAAGTCAGTTCTCTTTTAGTTTGTTAAAGTAAATATTTTGTATGCTATTCCAAAAAAAAGATAAACAACCAAAAATTAAAAAAAAGAATTGCAAAAAGCCAAAAAGATTGCACGCACTAAAAGTTATTGAATTATACATATTAGAAGCTACTTTATATCAAACACGCATTTATCATTTTTTGAAATTTTAAATAAATTTTAGTATAGTTTTTAAGAATTATTAACTGATTTAAAAAATTCACTCCATGTTTCATCATTATCATATTTATTAAACACTATTCTATTATATACTGCATGGAGATTGAAATTCCAGGCAGCAAAAATTTTTTTTGGGGTTTTTACCAAAAAATTAGTTTCAATTCTTGTTATTTTAGGAATGTAATTTTGCAAAGTGCTTCTGCTCTCAGTCCGTGGTCAATTCTAGACAAAGAAGAAGCAAAGCGGCGGGCAGTAAAATTAGCCAGTCTCTTTGAATGTTCAAACATGACCGACGACAATGACAGTTCAACAGGTATTTTGTTGTTCTTTATACTGTTTGGTGAATAAGTCTTTTTTTTTCTCAAAAACACTTTGCAGTTGTTGTTTCTTTTGCGCTACCCCCATTCTCCCCACAGTATGATCTTTCTTTTCAAATCAATTTTTACGAGAATTTCCCCACCTTCATCAAATTTTATGGTACGATATCGGGACTTTTAGTTTACACTGATACATATTTCAGCAAAAATACGAGTACATAGTTATAGGCATATTGATACAATACTGTGGGAAACGTTATAATTATTGAAAACCTGTTTCCAGTGTTGATAAAGTTTTGCAATAAACACTTGGGCGTCAAAAATTGTTTTGAATTCCCAAACTCTAAGCAAAGCATTTAGATTTTGAAGAATATTTTCCCATGATTGTGGCGAACTACTTTTCAATAGATCTTAAACAATAAACCATTGATGATACAAACCCCTTTTGTTACTAAATTGGGGGAAAGGGCCACATTTATTTCAACTGTTGTGCAATTGCAGATGGCATGACAGAAGAAGAACGAAAGGAATGGAATCAAATTAACTGTCTCCGTTCAGCAGATCCACAACACTTGGTTGACGTAGAAATGGCAATGGAGGCTTACGGAATTGCCAGATTTCCAAATGCGGCCGTAGTAGATGGAAATTTCCTCAAGGTGTCGCCACATGAAGCCCTAACTGAAACATTGTGGAACAAAGATGTAAATGTGTTAGCGGGATTTAACGCGAATGAAGGAAATTATTTCATTGTATACTCTTCGGTTTTGAACTACGATTTGAACGACACGAATAAAATCGATAACGAAATATTCAAAGCAGGAATTTCGGAAGCTCTAAGAAGCACAATCAACTTCGAAGACTCAAGTCGTGAAGCTCAAGAGGTTCTCGCGAAGTCAAGCCATTTTATTTACACCGGTGGTTACCGTCCTCTTCCGGTAAACTTTGGCTTAAGTGACAGTAAAAATATCCGGCTTGTACCGGGAGGGGAAAAGTTTTCACTCCATAACGATAAAAGGACCCAGATTGAAGAAAATATCCGAGCTCAAACTTTTTACCGGGACCGCTTGGACGATATGGTTGGAGATATCAATTTTGTTTGTCCCACTTTGGCTTTTCTCGACAAAATTTTGGAACGTCAAAACTCTCTCAACGTTTCCCAAACTCAAACGTTTCTTTACAAGTTTGTATACCGGAGTAGCCAAAACCCTTGGCCGGAGTGGATGGGAGTTATGCATGGATACGAAATTGAATTTGCCTTCGGGATTCCATTAAACAAGTCTTTAGGATACGATGAACTGGAACGAAACGTTAGTCGATCCGTAATGAAAATGTGGAGTACCTTCGCAAAACACGGGTGAGATTTGGTTTTTAACAATTCCGCATCTAAGTATAGCTGTAATTATTACAGCATATACAGTTATACACTGGCTCGGTGGTCAAGCGATTGCGCGTTTGCATGTGGAGCGAGAGGTTTTGAAATTTGAATCTCGGAAGGTCAAATCGTAGGCAGCACTGCAGCAGTGATGCCAAAGGCTCGTCACTTGCTGCATCATTTCTACACAAGGAGCTACTGTACGTTACTCGTAGGCGCAATGACGCGAAGATGGGCCCCGTAAACTCGTTGCAAGCTTTGGCGTAATTCAGCAACTATATTATATAATGACTAGTTGATGAAATTACTATATACTCTCTAAGCTTTTTTTAGGATTGATTTTCCTAACAAATTACGAAACACTGCATCGAGTAAAATGGTGTTGCTGCCATTTCAGCTTCACTTAAACAATAACAGTCCAAATTTAAGTACCATCTAAATTTTACTCAACACATTCAATGTTTTGCTGGTCTATACAAAGTATTAAAAACGTTGTAGACCCATAACTACATTGCAACATTTTCAAACAATCGTTTCAAAAAAAAAACCTGATAAATTCAATGATAATATTAAATTCATACATTTAGCTATAGCCATTCTCAATAAAAATTCCCTCTTTATTGGATTCCAGTTTGCCTGTAGCTTACCCAAATTTCTAAGAAGTATTAGAACTCGTTCGTGATTATGAAAAAGACACTATGCGTCTGTGTAATTAACGAAGAGCACTTTCGTGTTCTATTTGCCAGTCTTTTATCAGACTGGATCACCACAACGGGTAGACTGCTTGGCCCCAACGGAAAATTAGCGTAAAGTGCCTTTTCCAAAACCACAACGATGCATTGCCAGCTCGGAAATCGAACCAGGGGTCAGCTATCTTTCGATCACAAAACCGACGCTTGCGGCTGAGCTATCGCCGCCGCATACTATTGGGTGACTATGCTTAAAACGAGAAAACTCACGTGGACTTAATTTTCTTTCCGTTTTGCAGTTTAGATCAACTTAAAAAAGCTTTAATTATTTAAAACCTTAGATTCCTTTTTTAATAAGATTTTTAAGATCAAGTTAACAATAGATAACTTTAAAAAGCCTCTATTCATCATATTGGATTATAGCTCAAGCGAATAAGCAAGTCTTTATAATTTATTTATTTGCATTCGTATTTATAATTTTATTTATGATACGCGTTAAATTAGTGGTTTTATTGTCTATTATTAATTTAAACGACAAAAAATTAGATGCTTTTTATTCACTCATATAATAATGCATAAAATGCTTAATTAAAAATATGGTTGAAAATTGCAGTATAATTTTAAATCTATCCAAATAAACTTCTAAAAAATTGGCTGGAAATCCTCAGCGCGGCCAACTGAAGTTGTGTTATTTTGCTGTTCCCAACACAAAACTATTTAGAAACCCAAATTATGGAGATGGCTCCATCAACTGGCCACCGTACAACCAAAAGAGTAAACATATGTATGTGATTGGGGAGTTTGAAGAAGATCTCCACTCCAGGTCCTCTCTCTACTCCGGAAAATACTCCAGCCAGTTAACTCATTGTTCGTTTTGGAGAGAATATTTTCCAGATGTCCAGAACAGACTGGGTAGGCTTAGGTGTTGATAAGAACAACAAAACTTGGTTATTTTTGCTAAGCGCAATTGTGTATACAATTTTTAGCTAGCTTTAGATTTTTTTTTGATTAGTCTAGTTATAAATGTGTAATATTAACATATAATCAAGATCTGTGATATAAACAATTGATGGGTTAGTCGCTTGTGGTGGGTAAAGATTTTGATTAAGGTTTTAATTACATTTGATTGGAGATAAACTCTAACTTAAGACCGAGGTAAATGTTGAAGTTTGAAATTCTGAACACCTTTAGTTTTTACAAGCACAAAAAATTCATTGTTGCAAAACTTGAACAGCAAAATTTGATCTTTTTCATCGTTTTAAAGGATGTAAAACAAAATTTTGATTGCAATATTGTTTTAGTTTTTGAGTGCACCTTGCAAAGGTCAAAAGCGGGCTTAACCGTAGTCATGTTGATGTTTTTACAGCTGGTTTAGACGACCAAAACTGCCAGTGTCCAACGGTAAAAGGATCGACCGCTAATGGGTCTGAGTCGTTTCGAATTTCTTTATCATTTCTATACATCTTGATGGTCTTGTCTTTGCTCAAAAATGTTGGATGAAGAAGCACCGTGGAAGAAGTAATCTCTACCGAAAAACAGAACATTCGCGATTTGCATTCCGATCACAATATTGCCGTCATTTTAGGTCAATTGTATTTTTGAATCTAGGCACTTCAAAGCAATTTATTGTGACAAAATACCACACAATCAACCCTTATTAGTGATTTATACTGTAATTCGAGCTGCACCAAAAACAAACCTATCTGCAGCAATTGACCTTTAGCGTGCCAATTGTAGATTTTACGTCGTCAAAACACTCAAACGTTGAGAAACATAACTAGCAAAAACATTTTTTGCACGATTTGGCTGGGGTATTTTATCACCAAATTTTACCAAAGGTAGTGCTAGTAGGTCAAACTTAGTGTATATATAATGCAATCGCAATTATGTAACATTTGCAAGGACTCATGGATATAACAAAATAAACACGCTTTTTAGCTCAATTCTACAAAATTGGATAGGCTACATAAAAATCATTTAACATTTTCTCAACCGAACTCAAAATATGAGGAGGATAGAAATTTGCTCTTCTTCTCTGATTAAAAAGGCCTAATTCTGTGAGTGTTTAATGAGGGAACAAATTCTTTGAAAATAAGTTTTAGTTTAGAACTTAAAAGATCTGAAATGACATCACCTTACTAATACTTGAAACAATTTTTGTGTAACTTTTCATCAACTATAGGGCAAAAACTAATCATAAAAAAGTATAAAGTGGTTTTTGTGCCACCAATAACAACGAAAAACTCAAACATTAATTTGCAACAATATTGTTTGCAGCTATGCGCGCAACCAGGATTTTTTTAAAGGAAAGGGGGGTTTGAACCAGAAGTTTAAAAAAATTTTGTTCAAAAAATGTCTCATTTATTGTACTGGGCGGCGTGCTGAGCAAACTGGTGTATCTCAAGCATATAACAAACGGGAGTTTGGAGGAATATCTCCCAGCCGCCGGAGGCCATGGGTGAAACCCCAGCCGCTTGGAAATTTTTGTGATTTTTCGGCAAAGAATAGCTATTTTATTTCTATTTGGATCACATTTTGCACGTTTTTAGAAGCATTTGAAAGAACTAGATTGCAAAAATTTGGAAGTGATTTAAAACATATAACTTGCTTAGCCTTCATCCCCCCCTTACTAACAGGTCAAGTCCAAAGCACGATTAAACGTAATTAAACATTTGTAGTTTTGGGTGAAATGTTCTAAGTGACTTGGCTAAGGAGGGACCAAAGTTTCTTTTGCTCTCCCCCTGGTTGCGCCATTGGTTGTAACGAATCCTTTCATCATTTATTTTCGACAGCGTATTATGAATTAAGCAGGATTTGCTAAGATTGATGTGTTGTAGGTCATTGCTAGTTGATGTTTTAGCTTGCCTCTGGCGTTTTAAGTCAAATAGTGTTGATATCGTGTTGAGTGATTGATTGACATACTGTAATAAACGTAAACCTTTTTTGCGCGATTTTCATGCATGTTTTGATTTTGCTTGTGTTAAGTGTTCTTCAATTAACCTTTCAGAGCGTATTGGGTTTGGGATAAAATAAAAAAAAACTCTCATATTAGGAAATTGTTTCCTTTAACAAGCCTAAATTTTCAAAAAAATTTGGGCGAATTAAAAAAATGAATATGGCCCTGTAAGTGATTACGTGACTTAGGAATTAATTATGAATACTCTAATCTCATCAAATGCTGGTGTAATAATAGGTTAATAGCTGTACGAAGCGGATTATGCTCAATTACTAGCCAAAAAATTAATTAGGTTTTAAAAGTGTGTAGTGAAGTAAATCGTTTAACCATTTACTGTGCGTAAATAGCCCTGTATCAACATAAAATTCCTCAACTGCTTGATTTTTTTGCAATTTCAAATGCTTTGTGGTTTGGATTTTGTCGGCTCTTGCACGTTCTAAGGACTTGATGCTTTTTTTTTTTTAATTTGATGCCATGAAGTTATAAAATGTCGGTATTTATAATGATGACATCGTGCAGATTATGCTCATAAATAATTTGGAAACAAATCCACGATTGCAAGAAAATGCATGAATGATTTTCGGCAAGAACTTTTCTTGCAATCATTGGCTGTGATGAGAGAAAGAATTTAGAGTCACGAGGTAAACAGCTAGTGGGGGCCCATTTGCACAGAGTGAAGACCAAAAACCAAAATCAAAAACAGTCTTTGTCGTCGGGCCTCCCAAAATTCAAGTACTTCCCTGTTGATGTATCACTGGCAGTTCATTTCTTCTGCAGTCACAAACACTAACAGTCGTTTGTTGTAATTCAGCTACTATAGCTGATTTCTTGTGTGAATCTGATATTCAATGATCAGCAATATGGCTACAGACGTTTTTTGTGCAGTGCATTTTAATTTTTGTTACGGTACTTGTTTCTGCATTTACTTGTTATATATAAGATAAAGTCGTGACTCTAACGATATAATTCTCCTCAAACAACTTTTTCAGTAATGACATTTGTGACTTGTGTTCATTCCTGCAGGGAAGCAGTCTTTGGAGCAGTCATTTTGTTGCTTCATTAGCAATACCGTACGCGCTACTGAAACAGTAGACTAGGATTTGAATCCTGGCCTGGTCAAACCAAAGGCTATGACATTAGTACTCATAAGTTTCGTGCTTGATGTATGGCATTAAAATAGGACGTGTGAAGCCTACTGCAGAGTTAAAAGTCGGGCCGGGCTTTTCGGGCCGGGTTCGGGCCGGGTTCAGTCCGAAAGTTGACAAAAATTTCGGGCTTAGTTTGGCCCTGAGACGTACTTTTTGTCTTAGGTGCACACAAATATAATTGAAATAACTTGGCAATATTGCTGAATTTTTCAAACGTAACTTAACTTTCGAGTTTTTTCGGGCATGATTTTGGATTCAAATTAGTTTTCGGGTTCGGGCCGGGTTCGGGCCTGAATTAGTCGGCCCGTTTACAACTTTGCTCCACTGTGTGTGGTAGACAGGTGGGCAGGTGGCCACTTGACTGGAAGTCTAAGGTCCCTTCAAGACAAAAGATAACTGCATTACGTTGTAGGAACAATATGGTTCTCATTTTGACTGTGTTCTTTGGGGATACAAGCATCAGTATTTAATTGCAGTTAAATTGATGGTTTAAGTCTTGCTAATTTTTACCTATTTTCATTTTAGTGTACCGTAAATTGGAATAACTCAATATTGTTATTAAGTATTAATATGAGATTCACAAAAGTTTATATACAATAATTGGAATAAGAATCTTGAACACTACTGATTTTGATTGTCTCAAAAAAAAAAAAAAAAAAGAGAAAATAAAAAAAAGAGAAAAAAAAGAGAAGAAAAAATAGAAAAAAAAAGAGAAAAAAAAAGAAAAATTGCCTAAGTTTTTTATCGCTAGCGACGCAAATTTGTAGAAGATTCTAAGATATTATTAAAAAAATTAATTAGGCAAAATAGAAGTGAAAATAAAAGTCACAGATACCCCATATGCTGAAGCAAGGCCGTAGACGGTGAAATGGGGTAAAAGTACCCAGGCCTGGCAATTTTTTGGAAACCTACCAAAATTTAGAGACCCAAACGGCCTCAACGTACAGCTCAACAAGAACCAAACTCAAAGTCAATTAGAAGCGTAGAGATCTCTTTTTTTTCGTTTCTGACTGGGGAAACATGTTATACTCTTCCTACGAATCACGCTCTTCGTACGAATAAAAACATGCCATTCCATACAGCACACGTTGTGCCCCAGGAGACCTTTATTTAAAACCGGATAAAAACTTTTTTAGTGTTCAGCGAAAATTTCTAAGAAAATTAGGTCCGAATTCTGAATTTTTTTGATGGCCCTTCTTGGGTGCTGGTTCGTATTTCATGCCGGTTATTTGGCAACGCGGCCGAATGGGCAAAGGTGTCGTTTTTACGACGATCCTGATCACATGATTTTCGCTTCACCCACATGCTGGTCGCGTTGTTGCTTATGGATAGGACTCTTTACAATGATTATCTCTGCTTGATGGCTTTGAACAAGCAGCAAATTGAGTGGACAAGAATTTGAAGATATCCATTAAAACATTGGATCACAGGAAACTTTTAAGCAGGTGCAGTTACTGCAATGGAAAGTGTGCGGATCGTCCAACAGTTAGCTTCTGACGCTGTCCGGTGACAGGAGAATAAATATGTACTACAATAACTGCAATTACTTTTAGGCTCAAAACTTTGCTCTACGGCCCAGCGATGACGTTGCCCGAGTCGTCAAAATTTTTTTCCATATTGGAATTCAAGCTCATCTGCGTAGACGAGATATTCAAGTCGTGTAAGTTAATTTGTGGCAGTTTTTTATAAAAATCTTAGCCTTGGGCTACTTTGAGCCATAAAAAGTTTAAGTGTTAGTAAATGCTTTAAGTCACAAACAAAAAATGCAGCAAAATTTTGTGAAATTTTCTCTAAGATTGGGTAGAAGTTGGCATCCACAATAGAGTTATCTGTAAGAGCAGTTGTATAGCGTTTTGAGATTAAAATCCAATTTGCTAGATCAATGCTAATGCATTCTATAGATAAAAAGCAAACTTATCGATTTATCTCCAAGCTATAATTTGATAGAACTTTATTTAGCTACAAAAGAATTAGAAGTAAAATTTCTGTTTTGAATAAGCCTAAACCTTAAAGTAAGAAAGTGATTTTTTTAATACATAAAAGTTTTGTGGAATAGCAGAAAACAGCCAAAAAATGCATACCAATTTAAATAGCATCAACTCTGAATTTTGTTCTAATCCTTTTTTGCAAACCAATTAAAATCCTCTATGTTGGATGATTTATATAATTTCTAATCAAGCAAATTTATGTACAGTTTTTTAAAAAAGTTCTTCAAAAATATTTTGAAACTTTCTTCACCGAATTCAAATTTTCAAAGTCATATAATACCAGATCATCATTTCAACCGTTAATGTTACCTTACTATTCCACAAATAGAGTACAAAGTTGATCAAATTTCAAGGGACAAAATTATGAAAGTCTTGTCCTTATTCTTTAAACAACTATCGTATCCTAAATGTATTAAAGAACAGAAACGACGGACATTCAAAATTACGATCTACTACTAACAGCACTATATTTACGACATTACGAATTTTTATATTGTTGTCTCAACTAAGAAGAATAAGACTCCTAAGTTCATTTTACATAAACATGCACCAATAAAATTGGAAAAATAATATTGACTTCAAGCATCTTTCTCGTGTATTATTTATTTCAGGAATCATTTGACTTGAAAACTTCGCATCCTTTCACGATTCCTTGTTCCACTGTTTTTTTGTTTTTTTTTTCTTCTGCTCATTGGAAATGGTGAATTTTGTTTCACTTGGTGCGTTTTTTGTGATGTTAACTAAACAAATAAATTCTGCTCTGTTGTTCTAATTCGTGTCTTTGTTTTCGTCTAAAACTCTCCAATTAACGTCCCGTATCAACCGCCTATGTAATTTAGGTCGGAACTAATCAAACGGTAGACAAAATTTTTTGGTGAAATTTTATCTTCCAAAAAATTTGCCTTTTTTGGAATTATTGTAAAGAGCATATTTGAAATGCCCATCATGCATTAGTGCTAAAAGTCGACCATGACGTTAGTACGATGACGTCATACACGCAAAATAATTAAAAAAAACATTGGTTAAAAATGCGCCCCAATGACTTTAAAATAAGGAATTCGATAGAAGCGCATTCACTTTTCTGGGAAAAATATTAGTGGTAGAAATATCCTGCGTAGATTGGCTTAGTGAGATCAACTAGATTATTAAATCATTTCATTGTTGTAGTTTATGATGTTTTGATGAACTGAAATATTCCCTGCTGTTTGCGAAGAATATTTTTAATAGGTTCAACTTAAATGAGGCACAAGAAAAGAAATCAAAAAAAATTGATAATACTCACAACATTCAGCAAAAAAAGCGACTACAGCAACTGCATAATTTATGTTTTCATTTATATGGCTTCTCTTGTTAAAACCATACGTGACATTATTCAAAAAATTATTTTGACTTTTTCGTGCAGAAATAGTTACGTTAGAAAACAGGCTTTTTGCTTCTTGATGTTCAATTAAAGATAAGAGCATTGATCGACCTTAATGGAGCTTTTCTTAATTGAAAAATTATCAGTAGATACGTTAGTTTGGCTGTTTAAATCTGGTGATATTTCAACTTCATTCCTTTTTCTTTTATGGCTATCATGAAAGACTTTGATCTTAAATTGATAAAAATCAATTTGTCTCTGCGTTGACAAATTGGTTGCAAGAATCACTCATAATGATTCAATTTTTCCTTTGCTGCTTCTTAATTATGTTTACAGATGCAAATTAAGTGACCTTTTTTAAGTAAAGCATCATTACATTATTTAAATTAAAATCGATATTTGAAACAATAAATCGATAGATTTAAATGATTTACAATAGTTCAATCTTCATTCTACTATTAATTTTTGAGACATCTAAAAAATTTGATCTTGAATTTTGAAGTTGTCTCGGAAAGTTTTTGAAACCGTTCACTTTTTTTTAAACTAAACTGATTCTGTTTTTGAAATATACAGTGATTCATGATATTTCAGCCAATCAAACTAGTCTACAATTTCGTTTGTTTGTGAAAGCAATTACCGTATTTACTCGTTTTACCGCCCGATCTTGATTAAGGGCCCGTTTGAATAGCCGCCCGTGTGAGCAGAACAAAAAAATAAATAAGGGCCCGTGCTTTAATACCCGCCCGGTGCAAAAGCTGATTTTTCAGTGGTAGAGAACAATAGAAAATAAGAAGCTGCTAAGAAACGCTTGTGTCACAACGCTGTTGAATTTTAAGCGCTAGTAGACAACAGTCACGCCTTAGACGTCCAATTGCATAACAGATAGCATTGATAACGTTTTGGTGTTGATGTTCATAAGGATGATGGTGTTGATGTTCATGAGGATGATGGTGTTGATTTGTGTTTGACGTGAATAATAATATGGAGAAAGATTAAATGTCGTGAAATATTTGTCTTCAACGATAATTTTTGTGGTAATTTTACTTTGAAAATAACAAGCGCCCGTGCTTAAATAAACGCCCGTTTGAATAGGGGCCCGGCAGTGAGTAAGGTTGAAAAAAATAAGGGCCCGGGCTACAAAACGAGTAAATACGGTACTATAAATAACTCAAGTAGTGATGCACCCAAGGCGTGCCTGAGCGGTCAGCCTATACCTTTGCTAAGTCATTAATCTTATAGAATTTTACTCAAAGAGCTTTGCTCCTAGACCCTTATGGTTTCCAGAGACTGGAGGCCCGGCACCCAGACCCCCGTCAGTGATACGCTTCAAATTCATCAGTGTTTCGACATTTTTTGAATACATTTTTTGACACAGAAAAACTATATACGTTTTCCGAAAAAACGTAGTGTAGTTGTACACCAAGCATTTCAAACAAAAAATTTCTGAAGTTCTTCTGTTGTTCTATAGGCTAGCTTCAAAGCAGTTATAGCCTAGGCTAGCTTCAGTTAGCCTAGAACTCCAGAACAACTTCAGAAATTTTTTATATACCTTTGTAGTTTTTCTTTCCCAAAATCCTGGTTGCGCGCCTAAAATCAAGTAAATAAAAACATCCATTATTATGTGCTTATGTTTTTTAATCAAGGGATAACATAATATCAGAGTAGCGTAGAGATAGCATATAAAGTTTCCAAGAGAAACGACTGAGGTTTCAAGAAACCATTATAAACAAGCCGTTACAGGCACAGTTGGATTAACGACCTGTCAGATTGCAGCGTTCCCAAAAACAGTAAATTTTATTAATTTACAATAACTTAACTTCCAACCTAACATCGCGACAAAACAGTAAATTTTATTAATTTACAATAACTTAACTTCCAATCTAACATCGCGACAAACGTACTGAAGTTCTTTTTTAGGTCTTTCCTTTTTTTTAAGAACCTAGATGTTTTTCCAGAGTCTATCAGCTATCAGATCAACTGATATTTCACATCACGATATTCATTTATTTATTTATTTTAATTCTCTATAGTTTGTCACATTTTTCAAAACAATAAAAATCCGCCGAAAACAAAAAAAAATGTAGTAACTATAACAAAAGTGTAGTCACTACAAAAAATGGATATATTCCATCATTTTTGGTCATTTTACACTCATTGCATGAAGCGTAAGAATAAGATCAGTTGAGGTCACTAACAGGCCAAAATATTTTCAACATTGTTGCTGTTGTATAGTGGCATAATTATCCTCCTGTCACAGGGCAGCATCGAACGCTAAATATTGGATGATCATCGCGCTTGTCATTGAGATAACTAGTTTGTGTTTGGAGGAATCCGCATTTGAATTTGTATTAAGAAATTTAGCAATTGGCATATAGAAGTCACAAACCAAGTCTTCAAACCCGCTGCAAGACCTGACGCGAAGCTTAAAGGTTAAAAATGACGTTACCAATAAATTGGGCAGAAAGAGTAAAGTTGCTCGAAAGGGACTGCGAAACCTGTTTTTCGGTACTGTAATAAGACCTGTGCAGGTTGTTAATGACGTCATTTTTTGTCGTTTTGCTTTGCATCCGATGTAAACGAGACTTGATGAACTCAGAAAATTGAGCGGCGGTAATAAACACATATCTTGAAAAATAAATTAACGAAACACACGAAGCATATATTGATAAATCTCTTCGTCATTTGTACTGTGTAATTAACCATACTGTAACTGGTCAACGGAGTTGATTGGAAATGATGGAAGACCGTGCAACGTAGCATCCAAATCCTTCCCTGCTGCCCTAACGGAAACAAGTCAAAAAACATAAATGAATATGATGACGTAGCAATTAATGGGCTTAACACAGTATTGGGATTTGCGCTAAGATTCCAATTTCATGACAAACTTTGAGTAAGTTTGGCAATAACAGTAGTTTGTCTTAAATACTCCAAACAAATTCTTGGCCTTGAATGTTAGTAGCTTAAGAGCAAAGATGTTTATTGATCAAGCATCAGTAATGAAACCACAATAAACAATCGTACATTATAACTAGTGATGCGTAAGGCTAAAGAAAGCTAGATTTTTCTAGAGGCTGGAAAGACGCAATACACCGGAATAAAGCAAGCGCAAGTATAAGGATTGAGAAAGTTGTCTCTGGCGTGCTAAAGTTTGATGGAAGGGAGGAAGAGAGAGTTAAGTGAAGAAATACATCTTCTCTTCTTCTTCTTTGTCTTGACTTTCTTTTCCTTTGTTCTCTTTCTGTCGCCTTTGAGGTGGCTCGGAACGAAATACGAGACGTTTTCCAGTCTAAAAAAATTTTTTATTTGATAGAGGTGCAGCTGGTCGGCTATTTTATCCAGGAGAACCACGGAAAGGCAACTTAGGTTGTTTACAGGCTAGAGTAGTTTTGTAAGCGACTAAAAATTTGTCCAAAAACATTTAATCAAGAAAAAAAATTGCCTCAAGAGATATTTAGGATGGTCTGTGACGTAAAAATTAGGCATTTTGGGCTTCCTGCAATAAGTTTTTGAGCACAAAACTATGTTGAAATAATGAGAGTGAATATTTTGCTGGAAAAACGTGAAAATCTTTTAAAAAAAGCCAAAATGAGGAATAGCCATCGGCGCATTTTTTATTTGCTTTTTAAGATTTTAATTTGTGGTTACAATAAGAATTTGAATTAGGGATTAGATTTCAGGCGGAATTAATAAAAAAGCAAATAGAAATTTCCGATGAAATCAAGCCTTCCTAAAACGATACCGGTAACTAAGTGACGTGTACTCATGCAATGACTACAAATGTTATATAACTTAATGATGTTTACTATGCATTGCAGTTATACCCACGCAGAAAAAACGTATACAGTGAAAATTGTCTCCTAAACATCTCCAGCTGCTATGAGTTCATTAATCAACTCATAATATTTATTTGTGGTTATTAAGCGTTGGAATGTGGTTTAAAAAAGAGATCAAATCTTAAATTCTGTTTATAGATGTTACTGATTAGAAAATTTACGCGTTTACTACATGAATAATTAATTTACCAAAAAGCGCACACCCTTGGATCAAATAGTGTCTTTAAAAATAGAACATGAAAAATTTGGATATTTTGAATGTTTCAAGTCGTTTTATTCCTATTTTTGCTGGCATTTTGCCAAATTTTTTTATACACAATAGTAAATAACCATTTAGTTCTTCGTACAGTTATTTTTTAAGACTTTTACTTTCTGATTATAATCCAATAATCACTCAGATTTTGGAAACTCATATTTTGTCTGGTTTTTAGTTCTTGGTATTCCAAACAGATGCAGCTGCTTCTTAATAAATGGAAAAAAGCATACAAGCGGACACTTTCTAAAATACTTGGCACTGGGTTTCACATGCGTTTTTCTCTTGTTCATGTTAACTCAAGAGCAAAACCTAGTGGCCAAACATTTACTACGACAGAGACTATTATGTATAATTCTCGCCTAGCTCTTTGTTATTATTTACCTTTTTTTCCTAGCGTTACAGATTTCGTGGACTTCTATCATTTTTCAGTTGCCTTTGCTGAGGAAAAAAAAAGTAGCAAATTCTGTCCAAAAGCAATCAACAAGTCGACCAAGAGGCATAAAATAAAAAAAATTCTGCACCTTTTTCTTTGGATCTGCTTTAGCCCTTTCCAGAGCTTTCCGGACTCTTTCCTCTTGATGTGCTCTCTGTGCTGCCAACTTCTCCTCACGGAGTCGCATTCTCCGCTCCTTCTCCTTGGCCTTCTCCGCAGCTTCCACTAGGTCAGGAGGCATGGACTCGATGTTTTCAAACAACTCCTCTAGTTTATTTTCAATATTAGTCAACATTTGCAGAGTACTGATATTCGCTTCGTTATCTCCAATGCAAGCCCTACGAAATACAAAACAAAATTTTTAACTAAATTGATAGTTATAACAACATCTTTATTGACCAAATTGTGTTGGCCAGGATACAGCAAAGGAACCGTTCGACTTTCGAGACACGCAGCCTCAGTCTGCCCACCTGTCTACTGCACGCGGTGAAGTCTTCTCACTGTCAATTTGAATGCTGTGAACGTCAGTAAAGCAGGGAAGCTGTAAATGCCAATTTTTTTAGCTCTTGTTTTGACCCGATCGGGATCGAAACCAAATTTAATCGGCAGCGTGGCTGTGACGGTAAAGACGTCATTCTTACGACGAACCTGATCGTATGATCTTGATTCAACCCACATCCTGGTCACGTTGTTGAGTCTTTGGAAAAGTCGCTTTTTGCTGATCTCTGCTTGGTGGCTTCGAACAAACGGAAAGCAGTCAGCTCCAAAGCGGGTGAGAAATCGTCCAAAATAAAAGCGGCGCCGTCGCTTCCTTATGAGTGGAGGATGAATGTGGGTCAATCCAAAACCGATCAGTGGTCGAGTGGATTGAGCGTCTGTCACTAAAACGGTAGAATCGGGTTTGATTCCTGATCGGGTTAAACCAAAGACTATAAAAATTGGTATTCACAGCTTCCCTTCTTGACGTTCAGCAATTAAAGGGACAGTGTGAAGCTTCTACCGTGTGTGATAGACAGATAGGCGCCTTGACTCGAAAAACGAAAGATCCCTTCGCTGTCTCTTGACCAAGGCAGCTTGGTGAAGAGACAGCGAAGGGAATGTAAATAAAAAACGTAATAACAATTACAAAATATAAAGGTGACAATATCCAGTTTTGCACACCATTTAAAGAGAGGGATCCCTATCACTAAACAAGCGGTTCACTGATGGGCACCCATAAGTAGGCTCTTACGACCGGCTAAATAAGTGTCAGGAATGTGTTTTTCAAGAAATGGAGGAGTCAATACCAATTTTCTACCTAGTTAAACGGATCGATCAAGGTAACAATGTTTCCCCAAAACTAATTTAATCCGGTTTCTTCCAGCCACAAAAGCGCATTAAACCAGATCCTACCAGTTATTTTACCTGTAAACTTCTTCAACTTTTTTGTTGAGCTGTTTTAGTTTCTTGTCCTGATCTTCTGCTTTGAATTCACCGAATGAAAACATCTTGCATTTCAATTCCAAGTCATCAGCTTTCTCCTCCTCTCTACGTATGGTTCCTTTCAGGAGAGAAATCTGACTTTTCAAGGTATTGGTTTCACGACTCCTGATAAAATGGTAGTTATAGGTGTTAAACAATCCGGATTTTCACAAAAAGATGTGCCTAGTAGCCTACACTCATTCAGGGTACAGAGACTTTAAGACACAATCAGAACTATAATTACCAAGCCTAAGGCAATCATTGCTTGTGAACATAATAAGGACTGCACAGGTACGTGCGTGAACGTAAGGAAAAACAATGCTAAATATGATAAACATAAAGCCCAATTCTATCCGTGAATGGCAACTGGAAACAAAACCAAAACTTTGCAAAAACGTACCAAGCAAACATTTGATTCGGCAAGCAAACATAATAAATTCTCCAGGTGTTTTGATTTTTTAGGCTCCTTTATCTTTTCTGGTCCTTTTTTTTGAAAAACGAACCAAAAATGTTCCAGAAAATTAGATAACGGTATCTAAAAAAGTAGGCCACGAATGATAAATCTGTTTTACATCTCTGTTTAAGAGCTCACATTTTATCCTGGGTGTGTCGAATTGTTTGTTTCAACTCTTCCATGGCTTCTTCAGTTTCCTGGCTGTTGGTGATGAGCGAGAGGTTCTGCTCCTCCAACTCCTGGAAAATGTTGAGGAGTTGGCTCGGATCAGTGAAGTAAAGCTCAGGCTCCTATAGAAATAAATACGTAATGTTATGACTCAACCTTTTTTACAAGAGGTTTTGCAATGGTGTTGATGCAAAACTTGAACATTATTTCGTCAACTATTGGCTATTGTATCACAAAAGCTCGTATCACGAATATTATTGTTGTATAAAAGTCTTCATAACAACCGTGATATCTTTTATTATGGCAAAATGGTGTTGATTTTTTCATGAACAGTTCAACATCCTTGCAAATACTCGTGTAAGTAGGTATAAACTTATGCGTGGTATACCATTAGCGTACTATCATTAGAGCCCTCAAAGCGAGTCGTTTGTCTGTTTTACTTCTGTTTCTTGATTTAACTCCAACTTGAACGCTGATTAATGCAGGAGTTAGGACTTTTTTTGCGCAACTAGTTTGATAAGAGACGGTTTGACGCACGCCCATTCAGCCCCCCACCTAAGCTGCTGTAGGTCGAAATAAACTGGTGTGATGCTGCCCAATAAGCACACAGCTGGAGTTATTTTTTCGCAGTAGAATTTTCTATCAAATGGCCGAATCTGAAGTTATTTTTTCCATTGCAAGCAATACTTTATGCCTTTATGCAAAAATCTTGTTAAGTTTTGTAGCAATTTTAACTGAAGTAGGTGAAATGGTTTCTGTCAGTCATCAAAAATTTAGGTCATTGACTGTTTTAAAACCCAAGCTCAAAGTAGCTCAGCTGTTTTATCATCAAGCTGATCAACTAAAAAAAAGCTATGAAGCTGGTTCCTTAGCTATTTTGAAATTGATCAACAAAATATATTGCAAGTTAGATGATCTCGAGTCACGACCTCATTGCAAGTCAAATACCAAATTAGGTATCTACCACGAGTCACATATCAAGTCATGGCATTAAATTGAGATTTGTTTTACATTAAAATTTGCCAAACTGAGTCATGTCTTAATCTTGATCGAACAAGATCTTTTACGGTCTTGGTTCGAAAAAAAAAAAAAAAACAACTAGCATTCAAAATCAATACCTCATCGCTATCTTCTTCTTCGAAAGTTACGTCAGCAGATCGAACACTTTCAGAGTCGGTAACACTCTTCGGCGTCACCAACTGCCGTCGCGTACTCGCGCTTTTCCACGATGTACCTTTGCTACGATAAGTCTGCGAAGATCCCAGCCTGGCCGATGTGCGGCTGTCCATGTCTGTGAATTAACAGTTGAATTTTATTGGCAGAACAACTCGCAATAAAATATGGTGCATCAAGGAATGTTTTAAATGTAGAATAAAACAAAAGAAATTATGCAATGACAACAATACACCAGGAGTATGGATCTTCTATTGTTAACTCGTACGAGTATGAACAAGGCACTCTGGGTCTTCTAACTACCGGTACACTAAAAACAGCACCTTTTTGATTTTGCAGAATCAAAAAAATTTTTTTACACTGCGGGACTTTATTTTCCAGAACTTAAAAACGATAGTTTCATAGGCAGTAAGCTCGGGTTCCACCAATGTCATTTTAATTAACTCGCCTTTTTGAAAGTTAGAGCAATCAATTGTTTAGTGTGCATTATTTTTACTTCAATTCAAGTCGAGGCAATTTAAGTAACAAATCAAAATTTAAGTGCGTTTCTTACATCTCAGACATCAGTTCTAAATGTAAGTTCAAAACTCTAATACTAACTATACACTAAATCTAACTTGAAGTCAATGGACTGTTAAGCAATATCCCATTGCGAAAGCATCTCAAAGCACTTGCTTTTTCCCCTATTTCTTCCGGTGGAAATAAGAAAGTTGTCTACGGCGTGATGTAAAAGTTGACCGATACGTACCAATTAGCAGTGTTCACCAAAAGGTGATCTGAGCATTGCCCATTCTTTAATGGCGTGGACTGTGGAATTTTCCACTTCCCTACCTAATTCTATAGCGCGTCATTGTCATTTCATGGTGTTCCGTTGACGATACTGTCATCAAAACAAAAGAGTTTCATACTTTCAACTAACCACACAAGTGACTTCGATTTTTGTAGGATGTGCCTGACATTCGGAAAACTGATTATCAATCAAAATAACTTTTAACAAGTTTTAACACTGTAATGAAGATAAAATAAATTTTTCTCCTACCTCTTCTACTTGATGAAGAACTAGGGGCTTTCTTTTCAGTTTTTTCGTGCATGGCTTGCTGAAATTGAACGCAAATAACGTAAAAAGCATTAGGAGATGGAATCAGCACATAATTACTTAAGCTATTAATTTATTTTTCTCTTTGTGATTCAGAACTTTATTTCTTTATTTACTATTTTGGTTTTGTTGCAAAAAAGAGTATCTAAAAATTGTGCGTAAATATTTTTTCTTAACGTAGGTCCAACACTTGGCGTTAACGTAAGTGGCAATGGGGTCATCATTTCTTTAAACAGAGCGGAAATGCCTCTGCTCTCCCAAGTTCTCAAACAATTTGCTGGGATACCATAGAGTGACATACTGTTGTACGGAGCGAATCCACAGGAAAAACCAACCAGGGTAACCAGGCAAGTGAATTAGGTTTTTGTAGGAAGTTTCTTTTGAAGAATACTAACATTGTACCATAGCAGGTTTGAAAAGCTTTAAAAATAGCCAGCAATTTCAACTAACTTTACAATCATATCGATCCTCGTGCTATACTACTAATACCAATGCTAATAAATACTCGAAAATAGATTTAATAAAAATAAGGTCAACACCTACCATCGCTTCCTTCTTTAAACGTTGCCTTTCTTTCCTCTTCTTCATTTTCTCTTCTTTCCAGTCATTTGGGGTTAGTTTTTCAAGAAAATGTTTGTACAAAATGTATTCCTAAAATAAATATATACAAATAAAAAAGAAATGGCTGACCACTAAACACCCAAAGCCTAAAAATTCTCGAAATTTAACTCGACAAACAAGAAAACAACAACACTTCAACTTAAAGCTTTAAGATTCACCAATTTTTTCCACGTACCGACAAAGTCTAACAAGGCAAGGCCTTCATAAAAAAAAAGAATTCTAACGAAACAAGGTCCTCCATGGAACTTGCTTTTCAGTACCCGTACTAAAAAACAGGTCTTTGGAAGGTTAGAAAGAAAGCATAAGAAACGAAAACGGTAAAGTGGTGCAATTTGTGCCTATAAGAACGCTCTAAGTCCATATTTTCATTGATGTACTCGTATTATCATATTGACCCTGTAGCACAGCAGGTTTTAACGATGGTAATCTCTGTGACATTCAATCTCACATCACGTTATTCAGCACTTTTTTAAACACAAATATCGACCGAAAATTATACTAACATTTTCAGGTACGGTACTCTAACACAGTGCTCCGCAACCTTTTTTAACTTGCAGCACATCGCAACAAACAACGTTAGTAAAAACACAAAAAAAGGAAAAAACGATGTGAATTTATTCTCGTCCATCAATGAGAAATTTAATGGCAAGCCCACCAAACCTGCGAAAATTTGTGGAAAACCCGCAGAAAAATCTTGAAGACCTTTTTTGTTTTGTTTTTGGAGATCACCCCAAGATACGTAGAAATTGACGGTTTTCCGGTCTGAAAACCTTTTTTTTTGAAATCACCGCAAGACTCGCAGGAAGTTGTGATCCAGCAAGAAGATGGAGGTACATTAAACGTCTTTCATTTGGCAAGGGGTAAACAAGACAAAAGAGGATAAGAACCCCTGGTTTATTATTTTTGATTACCAATAGTGATGAAAAGCTTTGCTCTCACATATAAGTTGTGCAAAATTGGGGCTTGTTACGTCACAAACAGTAGGTAGATAAACGCTCACATTTGCAAAAAGATAAAACCATTTTTGTTAGTTTGCTAGAAAAATTACAAATACTCAGCGGCACTCCTGCTATGGTCTCGCGACACTCCAGCGTGCCGCAACACACCGGTTGCAGAGCACCGCTCTAATACAAGACAATAACGTAACATACTTACTTTAAGTTGTTCTTCGTGCTTTGAAATATCACTCTTAATAGCAGTTACGATAGCGTTGTTACGTTTAATTTCGGCAACTTTTTCCAATTTCAATTTCGTTTCTGCTTCAGCTCTGCAAAGTATAAGAGATGTAGTGATTCAAAAAATCAAACAAATTTGTAGCAATGTAGGTATACATTAGTTTAAAAGAAACTCATTTGACTTGCTTTTAAAATACGTCCAACGCGGCCCTTAAACAAGTCAGTTCTTTTTTGAAGTTGAGTTTTTAGCTCTTCAGAGATAAAATGGTAGAAAAAATTTATTAGAGCTAGTCAATCTGAATAGTGTTGTCATCAAAGTTTTGAGAATCTATTTTTTAGTGTTAGAGACTGCATGAAGGCTGAGATGCTATGATGCGATCTGCAGCCTCTTTTTCCGCTCCACATTCGCAAGGTGCATTTGTTTCTTCAAAGTTCATCCGAGATCTAGACAATTGGGCTTCACCCAAACTGAAACACATTCACAAAGTGCCATTAGAAATTTCTTGGAAATAGAATGAAGTGTACAGCAAAATTAAGACGATAACATGTAAAGTGAATAACAAATTTTGAAAAGGTACATTTTTATCGCTTCGACTGAATTTTTATCATTTTCTTTAAGGAATTCATCAAACATGGCCGCATCTTCTTCCAAGAATCGCTCCGCCCTCTCCAACTTTCTCTCTTCTGCCAGAGCAAGATCCTCCAGCTTCTTCATCTCATCTCGTTTGACTCGAAGTGAATATTGAACCAGAAACATCTCTCTCTTCTTGCTGACGTACTCAGCAAGATCCTCCTTCTCAACATTGCGATCTATAAAATACAAAACCGTGGTGGAGAGGGTAAAGGCGTCGTTTTACGACTACCCTGCACCATAAGAGTTCAAACCGCACCCTGGTGCTTCCTTGAATAGGACACCTCACGATGATATCCCTGCTTGGAGGCTTCAAACAAGCAGCAAAAATTAGAAAAAATCGACATGAATCACTGAAAACTCCAAATCCGGTGTGGATTCTTTCAAGCACGAAGTAGTGATCTCAATGAAAAATTTGCAGATCGTCCAATAACTAGTGTCTGATGCTGCCCGGTGACAGGAAGATAAAGACACACAACAACCTAAATTTTATTTGAAAACAGGAACCGCTTTGAATTCTTCCAAATGGGATGATGGAAGTGATGAGATACTGTACTGTGATGAATTGTGGCACTCAATCTGCAATGCACAGAGCTGGACAGCGCTGTTTTGAGTTTTTAGCTCTCATCAGCAGCCCTCAGCATATCTAACCAAAGTTATTACCCAGATGGACAACACTCTTGGCCAAACTGGACAAACCTTAAGAACTTGCACAGTGGCAGAGGCTTTCTAGGGAATAAATAAGTTTTCACTTCTAATACTTTACAAAACAAGTGAAAAATTGCTGGGCTCTTGTAGTAAGGACAGCCATAGGCAGTCTTTACTACAAGGGCTCCCCTCTGCGTGACCACGGAAATCAAAACCGTACAAGCTTGCTGTCCTTTGTGGTCGACTCCTGGGAAGTCAGAACAACTTCCACTGGCAGTTGTTCTCGAGTCATTGATGCACACCGTTGTCCAGCTCAGTGCATCAATGACTCGAGCTGCTTGCGGCTGCAGGGTTGGTGGTTGATCTAGCCACCTAACTGGCAGTGGAAGCTGTTTTGACTTCCCAGGAGTCGACCACGAAGAACATCAAGCTTGTACTCAACCTGAAAGCTACTCCCAGGAAGTATATTTAGGTTTTTTACACTTTCTATTATCACACCATTTGCAATTATCTTTATGCTGGCAAACTTCCCCAAATTCTAAATTAAAAATTTTCACCTCTGGTTACCGCCAATACCCAACCAGGGTCATCCTTTACTGTTAAGTCCTGGATCTTCCTGATTTCTTCATCATCTCCCATGTCCAGAGCAGCTTTTCTCATGGAAGCAGCTTTCGCATTTACTCGTGATGCATATGTTGTTTTCTCATGAATTCGAAGAGTTTTTTGGCGCTCTTTTTCCTACAAGAAAATCTAACTCAAATCAAATCGCGAACCAATCAAACTTAAATCTTCCTAACTGTTTGAGACCATTGTGTAGATGGCAATGACCAGCAATGGTGAAGAAATAAAATTCCGACGATTTTGCATTCAGATAGAGCCGAAATATTATTACCACAATGTCACTGTCTACTAATTTCACTGACAAAAGAAAAAATTGATAATAGCAGTAACTTGATCAGGGTGTATTTAATGGTCTACAACTTTTATGCGCAGACGATTAGACAAGACCAATTAGTCACTGTCGAGACTAACAAACTCTTGTGCCTATTGGTCCTGACAAATAATAGCTCCAACACACATTCGTCTGCGCCTAAGAGTCACAGTCGGTGTATTTACGCAGAAATTGACTTTACTTCGTAATTAAGCTTGATGATTTTTGATAACGGCTTCATTTATTTTTCAACAAGTGATCAACGTATCAAGAAAAGACACGGCATGTCAATCCATGCAGAATAAAAATGAAGATAATGAAGTCACTTCTACCTCCTTTTTTCTTTGTCTTTCTTTGTCCCGGAGCATAAAGATATCCTGATCTGGAGGAACTTTGAAAGGATTTCCTTCTGAGGAGTCATCATCAAGAAAAATCGGAGCAGATTTTGTGGAGGAGACAGACTTGGCAGATTGAGGAAAAGTAACTCTTCCAGACTGCCTTGACACTCCTCCTCCTACAGCAAAAATTTACAAATGCTCTTACAAAAATGGTATACCTTTTGCTTGGATAATTAAAAATATCTACAGATAATTTTAAGTGAAGCCATTTTCATCATTTTTATGATCTTTCAACGAATTTTTCACCAAAATTTGTTCAAAAGTGAAGTTCTTCCTGATTGCCAAATTAGAATTTTGGGTTTTCCCGGGAAACCAAAATGGAATTTTCTCAAGAATTAGCATATTTCTGACCTTTGCTTGTATCTGTAGAGTAGTACCTATTCATCTAAATTCGTTCAAAATTGAGTTTATTCTGTAGCAGGAATAAAAATGGTAAAAGCATAAAATAAAGCAAAAAAATGCAAAAATCACAAATTGTTAACAGCTTTACGTCTAAACGTGTTCAGGAAAAGTTAGCGGGTGTTAAAATGTCTATATAGTCAAGCACGCAGAGTTAAAAATTTTCAAATCAAATTGGTAATGCCAAAAAGTTTTGATCCCTGAAACAGCTGAACATTAAGCGGCAAAGCTTTGAATACCAATTTCAAAATGTCTGATTTGAAACAATCAGGAATAAAACCTAGGACTGTAAATTGGCAAATTTGTAGGTACTGCTACAGGCTTACAACAACTATGCAAGTGAAAAATCAATAACCAAAAATTACAGAAGTGGTGCCATCAACAGTTAAGATTTGCACAAAACTTTGAAAACCTTTTCTTTCAGTGCTACAATTACAAGTCTGCATTAAGTGACTATAACTTTCACCGAAAATTCTCCAGAAGATAATAAAACAAAATATTCAACTGCTCATTTTTTCATTTACTTTCGTAAGGGTTAAAATTGCATTTGACTAGAAACTTGTGTTAGGTTTGGGGTTACCGTAGTTTTACAGTAAAGATTAGAGTTAGATTGGGGTCAGAATTAATAAAAAAGTAGTCAAAAATTTCTGGTAAAAAAGTCTCCTCCAAAGCTTCATGCTGGGGGTCCATGACAACTGACCGCGACAAACTGACCACGAACAAACTGATCGCAAACCAAATGAGATCGATTAGCTGAGAAGAGCAATCATAAGCATATTTTACTATCCCCAGAGCCGTCTTGCCCAAACCCTCACTTTGTGATGAAATCAATGTGGCAAAATCAGTGACCAAATTACTGTGGCAAAACCATTGGTTCACAGTTAGTTTGTTGCGGTCAGTTGACTTGGCTCACATGCTGCAGCATAGCAAATGCATTATCAATTATTACTAAGCTCCTAAAGTACTATGCTACAGGGTAAATTTAGCTTTGTATGAAACTTTTAACATTATATATCAGATATTAAAACATTTGCACAAAGCCAGGACTGAATAAAAACTATGCTATGCAGATAATTTTTTTTATTTTACTACAAATGACATATTTAAAAATTACTACTCACTTGAAGTTGCAACCGACACCGGTGATCGTCC
Source organism: Trididemnum nubilum (assembly GCA_963965965.1). Classification (NCBI taxonomy): domain Eukaryota; kingdom Metazoa; phylum Chordata; class Ascidiacea; order Aplousobranchia; family Didemnidae; genus Trididemnum; species Trididemnum nubilum. The sequence goes on from OZ014471.1 coordinate 33,874,401, forward strand.
ACTTGATACCTCAGACATTTTAAATTTAGAATATATCTACGCAAACTATACAGGAGATTATTGCAATATATTTGATCTCTACAAAAATAACACAATCAATAGTGTTAAATGATTAGCATAAATTACGTCTTTTAATGTTTAAAGTTGCTCTTAAGAGCAATAGAGTGTAAACTGTACAGTACATAGCCTAGACCTATAATAAATTAGGATGTCGTTAAGTGTAAGCCATCTGCTTTTTTTCAGACCTCTGTGACCCATGTATGGGTGTGAACTCGCTCCTATTGTATTATGCTTGCTGTGAAGAGCGTAAGGGCTACAATTGGGGAATAGCTTAGATTGGAGAGAAGTGAGCACATGTGCGGGTTGCGTGCTCACACACAGTTCTCAGAGCTTTCACAAACAAGCGGACGGCTGATACTTGATGACACCCATAAGTTGTTCTATGCTAAGAGAATTGAGCTAATAGGTGTGTTATGCCATGGTCATGTAAAAAACACATGTTTACTGTCAGTTTTCAGAAAGTTATTGCTGTCTAGTGGCTAGCCTAATCTAATTTACCAGCTACTAAGGCAAAGCCTATACACTATACATAAAATCACAAGTGTACCAGCATATTTTTAGTTTAGTTAAAACAGTAATTTAGTATGCATGTAGTGTAATATCGACTAATCAGTGTACATTACAGCTGGTTAAAACAAAATTAAAGATACACTCGTCCACTCACAATTTTAGCTCAGTATAGACCAGGTCCCAGGGTCAATGCAATTGTCTAAACAATCTACCTCTTTGAATGTCACTTTTGGCCCAACTAGTAGCATGCTAGTCAAGCGCAGTATCTTTCATCCACCAGACTGCCAGATAGGTGCCAGCATTTACACAATCACTAAAATCAGCGAATCAAACATGAAAGCAAAATTCCCAATAATTATTCCAACTACATTTAAAGTTTTTGGTGTGATTCAGCATTCAGCTGCACCATGCATAACAAGCAGCAATTTTCCACCACTACAGTAGGACTGTGCCAACCAACCAGCAAATTGACAATTCCTGGACAAGTCTACCAAACAAACACTTCTGATTAGCTTAAGCAATAAGTACTGTTGTCTAGATATCTCTGTACTGTATGATCAATAATACAACATACTGTCAAAATACATAGGTCATTTTGACACTTTATAATTACTTTATTGTTGTGGCATTTAATGGAGCAACACCCAAGGTTGTATAGGCCTAGCCTAAACAGGCTGTCGTTTTGTAGAACAAGACTATTTTTTGTTTGAAGTTATTACCGTAATTAAAGATTGTAAACAAAAATGAGGAATACTTATTGTATTGTACTAGAGCACATGCACATTTTTAAATGATTTTTTAAGGGCTGAAATTAGGTTAAAGTTGGGTTTGGGTTAGACCTGGGTCGAGTTTTAGAGTAAAAATTTGAGCATGGAGTAGATTTGAAAGAACATTAACAAAAAGTAGATACAAATTTTCGGTAGCCTTTCTTTTTTGTTTTCTGATTACAGTTTGTGTGTTTGTACATGTTTTTTTGTTTTGGTTCTGATAGATTGGTTATTTTTGGGTATAATTATATAGGCAGAGGCTGCTGTGGCGTTACGTAAGAATAAGCAGAGGTGGGCACAAATAACATTATATCAAAAGCGCAACGCAACAAAGCGCAACGATCTTTTTAATCAGTAAAAGCGCAGCGCAAAATGCGCAATTTAATTTATTTGCTTTCTGAAGCGCAGCGCAACTTACGCAACGAACTTTTTGATTCAATTGAAGCGCAACGCAATTCCGCAATTGCGGAACGGTATTTTCGTACCAAGTTAAAGCGCAACCTAACTTCCGCAATCGAAATTTCACAACACAATGCAAATACTGCGTTTTTTGCGATTTTAGACTGAAAAAGAGTAAATAATTTGTTAAACAAGCCCGAAATTTATCAATATTACAATGGAAATGGAGTAAAATTAAATTCAATGCATAGAATTGCGCTTTTAACCGAAAAAAATTTTGAAAGCGCAACGCAATTAAAGCGCAACAAATTGTGAAGGCTTTATTCCGCAACGCAACTTCCGCAATGTTTCAAAACAAAAAATGAAAGCGCAACGCAACTTACGCAATTGCGGAGGTTGCGGAAGTTGCGCTTTGCGCTTCTAATTGCGCTTTGCCCACCTCTGAGAATAAGAAAATCGTTATTCTAGCCTTAACCCTAAACCTAACCCAAACTCTAACCCTAACGTTAATCCTAACTCAAACTCAAAATCTAACCCAAACCCAAACGATAATTTAAAAAACAACAAAGAGTAAATGAGTAAACTAGCACTCACTCTTTGCTCTCTTACCGGTATATATTGTCTTTATGAGCCTTACGTAACATAATACTAGCCACTTCCATTTATATTCTAGTCATCGAACAGCGTCAAACGCTAATTGTTGGATGATCAGCATGCTTTTCATCAGAATGAATAGGCTACATTGCTTCGTGTTCAGAGGAATCTACACCAGCTCTAAGCTAAAGAGTTTCCAGTGATCCAAAGTTCCTGTGGATTTCTTCAAATTCTTGTCCACTGAATTAGCTCTTGTTTGAAGCTACCCAGCAGAGATAATCATCACAAAGCGTCTTATCCTTGGAATTGTACATACATTTCATTCATCGAGTTGCCTTGGCCAGGAGACAGCAAAGGGACCTTTCGGTGTTTGAGTCAAGCTGCCACCTGTCTACCACACATAGCAAAAGCTTCACACTGTGAGACTGTCCCTTGAATTGCTGAACGTCAAGCAGAAAAGCTATGAATACCAATTTTTATAGTCTTAAGTTTTACCCGACCGAGAATCGAACCACAATCTTCTGTTTCAGTACCAGACGCTCAAACCTCTCGACCAGTGATTAGTTATCACTGATTGCTCTAAGTCTAACATGAAAGGACACAACAACATGATCAGGGTTTTGAATTTCAGTTGTTGCTTCTTTTAGTATTATTATTCTGATAATTGAGTTTTTAGTTCAACGACTTAATGAACCCGCGGCTCTTTCAACATTAAAAAAATTGATTGATTAAAAAAAATGATTGGTCTTCACTGTTCAGTTTAATGGCAACTTCAGGGGCAGCCGCTCAAACAAAAGTAGGCCTACAGCTGACAGCAAATCACATATCCATCAATTAGTTGATAAATCTTAAACTTTTTGCATTGTAGATTATTTCTAAGCAAAGTCTATACATTCGGATAATTTGGTGCCTCTTGAATCTGCTCCTGAATAAAATAAGGCCCAACACCCAAATTTACATGAAAAAGTTTAAAATAATATTTCTCACAAGTTCTGTAATAACCATAACAACCATACTAACACTAAGTGTCGCTAACGAATTATGTTTTTGTCTGAACATGGTGTCGCAGTTCCTGCTTCATCCAGTGGCGATGTGGAAAACTAGCATGGAAGTAACCACAAATGAAAGATAATTAGAACCGAGAGCTTCATAAGTCAACAGATCATAGCTCACTCGAGGTTGTACAACCGAGCCGGTTAACCGCAATCGGAGCGCGCTCCCTTTTGACACGCCACAACTGGTGACCCCGACGTGATTGGATGGTCGGCGCTCGAGACGACGTTAGCAGGCCCCTTCCTACCACTGCTTTCAGAAAGGGGGAAGTGTGTCGCAGTTCCTGCTTCATCCAGTGGCGATGTGGAAAACTAGCATGGAAGTAACCACAAATGAAAGATAATTAGAACCGAGAGCTTCATAAGTCAACAGATCATAGCCCACTCGAGGTCGTACAACCGAGCCGGTTAACCGCAATCGGAGCGCGCTCCCTTTTGACACGCCACAATGGTTTGCATGATGCATTCCGATCAGTGCTGGGCACCGAAAATTTACACTCTATTCCGCAACCGCAAAATAGCAATGGGTGATTCACAACCGCAAATCTGTAAGTTTTCGCTAATTTTTTGCACTTCAATACATTCTTTCTGTTGGTGATATACAGCCAATTGGTTAAAATTGGTTAAAATTGGCCAATTGGTTAGTTGGTTAAAACATATACAGCCAATTCAGCAAAAACTAATTCTTTCATTTTTCAAATTATTCATAAACCATAAAAACAAAAATTGCATAATGCATTCACTAATTTATGTACAGATAATGACAAATGTATTTAAAACTGAGGTTCTTCCTCTGAAATAAAAATAACAATTCTAGTTTATTAGTTATGAAACGACAAAAGATACCAAACCATGGCGACAAGTGGCGCAATCAGGAGAGGCTAAAGGGCTTTCAGCCCCCCTTCGCAAAATCACTTAGAAATATAATCCCAAAATTCAAGGGTTTATATAACCCAACAAATCCAAAGCTCCCCAGCAAAATCTAGTTGCGCGCTTGATCGCGAACTTAATGATCCTCAACCTTTGTCCGTAAACTGATGAAAATTATGAAGGTCCTTCTATTTTTTAGCTTCAGCTGGTCGACTTTTGGCTTTAGGTTACTTCCAAAAGTAGTTAAACTACTGAAAAAATGCACATAAACTTGGTTCACTCAGTATTAATTGAATGCAATACCACACCACCAGTCTGCCCAGTTTCCGAAAAGATGATACTTTTTTGCACGCTTTTGTCCATTAACTGATTAATACGCAACTTAAAAGTTCTAATAAAACTCTATTTTTTATTGGACGCTGTGACAAATCTACTGAAATAAGCTCTTTTGCTGGTTGAGCGGTAACGCGTTCATCTCTGGAGCGGGAGGTCCGAGGTTTAAATATTGGGCCAGTGAAATCGGACAAACTGTTGCCAACGACTCGCCGCCGTTACGACATTTTTTTGAAAGGAGCTGTGTTGCCCAGGCCGTATGATGTGGACATGGGCAGTGCCAACTCTTGCACACTTCGGCGTAATATAACGAGTATAAAACAAAAATTGAAAAGAGAACAATGAGTATAATGAAAGATTTGGTTTGTTTAAAATTATTTTCTTAATCTGATATCCCGAAAAGTAATTAACTGCTGTGAAAAACTAGATGGGAGTTTTCTGAGTAGCAACCCCTTTCAGCGACCGACGCAAGAATCTACAGATTTCAAAAAAACAAGCACCCTAGATTAAGCCATTCAAAAAATTAATTTTTGGGGGTCCCCAGAAGTGGCACCCCCAAACTATGTCAAAATATTTGTCTGTTAAGTAGCGGCTGATATGATAAAAAAACTAGCACCCTAGCTTGAGCTGTTCAGAAACTTCATTTTTGGAGGGTCTATTTGGGGGAGTCCCTGGGGCGACTGGTAGCCCCAAACTACGTCAAATATTAGTGTGTTAAAAATCTACTGATATCAAAAAGCACTGTCACCCTCAGTTAAGCTGTTCAAACAATTGATTTTGGGGATCCATTTTTGGGGGGTCCCCGTAGGGGTGGCACCCCCCAAAGTATGTCAAAATACTTGTCTGTTAAGTATCTGCTGATATCAAAGAAACTAGCGCCCTAGTTAGAGCGGTTTTCATTTTGTTCATTTTCAAAAAATTCAATTTTTGGGCCCGATTTTGGGAGGGTTCCCAGTGGAGTGGCCCCAAAATATTTCGAAAGACAGAATTGCGTTTGCAACTCAATAACTTTACAAAAAAATTAGGTTTTGATGTTTTGTAGTTTAGGAGAAGAAGTGCGTACGAGATTTAGGAAGAAAAAAAAGCAAAACAAAGGAAAAAAAAGAAAACCTCATTGCAGCCAAAAGTGAGTTAGTTGGGATGAAAAGGTAGCTTAAGACATATAACCGTGTGAAATATTTTTTGTCGTACTTAAGCCGTTTTTGAATGAGACCGCTTTTTACGCCAAACTTGCGGGGCGGATTTTGGTTCCTAAAACCAAAGTCACGTAACCAATTGCCTCAAAATTTGATACGAACATGCAAATCAATAGTCTCAAACTGCTGTCAAAATTTCATGTAGCTACACCAAACCGCTCTTGAGTTATAAGCAAAAGTCCGAAATTTCGCACTCATTAGTTTGAAAATGGCTAAGTAAAAACAAAATAGCACTCGACGCGAGCGTCGGTCGTTTCAATAACTTACAAAATTCTTTGCAAATTCAAACAACAATGTAAGAATTTTTCATGCGATGTCACTCGCATACTTTTACTGAAAAAACTTCGTCAAAACTGAACTGGCTAGACAAAATATACTGGTATAATAGAAGGAAAACCTCGAATTTTGACTTTCTCGGCCATGAGGAGTTTTGCAAACTCGGGTGTAAATTAAGGCTGAAGTAGACGACTAAATTTTATCTACAAGAGTTCTTGCAAAAGCGTTAATGCAACTTTTTTTGTGTGTAAAGGGCCTTGTTAGAAGATTGTGCAACGCATGCAGAAACGTTGCGCAAACGTCTTCTTGCAGAATCTTCGAAAGCGTTTGTCCATACTAAAATAACTTTGGCCAAATTTAAAATTTCACATTCCGGTTAAATTTTCGAACTTTTCGAACTCGGACTCGTGATCTTCAGTTTTGGCGGACTCGGACTCGTGGCATTCGGACTCGGACTCGCACTCGGACTCGTGATTTTGAGTTTTGGTGGACTCAGACTCGGACTCGTAGCTTATGGACTCGCACTCGGACTCGGACTCGTGAAAGTGGCAATAGTCCCAACACTGCTTTTTATGAATAATATTTAACTTAACTAACTCAAGTCGAAATAAATGCAAATTAAGGCTCGATCAAAGTAACACTGTGGCCAGTTAAATCATTAGTTTAAAATTTAAATGACGGACATCTCTACGAATTAATTCAATGAAAGCAACTGCTTATGCGTTTTAACTACTTTAGCAATTAATAACCATAGCGATAAGCCGCTAATGAAAACACGAAATGCAAAAATTCACCAAGATCCTGCAAAATAGACTAATCAAATCACAAAAGTTTAAAGGTGCGCTAATTTTTTTTACAAATACAGCAGATGCAACTGTTCCATTATAGCGCCGTCAATACTAAGCCTCGAATTTGATGACAGAAACTAGCTACCACCATCTATATTACATGATTCTAATGGGTTGCTTAACAATAAGCCGGATTTACGTCACAAAAAATTAGCAAACAAAAATCGATTTCTTACTAATTTAAATCTTTTTCAGTTTTTACCGGTTTTTATCCAGCATTTAACTTCAATGTTACCAAGAATCAACTCATTTAGAGCCTGAAAATACGCTCTGTATCTTTGCTAACAGTGTTTTTGCATGCATTTACATAGCGCCGATCCGCGATTTTGACGTCCAGCGATTTGGCTGGCTGCGCGATGTCGTCACGTGCAATCCATCAATAGCAGTAGTATAAGCACTGCTTAAATTGTGGGGGGACGCGTCCCCCCATCGAAATTTAGACGTTTCCCCATCGATATTTTAGATGTTCACCCATCGAGATTTGAGGGCTGGATGATCAGACGAAAAAGAGCCAGCCAGCTCGAATAAACCCTAGAAACTCTGGCCGATTTTAGCCCCAAATTGCGGTGAAGACCTTTTTTTTTTTTGGTCTTCATCTGTTTTCCGGGTTAAAACGATTCAATTTTTGGCGAAAACCTTTTTTTCGGTGTTCATATAATTGCGGGGACGGCATTACGTAATTTTCACTGAAGTTTGGTCAAGGCCGCAAAAGCGTCCCCCCATGCAAAATTTTACGATTTAAGTACTGAATATAAGTATAACAACGCTTCATACTTTCCATGTAGGCTATACACGTGTATTAAACATCAGCAAGTTTTTTTTGATTTATTGAATATCCTATGTTTTAAGTTATAGTATACATGTCAGCAGAGGCGTTGATAAAAATAGTGGCACCCGGGGCAGGATTTCGTGGTGGCACCCTTTTTCGTACCAAAAATAGGTGAAGAACAGAAAAAAAAAGGTCTTCGCTAAAAAATAGGTGGGTTTTCGGTCCAAACGAATTTGAAGACCAAAAAAAAAAAGAAAAAGAAAAAAAAAGAAACAGGTCTTTGCCTAAAAATCAGTGGGTTTTTAGTCCAAATGAGGATGGGGATGATCAAACAAAGTGTAAAAAGTAAGGTATTTACCATAAATCGGTAGAATTATGGTTTCACATCCTAATATGGTGTCACCCCAAAATGGTGACACCTGGGGCGGGCTGCCCATCCCCCCCCAAGCGACGCCACTACATGTCAAAGCATGGCCCAGTGGAAATGTACGCAGCTTTGTTTAAACAAACTTCTAATAATCTAATGCCAGTTACTTTCTTCGCTCGTACTAACTTTTAATTCCAGTATGTTCGTTGAGTTAAAAACCCTTAGTTGATTTGCATACTTGTACAGTAGGCCTACTTGTCATGAAGGACAAACAGAGATGCACAAATCTTTGTTGAGTCGCGGTAAGTAAAAACTCGAGACGCACGAACTTGCATTTTTGCGTTCTAGAAAACGATACTTTACAGGGTTATAGGCTACTATTACTGCTTGAGTGAAGGAATGGGGGGAAGGGGAGGGGGGCGTTCGTTGACGATGTCACTTCCGGCTCCCTTCATCACCCATGCCAATTTCCAGATCGCAATTAAAATAACTTAGTTCAAACGTGACAATAGTAATTAATTTTTTTTTTGCTACTGTACTGATGCAAAATTTTTTAAAATTGTTTTGAAAGGAGTTCGTACAGAGGCAAACATTTGCAAAAATGAAAATGCGCTAGGTGTAAGAAGAACAAGCCAACAATTCGTTTTCTTTGTTTATTTTATTTCAGTTGCAATGCAGTTCTGATTAATGCCACTGTGCTATGGCCTTCCCCTCAGACCCTGAACATGAAAAAAGATAAACCAAAACCAAGCAGTTTTAGGAAGATATAAGTTATTTCTGCGTAAATGCAAAAACATATCGATCATTATTTTGGTTTGTCTTCTTCCTTCACCAATGACCTAGCGTTTTAATTTCGTGATATTTTTGAAGCATTTTCATTTTACGATTTTATTTTTCTAATGTCTCGTAAAAGCATTACACTAAAACTTGCTTCCAGAATGCACGAAAACGAGTTTTATTACTGTAATTTTGCAAAATTTTCCCAGGCCATGCCCCCTAACTACCCTACAATGGTCTTGCCATCGGCTCTCTCCATAACGTTGATTTGTGATGTCACACTGTAACAAAACTTTTGGTCCCCCTCAGAAACTTTTTGCGTACGCCACTGGATGCAGATACCGATTTTGATCGAAAACTCGATCTTAATTTAAATTTTACGTTTCTCTTTGGCGCTGAGCAGTGAACAGTCAGCATCTAAGGCAATTGCAAAAACAGAAAATTTGAGTTTTAAGTCTTGGTTTTCGAGATGTTAGGCAAGTTCAATTAAAGAGTCACTGTTAAATCAGAAATTTGTTTTGACAGTGGCCAGTTTGCTGGTGGTGGCAAAAATCTACATGATCAAAGTGCCATGGTAATTTACGCGCCAAAAAGTTGGTCAGTATGACTAACTTAGATCGTGAATTTTGGAAAATTTTTGGAGTAACGCCGCCAACTGCTCAGAAATTTATGCGATTTCTAAAATAAAATATAGGCTACGCATTTTGACGTATCATTTGCACAGAAATGGGCAACATTACCGCCTCTTGGTGATTTTGAAGATCAAAAATCAGATCACCCAAACACTGCAATCATGAAGATCAAGATCAAGATCGTTATCTTAAAGATCAAGATCACTTTACTTTTAGTGCTCAAAGAGAGGTAGTGATGACAATTTGGGGGGGGAGGTAAGCTATAAATATTAAATGTTGGATCAGTATTGACCAGAGGTGGGAACAAATAACATTGTATCGAAAGCGCATCGCAACAAAGCGCAACGATCTTTTCAACCACTAAAAGCGCAGCGCAAAATGCGCAATTTAATTTTTTTAATTTCTGAAGCGCAGCGCAACTTCCGTAATGAGCTTTTTGATTCAGTTGAAGCGCAGCGCAATTCCGCAATTGCGGAACGGCATTTTTGAACCAAGTTAAAGTGCAACCTGACTTTCGCAATTAAAATTTCGCAACACAAAGCAAATGTCACATTTTTTTGCAATTTTAGACAGAAAAAGAGCAAATAATTTGCTAAAGAAGGCCGACATTTATCAAAATTATGATCTAAAGGGAGCAAAATTAAGTTCAATTTATAAAATTGCGCTCATGATTGAAAAAAATTGAAAGCGCAGCGCATTTAAAGTGCAACAAATTTTAAAGACTTTAGTCCGCAACTCAACTTCCGCAATTGCGGTGGTTGCGCTTTACGCTTTTAATTGCGCTTTGCCCACCTCTGGTATTGACTATCAATGGACAATGGCAGTAATGATTTTGCTAATAACGTAAAGCATTTGACACTTACAAAGTTTTTGTATCTATTTTTTCTTGTTTAAATAAACGCAAAAACCCTTTGAGTAGTTTTGCTAACTTTATATAACAATAACGAAATTCAAGAGCAAAATCAAAGCAAAAATTTCGAATCTTTATTATACTTGCCCTTTTTGGGTGTTGCGAGTTTGCGGCTCATTTCCTCTTCAAAGCGTCACGGGCACTCAATTTAACGTCGCAACAGTGACGAGTTATTGGCAACTTGTGTTAGATTTGATCGACGCGGGATTCGAACCCGGTCTCTCGCATAAGAATCGGCATTAAAGCCAGAGGCGTCTGCCTCTCGGCCATCTCGTTGGTCAAGAACAAAACCCTTTTTCATGACATTGTATATTTTATGACATTCATGATATTTTGTATTTTATGACATTGACATCGTAGATCGTAGACAGTAAACTAAAAGATTTTTTTTTCAAGAACAAAATTCTTTTAGTTTTCTGTCTATGATGTACGATATCAATGTCATAAAATATACGATGTCATGAAATTCAAGAATGTAAAGTCCTTTCAGTTGTCTGTGGCATAACCATTGGACTTGAGCAAAACCAGTTGTTCAAGTTGAGCATTTAAAAGTCGCGTTCGCTCGGGCTATGTACCATGCCCGCGAACGACAATAAACGTTTCACAGAGGCAGATGAAGAAAGCGTGGAGTTCTCGGCGATGCTTAACCTACGCGACATTAAAAAAATGAAAGTGATCTTGATCTTCAAGATCAAGATCACACAAAAAATATGATCTTCAAGATCAAGATCAGATTATTAAAATAATGTGATCTAGAAGATCAAGATCAGATCACGATCTGATCTTTAAGATCAAGATCGTGCCCATGGCTACATTTAATACCCAAACTTTAGAAAATCAAAAATGCATAGTGTTGTATTATGTATGCATCATCAAATATCACAAAATTATCCAGGATACAAAAATTTTTTCCAGTATTCCAAAGCGAGTAGTAATATTAATTTTCAAACATCTAATTTCTTGAGCGGCAAAGGAAGTAGTTTAAAGTATGCATTCTAAAAACACGATTAGTGAACCTAAAAACAACAAGATTAAAAAGACAAATCTAAGATTGAAAATGTTTGTAGGCCTGCAGCCTATCTATTTGCTAGACGAGCTGGGCATGTCATCAAAGTTCTCTTGTGCAACCCTTTGGCGCTTCAAAAAGTCTAAGTACTCTTTCAGAAAAACAAGCTGTTGAAAGTTTCCTGTCGTTAAGCCAATGACAGTTTTATGTCATTGATTAAGCTAACTCATCTTTCTGTAAGAATAGCAGCATCCATGGAAAATAATCTTTCCACAAAGTAGTTCTTTATAAATACATCCACCCAAATCTGTATAAATACATCCACCCAAGTAGTTCTTTATAAATACATCCACCCAAATCTGTCGATACATTGAATCGTAAAAACTATTTTTTTGAAATTGCAAAGAAACGATCCCAGCGATGTTGTTGATTTGCGGTAGATTTCAATTTTTTTACGGCAAATGTTTACAGTGAGAAATCGGTTCGCAAATCCGTAAACCAAAACCTTTAGTCCGCAATTTGGGGACCGATTTGCGGAAGTGCCCAGCGTTGATCCCAAAGCCTACGAGATGGGGTTCAGGGGATACATCGTACCCGGGCCCTGGCTTAGGGGGCCAAGAAGAGTTGAGGTTGCCGAGTTAAGTTTTGGATCAAGTTTGAGTGAGGAACCCACATTGAATGAAGACCAAAAATTTTTTTGGTTCAGAGCAAAAAGTAGGACCAAATTTGAGTGAAGACGTTTTTTTTTTTTGGTCTCCACCTAATTTTGGGCAAAAAGTGGAACCAAATTTGAGTGAAGACATTTTTTACTCCTCGCCTAATTTTGGGGGCCCGGCATCAATCTTTGTACCCCCAGGAAAAATTTCTCTCTGAGGCCCTGACTGATCCTAATCAGATCAACGACATACGTCTATAGACTTTTTGCCAAGAACAGCAGTACGGTACGGTATTTTCAGAATCTGTGTACTATGTACCTTGCACCTTTAACCGTACCGTGCTAGCGTACCGTACTTCAGTTCAATTTTTGAAGCGTATCGTACCTAGCCTACGTACCGTAACTTGGTACAGTACGTTTTTTTGCGCACCGTATCTTCAATCAATCTGGTTAAACAACGATCCAATATCACTGATGTGACATATGTTGATGTGTTTGTTGTCTATATCTGATTCGTTTTATATCCAAACATAAGCTTAAGGCAGCGTTTCTTATCACCGTGAATGGCTCAACCCAGAGTAAACTAAATTAAAAAATGGAAACTGGTAAGTTAATGCGAGTAACAGTGGTAAAAGATAAAAGATATAAATTGCTAAAAATAATGTCTCAAACCAGCAATTTGTACAAAAATAGACTGAAAAATTGAGCTATTGTTATTGAAAATTCATGAAAAATCTCAGAGCCTTGATAACTCGCCCTCATACTCCCAGCTTTTTGAAATTATGTGGAATAATCGATAAACGCATTTTCATCAGAGAAGGAGGAACTCTTTTATAAGAGTGAACCGAACCGAAGAAGTTACTCTCTCATTCGTCTACACCGCATTAGCCAATGTTTAGGCACGAATAGCATTGAATTAGGCCTCTACTTCATTTTCTATGCGTTTTTGCGAGCGAGCGGTGGAGGAAGAGTTAATAATAAAATGACCCTTGCCCTTTTTTTGGCAGTATTTCATCGTATCGTACTCAGCTGCCCCCATTCATAACTCTCACTAGGCAGTGGTGGACAAGTTAGTTTGTAAAAGTAACTGAGTTACAGTTACTTGGCAAAAAAAGTAACTAAGCTACAGTTACTTGGCAAAAAAAGTAACTAAGCTACAGTTACCATTTTGAAAAAGTAACTAGTTAGAGTTAGAGTTACAGTTATTTTTTATAAATTTAACTGGGACTTCGTGCGCGCGCGCGCGTAGGACCTTTGTTTTTACTCGGCCATTTTGATAAATGAGCCGCGAAATTTATTAAGATGCTTATAACTAAAAAGTGGTTCAACATAGAAAGTTGAATTTAGGGTATAATATGACAATAATTAAAAGCATCATGCATGCCAATTTTGAGGAACCTAGGTCAAGTGATCGTGATTTAGAAACTTTAAATTTGAGTAAAAAACTGCCATTTTTGTCTCGAAAATTTGTTAAATCTCATATAGCTATAAATTTGCTGAACGTGGAACGCTGAAATTTGAGTACAACTTGGGTACAAATAGAGACTGTATGCGCACCAAGTTTGGAGGCTCCCAGTCACGTAATCGCGATTTCAGATGCCAAAAATCAGAAAAAAGTGGGCAATTTGAAACCGGTATGTCTCAGTAACTACCACCATTAACAAAAAAAAGTTTGTGTTTTTTGAACATACTACCTACGACCTTTATCACGGTCATATTCATTTATTTCGCCTACGATAAAATTTTTCCGTATTTTTTTCCCTTTTTTTTTCTTCTATCACTATCTCCTTTTAAACCACAAACCGCACATGGATCATACTATGAGCTATTATCGATATCCAAAAGTACTGGTACCGGCCTGAAATCGAGGGTGCCACAATCTGGGGTTTTTCCCGAACGGGCCCTCCAAAATTTAAACTTTTTTATCTTTAAAGCTAGACCAATGGAATTTTTAAGGTAAGTAAATATAAGGGAAATATGAAATTTGACAAACTTTGGGGGTAACAGAATGAGGGGATTCCTTTCAAACAAGGCCGCCAAGATTTAAATGTTTTAGCCTTTTAAGCTCGACACATGAAATTTTCAGGGTTGGCAAACATAAGCAAATAATAAAATTTGACAAAATTTGGAAATAAAAAAATGAGGGGGTCCTCTTCAAGCGGGGCCGCCAAAATTCAAACTTTTAAACCACTCAAATTAGACTAATAAAATTTCCAGAATAGGTAAATATATGTAGAAAATATGTCATATGCCAAAATTTAGAGGTACCATAATGGTGGGTCCTGTTCAAACGAGGATGCAAAAATTTAAACTTTTTAATCGCTTAAGCTAGACACATGAAATTTTCAGGATAAAGAAATGTGTAGAAAGGATAAAATTTGACAAAATTTTCGGGTACCACTTTGGAGAGTTCCTCCTCAAACAGTACTGCCAAATTAATAGTTTTTATCCACTTAAGCTAGACGCATGTAATTTTCAGGATAGGTAAATATAACAAAAAATAATAATATGACAAAATTTGGAGGTACCAAAATGGGGGTCCTCCGAATAGGTGTTCAAAAAGTTAAACTTTTCAACCATTTAAGCTAGGCTTATGAAAGATGAAGAATAGAAAGAAAAGATAAAGTTATGACTAATTTCAAAAGCCACAATTGGGTAGTACTCCTTAACACTAGCGTACGCAGGATTTTCGAAAGGGAGGGGGGCCAAGAAATTTGAAAGTAATGAAGACCAAAGCAAAAATTTCTCCACTCAGAATCAGTCCGTTTTCTTGCCCAAAATTAAGTGAAGACCAAAAAAAAAAAAAAAGAAAAGGGCTTCACTCAAATTTAGTACGGTTTTTGGCCCAAAATTAGGTGAAAACCAAAAAAAATCTTCACCTAGATTCTGTCCCTTGGTTTGCTCAAACTTTCTGCCCAAGTTACAAGTGGAGGGGGGGCATGCCGCAATTACGCATACAATTCTATGCTGATTATGCTATCCTGGCGACCCAAAAAGGGGGCCATGGCACCCCCCTAAATACGCCCCTGCTCCTCAAATATGTTCTCCAAAATTTTTAACCACTCAAGCTTAAAGAAAAACAAAATTTCCAAGATAGGTAATAAGATATATTCTGGTAGCCACAAGCGTTCACGAGCACTTAAAAAAAGTATTTTTTTACCTATATTTTCTGAATCCTGAATAAATGTACTTTTGGAATCGCCAATGTAACCACTCAATTTCCGGTTGTTTTGGTGGAAATCGGGCATTCCCCGGCAAAATGTTGTTGAATTTTTTCGCTGAGGTAGGGTTGATTTTGAATCTAAAAATCGTATTTCTGTATGAAGTAGACAGTCGATTTTAGATTTAAACGAAAGAGCAAGATAATTGCAAACTTTTCATGAAATAATTTCTGGTTTGTTTTATTATGACGTCACAATATGGCTGATTGATTCCAAATTTTTACAAAAAATTTTGAATTAGGGTGCATATCGTTAGTTATTACAGCTAAAGTTGACGGAATAATGTCGTGAAAGTTGCAACGTCGATAAACCAGTTTCTTACCGACAAAATGAAACCAAAGTGACATCTTTATGACGTCATTAGACAACGCTACGTAGTAAAATGCAAGACCGAATAGACGCGCTTTTCAAACAAATTGCACGTGACAGCGAATATTTTGTTCTCGGCGCTGCGGTTTTCGTAGCAAAACATCAAAGAAAATCAGTTTCACGTCGCAAACGCACCAAATGACGTTTGTATTAAAACTTTTTTACTGTGTGGATGCATGAACATAAACTCTGTTCAAAACTTAAGAACAAAATAAGAACATTTATTCCTGAAGTGAAGTAGGTAGAACTAATTTGATAGTTCACAGACACATCACGTCTTACAATCCTACTTCATTTGACAACACCTTAATGGGTAATTGTTTCATTTCCTAGTGACGCAGGTGAAGCGGAGCCCCCCATCGCCGGAGCATTTCCGTGTTACGAAGTCAACTGACTTCGTCATCAGTGTTATGCTTCATCATCAGTGTTGTGCAAAATAATAACAGTTTTATGCTCAATGCAAGAAAAACTTTTAAGAAGTTTTTTTTTTATTTTATTGCTATTTTGTGGCAAAGAATGACATTGCAAGAGCAAAATATTTGATCACATTGTTTCGAAAAGTGATAAAGTTGGTAGAGTAAGAATAAATCTGTGTATAAACGATGTTTCTATCATTTTCTTATGAAAGAGCAAAAGAGTATCAAATTTTTGCAGAAAACAATATTGACACCAGCAAAAAAGCGTGAATAAGCTTATCTAGATGTTTTGATTTTCTTTGTTGCACTGAGCGGACTCTTTGTTCGCAAAAGTGTCTTTAAATATAACGGAAGAATTGTAAGTTACAAAAGATATTTGATTATGGTTCATACAGCAAATACTTGTAAGGAATAGCGAAAATGCTGTCACCAGGGGCGTATTGAGGGGGAGGCTATTGTGCCACGGCCCCCCCCTTTGGGTCGTCAGGATTGTGAAATTGCATAGAAAAGTAAGCGAAATTGAGGCATGGCCCTCCTCTTTGCGAGTTGGGCATAAGGTTTGACCACACAAAGGGCACGTTCTGTGAGTTTCTTTTAGGCTTTGGGCTGAAAATCGGACTAAATTTGAGTGAAGATCTTTTTTTTTTTTTGCTCTTCACATGAGTTTGGGCGAAAAATCGGACTAAATTTAGGAGGAAC
The DNA here is from genome assembly GCA_963965965.1 of Trididemnum nubilum. Taxonomy (NCBI): domain Eukaryota; kingdom Metazoa; phylum Chordata; class Ascidiacea; order Aplousobranchia; family Didemnidae; genus Trididemnum; species Trididemnum nubilum. The sequence continues at coordinate 33,891,127 of OZ014471.1, forward strand.
CATTTCTGTGTCAGATCTTTGTTGTTAACAAATTTTCTGAAATTTTTGCCCCCCCCCTTTTCAAAATCCTGCGTACGCTACTGGCTGTCACCACGCATAATCCGTCGCAAAATCGTAAGTTGATGGGCGAAGGAGCTAAAATTTTTTTTCAGGAGCGTAGGTAAGAAAACTGATGGCTACGCATTTGGAAATATTAACCAATTTTTACAGTTAAAACATCACTAAATCCATTTTGGGAGATACAATTATTCACATAAATCCTATTCACCTTACGCTGAAATGGAAATGTTTATCACTTCAGTTCGTTTTACTGTTGTTGAGATCATCTCATTCAAAATATAAAAAAGATTTTGTTGAAAAGACACTCCTAGCGATGATTTTACTTCCAGGAGTAAAACAGTCTGTGAGGTTTTAAATTTTTACTGTTGCTGTAAACTGTACGGTAATGTGCTTGCAATATACGTAGGAACCTATATATGCTAGCTTATAGTGGCGTAACTAGAGGTTTGAATCAGGAAGCAAGAAACACTTAACAAAAAATTCGCTCCACATTTTTCTGTCAATTTTAAGTGAAGAAAAAAGGACTTCTCCGAAGATTCGTTGCTTTTTCCGTAAAATTTAGTTGAAGTCTGAAAAAAAACTTTACCGAAATTCCGTTCCTTTTTTTCCGTTGAATTTTAGATGAAGACTTCTTTTCGCTCTTGTCGTTTTGTTTTCCCCCATGAATTTGTTGCCATTATTATTATTTATATAGGGTCCACATCTGGAGGAAAATACCTTCCTGCCCCTTCCCCCGTCAGTTACGCCTGTGATGCTAGCCCCTGCTATTTATTCACTTTTTTATTTGCTAAAACACTCGAGGTTTGAGAATACGGGAAAAGCAGTTTGTTTGTAGGGTTTCAAATTTTTATTTTGACGCGTACTGTTTTTAAAATAGGGTTACTTACTTTTTTAATAATAGATACAGCTTGGAAAAAAATCATTACAGATAGTGTAAAATTAAAACTCAAACTAAATCGTCTTGTATGCAAACGACTTTGACTGTGATCTACATCTCAAAAAGTGAGAACGATTTAACATGACTGATTTTACCAAATACCTTAAGAAAAGGAGAAAACAATGTCGATTAGCAAGCTGGTCGATGATCACAACACCACAAGAATTGCACAGGTGAGCATCCGCAACCGGTTTCGTCCTTGTTCAAGGGATTCATCAGGCGGATGAACAACGAGAAAACCAGATTAAGCGATGCAGCGACGGAGAACAGAGCTTGCAAACCGACATTGGTATGGTTTCCCGCCCGGAGTTGCGATATCTCTGGTACCCTAGTGGTTTCCTTGGTGGTTTAATGTAGTTAAATACCTTAGGATTGCTAAAATGATTTATGGTGTCAGAGGCAGAGTTGTAAGTCGGGCCGGGCTTTTCGGGTCGGGTTCGGGCCTAAAGTTGACAAAAATTTCGGGCTTAATTCGGGCCTGAGGCGTACATTTTGTCTTAAATGGACAAAAAAATAATCAAAATAACTTGGCAATATCGCTAAATTTTTTAAACCTAACTCAACTTTCGTTTTTTTCGGGCATGATTTGGGCTTCAAATTAATTTTCGGATTCGGTCTTATAGTTTCGAGTTCGGGTCGGGTTCGGGCCTGAACTTGTCGGCCTGTTTTCAACTCTGGTCAGAGGCGTCTACGAAATATCACATAACTGTTACTTTAACAAAAACCGTTCAGCAGCAGCAAGTCTGTTTGCAATTAATAATGACTTTTCTATAGTACAGTTTATGTGTCAGCCTTTTTTAAACATCTTTCGGCTTAATTGTTTTGAAACAATCTACAAATTTTGTCTGTCAGAAAAGGCCGCTTCTTTAGACCCCTTAATTAGCCTGTTTACATGTGCACTTTTGGGAACCAGTTCTTAGTTCTAGTGCCTGAATTTTGCTGAGTCACATACAAAAAAGGTTTTGTGTGTGACTCAGCAAAATTCAGGCACTAGAACTAAGAACTGGCTCCCAAAAGTGCACATGTAAACAGGCTAAATAAGTCTAAAGGAATTTCAGCAGCCGCTGAGAGCTCCGCCTCCTAATCCCTTGCGTGGTTTTGGTTCCTCTGGCGTATGAACATGATTGACCAACTGATCCATTATTTAAACTCATTGTAGCCGACGTCACTAGCTTTGTGCAAAAATTAAGTGAAGAGCCATATGAGACTTCACTTGATTAGGGTTCCTTCTAACAAAAAAGCGTCACGATTGCACTCGCCAGCTTTCTTTCTACCGGCTGCTCTGTGAGAGCAGCCCATAGCTATACCTTGCAAGCTCGTTTGGGGGTTCAAACGTTTGGGGGTTGGGGGTTCAAACCCCTCTATTGGTCTGTCGACTAAAATGCACATTAAAGCAAATATCACGTTTTTAGCACTTCTGAGCCTGTTTTTTTGCAATGACATGGACTCCAACATGATTTAACGCCACTTTTGAAGCATTTAGAGTTTCTTAGGGGGGAAGAGGGTTAATTTGTCACAGATATAACTTATAAATCAGTAGCAACTTCAAAAAATTGCCAAAATTAGCAAATTTAACCGCTAAAAATGCTTAACATTGGCTTCATCAAAAATATGCAGATGGGATTTCAGTATTAGTTAATTATTAATCCACTCAAATCTTGTTCCTTCAGCCCCCCTCCAAGCCCCCCCCCCTCCCCCTTCCCAACTTTCTCATTGTATACACTACAGAATATAAATGCTTGTGAGTTTTTTCAAATTATGATTTTATGATTTTCCAGCTTGCGAATTAGAGGACTGAAATGTTACCATTAGCCACTGCCAACATAGCTCACTTATGCGCAAAGGCGTACACAGGGGGTGGGGGTTTAAACCATCCTCCCTATTATTCCGATGTATATCATTTGAAATATCGTCGTATTGCGCAAAACAAACAAGCTCCTTCTTTCCTCTCATATTAATATGAAATATTTGAATATAGTAAATAATTTTTTTGTTATTTAATGCAACATTGTAAGCGACTAAGTGTAATACTAAAAATCTGGAATATCGTGTTACGAGTCAGAGTAACTTTCAGTAGCGTAGGCGGGGTGGGGGGGCTTATAGCCCTCCATTGGTCTTTCAACTAAAATGCAGAATAAGAAAAATACCACGTTTTAGCACTTCTGAGACTGGTTTTTGCGCTAGAATCGACCAAAAAGTGATTTAAAGCATCTTTTGAAACATAAATTTAGGGGGTTGGGCTAATTTGTCAAAATTAAAACCCACAAATTAATGAAAACTTTGAAAAATGGCCAAAAACAAGCAATCATATTCGATCTCTAGTGTAAAAATGCTAAACGTAGGTTTCATCAACAAACATATAATAAAGGGTGGTGGCTACTTAGTATTAATTAATTACCAACTAATTACCAAGGAATAGGGCGGTGGGGGCTACTTAGTATTAATTAATTACCAATCACTTGTATCAAAACTTTTTCCGTTAGCCCCCCCTTCCCACCCCCATTTGTTTTTCTCTATAAAGATAGACGAAATAGATTACTCTGTGTGAGTTTTCTTGAATTATACGATTTTGTGATTTACCAGCATGTAAACAAGAGAGCTCAAATTTTACCATTAGCCACCTTCCACATAGCCCATTTATGCAAACAGTTTAATCAGGTTTGCATTACCAATTTCTATGCCACGTTTCAAAAGCATTATTTTTTATCAAAATAGCCCTAAAATTAAGTTATTTTTGAAAAAAAAATGCAAAATTTACAAGCGCTGGGGGCTTTGCCCCCAGACCCCAAAAACAGCCCCCCAGTTGCGAATTTCTGGCTACGCGCCTGCCACACTTTGCACTATTTATAATCATATGGGTTTTCGTAGCTTTTGTTTTGAACAATTTTTTCTTGATCGTTCAGTTGCAAATCTTGTGATGTTAACTATAGATGTATGCAGGGGCGTATTTAGGAGGGGCCATGCCCCCCTCCGTTGGGTCGCCAAGATAGTATATTTAGCATAGAACAGTATGCAAAATTGCGGCATGGCCCCCCCTTTGTAAGTTGGAGAAAAGGTTTGAGCACATAAAGGCGATATTGCAGACGTGTGATATTGAATTTTGGGCAAAAAATTGGACCAAATCTGGGTGAAGACCTTTTTTTTTGCTCTTCACCTATAATTTCGGGCAAAAAATTGGACTAAGTTTGAGTGAAGACCTTTTTTTTGCTCTTCACCTAATTTTGGGCAGAAAATCGTACTGAGTTTGGGATGAACAATTTTTTACTTTGGTCTTTTTTTTTCTCAAATTTTCTGAAGTTCCTGCCCCCCCCCCCCCCCCCCTTTTCAAAATCCTGCGTACGCTACTGGATGTATGCTTAGTGCTTAATTGCTTTTTGTTTAAAAAGTTTTATTTGCATTACGCACAGTATGACTTTGATTCCATCTTGTTGCATTGCACTAAGTTATTTATTTGCCAAAGTATAGATGGCGAACAAATTTTGGATGTCACTTTTCAAAACCCCCCCACTGAAAAATCCTGCGTACGCCACTGAGTAGACGGGTGGTAGATGGTAATTGGACACAAAGACTGCAAGTTCTTTTGTTATCTCTTGATCAAAGCAAATTGGCATTGATAAAATAATTACCAAATGTTGTAGATATTTTCTTTGTAAGATTTTTACGTTTTAAGTTTTAATATTCTTAGATAGAAAAGATCACAATTTTTTGCATATGCAGAACAATTTAATTTGAAAATTGTGCACTACTTTACACAAATAATCAAATATCTTTTGTAACTTACAATTCTTCCGTTATATTTAAAGACACTTTTGCGAACAAAGAGTCCGCTCAGTGCAACAAAGAAAATCAAAACATCTAGATAAGCTTATTCACGCTTTTTTGCTGGTGTCAATATTGTTTTCTGCAAAAATTTGATACTCTTTTGCTCTTTCATAAGAAAATGATAGAAACATCGTTTATACACAATGTGATCAAATATTTTGCTCTTGCAATGTCATTCTTTGCCACAAAATAGCAATAAAATAAAAAAAAAACTTCTTAAAAGTTTTTCTTGCATTGAGCATAAAACTGTTATTATTTTGCACAACACTGATGATGAAGCATAACACTGATGACGAAGTCAGTTGACTTCGTAACACGGAAATGCTCCGGCGATGGGGGGCTCCGCTTCACCTGCGTCACTAGGAAATGAAACAATTACCCATTAAGGTGTTGTCAAATGAAGTAGGATTGTAAGACGTGATGTGTCTGTGAACTATCAAATTAGTTCTACCTACTTCACTTCAGGAATAAATGTTCTTATTTTGTTCTTAAGTTTTGAACAGAGTTTATGTTCATGCATCCACACAGTAAAAAAGTTTTAATACAAACGTCATTTGGTGCGTTTGCGACGTGAAACTGATTTTCTTTGATGTTTTGCTACGAAAACCGCAGCGCCGAGAACAAAATATTCGCTGTCACGTGCAATTTGTTTGAAAAGCGCGTCTATTCGGTCTTGCATTTTACTACGTAGCGTTGTCTAATGACGTCATAAAGATGTCACTTTGGTTTCATTTTGTCGGTAAGAAACTGGTTTATCGACGTTGCAACTTTCACGACATTATTCCGTCAACTTTAGCTGTAATAACTAACGATATGCACCCTAATTCAAAATTTTTTGTAAAAATTTGGAATCAATCAGCCATATTGTGACGTCATAATAAAACAAACCAGAAATTATTTCATGAAAAGTTTGCAATTATCTTGCTCTTTCGTTTAAATCTAAAATCGACTGTCTACTTCATACAGAAATACGATTTTTAGATTCAAAATCAACCCTACCTCAGCGAAAAAATTCAACAACATTTTGCCGGGGAATGCCCGATTTCCACCTAAACAACCGGAAATTGAGTGGTTACATTGGCGATTCCAAAAGTACATTTATTCAGGATTCAGAAAATATAGGTAAAAAAATACTTTTTTTGGGTGCTCGTGAACGCTCGTGGCTACCAGACTAATAACATGAAAAATTTTTGGGATGCCATACTATAGAGGTCCTCCAATCATGTTGATACCTGCTCCCATTAACTTCAAAAGTTAAACAAATTAATTCTATTGAATAGGTTAATATGAATCCAAGATAAAGGTAACAAAATTTGGTGGATCACATTGAAAAGACCATGCCAAATGGGCCCTGCTAGCTAATCGCATTCCAATTTTTCTGTGTATAACTTAGGTAAGCATTATGGTTTTCCAATTATCAGTTTTGTCTGAGAATTTACTAAATCGATCGTTTTATGTCGGAAGCTTTTTCGCTATGTCCACATTTTGATGCCCTCATTGTCAGCACGATTGTAAATAGACAACAATTTGTAGCTTTTATCTAAACAAAGACACATAACCAATCGAAGTTCGAGCAGACAAGATGTATTGGTTGACGGCAAGAATAGCTTGTTAGTGGTCGACAATATCTTTGTGTTAATTTACTGATATTCTATAGTTTTTAGTACTTTACTAATTAATCGTGTTTTTAATTATAGAAAGTGATTATGGAAATTTACGCAAATTTACGCAACGTAATTATGCAAATTTTTGAAAGCAGTTAACCACAAACCTGATCAAGTCAATGAAACATCATTAAATTCGAAAGCAGAGTATTTCAGATCTTACTGTCAACAATCATGAACACGCTTAACGCAGTTGTTAAGTTCTTTAGTTCAGTACAGTTAGATACTTTCGCGAAGTCCCCGGATATTGCTTGCAATGTCACATTCTAGTTACTGGTATGAATTAAGTATCAAAAATGTTGATTTTGTGCTTTGGAACCGGTATTAACAGATTTCTTTCGCTATTTATTTTCTAATTTTTATGTGGTGCCTCTGCACACGCTGCTTATGGGTATTGTTGCTGCTGTTATAACAAAAATACACAACGTAACACATTGATGCACTTTATTTAATTGCCTTTCAAGAAAGCAACCATCTCAAAATGTTCATCGCTGAGACCAAAACGTTTGGGGTTCAAAATATGTTTGCCCATGCTGTATTTGTGTGTCAAAATGTCTTTTCAAAACGAAAAGCAACAAAAGGGGTAAAGCGGCTATATTAACTACTACGTTATCTGCTGAATGAATACTACACGCTATTGGTAAAAATTACGCAATCAAAACAATCCCTGTAGGGAAGATATTAGAACGTTACTCATAAGATCGTTAAAAAGAGGTCTTTAACTTAAAAATGTTCCAATATCTTCTCACAGCATGGTTAGGGCATGGACTTCTAAATACTAGGATCTGGACTGGAAACTAGTGAGCTCTAACACACGTCGCTGTACAACAGCAGGCTGAAGAAATCGCGCTACCGAGATCTGTCCGTCTACGTACGTAAACAAAGCAACGCGATAGCTGTTTTCTTTCAACCATGTGCGTTTTCTACAGCTCGAAACTACAGCGTCATGTGGGTGTAAACCAAACAGCAAGCAAAAAGTTGAGTAACGTTTTATCGGAGTAGGAGTACCACAGCAGCGCAGCAGTGTATTTCAGAATTGAGTAAGCTATGTTGCAGTGTATCTGACTTACCGTGAGTAATAGCATTTCAAGTGTGGATCCTAACAGTTAAGATGCTGCTAAGCAATGGAAGCACAGGGTGCGAACCTTTGACAATTATTTGGAGTCACTGGAGCAAGAGAAACGAGACGGGGATCCAGCTATTAACAAGTTGAGAATTCTGACAAACAGCGTTGATTATAAAGTATTCGATTACATCGAAGATTCGGAGTCTTATGACGCAGCTATCGCCACATTAAAAGCTCTGTACCTTAAAACTCCAAATACCGTGTTTTCCAGACACAGGCTCCCAACGGCGATACAACAGCCAGGTCAAACGCTTAGCAAATTTCTTCAAAAGTTACAATCTTTAAGTAAAGACTGCGAATTTCAAGCTGTCACGGCTAAGGTCCATCGCCGAGAGGCCGTCCGTGATGCCTTCATCAACGGCCTACTGTCCAGTGCAATTCGTCAAAGACTCTTGGAAAATCGAGAGTTAAACTTAGACACTGCTTATACTCAAGCCAACTCTCTCGACTTTGCTTAGCAACATTCTCGAGCCTATGATACGTTGAAAGGTGCTCAAGTGATGGCAGTTCCTACGCACAATAGTGATGAAAACTCTTCTTCATCTGGTGAAAAAGATCATACCGCTTCCGTTTCGAAACCAAAGAAACCTTGCAATTTTTGCGGAAGTAAGTCACCACATTTACGAAGAAATTGTTCAGCTCGAAATGCTCTTTGCTTTAAATGCCAAAAAAAGGGCCATTTTTCCAAGCGCTGTAAAAGTCAACGCTCTCCTGCAGCAGCGTCCCCTTCATCTTTTCAGCAGAGGTGTGCAATCAAGACTGCTCCGTCTTGTCTGTCATATTCGACCATAAAATCATTTGTTCAAGGACACGAACTGTCTACTATGATTGATTCTGGTAGTTCCATGAGCTTTATTATTATTATTTTTTTTTCAATTCAATTTATTTCCCAAACGCAACCAAGCGCAGGAGGGTTGCAGCGAAAGACCAATTGGTCATCTAATGTCTGCTGCACCCAATCGCATTGAAACTTGCACAGGAAAATTTGTCGCAATGGCTTACAAAGATAAACAAACAAACACTTTAAAACATACACATCAATTAACAAATATGATGGGCAAGTCGTGCTTTATGAGAGGGCCGATAACTACCTACATAAATAAATAATAACAATGACAATAAAATTAGCCTTGTATTGTCTCATGCCTTCCCCTCCCTTCACTAAAAAAAATAATTAACTGACTGAGATCACACATAATCTCAACATGAATTGAAAATAACAGCTTCATTTTTGGCTCGCTCCAACTGCTATTTTTGGTTATATCCCATCGTATAAGAGTTAAACATTATCGAACAGTGATTGGACATAAATTTCCAGTAAATCATCCTTTCTTAGGTATTATAGCAACATTGAACAAATAACATACAAATTTATACCCAGGAACGGAAATGGTAGGCCGTCCAGCACTTGATTGTATAATGTATTATATAAATGCAGTTAAACATATATTACATTGTTGCCTTTAAAAACACACAGATTAACATAAAATTTAAAGCAAAGAGTGACTAAAATTAAAATAATACACCATAATCAGGATGAGTTTGGTGAAAGCCAACTTAGCCATATAACAAGCAGAAAAAAAAAAAATAATAATAAAAAAAGAATAAATAAATACGGAACTTTTAAACATTTTTTGCTAAGGCACGCAGGTATTATATTTTAGCAGCGCATTTGATTTAAAGTATCGCTTAAATTTGAAAAACGAACACTGTCGTATTCTGTGGAAACATTCTTCCAAACATTTATACAGATATGACGAAGACTCTTTTGTCCTGTTTTTGATGCAATATAAAATTGAAAAAATTTGTTTCGATGTTTTTGCCTTGTTTTGTATTTATGCACATCATCTAGTTTAGTAAAGTAATTATTGAAAGACTCTGGTAGCATTTTATTGTTAAATTTGTACATAAATTTGGCAAATTCCATATTAATCATGTCCTCCAGTTTTAAGACACCAAATTCAGAATAAAGTAATGTTTGATGATGTTTCGGGCGAAAGAGACTCGCTCGTAAGATTTTGTTTTGAAGAATTACAAGTTTTTGAAGGTTACTTTTAGCAGCTCTACCCCAATTTAATAAAGAATATTGAAGTTGTGAATGAAAAAGACTAAAGTAAACTAACTTCCGAGTAGACAATGGAACATTGTATTTTAGTTTATACATCATTCCACAAACTCTTGAAAGTTTTTGGCATGTTTTCTCAATGTGTATTTTCCAAGATAATTTATCGTCAAGAAAAACTCCAAGATATTTCACAAATTCCGATTTTTTTATTAAATTGTGATTAATAGTGAGGTTGAATTTAGCTCTTTCAACAGACTTGGCGTTGCCAACAATCATGTAATAGCTCTTTTTATAGTTAATTGTTAGTTTGTTGCTAATCATCCAATTATTAATTTTGTCGATTTCTTGTTGAACTTGAGATTTTAGGGTGATGATATTGTGATGTGATAAATGCAGATTGGTATCATCTGCAAAGAGTGTTGTTTCCAAATTAGATGCCGATGGAAGATCATTTACATAAATTAAAAATAGCAGTGGCCCCAGAACTGAACCCTGTGGCACTCCATGATCGATAATGCGTGGTGCAGACTTTTTATCATTTATTTTTGTCATGATTTGTCGGTCTGCAAGATAGGAGGTTAATAATTCATATATTTTACCACGAAATCCATAATGATATAGTTTTTTAAGCAGAATGCTGTGATTTACTGAATCAAAAACTTTTCTTAAATCAAGAAAAATAGAGCAGGTAATTTTATTTTCATTCAGGTTCTTGAGCAATTTATCATAAAATGCTGTAATTGCCAGTTCAGTCGAGTTGTTTTCTCTAAAACCATACTGGAAGGGAGTTAGAATATTGTTTTTTGAAACGAATTTTAACATTTTAATTTTGAGAATTTTTTCAAACAATTTTGAAAAAACAGACAACAGGGAGATTAGGCGAAATTCATCGAGCGATTTAGGGGAAGAAGTTTTTGGTATCGGAATTACATAAGCTACTTTGAAGTTACTCGGAAAAGTTTCTTGATGTATACATTTGGTGAACAACTTTGCAAGAACAGGAGATAAAATGCCCTTCTCTATTTTTACAAATTTTGGGGTAATTTCGTCTATTCCAGGGGCAGAACTGGACTTGATACTAGCAATGGCATCGCTAACTTCTTCCTTAAAAATATCTTAAAGTATAAAAGAATTCATGCATGTTTTATGGTAAATTTTAAAGGATGATGAGTTCGTGTGTGGAAGATTTTTAGACATATTCGCACCAATGTTGGCAAAATATTTTTATAGTTTGTCTAGAAATTTCTGCGAGTCGGTTTTAACGGTTTCATTTTCAATTGTTATTGCAGAAGGATATTTACCTTTAGAAGCAGAATTTTGTAATCTACAATTTCATTAATTACTGACCATATTTGAGATGGGTTTTTGTTGTTATTTTTTGTGATGCTTTTATAGTAATTACGTTTAGCTAGGTTTTTAACATGTGTCAATTTATTCAAATACTTTTTGTATAACACTTTTTATCATTGCTGATGCCCTGTTTGCTTTTAAAATATTTCTTGAAAAGTTTATTTTTTGTTTTTATTGATTTTAAAATACCACGAGTGATCCAAGGTTTATCACTTAAGCCTTTTTCTTTTCTGGACATAAGCCGCTTTGGAGCGTGCTTATCTAGAACAGAATTGAACATGGTAGTTAAGTTAGCAACATCTTGATTTACATAGGTCTCAACTTCGTCACCGATTGTTGACAATTTATTCTGCAGATCAATTACGAAATTTTCTGAGTTGAAGTTTTTTAGAGATCTGATAAACTTAGTTCTTTTGTTAGAAAAGCATTTGACGTTTTTTGCAATAAAAAATATTGGTAGGTGATCAGAAATTTCAAATATACATACTCCACTTTGATTGTTTTTGTTTGTGAGGTTTGTGTAAATATGATCTAGTAATGAAGACTTGCAGTTATCGGCAAACCTAGTGGGAATGTTTATCAGTAATTTACATCCACTAGATATTAGATCGTCGACGTAATTCTTAATTTTGGAGGCTCCGGTAGTTTGCACTGAAAGGGTGTCGACATTTATGTCGCCGCTTAATATGTATTTTTCCTTATTGTTCTCTAATTTATTTAAGTTTCTACAGAGTTTATCGTGAAATGGAGATATGTCTTGTTTAGGATGTCGATATATAACGGCTACAATCAAATTTGACTTATTGCACTCTACTTCCAACCATAAATCTTCGCAATCTTGAAGATTAAGCTTCAAGTCATTACGCAGGCTAAATTTTATCGTATCCTTGATATATAGACCAACACCACCAGCATTTGTTGATGAATCCTAGCGTAAGAAATTATAATTAGGAATTTTAATTTTGGAGACGTTGTTAGAATTCAATTTAGTTTCTGAAATTGCAATAGCATCAGGCATTCTTTGGAAATCATTTAGAAATTCATCAAGTTTATTTATGTTTTTGGGAAGCCTTCTAACATTAAAGTGTGAAATAAAAAAGTCTTGTTTAGATAAATTTAAGGACAAATTTGATAATTTGGACATGGAAAAATATTCGTCATATCTGATAATGTCACTTGTTGAATTGAAACTTGCTAAGGCTTTAAACTCTAGTTTACCTACTGAAAAAAAGGGAAGCCTGGCAGCGCAACAGTTCACACAAACACAGTCATCATTTGAATACCAGAGTTCCATTTAAGATAGTAAACATATAAGTAGAGATCATAAACCGCGCATTCAAGATTTTTGGTTTCCGGTGAGCCTACAGTAACAAAGCTTAGTCAAGTCAGAAAGGGAGTTTATAGTGATAATTCGTGAGTCCGAATCCTGCCGGAGACAAATATTCCCTTGAGACGTTCACAAAAATCTAAAGTTTAGATCACGCTTAGCCAATCTAGCTTCATTGTACAGCATTTTTCTATAGCTGGTTAAATTTTCTCGAATTTGGGGTTTGGCGTTACCAAAAGCAAAATCGCAGGTCGGATTATATCGAAGTTTCTTCTTGTTATGAAAAAGTTCATTGCGTTTATCTCGATTCGAGAATCTAACAATAATTGGAGGAGGTAATTTGGTGAAATCTTGCCTATTCTGATGTTGTGAACTGTTGAGTTTGGGGGTTGCTGAAGTTACTGGTAAACGATGAAAAGTGGATATGTGCTCATCTGTAACATGTACATTTAATGCTTTCGCCACTGTCTTGACAATTTGGTTGGTATTTTCGTTTCGCATAGTTGGCACACCATGAATTTCCAAATTTTCACGGCGGCCATAATGTTCTAGATTGTCTAGTTGCTCTTCAGTATAATTTTGCCGGCTAACAATTTGTTCGATTTCTCGTTTTAAATTTGAGACTACTTTTTCATTCTTATTTCCAACTTTATCTGATCCAGCTATTTTAACTCTAAATTGGTCGTACTCGTCAGATAAATAGGCCACGCTGCCCAAGATGATGTCAGTCTTTTCAGTAAGCAAACTAATATCCTTCCGATTTTTTGCTATTTTTAGTTTGATAGATTCAAACTGCTCGGCAATCAACGCTTTGCATTTTGCGTGAAATTTATTTTCCCATATACTATTCAACTCCTGTTCAAATAACTGCTGAACGCAGGCCTGAGTTTTCCTGGTAATTTTTTCCTCCAAGGTTCGCTCGATTTCATCCGAGAGCTTTAGCCTATTCTGCTTGGGCATGATCTATCTTAACGATGTTACAGCAAGTTATTAACGATGTTACAGCAAAGGCTATAAACTTACCTATTGAATCTTGTCGAGATGAGATATCGTTAGCATCTTCCAGCACACGAGGGCAGATTGTGGGTCATTGTGTAGTTAATTTGACAATTCAAGGCAAGAAATGTGAACAAATTGCCCTCGGAGCTCTTAAAGATTTGTGCGCAGATCTGCTTTTGGGCGGAGATTTTCAGAAACAACACAAGCGTGTGGTCATTCACTACGATGGTTAAAGCCTGATCTTGTAGTATCGAAAAATCGACATTTAAGTGCAGTAGCGGCATCTGATGTTAAGCCGGCTAATCTGTTCAACAACTTGGCTCCCGAGTGTCGCCCGATTGCAACCAAGTCCCGTCGTTTCAATGCTGAGGACAGGGATTTTATTGTTGAAAAAATTGAGCGGCTGCAATTGGCAGGAGTAATCCGTCCCAGCAACTCGCCGTGGCGCGCACAAGTATTAGTAGTGAAGAACCCCGAGTCCGGTAAGAAGCGACTTGGTGTGGATTACTCTCAAACGATTAACTTGTATACGCAGTTAGATGCATATACTCTGCCGCGTATTGAGGATCTTGTAAACAAGTTGTCTACATACCAAATATTCTCTACGTACGATCTCAAGAGCGCCTGTCATCAAATACCCATTGAGGAATGCAACAAAGCTTATACTGCCTTCGAAGCTTGTGGAAAACTCTTTGAATTTAACAGAATTCCATTCGGCGTAACTAATGGGGTACCACAATTCCAGAGAAAAATGGATGAGCTTGTTACGAACTCTTGACTGAAGAACACTTCTCTATATTTAGATAATGTAACTGTGCCCGGTAGAAATCGGGAAGAGCATGATACGAACGTCAAGGCCTTGTTTGATGCATTTCGAAAGCATGGGGTGACGCTAAATGAATCGAAGACTTTTGAGTCTGTCACCGAGATTAACATTCTTGGCTATAGTGTGGGAAATGGACAAATCAAACCTGACCCAGACACGCTCCGCCCCCTGTTAAAACTGCCACCACCCAAAGATGCAAAAGCGTTAAAACGAGCTCTAGGTTTGTTTTTGTACTACGCTAAATGGGTGATGAACTTTTCTGACAAGATTCTCCATCTCAAAACTACAAAGAAATTTTCTTTAGATGCAAAGGCACTCAAAGAATTTAACGTTTTGAAGAAAGAATTCGCTAAAGCCTCGTTGCAAGCAATTGACGAAAATCGCCCATTTGTTGTGGAATGCGACGCCTCTGAAGCGGCTATTTCTGCTACTCTAAACCAAGGTGGCCGACCGGTCGCCTTTATGTCTCGCACCCTCCGTGGAGGGGAAAAGCACTATCCAGCGGTTGAGAAAGAGGCGACGGCCATCATAGAGACTATTCGTAAATGGGAGCACTTGCTTGCCCGGCAACATTTTACGTTAATAAGGAACCAAAAATCGGTCGCGTTAATGCAGGACATCCGAAAACGCACCGAAATCAAAAACAACAAAATTCAATGTTGGCGATTAGAATTAGCATCCTTTTCTTACACCATAAAATACAGGCCTGGAGTTGAAAATGCAGCTCCTGATGCATTAACTCGTGTTACTTGTGCTGTTACAAATCACTATGATGTAAAAGAGTTGCATGAAAATATGTGTCATCCTGGCGTTAGGTGGTTGTCACGCTATGTGCGCTCTAAAAATCTTCCGTTTTCCGTGGAAGATGTGAAGAAAGTTTGTTCGTCATGCCCAACGTGTGCGGAACTGAAACCGCAGTTTCATAATTTAAGTAAGGGCACTTTGATTAAGGCCACTCAGCCTTTTGAACGGACTTCGATTGATTTTGAAGGACCGTTGCCTTCCACTACCCGAAACGTGTATTTACTTGTTAATGTTGATAAGTTTTCGAGATTTCCTTTTTGTTATCCGTGTTCTAATATGTATGCTCAAACTGTAATCAAATGCTTAAATGATTTGTTTACTATGTGTAGAGTTCCAAGTTGTGTTCATTCTGATAGTGCTAGCTATTTCAGATCTTATGAATTAAAGCAGTTCTTAACTGGTCTGGGTATTGCCACCAGCCATAGTTCTATTTATCATCCCACTGGTAATTCGCAGGTTGAACGATATATTGCTGTAATATGGCGGACGATTAGATTGGTACTAACATCTCGTGGTTTAGACATTGCTAAATGGGAACTTGTGTTGCCTGAAGTATTGCATTCTCAACGATCATTGCTTTGCACCAGTACTAATGCTACACCACATGAGTTGTTTTTCAATTTCTACCGAAAATCGTGTTGTGGTTTTACACTACCGAGCTGGCTTGCTAAGCCGGGACCTGTATTGCTTCGTAATTTTGTGCGTACATATAAGAATGATGACTTAATGCGAAAAGTCGAATTAACTGAGGCAAATCCTTCATTTGCTCGCGTACGATTTCCTGATGGACGCGAGTCCACGGTATCTTTGAAAGATGTGGCACCATATCCGGCATTAGCTGACGCTTATGATAGTGATAAGCATAGGTGGGCAAGTTAATGCAAAACGTTAGCTTTGTTAACCGCTAGTCCGTTAACAAACTTCACATCTCCGTTAACATTAATCCGTTACTTTCAGCTTTAATTAACGGAAGTTAATTAAGTCCGTTAATCCGTTAACATTTTGCGTGTAATTTACATTTTTTTTTATTCACATGCTTCTAGAACATGTGTTGACGCTGTTGAGCTGATTGTAAGGAAATATTTATTGCTAGGGTGGTCTTTATGTGTTTTGGAAGTTACATTTTACAGTCTAATGTAATTTCAAGATAAAAATAAGTTCAAATGCACAACGAAGCTGCGATCGGAAAATCTTTGGAAATTGCGAACAGTGACAAATAATAGATCTATGAGGCTGCAGATTATTATTTGCCACAAAAAAGAGCTCCTTTCTTCGCTTTCTTCTATAAAACTCGTGCTAATACGCAACAAGCGTTACCAGTACAAACTGGTTTGTACTGGTCCAATGAATGAAGCAAGATATTGTCGCAGTTCCTGCTTCATCCAGTGGCGATGTGGAAACTAGCATGGAAGTAACCACAAATGAAAGATAATTGGAACCGATAGCTTTATAACTCAACAGATCAACGCTTACTCGAGGTTGTACAACCGAGCCGGTTAACCGCAATCGGAGCGCGCTCCCTTCTGACACGCCACAACATTAACGATAGAAACCTTAACCAAAGTTAACACAACTTAACGGAAGTTACTCTAGTCCGTTAACAGAACTTAACGGAAGTAAATTAAGTCTGTTAACATGAATAAACTTTTTAACGGATTAACGAGTAAATGAAATAGTTAGCTTCGTTATTAACGGATTAACAATTACCGGACTTGTGCCCACCTATGGATATAAGTATTGACAATTCTTCTCTTGAAGAGTCATAATCGGAGCTTGATAAATCAACTGTGTCCAATGCTGACAATATTATTGTGTCTGATTGTAATGGTGATAGTCGTTCTGAATCGTCAGTGAAGGACCTGCACAAAACTCCTAGTAATTCTCCATCTGGTCGTAGGTCTGAAAGAGTTAATAAAGGAGTACCCCCGCCACGTTAAGGAGACCCAGTATCTTTTTAAGAAGGGGGATTGTGGTAAAGTGTATGGTTTAATTTGGTGGTCTTGTATTACGTTACAACGCCTTCAACGCTTTTTTGTTATTGCGTAATCTTAATTGCATTTTCATCTCTGCGTTAAACGCAAACATTTTGCTTGAAAAGTAGTTGCCACTGTGCAGTTTAACTGACAGTAGGTTTGCAGTATTGCTAGAACAGCATTGGGTGTGTATTAAGTTACAGTATTGAAATACAGTGTTTATTAACCGTACTATGAGTTTTACAATATGTTTTGCTATTTTGCTTATTGTAGACGTAGTTACGTTATAGCTTGTTATAGCCCGCAATTTTGTGAATTGTATATTAATAAATGTTATATTGATGACTCGACTTCATTACAATTCAAAATTTCACTATTCTAAATTTCTTATTTCTAAAATTTATTGAATCTGAATGCTTAATTATTGAGTCTAATTATTGATTCTGGATTATTCTAAATTTCGTAGTTCTAAATTTTTGTATTTCAAATTCTAAGACGTTATTCTAAATTCCAATTTACCTTGATTCTATACTCTAAATCGCATCAATAAAGTTCCGTCTGTAGAAGATTGGTCTGGTTTTGCGCTGAACAAGAGAGACAGGAAAGTTAATTCCAAGAGCAAAGTTCACAAAAGGCAAGAAACATACAGACTCTACAGTAGAAAAGTTGTTGGGACAGTTAGTAACTCACTTCACGGCGAGGAGTTACAAAAAAAAATTCCACACATGTGTTACCTATCTTCGTCAGGGCTAGAATGCAAAGTTGAAAACAAGCGTACGATAAATGAGAGAATCACGTGACAAAATGAATCATTATCACAAAAACTTGTCACAAATTGAAAACGAAAAAGTTGCGGTCAAAGAGATTGGCAAAGCGTGAAAAACAATAATATAAAGTCGTGGGGTTTGAAGTAACCGAATATATGCTAAAGAATTCGTAATTTTGTTTGTCATTTGTAGTGTTCGGGATTGCGCTATAAATCGCAATTAATTATTATTTAAAAGGTCATTCAGGATGTTTTTATTTCAAAAATTTTACAGCGAAACCTTGGTGAACCATTTTGGCCATTTTTTAGAATTTTTTTCACCACTTTTGATTTTCTTCGGCCAAGAATCATAAAATAATCGTATTTTTTTTCCTTTTAAACGAAAGAGAAACGCTTTCCAAACAGTATCAAATCATAGACTCTTTATTAGTAGACAAGAAACTGACGCGCGAAGAGAAAACGAAGAGAATTGAAGAGAAAAAGGCTCCTCTCGCTGCGAAGTTTTTTTGGTCATGCGTGAATTATTATCTTTACCCAATGAAACTAAAGCTAATAATTAAATCATTACCGAATGAACCTATATGCCATAAATCAAATCTTTTCCGACTAAAGTACAAATCTTATCTTCATGTCTCAAAAGAACGATAGGCTAGCTAACGCTCTACTCTCTTTATAGCTCGCCTTAAACGGCTTCGTCTCCAAGTAGACTGAAAGGCTCAAAACTAGTGCCATAATTCAGGCTATTGAGTTAAACTAGGCTAACAATCTTTAGAAATGAAACGCTATCAATACCTTCTGCTCTCCTCGTACCTTGCCTAAAAATGGCTACGTCTCCAACAGGGCCGAGACGGCTCATGAAATAATGATAATTCATTGATTTGATTAATACAGGTTTATTTTATTCAAAAGCATTTGCGCATTAGAGATTAGCTTAATAGTATCGGCACATTATCATAAAATAGATTACACTGTAAATAGGTTATTTAGTGAAATACATAGAATTTCTTTTATAGTGTTCTCCTAATAAATATGAGATTCTGTACGCAATTCCTTCTGTGTATATTACGCTATGCATTTTGCAAGCTAATAGTAATATCTGTTCTGTAACTTGCGGACTCTATACATTACTATATTATAATTATTTTTAGAATAAAATACAAATAGATATTGATTTTTAGTAATGGCACTCTTTTTCTCCTCCACCTCCTCCTTCATCTTCTTTTTCCTCTTCTTCTTCTTCGTCAGCTTCTACTTCACATATCGCTAAAACAAAACAAAATCAAAGATCTTGTTAAGATTTGATGTGTTCTGGAGTCCGATCTTGGGACCTCTTTGCAGCCATTAATAGTGAAAATCAGTAGCGTTTTACGGAAACATGAAGTCATGACCCTCTTTGGGCCATGCCCCTGCTTTTTGAATACGAATAGCAAAATTTGATGATATCACAAAAACGTCTTGATTGACGTAATTTTTCTTAAATAATGAGGCGGCGCCACGGAATAACATGTTTTCCCCCATTAATTTTTAGGCCGATTTTTACAATTTTTCCAAATTTAAAGAGTTTCTCGAGAGGGAATGGGATTGGTGACATCATTCAGTGTAAAGTTTAAAGAGATACTGCTCTAAATCTGTTTTATTGAAAAAATGAAAACTACTTGAGGTAATAAAAAGGTACCCCAAACCTTTTTTCCAGAGTTCCCTTTATTCGCAAAAATACGATTTAATCCGGTTAACTTTATACCATTGGCAACCCTGCATTTAGCAATTTTGTGACATCGCAAAAGACCTACTGTTGATCAGTACTGGTAGCCCAAGTGTACAGGTACCAGAAGAAGAAGTCAAATTTTTAGATCTGGTTATAGGCTACTCACTGCTACCAGATGGTGATCGCGTTTCTTGATCTGCAAGAATTTTTGCAAAATTATGCTTTTTGTGAAGTCACAAAATTGTAAAATGCAGGGTTGCCTATGGTGCGGATATGACTAAAGGGCGGAAAAATAGGAAAGGGCAGTTGGAATTTGGGTTAGGGTAAACCCTAACCTAACCCTAATCCTAATGGCTTTTAAGTACGATTTTCGCCTTTTCCTACTTTTCCGTCGTAGGTAAAGGCGGAAATCGTGTTAAAAGGCCATTAGGGTTAGGGTTAGGGTTAGGGTTTGGGTTAGAATTAGAATTAGGATTAGAGTTAGGTTAGGGTTAGCTCTAACCCAAACCCCAACCGCCCTTTCCCACTTTTCCGCCTTTTAGTCATGTCCCAATGGTGTGGAATCAAACAGATTAAATCGTATTTGCGCGAATAAGAGAAATTGTGGAAAAAGGTTTGCGGAACCTCTTTATTATTTCAAGTGTTTCTTATTTATTAATTCAATGAAACTGATTTTGAGCAGTATCTCAATATTAGCTGCTATATTTGTATGCTATCATTACATTGATAATAATATACACATAAGTAAAAGACAATGATTATTGCTAACAATATTAAAATCGTAATGGCCTTACACAGCATACAGTTATCTTTGCTGGAATTTTGGCATCTCAGCAAATGCTATGCTTCTGCGGAAAGGCTGCAGCCGTCTATAGCATTTAAAGCGTAGAATTAAGGATCGAAAAGTTGCTATCTCCAGATTCGATTCCCGAGCTGGCAAAGCGTTGTTGACGGATTGAGAAAGTTGCTTTTTTGCTTCTTTTCCAACGGAGCAAAGCAGTTTATACCCAGTAAGGTGGCTCAGCTTGACGAAAGACTTGCACATGGACACCCAACAAAGGTGTTCTAAGCGTTGTTGTAGTTAGAGTAACTTAGAGTTCATAATTCATATGCACAGTAAAACAAAACCATCTAACTAAGATGCACAGTATGCTTCTTCTGCGTTATGTTTGTTGCTAAACGTAAACTCAATATTCTTTTAGAAGTGAATAAGTTCATGAAGCGCAGGCATAGCACAAAGCATATGCCACAAGATGATTTAATTTTCTCATCTTACGACGTTCAACTTTATGCTTATTTGGATAATGAATTACGTGAAATTCTTTTAAGTGGTTTTAAATCCGTAGACTGAGAATATTTCATTCAAATGGTTTCACAAATCGCATACTTTCTAAAGTTGCAAAAATCGGGCAGTGGCTCGGACTTAGTTTCCAGGCCCAAAGGCGTCCATCAGATTCAGGTTCCGCCCCAATACAGACATAAATCTACTTGATGTGTCTCCATTTATTTGTCGGATACACAATTAGTCCTATCTGAATATGTTGGGAGGTAAACTCCTCATTTGTTGACAAGCTTACGCTTCTACTTCAACTGTTTTAATTTCAAAAAGGCTTCTGCTCCAACTGAATGCAAAGTTAATGGCAGAGGTGTAAAGTTATGAAAGTAGACCTACATAAGTATCCTACTCAAGTACAAGTTGTTGGAATGAGCACTTTTTGAGTAATTATATTTTTGGATGCTTTATACTTTCACTTGCCTACTTTTAGCGTGAGTAACGCTACTTGAGTAGTACTTTAATTCAGAAAATTTCAAAGTACTGTAGTTTTACATTTGAACCACAAATTTGTCAAAAAGATTGACTTTTCTACCGCAATTGTTCATTTAAGATAAGTTAGTAGAGATTTTATAAAATGATTCCACGTAAATTTTACGTGGCATGATTGTCAAATCTCGAAGTTGTGCTGTTGTTGTTCTTTTTGATCATTTGTCTTGAATAAAATAACAAATAACTTGCAATGATTAATAAGTCATGACATTTTGAGAGAGTGAGGAGTTGAAGACTAAACGTTATGTGGCGGTGATGTGACGGTAGTCGACCAGTCGTCAAATATCGATTGAATAGTTTGTGTGTTTTCTTAAATATATAAAGGGTGTTTCAAAATTAGAGCCACCCCTCCCTTCCACTGCTCGCATAGAAAATAATTCGATTTTCTTTGAAAGTCTAGTTTGAAGTTCATTAAACTAATCTTTCATGAGCTTATTTTCTTTTCACAGTTTTTTATTTTCATGTTAAATAACTGAGTTAGACAAATTCACATATTTTCTGATACCGGGAAAATTACATGGACAGACAATTCAAAATTTAATGGATTGTCATACCCTTTTGCATGACGGAAATACGCAATTGATCTTTGGGTTTTCGGACATGTGTTGATAAAACCACTTATTTTTCGATTCTGATAACTTCGTGAAGGGTGACGCCACTATGATGAATTTTGTTAACTGTGACCAAAAGTTGGCTCTGTTGGTTTAATTTTGATCTCAAAAGAATAATTGGGACAAGATGTGCCACAAAATTAACCTTATTCCTTATCAACACTTCAATCATTGCAGTGTAAAGTTGAACAGTAATATTTCACCATGACAACATTTTAGGAAAGATTTTGTGGTATTGAATGTCAAAGCTTCATGTTTATTGAAGCACTTTTGACAAATTTTGTCATGAAAATGGTAATTGAACATCAGTTTCATGGCGCAATGGAAATTTAAAAGAATGTTAAATTATTGCGCAACCCAAAAATAGCCGCCATGATGTCATAAAAAGCAAAAATTTGAACATAAATTTGTTTTTAGTAACTTTTTTTATAATATGCAATTACAGTAGAGAGGATCAAACAACAAATTCCTAATCCAAAGATTCCAATGTTCATGTTGCGTTGCAATTTTGAAAAAAGTTTTGAAATGCAAGTCGTAAGATAACCGCCATGATGTCATGTGCAGGGAAAGACATGCAAAACATCCAATGATAATCCAATTTATTGAATTATTTTGTTTTTGTGGGAGTACTTAAACAATTGCATCAGCTACTACTGCTTGCAATCATCGATGTAGTAAATTTTACCCTTTAAACAACTGTTGTTATTGTGCAGGACCAGCAGCAGAGCCAGCAACCACCGCGTTACCAAGGGTAAAAACATTTTAAAATTTACAAACTTTTCGAATTTGATTTCTTGTTTCGTACTCCAGCGGTTGGGACAGATTCTACTCCGTACTCCTGCTTGCAAATCAATTTCTGTTTGCATTGCCAAAATTAAAAAATTCTTGCCGCAATGATATAGCTTTGAAAATAACTGCCATGACGTCGTGTTCAGCGAATCGTTTAAAAAAGGATCAACAATTTGTCATCCTGCATTAATTGCGTTGCTGATAAAAGAATTCGACTTAATTTTGTCACCGATTGCTACTTGCGTATCTAGGCGGGATTGCATTGCTAAAATTAATAGAAAAGTTGGTATGGCGGTATAACTCGTAAAATATCCGCCATTACCTCATGTTTTTCGAAACTTTTTCGAGAAATAGTATAATTTTGCCAGTGCTGGGCACCGCAAGTTTTTTTTTAAGTCCGCAGTCCGCAAATCCGCAACCGAATTTCAATTTTCTTAATCCGCAACCGCAAGTCCGCAGTTGCACGTTTAAAAGCTAAGTCAGCAACTGCAAGTCCGCAACGATGTTTCAGGATTCTTGAATCCGCAACCGCAAGTCCGCAACTTCGTAATTCTTGAAGTCCGCAACCGCAAGTCCGCAACTTCGTAATATTTGAAGTCCGCAACTTTTCATGAACCGCGATTAGCAGAGTTTTGCAATCAACAATGTCTCGAAGTGATTTGCTCAGAGTTGATTAGCAAACATAAGTCAAAAGTTGTGACTTGTGGGAAGTTTAGCAAGCCTATGGTGGATACATGCCACGCAATTAATAAAAGGAATTACTTACAATCGTTGATTGTAGTAAATGTACCACGGCATGACTTGCTATTGAGCTGGTTTTTGGGATGGCAAACTTAAGAAGTAACCAGCCCCTCTTACATTCAAGTCCAGCTCAAAACTGATTTAAACGCATGTATTTTTGGTTAAAGTTTTTAAGTGACTTGGCTATGGGGGGTTGTAGCCCGCAGCCCTCATGGTTGCGCTACTGCTTGTGCAGTAGGTGCCTAAACTGCATGGAAGCATAATACTTGTAAACAACCCATCGATGAACTCTTAAAAATGCTACAATGCAGCTAGGGATTCGAATAATCAATTGAATTTAATTTATTTGTTCACTTGAATTCAATTTCCAGTAACTTAACACCAATAAACAAAATATCCACGCACAAATACAGTGGAATTCGGTTAATAAATCCACGGTTAATAAATCCAGCCGCTTATTACATCCAATTTGCTTGGAACGGAATCGTCTTGTGCATTTTAGAAAACGCCGTTTATTAAAGCCGCCGCGTATTAAATCCAAAACCGGCTGTCCCGAGGTGGATTTATTAACCGAATTCCACTGTATAATGAATTAATACCAGTCAAGAAAATAAAAGTGGACTTATTTACTACAGCACTTAACAGAAGTAAATGGTAAATGTTGATGAATGCGTAGAAATTAATAGGCTATTCCAACACTCGAGTACTGTTTTAAGTCACTTACTATCAAGCAAACAGGACAGCGAAAAACCTTTTTTGGGTTATCGAGTTAAGCTGCCCTTATGACTAATTTATTATTGAGATTATTATTAGTTTTTTTTTTAAGGCATTGGATTACAGTGAGAAGCCATCAAATAGCAAAGTACAATCTGTATTTGCGCTTACAACAAGATATTCTTAAAAACATTTTTTTTTCAAGACAGGAAAAGGCAAAGGCAGTAGAAGGCAAATAACCTTAATATCACTAATCGTATTACTAAACTTTTTGTCCCTAGTTTCTATAAAAGCTATAGGAATGAGATAACCACACGCTATACCAGCAGTGCCGTTGCCAGACCAAACGATGTGAAGGGGCTCTAGCCGAAAATGGGGGGCACTATAAAATAGACTGAACTTTTGCTCTTAAAAGCTGATATTTTAAAGCTACAATTTTGCATTCATCTTTCAAAAAAGAGACATATAAGCCCGGCAGCGTTTATTAGCTCGTTTAGTATGCGGTCCCGTATAATCGCTTAAAATCAGTGTGCAGGAGTGAATGCGACCAGAAGCGTAACCAGGGTTTTGCCAAGAGAAAGAGGGCTTGAACCAAAAGTGAATGTTTTTCCACAAAAATTGTCTAATTTAGGTCCCGTGCTGAACAAACCGTTGCAACTCAAGCATGTCGCAGAAGGGGTAGACCTCCAAGCTGCTGGGTGATTTTTGCAATTTTGCGTCAAAAATAGCAATTTTAACGCAATAAAAATCACATTTCGCACGTTTCAAAACAATATCATTAATTAGAGTAAATTGCTAAAATTCAGAAGTTATTGAAAGATTTAAATTGTCTAGCCTCATGAGTCTCCATATATTTCAGGTCAGATCCAAAACACGTTTAAACGCTTATTACTTTTTTGGTTTTATTTTCTAAATGACTTGACTAAAGGAGGCTGATGCCCCCTAGCCCCTTCCCCCTGGTTGCGCGACTGACTGCGACCTAAAATAAATCTTGAGTGTGCTCTAAAACAAAACAGCTGGTCTTTAAAAAAATGTTTTCACTTAGTGTTTCCGGTCATAATCACCATCGAAATACCGGCAACACTTCTGTAGGCATGTATCCCTATTCCGCGACATTCATTCATTCATTCATGTTTATTCATATCCATACACAACAGCAAAAAGTAAAAGATAAAACTTATCGCACGTTGGAGTATGATACGTAGGATGACCACTATAGAGCCAAACTGTTCGCCTAGTTGCAGACACCCTTACTCTCTTTAGCCTACGGTACTTGTCTTTCTAGTCCAACAAAAGCAGAAAAGCAACAAGATCACAGAAAGCAATATCGCACATCATAAGTTATGTACTATTTATACAGTTTACTCAGAGAATTATAACAAACACAATTTTTGAGGACCGATATTTTCGAGCAATTAACAATCAATTTATGTCAAAAAAAACAAAAAAAAACTTTTTTACGAAACCAACGCATTAGATTAAATGATGCAGATTGGTACAAGGATTTACCTGTAGTTCGCAACAAGGTAGCATTTGATAGTTTTTTTTAATCTGTGATAAGAGAAATCCTTCCATTCTGGGTGTAAGTTGTTCCAAATTTGTGCACCACTAAAAGGCAGCGCTTTTTTAGCAGTATTGGAATGAATCGAATATAATTGGTAATTTTTGCGACTAGCATTCCTAGTGTTATAATTATGCACAGAGTTTACAGGTTTAAAATATTGGTTAAATACTTTTGGGAGGTTGTTGTGATATAAATACATGAATTTGGCCATCTCTAAGTGATATATATCTTTGATTTTTAGTATGTTCAGTTTATGATATAAAGAATTGTTTGCAATACGATCACTTTTCTTTACACGGCTTATGATTCTTATGAGTCTACTTTGCAAGACTTGTAATGGATGTAGCACAGAATTATTTGTAGATCCCCATGTTAAAATTCCATATATTAAGTGCGGGTACACTAGGCTGTGGTTTAGAAGTAATAAAAGCTTTTGAGTGATATTCTAATAAAGATGATAAAATAAACCACAGTATTGAGACGACACATCCGTTAGGGCGTGTTAATAAGACGAATTATTGGGTCACATTTATGTAAAGCAGTTGATGGCCAGCAATTTTGCAAACAATCGAGAAAACTTCAAACGAGAATTATGCTTGAAAATTATTTTTCCTTTTTCCATTATTGCCTGTTATCTTGTCGTTACGTGATGCTCCAAAAAAGCATTCGGAGTAAACCGAAATGGGGGGGGCAAAAGCAGTCGTTAGGGGGGAACAGGGCGCCCCTGGACACACCGTAGCGACGGCACTGGCTACCAGTACAAAAAATGATACCCCGGTGTCTAATTTTGTGGACTCACGGTAAAAAACAACTGAGTAATACTATGAACCAGAGCCGGAAATTCGAACTTATAAAAATTCGAAAAAAGTCGATTGTTTTGCCGAACTCGGAAAAACAGCATGTCAACAAAAAGAAAGCGATTAAGTCGAAAAGCAGGCTTAGTATTTTTGTCAGCCTGAACTCGAAAAACTTGATATTTTTGCCCAACTTCAACGCGAAAAATTAAATTGAATTGTCATGTTTGACTGGGTAAAAACATAAATTTTTACGAAAATAGAAAGGAATTTCAATATTTGAATAAAACTTGCGGAATTGCGGACCAAAATTAAGAATAGTCCGCAACCGCAAGTCCGCAGTTCAAACTGTCAAAGTCCGCAACCGCAAGTCCGCAATTCAAACTGTGAAAGTCCGCATATCCGCAACTTTTTTTGTTAGTCCGCAATTGCCAATTTGCGGACTTACAGACTAACTTGCGGACTTGCCCAGCGCTGAATTTTGCTATGTCATATTGCAATGTTGTTCTTATAACAGCATTTCAGATGAAATGCATTTAAAATTTTAAGCAAGTTAACAACCCAGAGTGTTAAATACCAGAGGTTTAGTCCTTGAGGACGTTCTTGGCCTCGAGGAAGTTCTCGAGGACACATTTTGAAGTCGTTGGCCTTGGCCTAGAAGCCTACAAGTCCTCAAAAAAGTCTTGCCCTCGGCTCGAAGACAGCATTATTTTTTGATTGGTTAAAAAGGAAAATAACCAAACAAAAGATAACATAACTTTTAGTTTGTCAATTGGTTTCCTTTCCTTATTTGAAAAATATTGCAATGTGATAGCCAATTAAGCGAAGTCATGCTGAAACGTACTTTAAATGGCATTGTGTAAAAACTCTAAATGGAGAACGAGGGGACAAGAAGCCTTCTAGAAGATTTTTTTTTTTTATTTCTGCTAATACTTCCGGTGCGGGCGGTACAGACTGCGTAGTACAACACCATCCAGAATCATTAGGAATCTGGGGGTGCAAACTCTAACAGTTTTGAGTTGCTAATGCAAAAACAAGACCCAGGCTATTCTGCGTGTGAATTCAGAAGAATGTATGTGTGCACTGTGCGATAATAAAATGTAATACAATATTACCAGGAAAAGCATATTGATATTTCACTCCAATAATTACGTTAGTATAGCTCGAAATAACTGACAAAACGTATCTTGAGAA
Organism: Trididemnum nubilum; assembly: GCA_963965965.1. Taxonomy (NCBI): domain Eukaryota; kingdom Metazoa; phylum Chordata; class Ascidiacea; order Aplousobranchia; family Didemnidae; genus Trididemnum; species Trididemnum nubilum. Next base: position 33,918,783 of record OZ014471.1, read on the forward strand.
CGCCAACTTGTTTTGAAAATACGCGAGCGCAAAGAATTTGTTTTGAGAAAAGAACAACTCTAATCACTGGCAAGCGGTCTATTGGGCAAAACCACTCCACTGAACAATTCTTGTGCGTTGGAAATCGCCGCCAAGAATCCCAAATAACAAACTATAGTATTGGATCCCAAAAAAACGCTGCATGAAGAATTATTAAGAAATTAAGTGTAAAGTCAAATATATCTATAATTGTTCATATGCTTGGAGTACTACATGAATGTTTTACCATTTGTCATTAAATGAAGAGGCGAGGATCCCGTAAAAAATTTGGGCGTTTTGAAAAAAACCTAATGGTTTATTATTTTTCTGTTCCTACAATTGTGGACTCTTTAAAGGAGGGCCTGGGGCAAACGTCCCCATTCCCTTCCTCCTTAGTACGACCTTGCTGGAATTCTCAGTTTTTTGTTTTGTAGTTAAGTACCTTATGTTAAATTTAACAAAGGGTCTTTTGGTGGCCGAAATATTTGCGAATGGTATTCATTGATAGGCACTAGATGTGAGAAAGACATCACATATACTGAAATGTACAGATAAGATTGACCAGAAATTAGACTTGAAAAATTGAAAAAAAACTGAAGTTTTTCTAATTTAGCATTTACCGTATTTTCTTTTCAAATTGCTTTGAAAATCTTAATTGAGTAATATTCTGCAAAGTCAAAAAAGTTGCTGCTTTTTCAAAAGAAATCACTGAACTTTTCCCTCGCTCTAGAACTCCGTATTTTTTTAGTACCGGTACTAAAAACTTGAGCTCACAACTATAGTCCGTACAGCACCTGAATTCATTTTAGAACCGTAAATTCACAGTATTTTGCAATATTTTTAGACAATAAATCTTTAAAAAATTCCGAAAAAAGAAATGGTTCAACCCTAGGGTCCACAACCTGCGGTCGTAAAAGGATTTTGTTTGACGCCGTAATGCATGTTGTGGCGGCCGTGTATTGATTTAAACGTTTTGCTGAGTAACTGTTAAGAAAAAACTGTTCGAAAATAATAAGAACAGTTATGATTTGCTAACTGTACAGTTGATTAAGACCATTATACGCTCGTATGCCAGTGCTGTTTTGTATTTACCAATGCGTAACTATTTACCGCTTATTGTTGGCCTAGCGGAGTCCTTTCCAAAACGTTCCAATTCGATAGTTGCGTAACTTTTTAACGTCACAGCTATTTTAACTACAGTTTATTCCCGAAATTTCATCTTTTTATTTAATAATACGCTAGCTTAATGCCGCGTACAAATTTCAAACCATGACGTCACAATGATATGATTTTTACGTACAGTTAGTTTTTCGTAGATTTTTCGGAATTCTTCCTTTTGCCTATAAACGTGGATATTCTTGACTTAGGGAAATGAAGTGAGAATAAGTTTTGACGCGAAATTGCTCGTAGGCGTAGCCAGGATTTTCGATTGGGGAGAGGGGCCCAAACCACAAATCACATGCAATGACGTCATCAGTAATTTTCAAAATAGGAATTTATTTATTTATCATTTACTGGCAATTCAGTTGTCCGACATGGTCGGGATGCATACGCAACAACGTTTGGATAAAAAATAATGTACAAAGATTACACACACAAATAAACGTGTTCAATAGCACATAAAATAGACAGCATCAAATAGCATTCAGCTAGGTTGAATAGCGCTTAAGCACTAACATAGGTAATTTCAGTTTTTAGAAACTACAAGCACCAAATCGTTGACTGCCTTTCAGTTCCCAGATAGAGGATCAAAACAAATGTCAGATAGGGCTTGTTTAAACTTTTTAAGATTAACTGCACCATCAAAAATGCTTTAGGAAAGATTATTCCAGATCCTATGTGTGCGATAGAAATATTCAAACCTGCCAAAATTATTAGCGGGATAGTTCTCACTCTTTAGTTGCAAGCAGTGACGATTGCGTTTGTGTTTACCATCAAATTGTAAAAATTCATCAAAGTCTAAATCAACTTTACCACACAACATTTTAAACAAAAACACTAGGTCAAATTTAATCCTTTTGGTTTCTATCGAATTGAACTATCGAATTGAATTTTTTGTGGGACAAAGATATTGTAAAGTGGAAGATCAGAAACCGAGGCCTGGTTTTGGCACTTAACCAGGATTTTGCTAAAGGGCGAGGGCTTAATCCCAAAGTTAAATAGCAAAAACGTTTAGAGCGGGAGTCGTGTCAAGTAAACTTGCGTAACTCAAATGTATCCCAAACGGGGGTTTGTTGTTTATAATTTAAAAGCTGGGCGATTTTTTATGATTAAAAAAAAAAGCTATTTCAATGCCATTTGATTACATTTTGCACATGTTCAGAGCCATTTGAAAGAACTAGATTTTTAGCATGTGAAAGTCAATTAAAACATTAAATTGTTCTATCCTCCTTTTACTTGCAATTTAAGTCCAAAACAGGTTTAAGATCTTAGATTTTGGACCTAAATTTTGTATGTGATTTGGCCCAAGTATAGGGAAGTAAGGCACGTTGCCTCTTGCAATATTTTAGCTGCAAATAATAATCCACTTAAAATTTTTTCTTGGAGTACATGTACGGCTAGGGAACCCAGGCCCCCTCGATTCAAACCCAATAATTTGTTTAATGAGCATTTCCCCTAGTCATTTTTTGAAAGTATTTTTTTGCGTAAAAACTAGCGAGATTGAAGAAATTGTATTGAAAAATGGTACAATAAATGGTTAGACCTATACTTACCAGCATGTTATTGCTCGGGCCAGATTTGCATTACGTGGGGCCCCTGGTACTTTAAGAATTTTTGCAACATCTTCCTGCCAAATATAGACGAAGACCAAACAAATGTCTTACCATCTGAGCGCAGGGCACCTGGTACCGTGCCATACGGTAAATCCGTCTCTGGTTCTTGCATTATGTTCATAAAAAAAGGTTAGATGAGGGCCTGACCTTGCAAGTTCTAGGACAAAAACCCTTAATTTCACCCAGGTTATACATGTAAATTGGTCGCCAAAATTGAGTTAAAGAGGCCCGAGCTCTGGTCGTCAATTTATTGTTAATTACTGTTGTACGCAAAAGCGCAAAAGAAACTGAAAAGCAAAGACTTTTTTGTCTAATTTTTATTATTGGTGTCATTTCAATTGGGGGGGCGCCCCCTCCCCCCACCCCCCCCCCCCCCCTTAGCTACGCCAATATCTGAGCGCTGGGCCACTGGCACTGTGCCATACGGTAAATTTGGCCCTGGTTGTTGCATTACGTTCATAAAAAGGTGAGATGAGTGCATGGTTTAGCATTTTTTAGGACAAAAACCCTTAATTTCACCGGGCCATACATTTAAATTGGTTGGAAAAATTGAATTGAGGGTGCCCGGGGTCCCTGGTCGTCAATATTATTGTTAATTACTGTTGTACGTGTGTACTGTTGCTCGCGATGATGTTAAAAGAAACTGAAACTAAAGAAACAATAGATTTTTTGTCATTGTTTGGCCTTTCCATTTGGAGGGGGGCCTGCTGGCCTCCCCCCCTCTGGGTATGCCTATGGAAACTGATGTTAAATTCCGTTAGAAGTGTTAGAGCCTATTACACCGCTTAGGATTCGATTAATGCTAACTTTCCAAATAAAAATGTAATAGTTTTGTTATAATTTTGGAGCATAGCGAAGGTAAGGTGTCTTGACCTCTGCTCTTTAGCTGGTCAGCAATCAGTGCAATACTTAGTTCACCCTTTTCCTGTCTAGTTTTGGGTATCAAAACAACAGCAATAAAATATATTTAGCTAGCATATTTTTTTTGAAGTTGAAGTCTAGCATACAGTTTTTTTTTGGATCTAGCATTTTCTAGTGTATATTTTTACCATTTTTTTTCGGATATAGCATTTTTGTGATTTATGATTGAATAAATTCTCCGAATCAAATTAAATCTTTCATTGTAGTCGATGTAATACGCCGAAGCGTGTAGCGAGTTGGTAGGTCCCATCTATGCGTCATTGGGCCCGGGCAACACAGCTTCTTTCGAAGAAATGTCGCAGCGGTGACAAGCCGTTGGCAACACAAAGTACGATTTAACCGGTTCGAGATTTGAACCTCTGACCTCCCGCTCCAGCGACGAACGCGTAACCTCTAGACCAACAAACGTGAAAGTTTGACGTTTTCTAATGTTTAGCTATGTGTGGTTAAATTGTTCAGCTTGAAACGTCAATTCGCAAAAAAATGACCTTAATTAATGAACGCTAGTGCATTTATATGATGTTTGGCGGCCGGCAGTAGTGAAAAGGTTGCGCACCTCTGGTTTAACCAAGCAATATGGCTTGCGTTTAGGAAACTACTAAAAATGTGGGGATCCACAATCAGTGGACGTTTGCGCTGGACTCTAACTAATGAAATTAAGTCCTTAAGATTGACCATTTCTACGTTTATAATTTAGCTATACTGCCATTCATGAGTAATGGCCTTGTTTCATTACCACGATGCAGCTACGGTAAGTAGTCAACGTCAGCTGCTAACGTGTAAAACTTCAAAATGGCATTCGTAAGAGATATGTTTCAACTTTTAAAGTTTAAAAATTTGCCGTTCAATATAGTTTAAGAGCAAAAAAGGTCTTCCCGCATTTCAAGCTCATAATTTCAAGTAATTTTGGGTTAATTTGAAGTGTCGATCTCCTCAAGGACTCTTTCTATTGGCTGAACAATTCTTAATAAAGGGGTTCAAATCCCGAAATCCCCCCGCGGCTACTGCTACGCGACTGAAAGCGAAAAACAAGAACAGATGTATCACTGATGATCATCTGGAGCAGCGCATTCGCCTGCCTACTGCATTGTTAGAAGCCGACATAGATTTTTTAGTTCGGCAAAAGCAAAAAATTAGGAAAATTAAGATAAATATAAGACTGATATAGATAAACAATTATTGTTTTTATTGGTGGTATGTTATTTTGTGTAAACTGATTTTGCGGCTCGTAGGTGTTTATGGTTTTCCGCAAGCGACTCTTTCTTTGAACAACTTTGCCCACCCCTGTACTAGAGAGGCGGATTTCAGTAACGGACGAAAGCAGAGTTTATTAAAGAATGGACGGCAAACTTTCGATGGTAAGTAGTAATGTTATTTGTATTTATTACGGACTAATAACACTTATTCATTTGATGAATGACGCATTTGCTTTTTTTGCTCAGGTTTTAATATACCTGATGATTGTGATGAACATGGTTGTACATCATAGCTGATGTTGATTAGTTTCACCTATTTTTGACCACTATCTGGACGACCCCTTTTCAACCCCAAATTTTTCAACTTTCTGATGAATGGATATTGGTAGACTTAATGAGTGTTATTCTCTACACCATGTAGAACCAAAAATCGTTGCAAAGCCAATAATTCTTGCATCTTTTTTTTCAGCTTGGGCTCAATTTTGGCGTAGATTTGCTCGACTGTAACAGTAAACTATGTTTTATCTAAATTACGTTTTGACTAAATAATATTTTAATTAACGTTCAACTAAATCACGTGATTTAATTGCATTAACGCGCTCGCAACGCTGATATGATTAATTTGATTATATTACGTTGATTTGGTAAAAACAAAAGAGCATTCTTAAATAAACTAAATAAGTAAAGAAACTATAAAATTATAAGCATGTCATGTCAATTTAGTAAATTAACAAGCAACGCATGCTTATGTGATTAAATCTCAAAATTTAGTTATATCAACTTAACAAACATGTAAAATGATTGTTGTAGATATAATTATATTTTGTTAATTTTCAACTAAATTTACGATTTGCGACTGATATCTAATTTATATCACGATGACCAGTGATATTTAAGTCCAGCTCTACACTAGCTATCTCGTATTAAAACTTACTTGAGCAAAAAACTACAACAGTTTCAGTTGTGGTAGAAGCCGTATCACGATAAAGCACAAAAACGGCAGGAAAACCGAGATCTGCACAGAAAAGAGATGAAACGGTGTTATTTGAGAGTAGTGAGATGGTTGAATTGTATTCTGGGCTAGATGAATCAGCTGGGATGGGATCTAGGCTGCAAATACAAAATATTACCATGATGAAATTTATTTAAGCATTTCATTTTATGGGAATACATCCACAATAAATGGTGAAGATGACTTTATTAAAATGAGCAAAAAAAGTTGTTTTATTGCGCTTGAGTCGTTTTTATTAAAAAATTTCACACGAGCTTTGGGAAATGCTTATCAACTTTGTCAGATGGTAGTTGTAGTTGACTTAAAGCATGATTTTAAGTTTACTGCTATGGAAAAAACTGATGATATTTTGTTAACTGGGATAAGTGGTAATACAGAAACGTTAAAGAGCTATTGCTCAAGATCGGTGTTATTCAAGAAATAGACTTACTTGAGGCACAAAGATTTACATAAGCCATGCTGTGGGTTTATCTATGTCTATGTACTTGAGATAATAAAGAAATGGCGCAAACTTGGTTCGGCTATTCCCCTTATCTGCGAAAATAGAATAGATTTAATTCGTTTGACTTTGTATTGACTTTGTACTTTTGACAATCTTGCGTTTCGAGCTTTCGTGATATCAGAAAAGGATGATCTTGTAAAATTTTTTGCAGATTATCAAATAAGAGGAATAATTGCGGTTAAGGGGAATAGTGGAACAAAGTTTCGACTCCTCTTGGTACCTCAAGCAGTTTTCATTTCTTGAATAAAACCGATATCGAGCAGTATCTATTCGAAGCCAGTATTGAAAAAGCCCAATCCATTGTACAAAGTCACTTATTTTAATAGATACAAACAAAGCAAACCAAAAAATTATACATGCACCGTATGTACAATATATATACAACCTGTCTTTCAGCCAACCAGTATACTCTCTGTTCGCTGCTGATGAAAGGACAAACCCCAAACCGGCAGGCCGTACAGCGATTGAGAATATATACCTCCTTGATCAGATTGCACTCACTTTGCAAAGCGAAGCGGTTGAAAAGCAGCTGTAATATCGCATTGGAAAACCTGGGCTTATATGAATACAATTGCTCCGAATTAAAAATCAAAAACAAATATTTTTCAATTTAAATTTGTTTTTATGTCTACATTTTCCGGTTAATTCTGAACCCTTTTCAGCGCTGTGTGCTTATCGGCGAGCAGAATTGTAAGCTTTTCGGTGAGGCAAAGATTGCAAAATTGGGTCCTGGGACTGATTGCACCTTGGAGTCTGAGACCCGATCCTGCGATCTTTGCCTCATAATAATTACAAAAAAAAACAACGTACCTAAACACAGAAACAATACGATAAAAAAATTTAAAAAACAAAAAGTTTTGTGAAACATACTGAAAAATAAGAGTAAATCAAAGCAACAATGAAGTTAGTAAAATTCGCGATCCAGTTTCATTTGGAATTCTTAGCCCACAATATTTCCTGCTCCTAATGTCCTATTTTTATAACCCTTTTTTGTTTTTCACTATCACATACACATTGCGCACATACCAGTGTACATTTATATCATATCTACTCACGATGGATATTCACGAATTTTTCTTTACTGTTGTTTTGAATTACGCCGATGTATCTCCACATCATTTTATTTTTTCACGCTATTTTGCTGCATTGGTTTAATGTATGCTTACGTACAGTGTCTTTGTTTGATTTTCACTCTTCATGCAGTAGCCTATTCGATACACTATAGTGTGTTTTCATTGGCTTCTTTACTTTTGAGAATATTACGCCTGGTCTTTCAACAGTCAATATTATTATAGTATTCTTAAATTTAATTTAAACTTGTCTTATTTATATTTTTCTGGTTAGCTTTGTTTGTTTCTTTTATCTCTGCTAAACTTCGCTGCATAGGCGTAGCCAAGGGGTGGTCCAGGTGACCCGAGGCCCCCCAATTAAAATACCACCAATGATAAAAAATTATTACAACATAGCCTAGATGTTTAGTTGTAGTTACGGACGACAAAGGAGCCCCAGGACCCCTAACTAACAACCAGGGGGCCCCAGAGCCCCTAACTAAAAACCAGGGAGCCTCTGGGTCCCTAACCGACAACCAGGGGGCCCCGGGGCCTCCAACTGACAAACAGGGGTTCTCGGGGCCCCCAACTGACAAACGGGAGCCCTTGGGCCTCAAACTGACAAACAGGAATCCCTGGGGCCCCTAATTGACGACCAGGGGCCCCCAGGGTCTCTAGCTAACAATCAGATAGCCCTGGGTCCCCTAACTGACAACCAGGGGGCCCCTAACTGACGACCAGGGAGCCCCAGGGCTTCTAATTAACTATCAGGGGGCCCCGGAGTCCCTAACCGACAACCGGGGGACCCTGGGGCCCCTAACTGATGACCAAGGATCCCGGGCCAGGGCCCTGTAATTCAAATTTTTAACAATTTATATGCAAAACCTTTGAGAAATTTAAGAGTTTTGTTCTAAAATTTGCAATTCCAGGCCCTCGTTTAACGATATCATGAACCTAATTCTATAGCACAGGTGGTAATGCAAACCTTCAATTGAAATACTACCAATAATAAATATAATGAGAGCATAGCCAGTATGTTGTCCTTGTCCGGAATTGCAGTTTCTTTACTTAAGGATTTACGTGTACAAAAGTAAGTAATAATAATGACGACCACCTGTTCACGCCATAATAATGTCATGCAGTTTCTGAAGGTTTCAAAAAACTGTCAAGTGACTTGACTCGAGTCCTCCACGTTTTGGAAAAAAGTTTTTTAAATTTTGCTTTAAATATTTCTTCTACGAAAGAACTTTAAGTGCGCGATTTTATCTGAAAATCATAGGCGTAGCCAGGGGGGTGGCCCAGGGGTCCCGGGCCCCCTCAATTGAAATGCCACCAATGACACAAATTTAACGAAAAAACCTTGTTTCTTCATATTCATTTTTTTTTAGCATCTTTGCGTACAACAGTACAAACGTACAACAGTAATTAACAATAAACAATATTGACGACCAGGGAGCCCGGCGCACCCCCTTAATTCAATTTTTTCCAACCAATTTAAACGTATAACCAGAGTGAAATCAAGGGTTTTTGTCGTAAAAGTTGCTACCACAGGCCCTCATCTAAACTTTTTATAAACGTAATGCAATAACCAGCGTCGTATTTGCCATATGGCACAGTGCCAGGGCCGAGCGCTCAGATAGTAGGACTCTTTTTTGGTCTTCACTTAAATTCGGCAGGAAGATGTTGCAAAAATCCCATAAATGCCAGGGGCCCTGCGCAATGTAAATTCGGCCCAGGAATAACATGTTTAGTAAGCGTAACCATCTATTGTACCACTTTTCAATAACGATTCAACTCCAAGTCGCCAATTTTTACACAAAAATACTTTTTAAAAAATAGCTAGGAAAAGTGCTCATTGAACAAATTATTGAATTTCAATTGAAGGGGCCTGGGCTCCCTGGCCGTACATGTACTCCTATAACTGGTAATCTTTATGACGAAGCAAAAATCTTGAAGGAAAATCTTCGAATGGATCACTATTTACTGCTAAAATATTAGAGGAGGCAATGTGCCTTACTTACCCCTACATGGACCAAATCACTTACAATTAAAATTTTACAGCATAATGCAAGAATTTAAACATGTTTTGAACTTTAATTGCAAGTAAAAAGAGGATTGAACAGTTAAAATTTTTCGATTGGCTTTCAAATGTTAAAAATCTAATTCTTTCAAATGCCTTTGAACATGTGCGAAATGTGATCCAATGGGATTAAAATACCTTTTTTTCCAAAAACTTACAAAAATTGCCCAGCGGCTGGAAGCTTTGCCCACAGACCCCCATAGCCACCAACGGCTAGGGGCTCGGCCCCCAGACCCCGTTTGTGATACATTTAAGTACATTAGCTTACTCACCACGTCTCCTAAGTAAGACATTTTCACTTTCCACCTATTAGTTTTTGGCCTCTTCCTTTACCAAAATCCTGGTTAAGTGCCAACAGGCTACAGCTTCAGATCTTGCGTTCTGCGATATCTTTGCCAAAAAAATCCTTTTTTGAAAATTTGAAAAATTGAAAATCAAAAAAATCTTTTTTTGAAAATTTCTGATGACGTCATTGCATATGACTTGTGGTTTGGGCCCCCCCCCATCAAAAATCCTGGTTACGCCTATGCTTCGCCGTCACCTCAATTCAAATTTTACAGTGCTACCGTATTTCAATTTAGGATGACGGAAGAGTTACTTACTGTTTTATGTTACTGTATGAGGGATTGATTTGACTTTTTTGATACTGATTTTAACTTTTTTCGATTATGGTTTCGGTGGTCATTACTGCAGTGTAATCTATTTTAATAGTAATTTTTTATATAATACTTTTATTTCCATAGCAATTATCATCTGACAAAGTTGACATGTGTCAATAAAGCTCGAGTAAAATTTTTCAATAAAGTCAGCTTAAGCGCAATAAAACAGCCTTTTTTGCTTATCCATGATATGTGCATTGCAGTAACATATTTTCGTAGCTTATTCACAACTGAGTTGTAAACGGGGCGACAAATACAGGTTCGATCCCGGCCTGAACCCGAAAGCATAAGCTCGAAATCGGCTAGGATCCAAAGAGTAATTTGAAGCCAAAACAAGGCCCAAAAATAGCCAGAGAGTCAACAATTGCATTGTTAATAAACAAATGATTCTTAAACAAAGTCGTCATTCAATGTTTCAAAGTTACTTGTTTTAATTACGCTTTTGTAGCACCTAAAACGCAAGGACGTATGTCAACCAAGAATGTGGAAGCGGCACTTTTTAATCGCTTCCGCTTCCGCTCTTAGTGCTTCCGCTTTCACCGCTTCCGCTTCCACCACTTGATGACGTAATTTTTGCTTAAAATTTTTTGATCTTAAAATTTTTTCCTGGCAAGCCATGATGAAACAGCATTGTTGTTATCATCATCTTAGAAACATCATATTGAACCAAACTGTATAATTGTAGTCAGTGGTTTGTCAACACAAGGATCTGCGCGTGGGCGTAGTCGGAAATTCGGATTTGGAGTGGCACTGAAGCGAAAAGTCCAAGTTTATAATCGTAATGTTTCAGCTAATGCAAATTTCTCTGGGCATTTACCCAGAGGTTTAAAATAATGAGCGATTATTTGGAGGTGTGGGGATGGATTTCTAAGCGTTCGGGATGGTAATTTATTTCAATTGCTTCTGCGCTGTTAAGTGCAAATCTTTACTTGGCTATAATTAGGTAGCTCTATGGCGAAGCTTCCACACTTGCAGAATTTTGCTGTTTTTTTTAATAACTTGTTTGTGTATGTGGTGTGCTCCAAATTTTGCTAGCAACGTGTATTTTTAGGACAGTAAAATAATAAAACTTTGCAAGAATAAATGCGGTTACATACAGTACCATATCATAATAATTCTTGCAGCAAACGGTACTTAGCAATAATTAAGACAAGCATTATAACATCATGTTTAATAATTTGTTTTTGTATGTGGTGTGCTCCAAATTTTGCTAGTAACGTGTATTTTTAGGACAGTAAAATAATAAAACTTTGCAAGAATAAATGCGGTTACATACAGTACCATATTATAATAATTCTTGCAGTAAGCGGTACTTAACAATAAATAAGACAAGCATTATAACATCATGTTTAAAAGTCATACAACATTAAACTTTGTCTAAGAAACGTTATGATGTTCTCATCTGCTTGCGTTTCAAGAATATATCATCGCAGAGAAAGAAATTTAAATGCTGGAACTGAAAACTTTGCTGATGTTAGTGAAAATGTTATACGGGTATGTTGTGTAATGTGTTATACGAGTATGGCCCTCGATTTTTAAAAAATGTGCAAAGCCCTATTTAAAAATATTTTTGAGAAATTGTTTGAATTTTAAGACTAAAATAGAGAATTTTTGAATTCTTATAATTTTAAAAATGAGTTGTTCAGCTACATGGTTCATCCTTGAGTTGATAGGGGTGGTGGCTGCCCGGGGTTTACGTAATTCACAAGCCTTTAAAAGTGTTTCTTTGCAAATGATGATCGATCAAACATTCACTTTTCGTCGCATATTTCACAAAAAATTGTACCACATTAAAGTTTTCGTAGTTCGATATAAATGGCCAAAAGGAAAAAGGAAGCGGCATCCTTTTACCGCTTCCAGCTTCCGCTTTCACATCTCTGATGTCAACCCCAAATTAACCGGACATTTAGCCCGAACCCGAACCCTACCGGAAAATTCCCGCCCGATTTACAACTTTGATCCATAAGGGTGCTATCGCTCTGGAGCTTCTTAAATAAAATTCCAAAAATCGATTGTTTGAACGGCTTTAGCAAGAGATTTTTTTACATTAATAAATATTTAAGACATACATAAGCTACTTTTGAAGTAACGTAGGGGTGCCACACCCCCAAAAACCCTCTATGTGGAACCCAAAATCAAGTCTTTGAACAGCTTACACTAGAGAGTTATTTTCTTGAAGTTGATAAATATTTAAAAACCAAAGATTTTGACAGCGTTTGATGTGTCACTTCTTGGAGACCCACCAATTGTGGCCCTCCATTAATTGATTTGAAATGATTCAAGCAAGCGGCGTGTGTTTTGTTTGTTCGGATCAGTAGCTATGTCGTTGAAGAATATTTTGACACTGTTTGGGATTTTTAATTGCTATTTTAACGGGAAACAAAAAGTTTCTTTGAGAATGAATTTATTCAACATGCGTCGGTCGTTCTCTGAATTTGCTTGCAAACTCACATTTATTGTATTTTCGATCCCGCTTCACTCACCTGACGTCAATCAATCCACTGTATTGTGGCGCTATCTGGACAAATCCGTCTACAGCATATCCAAAAGAGGCAAGTAAAACCTACAAAAAATTTACTTGATTGAAAGTGCACGTTTGACCGAAATTGCGAAAGAGAAAAAAAATTATGATACAAACACTGAAAGTGCGTTTAGACGGAAACGAAAAAACTCGCAATTTGCCGTTTTAGCCAATGACAAGCGCTTTCGTAAACGCCCTCTTGCAAAAGTGCACGTTATTTGCGCAAAAGTTATTAAAAATTGCATGAAATCTTATTTTGTACTTGCTGTACTACGCCGAAACTTGCAACGAGTTTGGGAGGCCCTTCTCCGCGTCATTGCTCCTGGGCAGTACAGCTTCTTTCAAAAAAATATGTTGCAGCAGTGGCAAGCCGTTGGCAACACTGTGTCCTGATCTGCACGAGGTTTGAAGCTCAGACTTTCCGATTCAGAAACAATTACGTTACCGCTCGACCAACTGGCCGGTTACGTAACTGTATTAACAATTTATTTATCAAGTTGCCTTGGCCAACAGACAGCAAAAAGACAGTTCAGTTCTTAAATCAAACTGCTAGTGTCTTCCACACCATGCTGTCCTTACACTGTCCTTTTATCGCCGAACATTAAGCAGGGAAACTGTGAATTTCAATTTCTAGTTTTGGTGTTACCCCGATTGGGAGTCGAGCCCGGTGTCTACTGTTTCAGTTGCAATCGCTGTATCCACTGGACTGCTGATCGTAAATTAAAAGAGGACAGAATTTTTGTTGGCAACTCTCACGTTTCATTGCAGTAGTCAATAGTGCTCTAATTCACTTAGAGGCCTGGAGTAACCTATATTGAAAATATTAAAATTGCGGCGTTGCCTTAGAATAGAATTAAGGTGGCGTCGTCGATGTTGTTAACGTCAAGTAAGCAATTCTGATAAATATTCTGATTGGAGCGGCCCCGGCGTCGGGTTTGAATTAAAATGTCATTCTCTGAAACGACTGAGTTAAGATTAATGCAGACTACGCCAATCTAATGTGTGTAGTAAATTGGATTTTGGAAACTGGAATTAAAATGGACTAACTAAGCTAAGCCAGTGATAGCTTAGCGAGCGAGAAAAGATTGAATGTGAATGAGAATTGAAAACAGATCCATGGGTGCAGACAAAACAGATCTTTTGGTTAAATTATTTATGAAGTGAAATAGACAGAACTAATTTAATAGTTCACAGAGACACAAGCCCGGTGCCAGAGTAATGTATTTGGGAAGGGGTGGGGGGCCGTAAAAAATTATTGGGGGCACGTTTTGTGAATTAATTAGACTGACGTTTTATCAAGAATAGTACATTTATCAATTAATTAGACTGACGTTTTATCAAGAATATTCTCGATAAAACGTCAGTCTTTTATTCTTAAATGACGAAAATGACGATTTTCAATATTTTGCCTACTACTGCATCAGCCAGATTTTCTTGTTACATTATAAGTTTGTTTTGTTCGTTGTGACTCATTTCTTGTCTATCCTTAACTGCTGTTCTCATTTACTAGTTGCTTTGGCTTTAACTGACTGATTTTTTTGGGCCTAAAATGGGCAAGAAAAAGTCTGCAAGCGACGTCTAAAGAGCTCAGATAGTAGCCTCACACAGAAAAAATCTATCTGAACGGTAAATATCTGCTCAAATCAGGTCTAATAAGACAGCACTGCACCAAGCGATTGCAAAGATTCAATAGGATGACTCTTATATCGATAAGAAAAGGACTGGAAGACCACGAATCACCTCTGCACGAGAAGACCACGTGATGAGGAGGATGGTTATAACGTCACTCACGAGTTAAATGAAGAAAATTAGGACCGAATTGTTGCGCAAAAGTTGTCCAGTTAGTCATGGGACCGTTTTTAGGCATTTGTCCAAAGAATTCAAATTGATATCGTACAAGCCAGCTAAAAAAACTAGGCTTACGCCTGTTATGAAAGCCAATCGTTAACAGTTTGCTAATACCAACCAACATTGGACTACTCAGCAATGGAAAAAAATGCTTTTTTCCGACAAATCGACCTTTCAACAGTTTGTGATTCGAAAGCGGCACATCCGTAGATCAACTGGAAAACATTTTGATGGCAAATTTACCATATCAATGGTAAAACATCCTCCAAGTCAAATGATTTGGGAGGCTGTTTCCAAAAATGGTGTCGCTACTCCCAGTTTCCTGCCTCCAGGAACCACTAGGAATGAGCCAAAATACGAGCATATGCTGTCAACAGGGGCGTATTTAGGGGGGGATTGAGCCATGGCCCCCCCTTCGGGTCGCCAGGATCGTATAATTAGCATAGAATAGTATGCAAAATTGCAGCATGCCCCCCCCCCCTTTGCAAGTTGGGCAGAAGCTTTGATCACGCAAAGGGTATGTTTTATGCGTTTTTTTAGGCTTGCACCCAAGTTCGGGCGAAAATTCGGACTAATTTTGAGTGAAGACCTTTTTTTTGCTCTTCATCTAATTTGGGCGAAAAATCGGACTGGTTTTGGTGAAGCAATTTCTTATTCTGATCTTTGCTCTTCTCAAATTTTCTGAAGTTCCTGCCCCCCCACCTTTTTCAAAATCCTGCATACGCTGCTGGCAGTCAAAGAAGCTAAAACTTCACAAGCACTTTCACCAATGTCAAATATTTAGGCAGGATGGCGCCCCTTGCCACCATTCCAATGTTGCAAAAAACTTTCCGTATTACAACAACATCGAGCTTCTCAAATGGTCGAGAAACAGTTTGGACCTTAATCTCATTGAGAACTTGTGGACCAACATGAAAAATAAAGTGTCGGAAAAGCAATCATCTAGTAGCACAGAGTTGGTAAACGCTATAAAGAAAGTCTAGATAAAAAAAAATTTCCAAGGAGGATTTCCAAGTTTGATCGAAAGTATGTCAAAAAGAATGGAAGCTGTAATCAGAAACAGAGGAGATCATACTAAACATTGAAAATCGGAATACTTTTTTTGTAAATGAATGTTTAAAATGTATCATAATGTGTTTAACGAGTTTATGATTGGTAAGATGCGAAATAAAACAACATGCAAAACGTAACTGAAGTGCTATACCATTTTTTTTTAACTTTCAAAAATTTCAGGTGGTCTTAAACTTTTGTTCATGACTGTAACTACGGTACTGTTTGGCTACTTGAAGCACGTTCATTTGATCTGTTCAGTTGTTTTGTAAAAGAGCGTTTGAATTGAACTGTTTTTCGGCAAAACTTTGCTGGTACAAAACTTTAATCTCGCTTGAGGGAGGGGGGACAAAAGTACTGATTTAGGGCCACGTCACCAAAATGCCCTCCCTCTTCATGGCACTGGGCCAGCAGAGACACCACACTTCACAGTCCTACTTCATTTGATATCATGTTATTGCTGTCTTCACGTCTAAATGGGTAATCGCGTAAGATCGTTTAGTGTTTTAATTACTTCAGTGATCGTTCTCAAACGACTGATTTTGCTGCAATTATTCTGAAAGAAATCACACGTGCTGCATTTTGGAAAAAGATTTGATAGCCTGACAAAAAGACTTGTTTAAGAAAATAATAGGCTTTGTGGAAAAGTAATATTTTTGTGGAATCTATAGTGACTTTTGAAAAAAGCCTGCATGAGCATTGTTATTTAAGTTCGGTTTGATTTCAGAAAACCTGTAATTTTGAGGTTGGATTCGGTAGTGATTAGACTCGGCGCCACGGGGAGGACAAACACTTTTAGGGTTATTTTTCAATTCGCCCGAATCCGATAAGTTTTTTGGAGACGTTGCGCGAAGGGACGTCACTTAGTATGAGTTGGGTTCAGCTCATATCAAAACTAATTTACTGTGCTGATTTTACGTACTGTATGATCATTGCCGGGCTTTTAATTTGCAAAATTCATCAAAAGCAGCTTTTGTGGGAAAGATTGGTCGTCTAAGACCCATTTCACACTGGCGACCAAGTCGATACAACAGTAGAAATCAGATCAGATGATTGCATCAGAGTTGTAAACGAGCCGAACAGTTCTGGCTCGAACCTGGCCCGAACCCGAAAATGTAAGCCCGAACCCGAAAACTTATTTGATGCCCAAATTATGCCAAAAAAAAACGAAAGTGCGGAAGAGTCTAGAACACCAAAAGAAATGCAGTCAAAATCGACATGCTTGAGTGATTTCTTGATAATTGCTTGACATAAATTCACAATATTCCTTCATTGTTGCATATTGTTTATTAAAAATGCCTTTGTTACGTTTTCCGAAAACTTTCGAACACATACACAAGAAAATCACTCAAGCGTGTCGATTCTGACTGCTCTTTTTTTGGTGTTCTAGACTTTACCCGAAAGTGCAGTTAGGTCTGAAAAATTTAGCAGTGCTGCCAAGTTATTTTGATTACATTTTTGTTCACCTAAAACAAAAAGCACGCTTCAGGCCCGAATTAAGCCCGAAATTTTCGTCAACTTTAGGCCCGAACCCGACCCGAACCCGACCCAAAAATAATAATAATGACGACCACGTGTCCACGTCATAATAATGTCATGTAATTCTTGTACGTTTCAAAAAACAGTCAAGTGACTTGACTCAAGTCCTCCACGTTTTGGAAAAAAAGTTATTTCAATGTTGCTTTGAACTTTTTTTTTATGAAAGAACTTAAGGGCGCGATTTTATCTGAAAATCATAGGCGAAGCCAGGGGGTGGCCCAGGGAGTCCGGGCCCCTCAATCGAAATGCCACCAATGACACAAATTTGACAAAAAAAGTCTTGTTTCTTCATTTTCAGTTTCTTTTAGCATCTTTGCGTACAACGGTACACGCGCACAACAGTAATTAACAATAAATAATATTGACGTATAGGGGGCCTGGCGCACCTCCTTAATTCAATTTTTTCCAAACAATTTAAACGTATAAACAGGGTGAAATCAAATTTTTTGTTCTAATAGTTGCTACCTCAGGCCCTCATCTAAACTTTTTATGGACGTAATGAGATAACCAGCGCCGTATTTGCCATATGGCACAGTGCCAAGGCTCCACTCTCAGATAGTAGGACTCTTTTTTGGTCTTCACTTATATTTGGCAGGAAGATGTTGCAAAAATCCTTCAAGTGCCAGAGGCACCGCGCAATGTAAATTCGGCCAGGAATAACATGTTTAGTAAGCGTAACCATCTATTGTACCACTTTTCAATAACCATTCACCTCCATTTCGCCAGTTTTTACGCACAAAATACTTTTTAAAAAATAGCTAGGAAAAAATGCTCATTGAACAAATTATTGAATTTCAATTGAGGGGTCCTGGGTCCCCTGGCCGTACATGTAGTCTGGTGATTGGATAACTTCATGAAAGGAAATTCTTTGAGTGGATTATTGTTTACTGCTAAAATATTGCAGAAGGAAATGTGTCTTACTTACCCCTACATGGATCAAATCACTTACAATTAAAATTTTACACCATAATGCAAGATTTTAAACGTGTTTTGAAATTTAATTGCAAGTAAAAGGAGGATTGAACAATTAAGTTTTTTCGATTGGCTTTCAAATGTTAAAAATCTAGTTCTTCCAAATGGCTGTAAACACGTGCAAAATGTGATCCAATAGGATTAAAATAGCTTTTTTCCCAAAAGCTTACAAAAATCGCCCAGCGGCAGGGGGTTTTGCCCCCAGAACCCCATAGCCACCGACGGCTGGGGGCTCCGCCCCCAGACCCCCGTCTGTGATACATTTGAGTACATTAGCTTTCTCAACACGTCTCTTAAGTTAGACATTTTCGCTTTTAACTGTTAGTTTTCGCCCTCTCTCTTTACCAAAATCCTGGTTAAGTGACAACAGACCACGACTTCAGATCTTCTATTCTACGATATCTTCGCCCTACAAAAAGTTCCCTTTTTGAAAATTTCTGATGACGTCATTGAAGTCAGAGTTGGAGTCAGAGTCAAAATGATTTTGCTTCGACTCTGCAACCCTGGTGTAGACAGGCCCTTAGTGTTTCGGAATATTTCTTGAGTAATGTATTTGAGTTTACTATATTGGATTACTTACAGCAGTGATACCGCTGCTAACATACCACTCGAAAACGCCATTTTCTGCTACACCAGTGGTCGCTGTCACTTGCAAGGTTTCTCCATCGCAATTCACTCGTGGCACCCCTTGATGACCACCTTCCACAGGATCAATATCGATTAAACCTTAGAACAAAGTGATGATCAAGCTATCAAAAATGTGGGCAATAATTTGATCATATATGCATGATCCGCAGCACGCCGTAGCAAAACGGGAAAAAGACGGGGATCAAGGAAAAATTTTACTTACTGTACAGTACTACAGTGATTCCGCCGTTCATACAACATTTTAACTAGGAATAACGCCTCAGATTAAAATTACAATAGGACTAACATAGCTCTAACTTTAGTCAATGACTGGTTTAGGTTTTGCCCCAAAATACAATGTAATACGGTAAGTGAGTTCCGTCTGTAGTGTTCCCGGTTAAATTGGAACCCGGTATTTTTTTTCAGCTTTTTTACCTGCAGTTTCTTGTTTTATTTTATAGTACGTGCGCTCTGCACTAATCAAGTAAAGCACACATTTTGATCTTTAATTGCTTTAAAAACTAGATTTTGTTTTAATTCTGCCTTTAGTTCTCAGTTTTGATTTTGATTTGAAGAGATAAATTTTATTTGCAGAAATTTATTTTAATTAAGCTAAAGTTTCTCATATAGTTTTTCAAATTATTTTCAATTCACCACCAGCAGAAGAAGAAAGAAGAGTTCGCTAGAAGTAATTTTGTATTAGTATTAGGAAACTGTCGACATTGGGAAACATATTTTTTCCTAACGCTACACGTCTGAATAACGCGTCTTGTTACATCCCTGATGTGAAGCGTTTACTTCGTGCTTAACGACCACGTAGGCGGCGATAGCTCAATGGTAAAGTGCTGAGCAAGTGATCAAAAGGATGTCGACCAATGGTTCGATTATCAAACTGACATTGCGTCGTTGGTCCTTGGGAAAGACACTTTACGCTTTTTTTCCATCCAGGCCAAGCAGTTATGGTGGCCCAGTTGAACAAAAAAACTCGCAAACAGAACCAAAAAAGTGCTCTGCGTTGGTGTGGTTAGACAAACGCAGAGTGCCTGGTTTCTACGAACGAACGAACGACCACACAGTGCGTACCGTGTTATACAGTTGTGCAGTGGTAGACGATTGGTGTGTGTATCAGCTGCTTTTTTTTTCTCATCTTGTTTCGAATGCAATTTTGAAAAAATTAAAATTCACTTCGCTTTAACAGTCATCGCCGTACATGTTGAAAGGGCATTCAGGACGTTTTTGTTTAAAATTTTATTCTGCGAAACCATAGTGAAACAACTTTGGCAATTTTTTAGAATTTTTTCGCACCAATTTTGATTCTCTTCGGCCAAGAAATCGTTAGATATTCGCAATTATTTTCCCCCTTAGACTAAGGAGAAACGCTTTCTGAACATTACCAAACTAAAAGAACGTAGGTCAAAATCGTTCCAAATGACTGATTACATTAGCAGCTGTGGAGGAAGTGGCTAGAGATGGCAACAGCGCAGCGTACGCGGCCGCGCGCTGTTGTTGGTGTACCGCGCCGCACAGCGTGGCAACTAAATCTGCATTACGTCACAGCGTCAGCGCAGCGCCGCGTACTATAATTTTTTACATTTTTTTACTATTATTGCTGGTGAATTATTTCTTTATGTCCAAAAAAGGTTAGTCATGATGCAGCTATAATATCAATTGAAGACAATAACAAATATTGGAAATAGCCTCACAGCAGTATGAAGGTTAACGCTTAGAATACTAAAGTAATTGGAATTTATAGCTAAAGCACTAACCAACCTTTGACCGGAAACTCACTTTTTTAATGTTTTGTAAAGGCAACAAAAGCTAATGCTGAACTGAGTTTTTCAAAATTCAAATTATGATCAAAAATCAGTTTTTTATGAACAACTGTTTTTCTGCTTAGAAGAAACTTATCTGACTTAGTGTGATAGTAGATTGCAACAAAGAGATTGGTTGTACAAAAGCACGTGACCATAATAGCTAATTTTCGACAAAAAGGCGATAGAGTACTTGCCCCATGGCCAACTTACCTCACTTTGCCCTACAAAAAACAATTAGGTAGACCTATATGACATAGGGCAAAATTGTTTATGTTATCCGATCGGCCTACGCCAGTTTTTCAAGTATCTTTCTAAGCCTACCAAATCGAATATCTTTTTGAAGAAGGAAATTCAAATCATTAAGCCTAATTTTTTTTTTCAAAAGCATAAGCTTTTTTGGTAAAGCCACAGTAGAAGGCTGGCAAAAATATCCCTAACCCAGGGATCTACCAGACAATTAAGTCGGATTGAAACCGCGTATACAAATTTGATGCTGCTACGTTACTACCGCCGAATTTTTTCCGTTAAGTCAAAATCTCTTGCGTTAAAAATATGTAACGTCAAAGAATTGAAAAACGAGACAGAAACGTTGGTAATCAATTATTTTTTACATATTTAGAGTTAAAATTCAAAAATTAGAGTACAATTCTTCTTTAACCTCTCCATTAGGCCAATAGAATCCGCAATTTTTAAAAAAAAGTTCTTATAAAATTTAAACGGTTTTGCACTACTACGCGACGAAAAGAAATTGTTGACCTACACTCTTCTCGACGCGCAATTGCTGCGCATTTACAGTCCCAGTCGCTAAAAGCTTGCAGACGTCAGTTAAAATGGCGCGGTGGCGGTGAACAGTTTAACATTCTTATATGTGAGTGAGCTCATTTTAACACAGAGAGTGCCCTAACGCCTGCACTGCGTTCTAGGATTGCGGCGACTTCAATACCTAAGAATGTCTCTGATTGTTGCAGGCATGGGTTCGAATCCCATTCGTAGTCATTTTTTCTAATAGCCACAAGCTGATCCAGATGGAGATTCTACGAGTTCTATTTTAGTTTTGCACAACTGGTGTTTTTTAAACTATTGCCAACGTTTTGGCTAGCCTGTACTAGTGAACTTGGTCCGGGCTTACACAAAGCTACTAACAAATTAAATAAATAAATCACAAAATGACAAAGCGCAATATACCAACATTAACTTAATGCATTCCGCGAACTTTTTGCTACTACCGAAAAAAATTGAATATTTTTAACCCATTTTCAATTTTTTTTGCAAAATCGTTGTAAAAATACTTCTCATAGTTTTGTCAAAGTTGAAAAATCGCCAGGTGCTGGAGCCTTTGCCCCCAGACTTCCATTGCATGATGACGTTGGTGTCCATTAGCTTGCCGTCGTAACTTTATCAAAACCGCTAATAACAAAATTTGGTTTTGAAATCTACCTCATGAAAATATCCACCAAATACGTTGCGGTTTTCGATAGAGTCAAAATAGGCTTTAATGATACTCACCGAAAGCAAATGCAATCAAAAGAGCTTTGAAGAGATACGATGCCATCGCAGTTAGGGGATTTTGTTAAATCAATTTACCTATATTCACTATGTCCATTGGTGTTACTGCTAAAGCTAATCAAATAAACCCAACTTAAATAAAGTGTAGTTGTTGTGCAGCGCATGTAGTGTCCCAAAAGTAACCGAACCGCAAACTTTAATAAAAAATATTAATCAGAAACAACAAATTTAATTACGAAACAACAAACATAATAGCTGTATTAATTGTTTACAAATGCTCAAAATGTCTACCTTCAACTGCAATACAATCACGACATCTTTTGACAACTAATTTTTATTAAAATTTGCGGTTTGGTTACTTTTGGGACACCCCGTATATCCTCCTGTCACCGGACAGCCCCAGACGCTAACTATAGAATGATCAACACACTTTTCCTTGCATTAGGTATGCTTCGTGTTTGGAGAAATCCGCTCTTGCTTAGAGTTTCCAGTGATCCAATGTTTCTGTGGTTTTCTTCGATTTTTTGTCCTCTAAATTTGTTTCTTGTTTAAAATCACCAAGCTTGGATAATCATCATTTAAGAGCGTCTTGTCTAACGAGGCAACAACGTGGCCAAGGTGCGGGTTAAATACGTAAAATGATGCATCTTAAACATAAGTTTTTACTCATCCAGTAATTTCAGCATTTTTTTTATCAATTATTACGAAATTTTTGATATTTGATGAATTAAACTAAGATTAAACACGGAAATGTACTCTTTAAGAGCGTTCAGCTAAAGATTCGGCTTCAATTCTAAAAATTGTTAAAACGCTCGTCTAGTAAGGCAAATCAAAGGCTAAAATACTCTACAAACATAAATTAATTTAGTGACTAAAAACACATTTTCAGTTTTATTCATACAGAATCCTACGCATAAGTGAGACAAAAATGTGCTTTTGAACCACGAAATTAATTCGGCCGGTAGTGTATTTTAGCCATTGATTTATCCCATGCTCCCACCCCAGCTGAGTACTTTAATAATTTTGATATTTGATGCGCATTATTAGTTAGAGCGAAAAACACTTTTGGGCCGGAACTTAAACTGTACCGTATGTTGAAAGTTCTGCTGCTGAAATGGTATTACCAACAACTGTGCAGATCTTACTTCGAACTAATGGAACTTCGTTTCCTGTCTTGTAATTACATTGTACAGTTATATAGTTCAATCTGTTATAACGGCTTATTGTATGAATGTGCATCCTGTCTTAAGTTGTTTAGCAACTCTGCTAGGAAAACTGAGTATATCGCGCAGGCTATTGACCTACTTAAATTTTAACCCACTTTTTAATTAACAAATTTTTAGTAGAAGTTGGCGTCTTTAAAATTGTCTCGGATTTTCAGCCTCCTATTTTGGTTTTGATTTGTACCGTATGTGAATCTTTTTGGAAAGGAAAAGCGTGACACAAACTCATTCTTGATTGACAAAAAGTTTTGTAGCCTAAAAGTTTTGTTGCTTGTCAAAACTGCTAGAACAAAAAACAGTGGACTACGTTTTATTTGCCTTGAGTGCAAAACTCTGGCTATTTTGTTGTGAGTGCAAAAATCCGACTCTGTATATACTGTTAATAGCGAAAATTTGTTTTTAAATCTGGCGCGTTGTCCTAATTGTTTTGTAGATGCGAAGGCTGGCATTGCTCTTAAATTTTGAGCAAAAGCGAACCCCGTGTTCTTATGTGTTTGTTATTGCTAAAAAACAGGTATGCAACATGCTCGCGCAAACTCGAGCAATAGAGACAAAAAAATTCGTGACAAAAAGTTAAACTAACTTCTGGTAGCATTCACAAGTAAAGGTAGGGTGTTGCTGATTGACAGAGTAAACGGACTAAAATAATATTTAAACTGAAGACTGTACTTCCTAACGTAAACGCAATAGAACAAAAACCAACAGATAGGTAAACTTTCAAAAGTTTTAAAGTGTAAATTAAATTTTGCAATTGCAAAAACATTTGAAATCTCTATTTAACTAAATAACAACGAAAAAACGAGATCGAGCTCAAGCTCGAAATGATTGCAAGTCGAGCGTCGAGCAAGACGTTCCGCGCGCATCACAACCGTAGTGTTTGCAGAAACCATGAGTTCAAAACCCCACAAAACTATTGTCAAGAAAGCAAAATTAACCACAGATAGCCACAAAGCAAAACAAAGAACTGGATACTCGAATTGGCAAGGCTAGTGCACAGTACTGGGAGGTTTGCACTATTCGGTTGTCATGAAACATGAGAAATCAGAAAAGGCAAAGCTCTCAATTTTTAAAACGCTTTTTTGTTCAAAATCTTGAGTAATGACCAAAAGAGTGCGATCGCAAGTGCAATGGTTTAAAATAAGGGTTTTTGTATCAGAAATAAATGCAAATCTAGGAAAAATGATTACATTGAAATGTAATGACTGTGTTAAAAGCACAGAACAGTTTCTAATTCGAGACATAAAAAAATTTTAATTTCGAAAAAAATTTAAAGGCGCTTGGGAATGATTTGAATGTTGCGAACCTATACAGGATTGATTCAGCTCATGATGTTTTTGACAAATTCGAACAAGTGCTTTATAGCGCGGGAAACATATTTGCTCCTCTGAAAAAGCTTCTAGAAGCGACGAATCTCAGTCCAAAACCATGGCTGTCATGTGAGCCACTAAATTTGATCAAACAAACAAACATACTTTTCGAACAACTTCTCAGAATTTTCCAAAAATTAAGACTTTTTCCAAAAATACAAAAAACAAAGAAATGCTTAAAATTGAGAAATTAAGCCTGCAAAAGAAAACTACTAGAAAGATTTGATTGATGGCAACTACAGAACGCTGCGGAAAATCATTGGCAAGCTGGCCAACTTGAAAAAAATAAAAAGACATTTCCAGTGAGATAATCACCAACGATAACGTAATAAATAATCCGCAAAAAGTTTGCCAAGCTTTTGATGTTTATATTGCGACAGTTAGGCAAATATTAGAAAAACATTAAATCTCTTGAATCAACCCTCTCTCTTTTACCCAGTTTTATTAACTCGTTCTTTTTCCCTCCCTCTACTTATGTAGAGATCAACTTGCTGGTTGGCGATAAAAAAACGAAAAAAAAAGCAGTTACGGTAGATAAAACGACAAAAACAGCAAACTCCCAAAATTTAGTACTGCTGCAATCACTCCATTTTTGTGCGACGTTTTTAATTTCTGTATTCATCAAAAAACATGTCCCTATTTTTTCAAAAATGCAGAAGTAGTTCCCGTTTTTAAAAAGGAGATTCAAATTTGCTAACCAACTATCGTCCGATTTCGATTCTTTTCCAAATCAGTAAAATCTTTAAAAAAATGGTTGTGCAAATAAGCACGTGACCATTAGACTTCTATTTTTCCACAAAAAGGCGATGGCCTACTTGCCCTTTTGGCCAACTTACCCCACCTTTCTGTTGGCGTCCGAACTGAGTTTTTTGATCAGAATCAAAAAAATTACATTAATTATTTGAAAAAGTGCTTAGCTCTGCGATTCAAAAATCTCTAAACATCGTGCATAAGCTAAATATGAAAAGACCAGCTGGACAACCCGAACTAGATTGTTTTGTTACATTAACCCTATTTTTCCTGAGGGAAAGGGTCGGTTTTTTCGTGATAACATCTCTTCAGAGAAAAGATTTTTATTTCAAATTGATTTGACTTTGAGTTAAATTTTATTACAACTCCTAAAAATTTGAAGTTGCTAAGGTAACGGAAAGTTTTCCAATTTTGAGGTTTGCCGAAGTCGCTTTCCAAAATCTGCGTGTTTTTTGGTAAATATTTAAATAACATCAAAGCCGTTTTTGTGACGTAAGTAACTTGATTTAGGCATTTTATGATTTAGTTAAAAACAAACCTACGTGCAAAATTTAATCCGCCTGTGACGTCATTGCAAAAAGTTTGAAACTATTGCCGTGATGTAACAATGATGACATCATCAACCAGGGGCGTATTTAGGGGGGGCCATGGTGCCATGGGCCCCCTTTGGAACGCCAGTATAGTATAATTAGCATTGGGCAGAAAGTTTGAGCACAAAACCGGACTAAATATGGGTGAAAATCTTTTTTTTTTGGTTTTCACCTAATTTTGGGCTTAAAACCGGACTAAATCTGAGTAAACAATTTTTTCTTTTGGTCTTCATTATTTTCAAATTTCCTGCCCCCCCCTTTCGAAAATCCTGCGTACGCTAGTGCCATCAACTCAAAACCAGTTTGTATAAAATGAAGAAGTGATGGAAGCAGCGATTGATTTACGCAGTAGCAGATGCCAGATGTACGTAGCAGTAGCTGCTATGGGCCTTCGCTTTATAAGCGTAGCCAGGGAGGGCCCAGGCCCCCCCCAATTCAAATACCACCAATGATAAAAAATATGACAACATAGCCTAGCGATGTTTAGTTGCAGTTACGGACGACAAGGGAGCCCCGCGGCCCCTAACTAACGACCAGAGAGACCCGGGGCCCCTAACCAACAACCAGGGGGCCCCGGGGCCTTCAACTAACAAACGGGGTCTTCGGGGCCTCTGACAAACAAGGGGCCCTGGGGACCCCTAATTAACAGCCTGGGGCCCCCAGAGCCCCTAACTAACAACCAGGGTCCCCTAACTGACAAACGGGGGCCCCGGGACCTCTAACTGACGAACAAGGGGCCCTGTGGCCCATAACTGACAACCAGGGACCCCAGGGCCCCTAACTAACAACCAGGGGACCCCGGGGCCCCTAACTGACAACCAGGGGGCCCTGGGGCCCCTAACTAACAACCAGAGGGCTCAAGGGCGCCTAACTGACAACCAGGGGGCTCCAGGGCGCCTAACTGACAACCAGAGTGCCCCACGGCACCTAGCTAATGACCAGGGGCCCCTAACCGACAAGCAGGGGGCTCGGGCCTCCTAACTGACAAACGGGGGCCCCGGGGCTTCTTACTGACCACCTGGGGCCCCTAACTGAAAACCAGGGGGCCCTTGGGCCCCTAACTAACAACCAGGCAGCCCCGGGACCCTTAACTAACAACCAGGGGCCCCGAAACCTCTAACGGACACACAGGGGGCCCTGGGACCCCTAACTTATGACCAAGGGTCCCGAGCCAGGGGCCCCGTAATTCAAATTTTTAACAATTTATATGCAAAACCTGTGTAAAATCTAAGAGTTTTGTGCTAAAAGTTGCAATCCCAGGCCCTCGTTTAACGTTATTATGAACTTAATGCTATAACACTGGCGGTAGGGCAAACCCCCTATTGAAATACTACCAATGATAAATATAATGAGAGCATAGCCAGTATCTTCTTCTTGCCCGAAATTGCAGTTTGTTTAGTTTAGGATTTACGTGTGCAAAAGTAAGTAATAATAATGACGACCGCGTGTCTACGTCATAATAATGTCATGCAATTCCTGAAGGTTTCAAAAAACTGTCAAGTGACTTGACTCGAGTCCTCCACGTTTTGGAAAAAAGTTTTGTTAATTTTGCTTTAAATATTTCTTCTACGAAAGAACTTTAAGTGCGCGATCTTATCTCAAAATCATAGGCGTAGCCAGGGGGATGGCCCAGGGGTCCCGGGCCCCCTCAATTGAAATGCCACCAATGATAAAAATTTAACAAAAAAACCTTGTTTCTTCATTTTCAGTTTCTTTTAGCATCTTTGTGTACAACAGTACTCGCAACAACAGTAATTAACAATAAATAATATTGACGTATAGGGGGCCCGGCGCACCCCCTTAATTCAATTTTTTCCAAACAATTTAAACGTATAACCAGGGTGAAATCAAGGGTTTTTGTCGTAAAAGTTGCTACCACAGGCCTTCATCTAAACTTTTTATGAACGTAATGCAATAATTAGCGCCGTATTTGCCATATAGCTCAGTGCCAGGGCCGAGCGCTCAGATAGTAGGACTCTTTTTTGGTCTTCACTTATATTTGGCAGGAAGATGTTGCGAAAATCCCCTAAGTGCCAGGGGCCCCGCGCAAAGTAAATCTGGCTCAGGAATAACATGTTTAGTAAGCGTAACCATCTCCGCCCCCAGACCCCCGTCTGTGATACGTTTGAGTACACATTAGCGTACTCCTGGCTTACTCAACGCGTCTCCTATGGTAGACATTTGCTCTTTCTAACTATTAGTTTTCGCCCTCTCCCTTTACCAAAAACCTGGTTAAGTGCCTACAGGCTACAACTTCAGATCTTCCATTCCACGATATCTTTGTCCCACAAAAAGGTCCTTTTTTGAAAATTTCTGATGACGTCATTGCATATGATTTGTGGTTTGCCCCCCCCCAATCAAAAATTCTGGCTACGCCTATGCTTCGCTTAGTTGGTTATTTTTTTTTGAATAATGTTTTGTTAGCAGGTAGGGACCTTCAATCAGAACAGTACGGCCATTTTTAAAATTCTTTTGGCGTTGTTTTGAACCCGTGACTCTTGTTTTTCGCTCAGAGTGCATTACTTTTAGCGCGCAGCAACAACATCTTAATTATTACCGAAAAAGCTGGGCGTCTGTAGTCGGCTCCCGGGAAGTCATATCGACTTCCATAGGCAGTTAGGTGGCAATTCCAACCACCAAACCTGCAGCCGCAAGCAGCTCGAGTCATTTATGCACAGAGCTGGACAATGCTGTTTCGAGCTTTTAGCTCTCATCAGCAGTTCTCAACACATCTAACCTAGGGTAATCCACAGCCACCTCTCGGTCAAACTGGGCTAACCCTAATAAAAGTTTGCAATCTTAGCATGTTAAAATTAGGAAGCATTTTTATTTTTACCTGACCTTTTTTTACTCAGTGTAAAACTACAGTGCAACAGCGTGAATACTTTGTCAAAGTTTTTTAGTTCTCATGGCAAATACTGACTTACCTTACATTAGACCAGAGATAGAACCGGTCAAGATTTTCTCAACCCGACCCGACCGGTAAATTTCAAAATCTACGCCGTTTGACCGGCCGGTCGACCGGTTTCTGATCGGCCCGGTCGACCGTTTTTTTACAGAAGATTTTTATTCTCTGTTCAATGCATCTAATGAAAATTTTTTAAAAGGGGGACCATGGGTGAAGCGTTAAAATTTGTGACTTCGGACGGGGGTCTCAGAAAAAAAAACGCAAAAAACTTTTTGCGTTTTTTGCAAAAATAACTCAATTTTAAGACCTTTTGAGGTTAAATGTCGGTTTGAAAGACCTGTCTTAAGCAGCGCAATATGAGCACAAAATATGCATAAAAAGAACTAGAGGGCAAAGGCTAAATTATTAGACGTTCTTGCTAATGGTATTATGCGAAAGGCCAAGACAAGAAGTTAAAATTTTTAGCTACTGGTGACAGATTAGTTACAATTTTTCGTGCAGCAAACTCTAAACTGTTATGACATTGGCTAGAAAATAATCGAAAAAATAATATGCCCCAGCAGGTTGTAAAAATGCTGCTACTTCAGAACAAGGCATGACTAGTTGGACATAAAAAAAGTAAGAGCTAGGTTGTTCTTGCTCAGTGTAGAGCGTGGTAAATTTGAGTTAATAAAAGCTTTTCAAAGCGGCAAGATTTTAGAACGACTAAAAAACTCTGAAATCTGCGCCAATTCTACTCTCAAGCTGATTTTTAAATGATGCTTAAATGCTAGGTAGTCTAAGCCTCTTCCACGTGCATGCTTTATTATAATCTGATTACGCGATTTTAACGTATATTTTGCACTTTTTTGCTTTGTGCCGTGGCTCAAAAGGGGAGGTCCATGGCACAATGCCTCCCCCCATAATAACGCTCCAGGATGTGCATGTCTTAATGGTCAGAGCATATTAGTCACAGCTTGAAACCTTTCAACAAGTGTTTTCAAAATGTGTGGTTTGTTATCACTGTTTTTTTTATAAAAAGTTTTATTTTTAATGAAATATAATGTGTATATTTCGGTTGGTGGTAAGATATATTTTAGTAGCAAGAAAGAAGAATTTGACCGGTGTTTCAACCGACTCGACCGACTGGTCGAAGAATCTTGACCCGACCGGTTTCCATCTCTGCATTAGACTTCTGCTGTTTTTGTTGCTTTAGAATACAATGTACATAAAATCTAAAAAAATATGCAATTAATTTCTGGTAATTATTTGCACATCAACTCAATCTGCTACAGGCCCCGCTAAAATAGAAAATAGATTGAATGTGTTTGACTCAGTACCATTGACAACCCTGAGATTTGAACTTTCGTGACATTCGAAAAGGATGACTTTGCAAAATTACTTACATAATAAGTGTAGCGGCGATTTGTTAATTTGCTTAGTTCAAGACTCAAACCAGGTTTTATTTATTCGCACATTTCTTGGTTAAGAATTAAGACTTGATGTATTGGAATTCAAATAACATTTTAAGTGCACATCTTTTTGATTTGCTACAGATTACTTCCTTTTTCAAATCCGGTTCTTTGTCCAAAAGCTGTTTAATTATTTCTTTGTGACGTAGACCTCATTTACATTTTAGATTGCCGTTTTAGTGTAAAAATTTCTCGAGTAGAATTCATATGCAAATTTTTTGTAATTCTTGCAAGCTCAAACTTGCAGCAGCAAATCAGTCTGGATTAGCTGCGACAAAGTGCAGAGGCCCTTGTGGAAGGAATCGCGTCAGCAAGCTCAAAAGTCAAAGCCAATTTAGCGTGGCCTTTTATCTAGGTCCATTGAGACTTGAGATTGGGACTGAAAAATTGTCCATTATTTTAAAGATTCGTTGCTTAATCTAGCTTTAGAGCTATTGTTTGTTGGTGGCCATTGGCACATACCCCCTCCAGCTTAGCTGACTCTCCCTCCATATCTCCCTCTCTCCTTTTGGATTGGTCACCAGCACTAGACTGATTTGTCGTTTCAAGTTTGAGTTATTCAATCAAATTGTGAAGTTATTGCGTCTGCGTCCGAAAATCCATTGGTGAGTAAAATGTTCAATTTTGTTTTATTTACTCCAATATAATTTAATTACAGTATTGTTTGTTGTTTATAACAACGAGGATACCTTAAACACTTTGAAAACAGAAACGTTCAATTATCATTCACTCTATAAGTCATATGTTTGTGTGCACTTTCTTCCATTGTGAATTTAATATGTTTACGTGAGAGTTTCTTAGACATTTTTTACGTTTTCAGAAACCGTTATTTGGTATTTCGTTTTGCTGTCTCATTTTTTGTGGATTGATTTTCATCTAATCGGAAATAAACTAAATTGTTAATCAAGCAATCGTGTTATTGATTGAGAAAGTAGACGCAATAATCAAATTCAATCAGTAACAATAAGGAAAGCGATGTTACGATAAGGGCTCCTCGTTATTATCTCCAGTAGTTCTCATTCCTCCAATAAAATCTATCTCGAGCGGTATATCTTTTATGTCCATGCCAATAAGAGTGGAAGCGGTGGTAATATTGGGAGCGCAAACTGTCCAATAAGTAGTCAAAGTTGGGTTAGTGATAGAAATGTTGCTGTATACCGGTTCAATTCCCAAAGTGGCAATGCGTCTTTGTTTGTGTCTTTGGGAAAGTAACTTTAAGCTCATTTACCGTTGGTCCAAGCAGTCTATCTAATGTGGTGGCTCAGTCTGACGAAAGTCTTGCAAACAGAACCAGAAAAAGGTGTTCTCGTTGGTGTAGTTAAACAATTGTAGAATGACTGGTTCATACTCATGGATGAATAAATAAATCGGAAAAATAGTTTAGTCACAGAATGATGTTTTGTCACAGAATTAATAAAACACTAAACAGACATTGGCTGAATAAATGAGGACAAAAAAGCTTGACGTCTTTCGTGGCCGACTCCCGGAAAGTCAGAACAACTTCCACTGGCAGTTACGTGGCAATATCAACCATTAATCCTACAGCCGCAAGCAGCTCGAGTCATTGATGCACAGAAAACACAAAACAGCAAAAGCATAATGTAATGTATTATTTGCAAGGAAAAATAGACAACTTCGACAAAGTGTTCACGCTGTTGCACTGTACTGTAATTTTGCATTGATAAAAAAGGTCAGGTGGTAATACCTTTGGGATACCTGGAGAATACTTTAGTAGAATACCTGGTAAATATTGGGAACACCTGTGGAATACTTTCGGTTTAGATATGCTGAGAGCTGCTGATGAGAGCTAAAAATTCGAAGCAGCGCTGTCCAGCTCTGTGCATGAATAAATGAGGTTATTTTTAGCTATTTTAACTACTGTGCATAGAAGTGTAGTAATTACGACCCGCAACTGGTCTCGAGATTTACAAATGTAATATACACACTATAATTTTCCTTCGATGTCCAAAAGTGCCTAGAAACAGTTCTTTTTTGCCATATTTGTTTATGCTCGCCTTCTTATTTTAAATACCATTTTTAATCAATTTTTTGGCGCTGTTATTTGGTTATGTTAACTCCACTACATTAGGAAGTAGCAACATTAGGAAGTAGCAAATTTGCATTTCTTTAGCCACTGCAAGGCATACAGTGTAACTATTTTTGTTTCATTGTTTATTACCGCGAAGCTTGTATTCCAACTCATACACAGCGTTGGGCACAGCAGCGCTACTACCGCCGCTACTTTTTCGCTACATTTTTTTTATCACCAGCGAAAAGCGGCAGCGCCGCTGTTTTTTTTATCAATACCGCGGCAGCGCTCTATTTAAGCAAATAATCCGCCGCTGCCGCTACTGTTAATAAGCTCTTTCCACGACTTTTTTGATTTACGTTTTTACGCGTTACCGTTTGGAGCAGAGATGGAATCGGGCCAAGTTGGTTGAGCCCGAACCCTACCCGAACCCGAAGAAGTAAGCCCGAACCCGACCCTAAACCGGTCCTCATAAGGAAGCCCTATTCGGCCCAGCAGTAGTTTTTCCTGTTTATCAAGTAGGCTATGCTAGATATTTGGATGTTAATGTGCTGCAAACCAGTTTTATTGTTTAGAAAGAAATAAAACAAAAACACACAAATAAATCAATCAATCAATTGTAAGCAGAATTCAGTAGTTCTATTGCCTCCTCCACTCTATTGCCTCACACGAAAGAGACTTACTAATCACATCACCAAACAAGCATAAAGTGATAATTTCACGCAGAGTCACTCCGGCCGTTCGGCGCAGAAAAATCTAGTTTTGAGAAATATGTCCTAATGAAAAAAAATTATTAGCAGGTGTGTCCTCGATTGAGCCCAATTGCTCTTTGGAAAGTTAGGCCCGAAACCCGGCCCGAACCCGGCCCGACCCGAACCCGGCCCGACCCGAACCCGACCCGAAAAACCCGACTCGACTTCCATCTCTGGTTTGGAGAATTGACTCTCCTTATTTTTTTCACTCAGGTCTTACTATTACATTATTTTAGATTACTAGAACAGGCAATGCTACCTTTGTGACGTTTTGCTGTTGTTATGTATGTATAGGTGAGTTTCATCGTACGTGGTTCTATTTTTCTGAACCAAAATTGAACGAATAATGTCTGCTAGCGGGCCAAATTGAACTCGGCGTATTAATTAACATACTGTAATAATCCATGCGTGGATAAAGTTTATCTGACCCCCCTTCTCCCCCCCCCAATTGCAATGCCAGCAATGATGATTATGTGACCTTGGTTGGTTTTCACCTAGACATCAGACCGTAAAGACCTTTTTTTTTCTTTTTTTGGGGGGATCTTCAACTAATTTTCAGGACAAATTCAGCTCTTCAGCCGTGAAGACCTTATTTTCGCCGTTTTTTGATGTCGGACTCCACATTTCCATTTGTGATTTGCCCCCCCCCCTCTTCCCAATTCTAAATTGGTCTCCAACCAAATTTTGTCCCCCTTCCCCAATCAAAAATCCTAAATCGGATTGTGAAGACCTTTTTTGCTCTTCACCTGTGTGATTTGTGGTTTGGCCCCCCCCCCCCAATCCAAAATCTTGGCTACGCCCTTGCCAACCATTTCTTTATGAAGGCAAGTATTAAGTACTAATGCTACTTGGCAGTCCATTTTTGATGCAGAATACGCATGGACACTAGACAGTTGATTTTGCTGCAGGTGTTCTTCGTTATTGTCAAGAGACATAATGCACGAAATCGGTTTTATTGAAGAAATGAAAACTACTTGAGGTAAGAAATGCCCCAAACCTTTTTCCACCATTCCGAATTCCCCTTAGTCGCGAAAATACGTTTTAATCCGTTTGACTATTTTAATGGTTGAGGACCAAGCGTGTGATGCACAAATCGACTACTTTAGAGCTTTAAGAGCCTAGACAGAAAATTGTACAGAACAGAACCTGAATATCGTATCAACCGGCCAATTGGTCGAGCAGTTACGCGTTCGTCTCTGAAACGGGAGGTCTGAGTTTCAAATCTCGGGCACGTCAAATCGGACACAGAGTTGCCAACGACTCGCCATTGTAGCAACATTTTTTCGAAAGGAGCTGTGTTGCCCGTGGGCAGAATGACGCGTAGAACGAGCCTCGCCAACTCGTGACAAGCTTCGGCGTAACACAGGAAGTATAATAAAATATTTGATTTGATCTGAAAACTGTATGCCATCGTGCTTCAATGTTAAAACTTTATCTTATTTGAGTCGATAGTGGTTTAAACTATTTCTTATTGCTTTTTATTTGTGTAGACAACGCGACTTGGAATTTAACTTTTTAGAGTAAGTTCCAACGGTAACTTCCTAAGTAATTTCCAAGTTCCAAAGCGCTGGTTTAATCAACCAGCATTTTGAAATACAGTACTTGTTTTTTTGAAAGGAGCATGCCAACAACCAATTGAATTGTGATTTGTTTACTTATCTACCGTTTAAGTCTGCTAATGCCGATTGTAACCTGTACCAATTTTTTAAAAGCTTGAATTATAACTTTCATAAGTAAAGTTGAAATTTCACCATTAGGGAGCGTATTTGATTGCCATTGTTTTTTATAGTATTTGTGTTTTAAAAGTAGCGGCAGCTTTGCCTTTAAAACAGCGGCCGCTGTTTTGTACGCAAGCAGCGGCGCTACTTTTCTATTTAAGCAGCGAAAAGCGGCAGTGCCACTGCTTTGCTTACCAAATAGCGGCGGCAGCGCTACTTTTCAAGTAGCGGGTGCCCAGCTCTGCTCGTACGGTGCAGTTTGTGTAAGATACTGTGTTTAGTAATACCCTCTTAAAAAACAGGCTTGTGGGAGCTGAAGCCTTCCTCTTTAACCTACGTAATGTAAAAAGTTTTCCATGAATACGCTAGCTTGTATGCGTGTTTTGGACCTGACCTACGTGTAATTGAGAAAATAAATTGACTTAGCAATTCGATTTTTTTAAGTGGCTTTAAAAAGGTTCCAATTTTTTTCAAATGGCGTTTTTAATGGCTATTTTTTCATGAAATCAAAAAAATCGTCCAGCGGGTGGAAGTTTTGCGCCCAGATGTCTGTCTGCCATGCATTTTACTGCAAATGCGCTGCAGTTTATTTAACACTTCGGATGCCGAGTACCGTACAAACTTTAGCATAAAAAATCTTTAGCTTTTGATTCAAGCTTCTCTCTTAGCATAATCCTGGATGGTGCTGTGCAATAAACAGAAATGTGCTTGTTGTACAACCTAACAAAAATTTCTTTAGTGTAATCAAAAAAACTTTAATAATTGGTGAACATAAAACGCACGCTTAATTCTCATAAAGGTTATACTGTAAATTCGGTACCAAAATTATTGGATTTAGTAAAACAATGCAAACGTTACATGAGCCTCATTCGGTAAATAAATTATGCAAACTTTTTACGAGAATTTGCCGGCTCGTTTAAGCTCAGAAAAAGTATAGAGCAGCCTGGCCAGCTCTTCAAAAACTTTGGGCACTCATGCCTTAAAGAGATACTGATCAGTTTTGCTGAAGAAATGAAAACTACTTAAAGGTAATAAAGAAGCGCCTCAAGTCTTGTTCCCTTATCTGTGAAGCTAGATTTAATTCGTTTGACTCCGTACCATTGGCAACCCTGCGTCTCGAAATTTCGTGACATCAGAAAAGGATGACTTTGTAAACTTTCTCGCATAATAACAACAACGATGTTGGATAATCGCTTATTCTGCAAAAAATTGCTAATTTACAAAATTTCTTTCAGAATAAGCAACGAGATGTTTGAGATTTGATGTCACGAAAGTTCAAAACGCAGGGTTACCACTGGTATGGAATCAAACGCATTAAATCTAGTCTCGCAAATACCGGAAATAGTGGAACAAGGCTTGCGGCACTTCTTTATTATCCCAAACAGGTGTTATTCCCTCAATAAAATCGATTTCGAGCATTATGTCTTTTAGCAGGCGCGTAGCCAGAAATTCGCAATGGGGGCGGGCCCAGCACTCAAAAATTTTGCATTTTTTTGCAAAAATAACTTCATTTTAGGGCTATTTTGATTAAAAAACAATGCTTTAAAAACGTGGCTTAGAAATTGGCAGTGCAAGCATGATTAAACTAGTTGCATAATTGGGCTATTTGGGAGGTGGCTATTGGTAAAATGTTACTGTAGTTCTCTTGTTTAGATGCTGGTAAATTATAAAATCGAATAGTTCAATAAAACTCACTCGGAGTAATCTATTTCGTATACAGTTTATCGAGAAAAATAATTGGGGGGGGGTGGCTAATGAAAAGAGGTTTGAGAGAAATGATTGGTAATTAACTAATACTGAATAGCCCCCCTCCCTCCTATTCCTTAGTTTATTGTATATTTGTTGATGACACCTATGTTTAGCATTTTTACAATTGCGATCAAATTTGATTTCTTATTTCTTGCCATTTTTTAAAGTTTTCATTTATTTGTTAGTTCTATTTTTT
Organism: Trididemnum nubilum; assembly: GCA_963965965.1. Lineage (NCBI taxonomy): Eukaryota > Metazoa > Chordata > Ascidiacea > Aplousobranchia > Didemnidae > Trididemnum > Trididemnum nubilum. The sequence goes on from OZ014471.1 coordinate 33,955,604, forward strand.
ACAAATTAGCCCCCTCTCCCCTGAATGTATGTTTCAAAAGATGTTTTAAATCACTATTTAGTCCACTCCAGTGCATAAAACTGTCTCAAAAGTGATAAAAACGTAGTGTTTTTTCCCATTCTGCATTTTGGTCGACATGCCAATGATGGGGGGCTATAGCCCCCCCTGGCTACGCTACTGTTTTTAAGTATCTATTCATCTCAACCTGGGAATTAATAACTGGAATATCGCCTGAAAGAAGCAAAATAACTTCTCTAAGCAACTTTGCATTTAATATGGATGAAGCAAATATAAAGTAAAACTGCGTCGTTGTTTTTAAAGCATTGTGCAAAGTATGGTCAACTGCTAAATGGTCATTAATTATTTTTTTACAGGTCAAACATACGTTTATGAAGAACCCATGACACTGCTTTTTCAACGCGAGTATATAATACACGCACTTGTGATATTTGCAACGGCAGAGAACCGAACCGCTGTCCTTGCGAGTTTGAGGACAACTCTTCACTGCTGCGCCATTTGCAAGCGATGCTTTATTTTATCTTTAAAATTTTTTGAGAGAGTAATTTTCGAAGCAAAAAGAAACAAAAAAAACACAACACAAACGATTAATCAAAATAATTTTAAAAAATCAGTACTTCGACTTTAAAAAGAGTCATTAATTACAGTATAAACCATTTTAATGAAAAAAAATTTGTAAGCCCATTTTTAGAATAAGCGCGACCGCGCAAAGGAGTTCGCCACACCTAGTGATGGATGGACAATCGGGCACACATAAAATTCTTTGATGATATGCAACAAGAAAATTAAAGCATGAAAACGACCGTAAGACTCAACAAGAAACTAAGAAAAACAACATAAATTGAGCTAAAGTTCAGAAGCACCGAGAGGCTGACGCAATGCAATTACCACAATACTCCAATTTTATTGTATCCTACATATATTGCAATAAAATGTTTATTGTACTGTACTTTTGCAGTTTTGTGGAAGCATAGTCTATCTTTCGGTCATTATTTTATATACTCCTTCCTGAGAGAAGATTGTAATATGCATTATTGAGAAACAATGTTTTAATTGCACGGGAATGATTGACTTTCATTTTGCATACAATACTTTGCATGAAATATTAATTGTTTCGTATTAACTTCAAGTTTTGACGTAGACCTCCCTAGTTGTCCTGATGAAATTATTTCGAGCTACTCCAGTTTGCTACTTCACAACACTTTGAAAAATTCAGAAGCATCGAAGAAAAAATATCTTATCGTTTGAATCTGTACTGAACAGCTTTACTTTGAGGCTTGTTGATTGTCTTTTAATGTAATTTCTTTTTAATTATTTATTTGGCACACACGAAATGAAGATAACTTTATTCTTTGGCACGCAGTATCCATTTTGCTTTTTTCATCTTTATTACATACTGTAAATCGGCGTAAAAGGCAGGCTTTGCTTTTCTGCCGCAGCGATCTTAAACTGTTCTCTCAAAAGTTTGTTTGGTAAGTGCAACATTTAATATTTGTTTGTAAATTTAATATGTAAATTTATTTAGGACTTCGGAGCAGAGAATATGGGTTTAGCACTTAGTTTGATCAGAAAAATTAGAGCCAAAAATATATGAAACATATTTGAATTAGAAACGTTTCGGTTTATTCTAAAACCATTATCAATCTTATTCAAATAGAATCATAGAATAGAATCTATTTGAATAGAATAGAATCAAATAGAATCTATTTGAATAAGATTGATAATGGTTTTAGAATAAACCGAAACGTTTCTAATTCAAATATGTTTCATTTATTTAGGACTATTTTACTTTTATTTACTTTTTTAAGGGTTTAGTTAAGATGAGGGTTTAGGGTGGGATTAGGGTTAGTTTTGAAGTTAAGAATTCAGTATGGGTTAGATTTATGAACAAAATTAATCAAAATCTAAATAAAAACTTAAGAAAATAAAAATTAAAATTGTTTTCGTCTGCGAAAGTATTTTTCAACTGAGCGCAAAACAACGCGTAATTTGCATCTAAGCGATATTTCGCACATCTTCGCAATTGGTCAATGACGTTAAATAGAAATTTAAAAAAATTATTCAGTTTTGTAGATGATTTAGCAGCTGTGTCTTCTTAAAGTTAGGAAAGTGTGATGGCTTTGATTAAATTTGACGTAAAAAATACTGTAGTATTGAAAAATTTAACATACTTCTAAATTTTATTGGACTTACAGTTTCCAATGGCTCGCCAACGCTACGACCTTTCTTCGAAAGGAGCAGTGTTGCTCGGGAGCAATGACGCGGAGATAGATATTCTGCAAACTCGTTACTCGCTTCGGCGTAGTACAGCGAGTAAAATAAAAGATTTGATATACAAATTTACTAAAATTTTGGACTTGGCAACCTGTTTTTATCAAAACCTAAAATTGTTGAAAAAATAGGCATCTTATCATTCAGACTAGCACTCATAATTTTAAATTATTCGATAAGTTAACAAGGTTAGACTGTGATTGAGAATTCTTTGAAAAATTTATTGGTTTTAATTAAAATTTTTAAACAGCTAAAGATAAATCTTCGGTGGTTGGTCTTGTAAATTTTTTTAACTAAATGACTGCGACATGAAGAGCAACAATGTGCAGATATATGCAGTTATTATTGTGAGGATATTCTTTGCAGATATTTTTAACGTTTAAGCAAAATAATGCTTTACATTTAAAATTTAATTGTACACTTGTATAATTTTTGAATAAAAAACAACAGAATATTTTTTCTGTAAAAATAGTAAAGTACAACTAGTTTTTTTTAAGTAAAAAGTGTGAAATGCAATTAAATTTTGGGACTCAGATTACACTAGGAGACATTTTGCAACTTTTTATTTTTTCAAAGAATTAGATGTGTTTACCTAATTTGACTACGCGGATTCCGAATTTGCAATTGGAATTCACCCATCACGTCACACTTTTTTGCAAAACTGAATTTAGATTTTACTCAAAAACGCATTTAATAGGCCCAATAAGCACACAGTACTTTTCATTTGCTCAATAACATTTCATTTATACTGCATTGGCTTTTTCCTCGTTGGAGGGAGGCATGAATTTTGGCTTTTCTTGCAACTTTATTACTCACACAATCGCGTTTCAGGCACCAACAGTAGTCCGCCATCATGGATACATCCCATCGTCCTTTGTACCGTGTTTTCATGCTTTTGATGTCTTGGTAAAAGCGCTCACCATGTTCTTCACTCATATCGCCCAAATTTTGTGGGAAATAGTCCAAGTGTGCATGTAAAAAATGAACTTTCAAACTCATGCGACATCCAAGTGCTTAAAAACAAGCCAACATGTTTTCCACAAGGTTTTGATAGTCAGGATCTTTGGTATAGCCAAGGAACTTTGATACAACTTCTATAAAAGAAAGCCATGCTTTTTTTCCACATCCGCAATGGTAGATAAAAATTGGGGGTCTTTGGTGAGTTTTCTCATTTGAGGTCCAACAAATACACCCTGTTTAACCTTCTCAGCACTCAAATTAGGAAACTTATCTTGAGTGTATTTAAAACAGGCACCTTCTTTATTGAGAGCTTTTACAAACTGCTTCAGGAGACCCAGTTTAATATAAAGTGGTAGAAGTATCACATTGTATCTGTCAACAAGAGCAGGATTTAAAATATTTTTACAACCTGGCGTAAGGGACTCTCTCAACAGCCATTCACGTTTAATCCAATGATTACTTCTATCCCTGCTGTCCCATTTGCACATAAAACAAGGGTACTTTGTAAATCCAGACTGTTGACCCAGTAGCATATTTAGGACTTTAAAGACAACACAAATCTTCCATGTATGAGTACTATATTGTAACTTCCAAGTAAAAGTTTCATATTTTCGTAAGACTCTTTCATGCAAGTCGAATGAACTAAAGGGATAGAAGCAAACTGATTTGTACCGTGCAATAAAACAGCTTTCAGGCTTGATTTTGATGCATCAATAAATAGGCGCCAGTCACTGGGGTTATAAACTGTTCCCAAATTCTCTATAAGACCTTGAATATCCACTCAATAGACTAAAGAGTTTTCCATGGTGAAGAAGCGAATGTATTCACTTTCACGATGTTTATACCAAGCAAAAGTGGTATCAATGTTGAGCTTACGTTTTGCTTTCAATCTGGAACCTAGAATAAGAGCAGACGATTTTGGCGAATTCAAATCTCTGACAAGGTCGTTTAGCTCGGCTTGATTAAAAGGCTTGGGCTGCTGATCATCATCACATTCATATTCTGAACATTCTGTCAACAAGCTATCAGACAAAGACTCCTCACTGACAGAATCTTCAACTGTTTCCAAAGCTCTTGGAGGCAATGAAATTGGGACACCTGGCCCACGAGGAATGGGTCGTATAGCACAAGGCAAGTTAGGATATTGAGTCTTATGCTTATTTTTAACATTGAAGCCAGCAACAACACATGAGCAAAAGTAACATTCTTTGCAATATCCATTTGGTTTCCTCCAAACCATTGGAACCCCAAATGCTAAAGACCTTAGTTTTCCAATGCTCCACTGCCTCAATGACGACACACAATTACGACACACTTTGGGCGGGGCCCATACTTTGTCTTGGTCCCCTAACTTAACTCCAAAATAAGCATAAAAGACATTTTTAACAAAAGGTGTTATATTCTGCCGTTGAACAGATGGAACAAAGCTTCCGCATATGTAGCAAAATATATCTGGGTCGTTGATGCAGCCTCTTTGCTTAGATGATATTTTTTTCTGTTTTGAAACTCAACCAACAGCTTAAACAACAGTAATTGCAAGACTAGGTCAACAAAGACTAGTTCAGTCATTCTATAGTAATCTCCTTCTGTTATGCCACAATGAAATAATTATTACATCACAATGATGTGCAACGACTATAACAATCAGAGGTGGAGTCCTTGAGCACGTCCTTGGTCTCGAGGACGTCCACGAGGACACATTTTGAAGTCCTTGGCCTCGAAGCCTCAAGTCCTCGAAAATTGCCCTGTCCTCGGCTCGAAGACAGCACTATCTTTTGAACCGTTGAAACTTTGCTGGAAAAGACTAAAAACCTCGCGGAACATTTGCGAAGACCTTTTTCGTTTTCCTCAATTGGAGCATTGGCGTAGCCAAGGGGGCAGGGAACCGGGGACCCAATTGAAATTTCACCAATGACAAAAATGTGTTAAAAAAGCCGACTGTTTCTTCAGTTTCAATTTCTTTTTAGCATTTTTCGCTTACAACAGTAACTAATAGCAATATTGAAGACCAGGGTCCCCGTGCTCCCCTCAATTCAATTTTTGCCGACCAATTTAAATGTATAACCCGGGTGAAATTAAGGGTTTTTTTCTTAAAAGTTGCTACCTAGGCCCTCATTTAACCTTTTTATAAACGTAATGTAACAACCAGGACCGGATTTATCCTATGGCACAGTGCCAGGGCCCCCCGCTCAGATGGTGAGGCTTTTTTTGATCTTCACCTATATTTGGCAAAAAGATCTTGCAAAAATCCCTAAAGTGCCAGGTGCCTAGCGCAATGTAAATCCGGCCCGGCAATAACATGGTTAGTAGTCGTAATTATCTATTGTACCATTTTTCAATAGCAATTCAGTAATTCACCTCCACCTTGCCAGTTTTTACGCACAAAATACTTTTTAAAAAATTGGCCATGGAAAACGTTGATTGAACAAACCATTGAACTTCAATTGAGGGGGCCTGGGCCTGGCCGAACATGTAATCCTATAAGTGGTGATTTTCATGACAAAACAAAAATCTCTATGGAAAATCTTCGAGTGGATTATTATTTACTGCTAAAATGTAACAAGAAACAATGCACCCTACTTCCCCCTACCAGGACCAAGTCACTTACAATTAAAATTTAGCTCAAAAATGCAAAATGTTAAACGTGTTTTGGACTTAAACTGCAAGTAAAAGGAGGATTAAACGATTTAATTTTTTCAATTGGCTTACAAATTTCAAAAGTCCAGTGCTTTCAAATGGCTCTGAACACGTGCGAATTGTGATTCAATGGCATTAAAATAGCTTTTTTTGTCCAAAACTTTACAAAAAATGCTTAGATTTTAAAAAGTGATTACTGATTTCGATAAACCTCAAAATTGGGAAAATTTCCATTTGTTCAGAAACTTAACATTTTCAGGCGTTATTTTTCAATAAATTGAACTTTATGTCAAATTGATTTGAAGTAAAGTTATTATTTATGAAAGGGTTTATCACAACAAAAAATTAGAAGCTGTAAAATACGGTCAAAAAACATTATACAGTTGCCTAAGTTTTTACTTCAAGCTACAAGCATACTAAAACAATTCTTAAAATTCATTCTCATGTGATATCAGGTTTCTTTTTTAACTACTGTAGTTTGAGGTACTGTATTGGCTTCAAAATCAAAGTTTTCCCTTTAGAACGCTGAAAGTAGCAGAAATAACAATTATTTTGTTAGTATCGACGCTGCCATCCAAATATTTTTCGAAAATATGAAATTACCATTAAAAGTTTACTTTTAATTGGCAACACTATTATATAGTATACCTCAAACAAGATTAACGTGATAAAATTAATCAGTGCAGTTTTAGGAAAGGAAACGTTCAGAATCTTGCAATACTATTTGGCTGTACTGGCAAGATAATTTTCTTTGAAGATAAAATTCTAACTACAGATGCAATGGTTTTTGAGACATGCTTAATTGCTTATTCATCTTTCTGTGCAAAACCTTGACGCTTAAAATTGATTCAAAGTTAGTGTTTTAAAGAAAAATTGAGCAAAATAATTTATTTTTCTTACACGCGAAGCTTGTGTATTGTTTATCATTGCATCTTTTAGTCTTTTAGCAATAAAAATTTTCTTTTTTTTGAAGCTAAGTTTTTTGTTCGTTATAAATCTTTTATCAAGCGGTTAATTTTTAATGTTAAGACGTATGGAATTGCTTCTTAACCTTTCCGAAGCTTGGAAGCTCTTGAAAGTTTGTTTGCATCTTTCAGAAAATTTTAGCGTATACCTTGCGACCTACACATTAGATATTTACTCTTGTGCGAGTATGCTAAAGTACTAAAATTTGTACAATAACCGAATAAAGTAATCAGTCTTAAAATGCTTCTCATACACAAATACAATGGCAGATCATAAATAGTTAATTTGTTTTTGTATTTTTTACGTAAGGACATCTCAAAGAGTATTATAGGCCTACTTACTTAGATCCTCTAAGTAAGATAAAATACTAAATCCGAATGCTGAAAATCGAATTAATCGTTACTATGCGACATAGATCAGTTTTCACCAAGTTGTCTAGACCAGGAGACAGCAAAGAAATTTTGCGGTCTCGAAAGGAACTTTCGGTTTTGTTAGGACACTTGCGCTTTTATTGCGCCAACATCTACATCACGTCTAAGATATCGAAGGTAATAAAGCATATACTTAAAGGCAAAAAAGTCAAAACCAAACAAAGGCGAAAAAATCAAAATTAAAAACGGACACAATGAAAATGCTATTTCAAGATAAAAATTGAGAATATTATTTAAAAAAGCTCATTTTGTTTACAAGGTTTTTGAAACAGCAGACAAAAACGAAGAGAAGATAAAATAGAGAACTCATGAAATGCTTTCTTCATTCCCTTCTTCAGGAAGCGCTTCTTCATCCCGCAGCAAAAGGGAAAGTACAATACGATCACATGATGAAAACAAGATTAAATGCATAATCGCATTAGCAAACTATAACAAAATGAATAAAAAACTTTTTTGATGCAACCTTATACATCACCAGTGTTGTATCATGACACAAATACATAATTTAAAAGCATAACGCTTATGAAATGGCGGGAACGAAGTTGAAGTTGTCTGAATTGAGGATTGAAGTGATCAAAAATATTTGGCAAAGGATAAGCATTCCACGACCATGCCGAGTAATTTGAAAAAGTGAGTTAATACAGTAGCAGACACGGAGGTTCTCAATTAGTTTGGTTTTAAATCAAGTTTAAACTAACTGATTCTTTTATTTCGTTTTACTTCAGCAAGCGGTTTACTGAAAAGGTTTCAAACCCTGTTTGTGAAAAAGTTCGATACCATTACTTGCATCACAAAGGCTTGTATCACGAAAAATTAGGAAAGGTTGGCATAACAACGGTGATTTCTTATGTGACGGACTGGAGTTAGTTGGACGTTTCATAATGCAAAACTTCATGAAAAAACTGCTGTAGTTGCGTAGTAAAAAATTATTCATCACAACTAGCACAAGAATTTGAGAAAACCTTGTTACAGTGTACTAAAAATGCAAAATTTGAACATACAGTTGGCCAAGATTATATGCACTTTAAAATGCAGTTGCAGTATATTGTAAATGTTTATCAAATTTTCATTTACATTATTTTAATTAAAGTACTTTATTAAGAAATTTATTAATAAAAGTAATTTATCAAAAAAAGTGATTATGATGAGTGCATTTTGTATTCAACCGATTCAATTGAATAAGACATTCCTGATAATCCCGATTACGAGTAAAACTGATCGACTGCAGAGTTTTTAAATTTTTAACTTTTGACGTCTACTCTGTTGTGTTGTATGCTTAGATATAAATTATACAAAAATAGTAAATCATACAAATACAGGTAGTAATGCGTTGAAGTACTTAAAATGTTTTCTTTCAATCATAATCCTAAAAATTAGTTAAATAAAAGTCATCCAATTTAATTCGAGGCATTTTTGGTTGCTCTTTCTACGTGCAAATTGTGATCGAGAAATCACCAGGACAAAAAAAAAAAGGATTAAATAAGTCAAATTAAATCTTTCATTATACTCGCTGTATCACGCCGAAGCGTATAACGAGTTTGCAGGGCCCATCTCCGAGTCATTGCGCCTGTAGGTAACACGACTCTTTTCGAAGAAACGTCGCAGCAGTGGCCAGCCGTTGGCAACACGGTGTCCGATTTAACCTGCCCGAGTTTTGAATCTCAGTCCTCCCATTTCGGATATCTTTACCGCGTTACCTCTCGACCAACTGGCCAGTGAATTAAATAACTGATTTTTTTTTTTGATGAAATAGGACGAAAACAAAATTCTTAAACAACACAAAACCAAGTAATAAACACATATATTTACAGGCATTTTCGGAGCCGACAACGGCAAGGAATTGAATTTGCACTCTTGTCAGTTTAAGTCCGATTTATTACGGCTGCGCTATCCGCAACTGCTAAATACGTTTTTTTTTAATTTTATTTTTTATAATTTTTTGAATAAGAAAATACGCTTTAGCTCCTTCTACGCCTGTGGTTGCACGCCTGCGCTCTTCTTTAATAAAAAAATTAACTGCAATTTTTGCAGGGAGAACTCTCGCGGCTTTTCAGTGTTGACCAAAGAAGAATCTTCTTCGTATTGTGTCTTCAAAAAATCAAAGCCTTCAAACAGAGCTCTAAAATACAACGAAAAACAATCTGAGGCTACCACCAAAGCATACGCCAAGATGAAGGACATAATATTAGGTGGGTATTGTGCTTCATTTTGACCTCGGTGCATTTATTCTTGAGATGACTTTGTGTAATTTGTTTTGTTTTTGAGCATGGGTAGATGCTGGGCTTACGCGGTTTGGGGCTGTAATTACAAGACTGATTACATACAATGTACAGTATTGTGAGTGAACTTCTAACGTCATTCAAGTTTCATAAAAATTTTTGTGTTTCCCATCAATTAAAAAATCACTGAGAATGCAAAATGTTACAACGCTATATGATGTCTATCCATCAGCGTATCCAGGATTTTTTATTGGGGGAAGGGGGGCAAACCGCAAATCACCGACAATGGCGTTGACAAGAAATTTTGATTAGATGGGATTTTCATGCGACAAAAAAATACCGTAAACAAAACTCAGATCAAAAAATTTCAATAACTGGATAAAAACATCACCTAGACAGCTCATTCATATTTGCCCCATTTGATGATAAAGAAAAAACCAGTGCAATGAAGACAAAGAATGAGCAACAAAATTTAGAAAATGGGCATTTAGACACTGAACAGTATCCACACCATTTCAAGCAATCGTTTATAGCAGTGGTTCTTAACCTTTGGGTAATTACCCCAAGCGGTAATTTGACATTTTGAAAGGAGTAGTGTTTAAAGTTTTAAATTCTTTAAAAATAAAAAGAAATCACTTCAATCGAAATCGTTTATCGTTTGGGACTAATAATTCTAAAAAGTTCTGTTTGCTTTAGTCACAACTAGGGCACTGTGACTAGGGTCTCCTTTTAAATTCTGTTGTTTCGTAAACAATTCATTGTGTAGCGTAGTTAGTAATAAGCATGAGGTGAGCATTTGTTATATTGCGATTTAGCAATATTTTCCTGGAATTGAAGAGCGACGTAATTTTTTGTGGATTTACAAGCCATTTTCAGGAGAAAAAATTCTATTTGTAATGGTGATACGGCAGCAAAAATAGAATTTCTTCTACTGCGCGAAGATGCTCGACTTAAAACCGATATAACCAGAAAGGATAAGGAAAATTTTTGGCCGGGGATTTAACGTGAGCATCACATTTTTTCAAAAAGAAAAGCTTAGAGTTTTTTTATTCAATTTCCTTCAACTTATTGCTGTGAAGTAAAATTTTCTTCAATGGTGTCCATGCAGACAAAATATCGAAACTGGCTATATTGATGATGATATAAGATGTTTTCTTTCCTGCACTCAGCCTAGATTTGCATACTTAATATCTGTGATGTAGTACTCGAGTACAGTACTCGTACTCGAGTACAACTCGAGTACCATTTTTTGAGTACTCGTACTCGGAACCCCAGGTACTCGGCTGGTACTCGTACTCGAAGGTCAATGCACTCGGTACTCGGTCAAAAAAAGAGCCGAGTACACGAGTACATTTGGCCTTCGCTAAAAGTAGTAAACAAAATGAATATTTGATAGTAAACTGTAGCCAATAAAACCCGCTAATTTATTGAGTTGCTTTAGCTTGAATCCGCGCAGACCGCAGCTGAACAAACAGCTTTTTGATGGTGAGATCGAGCAAAATCAAGCGTTGGAATGTGGTAAAGTGATTGGGTCGACAGCGCACAGTATCGTTTGACAACAAACGCCTTTCTGCTGCAGAAAACGTGTGAAAGTTGCCGCAAATTTTGATTTATTTAGCAATTAAAATTACATACCACAGAAATCAAGCCACGCGTGTTGTACAAAGACGGCATCAATTGGGTTAGCATTTTACGGCTTCAGCTCAAATGTTGATAGATTATTTTCTACAGTGGATGTATCACTATAATCTCCCAATCCCAAATAATAGTTTTACTGTGGTATTGGAAGGGGTATCCGAAAAAGCATAGAGTTAGATTTGCAGGCAATATTTTCAGTGTTAAATTCAGGTCAGATAGAGAGAGCTTAGTTGCATAGTTATTCTGGAGCTGAGTTGCAGCTGTAGCCAAAATTTTACTTTTTTTTGCAAGAAATTGATAAAATAATAAGTCAAGTCTTTCAAAAACGCATGTAAAATGCGTTTGAAATATTAATATGACTAAGCACTAATTAGGATTATTTTATAAAAATGGATGTTAGATCTGAAATTAAATAATAGAACAGTAAACAGGTAAATATACATAATAAAAATACCGCTATGAATTACAGCTGTAGCTAGTAGCTGATATTAAATGGCAGCATTATTTTATGCTCACATTGCTTAGTCACCTCCTTTGCAATGCAGCATTATTTCGAAAACATTTACTACTACGTCATTTGCAGTTTAGTTTTACAAGTTTTAGATAGTCTTTGATTAAATGCATAGAAGGGCACAAGTCCGTTAATTGTTAATCCGTTAATTAAGAAGCTAACTTTTTCATTTAATCGTTAATCCGTTAAAAAGTTTTTTCATGTTAAAGGATTAAATTTACTTCCGTTAAGTTCTGTTAACTTCCGTTAAAGTTTTTATCGCTAATATCTTGCTCCATTCATTTATCATAATGGTACAAACCAGTTGGCACAGGTAACGCTTGTTGCGTATTAGCACGAGCTTTATAGAAGAAAGCGAACGAAGGAGCTCTTTTTTGTGACAAATAATAAGCTGCAGCCTCATAGGTCTATTAATTATTGCTGTCCGCAATTTCCGAAGATTTTCCAATTGCAGCTTCATTAGTGCATTTGAACTTATTTTTGTCTTGAAATAATTAGATTAGACTGTAAAATGTAACTTCCAAAACACAAAAAGACCACCATAGCAAATTTTTTTTCCTTACAATCAGCTCAACAACGTCAATACGTGCTCTAAAAGCGAGTTAACATAAAAAAATGTATACTACACGCAAAATATTAACGAATTTACGGACTTTATTTAATTCCGTTAATTAAAGCTGAAAATAATGGATTAACGTTAAAGGAGGTGTGAAGTTTGTTATCGGACTAGTGGTTAACGAAGCTAACGTTTTGCATTAACTTGCCCACCTATGATTAAATGTTAATTGAATATAACATATAATCGCAAAAGCTCTCAAAAACTTGTTGTGGGTAATCATGTTTGGAGTAGAGGACTTTGAAAGCTTATTTGTGATTGAAAGAAGCATACGGTATACGAGGTGTCGCTATTAAATAACAAGATTGGTGACATAAAACAATTTTATTGAAGAAAAAAAGGTCGTTTTATTTTGTTTCCCCTTTGATGTATTCTCCCTTGGCATCAACACAGCGTTTCATTCGGATTTTCATAAAAAAAAACGAACATGACAACACCCTTAACATAAAAAAAAAATTGACATTGCCTTGAATTTTGATTTTGCTCTATTTTGCTTTTTCAATTTGAGGTGAGTTTGCAGTTTTCCAATGCATGGACTGCCTCTTTGTCTCTGGGTCGTACTGGAAAATTCATCTCTCATCGCATGTACAGTAATCACACTGTCTAAAAATTTAGGGTTTTCTTCAATTTGTTTTGAAATGTCAGCGCAAATCTCTTGGCGTTTTTTCTTTTTGATCGCTAGTTAAAAGCTTTGAAACAACTTGTGCACAAACCTTTGTCATATGCAGATTTTAATTCAGTACTTGCCACACTGTTTCTTTGTCAATGGACATCCTCTATGCTAAGAGTCGAATACTAAGCCGACGATCTTCTCGGACAATTTTTTCACTTTCTCGGTTATTGTTAGGGTTTTTGATATGGTTGGGCGTCGTGAACGTTCATCATCTCCAACATCAGTCCGGCCCATAGGCGTAGCCAGGGGGGGCCCCAGGGGGCCCGGCCCATAGGCGTAGCCAGGGGGGGGCCCAGGGGGCCCGGCCCCCTCCCCCCCCCATATCAAAATACCACTAACGACAAAAAGTTATGACAGCATAGCCTGGCGATGTTTAGTTGCAGTTTTTTTTTAGTAATTACGCACATAACAGTAATTAACAATAATATTAATGACAACAAGTGAGTCCCGGAGCCCCTAACTAAAAACCAGGGGGCCCTCACTAACAACTAGGGGGCCCTGGAATCCTTAACCGACAACCAGGGGGTCCGGGACCCCTAACTAAACACCAGGGGGCCCATAACTGACAACCAGGGGCCCCAGGGCCCCTAACTAACAACCAAGGGACCCTAACCAACAACCAAGGGGGCCCAGGCCCATAACCGACAATCAGGGGGCCCCAGGGCTCCTAACCAACAACCAGGGGGCCCCGGAGTTCCTAACTAACGACCAGGGGGCCCCGGGGCCCCTAACTCACAACCAGGGAGCCCCAGGGCCCTAACTAACAACCAGGGGGCCCCCAACCAACAACCAGGGGGCCAGGTGCCCCCTAACCGTCAACGAGGGGCCCCGGGGCCCTCCTAATTGACGACCAGGGAGCCCCAGGGCCCCTGACCAACAACCAAGGGGTCATGGAGTCCCTAACTGACGACCAGGGGGCCCCGGGGCCCCTAACTCACGACCAGGGAGCCCCAGGGCTCCTAATTAACAACCAGGGGACCTGGGCTCCTAACCGACAAGCAAGGGGCTACGGGGCCTCTAACTGGCAACCAGGGAGCCCAAGAGCCCCTGACTGACGACCAAGGTTCCCGGTCCAGGGGTCCCTTAATGCAAATTTTTAACAATTTATATGCAAAACCTGTGAGAAATCTAAGAGTTTTGACCTAAAAGTTGCCACCCCAGGTCCTCGTTTAACGTTATTATAAACTTAATTATTTACTGCTAAAGTATTGCAGGAGGCAATGTTCGTTACTTCCCCCTATAGACCAAATCACTTACAATTAAAATTTTACACCATAATGCAAGATTCTAAGCGTGTTTTGGGATTTAATTGTAAAAAGAGGATTGAACAACTAAATTTTTTCGATTGGCTTTGAAATGTTAAAAATCTAGTTCTTTGAAATGGCTCTGAACTCGTGCGAAATGTGATCCAATGGGATTTAAATAGTTTTTTTTTTCCAAAAACTTACAAAAATCGCCCAGCGGCTGGGAACTTTGCCCCCAGACCCCCATAGCCATCGGCGACTGGGGGCTCTGCCCCTTGACTCTGCTCTGCCCCTGGGGGCTCTACCTGGCTCCGGGGGCTCTGCCACTGGGGCTCTGGGGGCTCTGCCACTGGGGGCTCTGCCCCTGGGGGCACTGCCCCTTGGGGGCTCTGCCCCCAGACCCCTGTCTCTGATACGTTTGAGTACACTAGCTTACTCAACACGTCTTCCAAGTTAGACTTTTACACTTTTCAACAATTAGTTTTCGCCCTCTCCCTTTACCAAAATCCTGGCAGAGTGCCATCAGGCTACGGTTTCAGATCTTCCATTCTATGATATCTTTGCCCCACAAAAAATTACTTTTTCGAAAATTTCTGATGACGTCATTGCGTGTGATTTGTGGTTTGGGCCCCCTCCAATCAAAAATCCTGGCTACGCCTATGGTCCGGCCTTCATGAAATCTTTTGTGCCATTCAAAAACGCAGGTTCTTGACATGCATTCTTTGCCGTAAACTTCCATCAAAGCTTGAATTTTACCAAAAATTTCAAGTTAATTCTTTGCTCAGTTTTAGAGTTAAACACTTTTCTGCGGCTGCAACAGAACTTTTTGCTACAATAAGCAATTTGCTGCTTCTTACAAACCAAGGTTTTTTCCGACGCGCAAAAAAACGTGCACTTGCTTTCAACGTCAAGGTACCTAATTTGTTTAAAACATAAGAGAAATTTTGCGTGTAACTTAGCGGAAAATTGTCGCCTGCAGTTGTGCGCCTTCTTAACATCCCACTCACAGAAAAAAAACGTATTCGTTTATGTTTTTGCGACAAATTTTGAGCTGTTACAATTTAAAAAAATTTTTTTCTAAACTTGTAAAAGTACTCGTACTCGAACTTTTTTACGGTACTCGTACTCGAGTACATTTTTCAATATCAGTACTCGAACTCGTACTTGTACTCGAATTTTTTTGCGGTACTCGTACTCGTACTCGGAAGTTGAGTACTCGACTCCATCACTGCTTTATACCAAAAAAGCAGTTTCAACCTTCCCATTGATTGCATTTGTAGTAAAAAATGACCTTATTTTGGATTGCAAGCTATTATGGTTGCTGTTTTTCTAAAAAGGAGTAGGCCTAATTCATGTACTGCGCATCAAAATATTTAAGGGTAACAACATAAGAAAGGTTAAGAACCAGTAATTCATAGAGAAAGTAATATTAGGAAAAATTTTATATACATTTGTAAATGGTGGCGTAATATTTCGTGTATTTCAAACAATTATTTTTGCCTGTTTTTAGCTCTAGTGGCACGGGCGATGTTTGTGACGCATGGATTCGTTGGGGTTTGGCGCGCACAGAGAGCTTATGAGGAAGAGGCTTTGTGGTTGCTGCTTGTTCCGATAGGGGTGTTGGTAGTGGAAGCTCTTTTTACAGTTGGATTGAGAGGAGGAGAGGAGTATAAATGGTAGGCTTATATATGGTTCAGCGGCTGATATCTCACTGGAAATCATAAAAACTTTCGCCGGAGTTTCATTTATTTTTTATTTTTTTAATTATTGAGAACGGATTTCGAACTAATATTTTAGAATTAGTTTAGCCTAATATTTTACAATAAATTTGAGTAATTTTTCCTATCTACTCCTTTACTGCTTAGTACTGTTATACAAAGATGTGAAAATGTGGTAATTGATGTGACTTCTAATTTAATTTTATTGGTCCAAACCCCAAAGTGCTAAAGACTTTAGGTCTTTAAAACTTTTACACGTGGTTTTGGTGCAAAAACCAAAAAGAAATAACCTCTTTTTTTTGTTTGTCACTTGTCTTCACACCCTCATTCTGCAATTTTATCTACGCTGATAAAATTTTTTGTGATTGGTCTTTTTTCTTGGGGAACCCTTTGGTAGTTTTTTTTTTTTTGAGGGGGCCTGGGGTTGTAATTGCTCTCAAAACCTTCCCATTAAATCCAGCCCTGTCTGTGCGTAGAGAAAAAATGACCCATGTTGGCAATTACCTGTCACCGTTCCAAGCATGCTGAATTTTCTTGCTATATAGCCTTCATTACAGTATCCAACTTGCTTGTTTTTGTTCTTCAATGTTGTACATATTCTAACCCATTTGATTCTTGGGCTTGTTTTTTTTCTGTCAATTTTGGGTCCAGTGGTCAGTTTCTTTTTCCAATTACTCAGTCCAGATTTGAAACCGGTAAGAATGCGAAACAACACAATATGCGACTCGAGTTTCTACCTTGGACGACTCATTTGAAAATAAAAGAATAAGACAAAGCAAAAGATGCAAAGACAAAAGATAAATCTTACTATTTTTGTCTTCCTCAGATTATTTAATTTTGCTTCAGGGTTACTCCGTGTGTAGTTTTATATTTGGGAGGAGTTATCCCTTCCATCTGGCTTCTTGAATTGAATAACTTCAACGAGAGAGGAACAATCCATGTTTGTAGTGATCTATTTTGGGGAGAAGATGAGGTACAATATAGATGTACATAAATTTGCATGTCTCCTTTTACTCACTTACCATAGCTTGATTGTTTGTACAGTTAAATATGAGCCTTTTATATTGATTGTTTGTACAGTTAAATACAGTTAAACATGCGTACAGTTAAATATACGCCTATAAACAAACGTTCCAATTTTTTTGAGGTCAGTTCATCAAAGCTCAAAATTGGAATACTTTAGCAATCCAGCAACTATATACTTCAAAGGGTTTTTGTGAATACGGTTTGGTCAAAGTCAAGATAAGTCGAAGAACTATGAGACAAAAGCGACTTTGTTCTGTGCAAAATAGGGTTAATGAATTTCTATAAATGGTGCTAAACATGGTGCTCACTTTTAAATGAGGAAAAAACATTAACAAACACTGATCAAAATAAAACAACTCTTCTGCAACATTTTATCACAGCCTTTGTACAAAAAATTCTTTTTTACTATTTGGGCTAAACACTTAGTCAGTCGTGGTGATCCAGGCTGTGGAAAGATTAACAACCTAAACCTAAAAAAGGTGTCTTTTGTTTGCATCCAGGTTTATTTGCAATAACGCATATAGGGATAGGCATTTCAGAATAGTTGGCTATTCCAGAATTACTCCGAATAGCTAAAACCGAATCCAGAATACCGAATCCTATTCTGATTTAAATTTACTTACTTTGCTGAAAAAGTGAACAACCAGTCAACCACCACCAATATGCAGAAAAAAAGTGTTCAACGATTTGCTTAATTGAAGCAGCACTTTATTGCAGTGCATGATATTGAGTGCTTATAAATGTTCACCACGTGGTTGCGTTCTTAATTTGTTCAAGGTCAAGCCTACATTGGAAAAACACTTTTCGGAAAAAGCTGATGCTGCATAAATGCAAAGGTAACTTGAAGCAAGTTGTTTCAAATGCAAAAGTTAAGAATTTGTAGACCACCATTTTATGTGTCCAGCTTAAAAGTTTAAAGGTTTGAATTTTGGAGGGCCCCGTTTGATGGAAACTTTTCTTCATATTTGCCTACCCTGAAACTTTCATGCATCTTGCGAGAGTGGTTGAAAGTTTGAATTTTCGAGGGTACGTTTGGAGGGGAGCCCCCATCGTGGCAAGCCCAATTTTTGTTACGATTAGTTGATTTCTGATATCTACCCAATCCGAAAATTTGATCAATTTAGCTTTAACGTTTAAAAGTTCAAAATTTTGGAGAATCCGATTGCGGGGGATCCCTCAATCTGGCACCCTCGATTTCTGCCGCTCAAAAGTTCTCCCTGATATCTTCAATCGCTCAAACTTTGAATACAGTGCGTTTTGCAATTTAAAAATAGACCAGAGTTGTAAACGGGCCGACTAGTTCAGGCCCGAACCCGGCCCGAACCCGAAAATATAAGCCCGAACCCGAAAACTAATTTGAAGCCCAACTCATGCCCGAAAAAAAACGAAAGTTAAGTTAGCTCTGAAAAATTTAGCAAAGTTGCCAATATATTTTGATTATATTTTTGTGCACAGAAGACAAAAAATACGTCTCAGGCCCAAATTAAGCCCAAAATTTTTGTCAACTTTAGGCCCGAACCCGACCCGAAAAGCCCGGCCCGACTTACAACTCTGAAGTAGACAGCAGCAGAAGAAAAAGAAAAAAAGTAAGAAAAAAGATGCAAAACAACAAAAATAGCTATTAAGTTGGGGTAAACGAACATAACCAATTGAATGGTTGATAGTATGCTCAAAAATTGCAAACCACTTTTGATCAATATCGGCAATTACCAAGATATATCGATTCAAAATCGTCAACTTTCTTCCCATTTTTGGCCTGTAAAATCTTGGTCACGTGACCTGGAGCCCCCCAAACTCGGTTTGCATAAAGCATCAACAAGCAACCACATTGAGTCCAAATTTCAACTTCGAACGCCCAGTGATTTTTGAGTTATAGGCCAAATAACAAATTTTAAAGCCAAACATTGCCGTTTTTTTATGTTTTTTTTTGTGTATGAGACCTATGACCCCCAAAACTGGCACCGACGCTTTCATTGATTTTTATATTGAGTTCAAATTTCAACTTTCTAGGTTTTACTTTTTGATAGTTGTAAGCAATTCAATTCTCATCTGCAGAAAATCGCGAACAAAACAAAGGTACTACAACAAAACATAAAACAAAACATAAAACAAAAGCCCCAATTACAAAGCAAATGGCTCAATACACTTTTATGTGAAAATTACCGTTAACTGCAAGCAACTTTAACGGCGTAACTGGGTTGATTTAAAATCGGTTCCAATTATACGTTTTATATTTCAATTTGGACTCTGGATAGTTTGGCATTCGGATCCTTCTGGATTCGGTATTCTGAAATGCCCATCTCTAAACGCATAATTGAAAATGAGTTAATACAGAATTCTGGTTAACATACAGCATCTTCCAAGACTTTTTGGGTTCTTGTCAGCTGGAATAGTTTCACCACACACAATCACGATTTTACATCTTTTGGCAGTTGATGGAGCTAACAAAGTATTTGTTTTTGCGGTAAAATTAGTGGCGGCTAAAGCTCAACGGTATCTCGTCGTGTAATTGGTTGATTGTCGAGCTGAAACTGCATCGCAGTGAGCTTCATGGGAACGACACTTTACGCTTATTTTCGTTTTGGGCCAAACAATCTATACCTATTGTGGTAATCCAATTTCATCACTTCAAATACTACCAATTCCTACAGCCACCTTCAAATTTACGTAGTTTGACATATTTTTGGGCAATAATCCATTATGTTTAGGCCGGATGCGACGTGACTTATCTCGGTGAAGATGCTGATTACATTGAAGAATTTTTTGTCAATGGCACAGATTTTGAAATATTGTGTGCCAATCAAAGAATCTACCAGATTTCCTTGCAAAATCAATCGGTAAGTATCGGAGTAAATTCATTCCGGCACAAATCGATAGTAATATTCCAGAAAGTAAAAACTTCTTGACAAAATAAAATATCGGCAAAAATGGCTGGAAATTGGTACTACGAAAAAAACATCCGCATGATACAATTACTCGTCTTGGTCATGGAGTATGAATTAGACATCCATTTTGTACATATAGCATAGGTTTTATTTATTTAAACGTGTCTTTTTAAAGAACACAAATAACATCATGCTAATATCAGCAAACACAAGTTTAACTGTAATAATTCATATCATGGAAAAACAATTTTTGGTCAGTCAAGTTGGATGCGGTCATTCGTGAACAACTGTCTTTTACTGTAAATTCACTTTCACTTGTTACCAATCCTTTCCACAATGACGTAAAGATTATGACACCTCCTACGTGCAATTTAGAAAATTGATTGGTTAGTTTTTGAAAAAAAGGACATTCTCATTTTCTCTTCTTTGTCGACTTTCCGTGAGTGTTTCGGGTCGAAAACTCGATATTGCAATAAGGAATGGAGAATTTAAAATAAATACAGCAGGCAACATTTTATAGTGTTGTAAGGTAACTTACAATATTATCTGGACCGTACCGTAATATATATTACGTTTTTTTGTTTCAGCTTTTCACTACAGCGGCAACTGCAACTACCAGAGCAACCACTCAAGCCAGCACCACCAATGGTGACCCGGGTGAAGGGGGGTTTGCAGACGATGTATCTAATACCATTAATCAACTGGCAGGATTTGCAGATGGAGTGGTAAGTTAAAATGCGTTTACACCAAATGTGAAGCAACGCGAAGTGAAGATTGGCAACCAGAGATGGGCAAGATCACCACCTTTTGGTGATCTTGAAGGTCAAGAGCAGATCAATCAAAAAATGTAATCGTGAAGATCAAAGATCAGATCACCCAAACACTGTGATCTTGAAGATCAAGATCGTGATCTTGAACTTCAAGATCACTTTACATTTCGTGCTCAAAGAGAGGTAGTGGTGATGATGGGAGGGGAGTAAGCTATAAATGTTGAATGCTGTATCAGTATTCACTATCAATGGGCAAGGGTAATGCTGATTTCGCTAATAACGGAAGGCATGCTTTTTTTCGCAAAGTGCTGATTTCGAAAAAATTTTCTGCATTAGTTTCTGAAGATTTTCGTTACAACCGGTAATCTGTAAATGGTGTGCAAAAAGAGAGCGCTATTGTCGATAGGATGCACCAATGCAAACATTCCGTTGTTAACGAAGTTGATTTGAGATGAATTTTCTCCTCAAGTTAGCAGGTTAGGTACTGTCGTACTGGCTCGAACCTGCCATGTCTTTACCACGGCAAACGCGGATTACTTTCTCCAGTTTAGTTCTTCTCCAAATTACTACATTCCGTATCAAAGCCATAAAATAGTTTCAGAAGATCACATAACATTCGCGATGCTTACCTTGCGCGACCTTACCCTACACAAAAAATGTGATCTTCAAGATCAAGATCAGACCATTAAAACAATGTGATCTGGAAGATCAAAATTGTGCCCATGTCTGTTCGCAACCTTACTTGCAAATTATCAGCGATGTCATATTTTGATCGCTTCGCGTCCGATGTAAACGCACCTTCAATCTCTACATTGCGTTTAAAATTATGATTTTCTTGTCTTAGTTTTTTTACCGATTTTTTTTGTTCGTTTTTGAGTTTGTTTTTACCAAGAAAAATATCGATTCACTTCACATTAACTGAAGATATTTTGAGTTTTAAGAATCTGGATACTTTGTTGGTAAGGCTTCAATTCTGTAGCTAATTTTTGTTTCATTTGCATGACTCGGCTCCCACAAAATTTCAATTGTGCATGCATGATTCAAAAAATTTCGCAACGATAGATGAAGTCAATCGCAAGATACTAATCGGAAAACCTAAAATACGGTCAACTACTAAGCTGGCGAGGATTCGTCCACAATTTAAGAAACACCGCCGCTTTCCCGTGAATTGAAAATAAATATGGATCTAAATCAAACTGTTAATTTCTGAAAAACTGGATTTTGGAAGACGAAAATCAATCAGTTATACAGATTTATACCACACGTTCTTAGTAATCTTTGCGGAAATAAACAATGAATGGCAGCTTAGCAGCAAAGCCTGATTTATATCAGCACAATATCTTTTCCGATGCAATAATATAAAAATATTTTCAGTTGGGCCAAGTAGAATTGAGTGAACAGAGCTGGGTGTTAGCCATGCACCAGCTCTTGCTTTTCATCGTGATTATCGGAAGATGGCTTCTTCCAACAGGAGAAGGGATTTCCAGAGATCAGCTTTCCCAACTTCTTCTGGTGTTTATCGGAATAGCGGCTGACATTCTTGAATTTGTAACGGAAACTGTTAAGGTGAGATTGCTTAAGTCCACAACATTCATAGAACAATTAGTACATAATAATGCTTAGTCATGGTTTTAAAGTTCGCAGAGCTGCTCAGCGTTGTTTAGGAGTGCTAGTTCTCATCAGCTACTGTTAGAACTCTGAGAGCAAAATTCACTATCCTATTCACTCAGGTACTGGGATTTTGGAATTGCGTTTTTATGCATTTGTGAATTTAGTTCAAGTATTTTAAACTTCACTTCAGAAATAATTTATATTTAGCAACGTTCTTAACGAGTGCACTAACCGATAAGGAGTGAAACCGTTTGGCATCAAAAAATCAACTGTAGTTATGGACATTATTGAAAATTTAAGTTATTGAGCAACGAATCAAATTGAAATAACAACAACAAAATGAAGCATCAAAAAAATAACATCAACGACTGGGGGTTTATTAGGTTAAAATTGGGACCTTGCGATAAGGCACAAAACAAAAACATTTTAAAATTAGGGTAATTAAAACAAAATAGAGCAAAAAAAGTGAAAAAAGCTTCCGATATTCCTGCTGATTTAGCAGAGTTTCAACAAGCAAATGGGTGATGGAGATGTGGACATTTCGTATCTGTTTAATTTATAATAACATCAAATCAAAATCTTTTACTATACTAGCTGTATTACGCCAAAGCGCGTGACGAGTTTGCAGAGTCCATCTTTGCGTCATTGTTCCCGCCCATCACAGCCTTTAGAAGAAATGCCGCTGCGGTGACGAGCCTTTGGCAAATCTCTATCCAATTTGACTGACCAAAAATTTGAATCTCAGATCTCCCGCTCCAGAGACAAACTCCTTATTGCTTGACCAACTGACCGGCATGCTAATATTTTTTTTAGGAATGTTTTTTTCGTGAATCTTTCTTCTCTTTTCAGGAAGTTACAGTTCGTTGTGATAGGATCCTACTTTACGTGATTTTGGGATTTTGGTCTTGGAGTATGATCCAATTTACCCTTGTCCTCACTGCCACCAAGGCCAGAAAAACTAGGATGGTTGGACTGGATGATGGGGAAGATGATGATGAGGAAGGAAGCGGAGCACAGACTCCGGTAAACAAGGATAATAAAGAAGATGAAAAGCCCAAAAGTAAAAGCGTTATTTTAAATCTCCACTTTATGTCTTAGGTCAAAGTTGTTAGAACTTTTTCAATAAAGTGCTAAATTGGATTATGCGAAGTTGCTCGCGGACCAATTTTGGCGGTGGTTCACAAAATTTTGGTGCCTTCTCGTCTCTGGTAGGATTAAATTTCTTTGCGGGTTGCTGATGCTTTGCGGGCCGGATTTTGGCCTCTCCTGCTTGAGTACATGCAATAGTGTGTATTGTAATTTGTGTGGCTGATTTTTAACCCACATGTGGATCATAGGCGTAGCCAGGATTTTTGATTGGGGGGGGGCCCAAACTCTCAAAAATTCGGCTGTCTTCACCGAAATTGCGAGTGAATTTTGGGCCGAAATCGGAAATTCGAACGATTTTTCCGCCCGAAATCAGGTGATCTCCAAAAAAAAAAAAGGTCTTCACCGAAATTAAGAGTGATTTTTCAGCCGAAAATCAGGTGATCTCCAAAAAAAAAAAAAAAAAGGTCTTCACCGAAATTGAGAGTGGTTTTTCGGCCGAAACCATTAGCTTTACTGTTACTTTACTGTTTAATTACTGTTATGTGCGCAATTACTGAAAAAAAACTGCAACTAAACATCGTCAGGCTATGTTGTCATAACTTTTTGTCGTTAGTGGAGTTTTGATTGGGGGGGGCCCGGGCCCCCCCCCCCTGGCTACGCCTATGATGTGGATTGAAATCCGTAAACATGACCAAAATTTTGTTATTTTCTCGTATTCTGCTTTTTAAGTCAAACTTTGCTTCTTCACAATAAAGCAAAAATATGTAGCTGTATTACGAACTAATTCTTATTTTTTAACAAAATTTTACAATAAAACTAACTGTGCCTTTTTGTTTAAGCTTTTAAGAGTATGGAATACAAGCTACGATGTAATATTTAGACAGTATTCGAAATAGGAGTCAGACTTAAAATTACTTTAATGAAATTTTTAAAAATGTCTGGCAATTTTAAGCATTTTAAATTATATCAACTAAACGTATATGTGTTTGTAGTAATTAAGTATAGCTTCAAAGCATTTGAATTTGTTGCACTCAAATAAAAACAACGGTAAAGAAATTGTTGTGTAAAAATGGCATCAAAAACAAAAAAGCCATTATTTTGCTTGATTCAAATTTTTTTCTTTTCAGGTAAACTTCGAAAATTTTGGGGCAATATGGAAGTATGGGGAATTATGTCAACCTTGATCTTACAGGACGGCCCATTTCTTGCTACTCGCTTATATGTGATGATTGGAAAAAATGCTATTCATCAAATGATCATCTTTTTCACCTGCAAAAACCTTTTGATTGTGATCCTCCAGCTATATCGGCTCATAGTAATTGCAGTTTCGATCAAAAGTGCGGAGGAGGAGGAAGAGGACCCCTTCCTGAAAAATCTTGAGACAATCAAGACGCTTGCTCTGGCAAAGAACAAGTTCTCACAAGGTCTAAAAAAGTCCAACGACTCTCCACAAAAAAGCATCTTCGAAAGACAAGCCTCGAAAATTTCACCTGCTACAAATGGCACCGAACTACCACAGCCTTAATACTGCGTTGAAAATTTTAAGAAACAACCGCAAAGTAATTGACTCAAAACACATAAAGAATCGATCAACATAGATTTTTATCTTTCAATACAAACTTTTTGGTGTTAAGGATGTTTGACATTGGATTTTATTGACATTGCTTTAATCTTGAAACTGTTGATAGAGGCGGGGCACCATGAGTTGTAAAAATGTTGTGAAAGGCCACCATCAAGCAAATGCAGTAAAGAATAAATTTATTAAATTATAGCTTTTTAGCTAAGTATGATTCTATTGTATCTAGTTTATGTAAATCTAACATTTGTTAATTTAATGTACAATATTGTCAGTCATATTATCGAATTTGTAGTTTTATCTCTTCTTTCGATGTCATATTGATGCGATTATCAACTACAATTGAATTATTGATGAATGGTGCACATTGTTTTGCTGTACATTTTGAAAATATACAGACGAGATCAAAAAGTTGTGGCCATATTGCTTTAAGGAACACCGTCGGCAGTCAAAACAATTTACCATTTTATGTATAAAACTAGACGAGATAACTTTATACAGTAGCGCAGTAACACTAATAAGGCAATTCATTAATTTTGGTAAGGTTTTACTAAACTATAAAAAAATCCTGCGATCATTGTCGGTCATGGTCCCTTGAATTTCCTTTACAAAATCATATGCAATGCAATATGCCTTGGAAAAATTTAAACACTAATCGATCTGTGGCTTGACCAGTTGTGTTTCAAGAAGTGTTCGATCAAGGACTGTAATTAATGGCTATCCCCATAAAAAAATAAGCATCAAAAACAGTTTACCACATGGAATTGATAATTAGAACAGTAAATTTCTTAAGAACAATGTGCGGTACTGAAAAACGAAAAATTAACAATAAACTCTAGACAGTATGCAAAGTCATCGGTTCACAATCAAAAACTATGATTAACTGCCTAAGACATGTTGCTTTGGAATTTGGAAAAAACTTTAAAAGAAATATATTAAAACAGAAAAAAAACAGCAAAAAAATATATATATAAATATATCGATATATGTATGTTGCTATTGCTAACCGTCTATTTCACCCCAGAAATGCAATCATCGGATAGCAGTCTCGTATTTTACAGAAATCTGCATATTTCTAATAATAATTTTTTTTTTTGACAAAACATGCTGCTTGGACAAACAAAAAACAAAAGACCTTTTGGTCTTTGAGCCAAGCTACCACCTACTCATCGGTTTATCAGACTACCAAACACAGTGGCCTGGAGGTTTCACATTGTCTTTTAATGCTGTCGAATGCACAAAACGCTCCCCATGTTTTAACTATTTTCCATTTACCATGTAATGCCATTATGTTTCTGACTCAGGTTTTGGATCTTGGCTCTAGTTCTGCATTGTTTCTTTTTTTTTGAATTTCGAATCAATAACCCTGCCAAACAAACGAACAAATATAAAGGTATTATTTGTCGCTTCGCACTACCATTGTTCTTACTGTTTAATATTATCCATTGTGTTCAAGTTAACTGCTGACTAATGCTGTAAGTCCATTGTATTAGCGTATTTTCAAGACAAATAACTTTAAACCATGTTAAACCAGATCGCCAATAAAGCTTTTATCAAAAAACCAACACCAAAAAAAAACTAGGTAAAAAGCGAGAAATTACAAAAATTTGAGGAGACATTTTAGTTTTTGTAAACATTACAACTACTAAAGAGATAATTGCCGTGGTAAAGGTATCTGCTGGTAATTACGGTATTTTGTGTAAAATTAAAGGTCATTAAGAGAAATTTCATTAAGTATTGTGCGAGTCACATTTACTGAGACTTTGTAGGGTCATTATCTCTATACTTGAGATGTTAAATGGCTTAGAAAAAAGCAGACAAGTTTTTAACAACAATGGTCGTCTCGGTGGGTCGCAGTGGCCTTTTTTCTATTCTATAGCGACCTTTAAAGGTATTGAATTACCAATGTAATATATTTGAAGCACAAGTGTGACATATGTCGCATAGGAAAAAATATTCTATTGAACATAATCCATTACAATATGAGCAATTGGTACAGGTAGCTTTGGAGTGAAGTCGACAAAGTTTAAAGAATTAAAATCGTTCAATTATGACGTCAACAAGGGTTCCTGGATCAAAAACGTAAGTTATTGTAGTTATAGTATTACTTATTCATTAATTGGTGGGATCAAAAAACAGTTCATAAATACGTACCACGTATGAAAATACCCTTTTTAATTCTAATTCTGACAAACTTGAACACTTTTTGTATGGAATGCAGGCTGTTTCGACGAATGTAATTTTTGTAATTACATTTTATTCACCAAGTTGCCTTGGCCAGGAGACAGCGAAGGGACCTTTCGCTCTTCGAGTCAAGCTGCCACCTGCCCACCTGTCTTACCACACACGGCGGAGGCTTCACGCTGTCTCTTTTAATGCTAAACGTCAAACCGGGAAGCTGTGAATACCAATTTTTATAGTCTTTGGTTTGACCCGACCGGGAATCGAACCCGAGTCTACGAGTTTTCTTGTCTGTCACGTTTGTCTACCGTAGAACTAGCTCTGTCATAGTTAAAAGCATGTCAGAATAGCTAAAATTCGACCTCACACAAGTCCACACGTACAATAAACTGTAGAGTTTGATTAGGGGCTTCAGGAGGCATGAGGGCACGCACTGCACATAGTATGTTAAAAAGTAACACCGTTATATATACAACTTCATCATAAATAGATCAAATCTAATAAAATTTTTGAGTATACTCACTATATTACGCGGAAGCGTGTAAAAGGTTTGCTTGGCCATCCACGCGTCATTGCGTCCTGGCAACTCAGCTCCTTTCGAAGAAATGGGTGGCAAGTAATTGGCAACAGTGTTTCAATCTGACCAGCCCGAGGTTTCAACCTCAGACCTACAGTTCCAGAGACGAACACGTTACCGCTTGACCCATCGGCCTTCATAAATACATAACAGGGTGGCCCATAAGCAGGTATACAGTCATCGCTCGAAAGTGCTACAAGAATTTTTTTATTGATGGTATATACTTCATTTCAAGTCATATTTCAGTTCCTGGTACTTAGCATGTAATGTGAAGCGCTTTGGAATGTGCTGCTTCGAACGTAAGAACAAATTTAATCGATTTATATTGTGATTGCTGTATACCTACTTGTGGGCCACCCCGTATATTAAATTTTAGGTATTAACCGTATGATTTAAATTCAACAAAGAATTGGTTGAAAAATTAGCTCGTAGTTAATTTTTTACTTTTAGTTCCACAAAATGGTCGAGATACGACCCAGTATCTATGACGCAGACTAGAACGGACCACTGGGCCAAGATGAAACACACGGCCACAAACTTCGTAGTAAAGATGCCCGAAGCAGTAGTGATCACTAAACGTAAGTTAGTGGATAAGTTAAAAAACTTATCAAGAATAGACCTTATTTTACCCAAAAACCCTAGAATGAAATTACTTAGCCCGTTCAGCCCTCCGCTACTTCTGTTATCAATCAATTTTTCTATCCTATGCGCAGGGGCGCCGAGAACCAAACGTGGGCCCGACAACAGCTTAAATATTGGGCCCCCTTATATTTTAATTCAACGTAACAAGCCACACGTCCTGGTTTTTCATTTGATTACCCAGCGGTGTAAGCATAATAAGACTTTTCAAAACGACAATTTCACACTGAATAGCGACAATTACAGAAAGGGGTGCTGGGGCGAAGCGAAGCCCCCGCCGCTGAAAAATTTCTATATTGTAAACCAAAATATGCAATTTTAAACGTTTTAAAATTCATCATAAGTGTGATTAAAGCCGAAAATTTTTTTAATTGCTAGAAAGTCTATCGGAACCGTGGCCTAGTGATTCAAAGAGACTAAGAGAGTCGTTTTTATGACAACCATACGATTAATTTTAAACTGAGGTTCAGCTACAGCTCACACCATTGTCGCGGTGTCTCGTCCTCGGATGGGACTCTTTACGACACTGATTTTTGTTTGCTGCAAATTGGCGAGCAGCAATAGAATTGCGATAACAACTCTCAAAAAATCAACAGAACACTGAAAACTTGTAAGCGGGTGCAGATTCGTTCAATATATAGCGCTATACTGTCGCTTTCTTGTGGGAGGAATAAACAAACAAACAGGAAGATTACCCAGATATAACAACCACTAAATTAGCATATAAATCACATTGTAAAAAAATTTGAATAGTGCAAAAGATTGTTGGCATTTATCGTATTAAAATTGTTAAATTAAAGACAGAACAGAGTAGCCAATCGATTCTGGTTTGGGCTGGAGTTTAATTTGTTTTACAAGCGTTTCAGCAGGACAATTTTCTAAACAAGACATATGTTCCAGATGCATTGAAATAAATTAGCGCATCAACTAATTTATTACAAAACGATAGATAAAATTAATGGTGCTTGACTTCGACAGGTTATGTTTTCCTTTACGTGATGTAATCAGCTCCACAGAGTTCTGGTTCGGGCCTGAAATCTTGTCCCGCTGACAACTCTGACACAGGATATTAGCAAACAGTGCAGCAAACTAAATTCACAATTGGATTAAAATGCAGAATTTAAAAGCGAAAATATTGCTATCTGCTCTGGTCTACTCTTTCTATCTACTAATTTTTTTTTTTTTTTTTAATCATTAGCATATTAATAAGTTTGGAGTAAAGGTTCAGATATATGCTTAGCCGTTTTCAAATTTAATGTTCAAGTTACGCATAGATGCATCATAGCTCATGCCTTGCTTATTCTGGCATGCTACCGTAAAACAGCCATCAAACACAAGGTCAAAAATGTTTCTAAAAATGCATGTAAAGTACAATCCCAATAATGACCGATCGCTTCATGATTGCTTTATGAAGCTGGGGAGTGTTCAAATGCCATACGTCGGCCTTTGGTGGGCGGGAGGGGGGTAGCAAAGCGTCAGATTATACGAAAAAGGATGAACTGTAACGTCAAAATACAGTCATATACTGGGGAAGTGGTCAGATTTGCAGAAAAAAGTATTATATGATAACTGAATAACCCGTTTGGTGAATCGCTACAAAAAAAATGAAAGAAATATAGCTCACAAATTTAAGCATTTTGTAGTATTCGTTTAAGTGTTTAAAAACGAAAAGATGACTCGGTATTATATGCTAAGCATACGCTTAAGTTTTCTCAAATCCAGGCTCGGTAAGCTCATAAACGAAAAAAAAGACATGTAAGTCGTAGGTGATAACTTTCGGACAGTAACCTGTATGCTGTTAATGATACAGCGTAAAATTGAACAAGCAAGATTTTATTTACGGAGTGATTGGTGGCTTACGCGCTTAGCGGGGGCCCGTCCAGAGCTAGCCAGCGAGGGCTCATATGCAAAACCCGCGGAGCTAGCGGGAGTCTATCCTTAGCGACCCATCCTTAACTAGCCAACTTGATACTGTTAAAGGCCAATGTTAGACCTTAAAATACCCTTTTAGCAATGGCGTTAGACACTATCCGATAAGCATGCACAACCGCAGAGTCAGTGGGGCCCGTCCTTGTTCCTGAGCTTGTCAGTGGAGACCATAGGTGGGCAAGTTAATGCAAAACGTTAGCTTCGTTAACCACTAGTCCGTTAACAAACTCCACACCTCCGTTAACGTCAATCCGTTATTTTTAGCTTTAATTAACGGAAGTTAATAAAGTCCGTTAATTCGTTAACATTTTGCGCGTAATTTTTATTTGCTTTTATTCACTCGCTTTTAGAACACGTTTTGACGTTTTTGAGCTGATTGTAAGGAAATATTTATTGTTATGGTGGTCTTTTTGTGTTTGGGAAGTTATATTTTACAGTTTAATCTAATTTCAAGATAAAAATAAGATCAAATGCATAACGAAGATGCGATCGGAAAATCTTTGGAAATTGCGAACAGCGCTAATTAATAAACCTGTGAGGCTGCAGGTTATTGTTTACTTCAAAAAGAGCTTCTTTCTTTGCTCTCTTCTATAAAACTCGCGCTAATACGCAACAAATGTTACCAGTGCAAACTGGTTTGTACCGGTCCTATGAATGAATAGTGCAAGATATTAACGATAAAAACGTTAACGGAAGTTAACAGAACTTAACGGAAGTAAATTTAGTCCGTTAAAATGAATAAACTTTTTAACGGATTAACGAGTTAATGAAAAAGTTAGCTTTGTTATTAACGGATTGACGATTAACGGACTTGTGCCCACCTATGGTGGAGGCCCATAAGTAGACCCGTGATGTCAGCGGGGAGTGCCGATATGTAGAACCCGCGGAGTCAGCGGGGGGTCATCCTAAGCTAGTCATCAGGGTCCCATTCCCCGCTTGTCCTACTCCTCACAAAAGAAGACCTATTTGTTTGCAGAAAACACTGCAGTGTTTGAGTTGGAGCGTTGCTCCAATGTTATGCTGATAAAATCTGCACGTTGCTTGCGCAGCAGCAATCGCTGTTCACTTTTCAATGTGATCTTTATGGACCCAGGGGTCATTGTCCCCCACTCCCCCCCTCTCGGAGGCCAGCCTATGAGAACCATGTAGCGAACGCTTTAAATCATTTTCCAAATTCATGAAAGTTTTTATTACTCCCCTTGCTTGGTTCATATACAGTCGCAGGCAGCTGGAGCATTGTGCCTTGACCTTTCCCTTTGGCTTGTGAGAACCTGATATTGCACCGTATAACATGCATTCTGCCACCAAAAATCAGTTGAGCTTCGTCCCATTTTGGAATGTGTTATTGCCAAAGACCTCATTTTTTAACACAAAAATGCAGAACGGAGTTCGAGATCTGGTTGATGATTTCAAAAAAGAGCCAACAAGACAAAAAAAAAAAAATTAATAAAGAATTGCTAATTCATAGAAACATCGATATGTCTCAAACCATTTAATAAGTTTAAACATTCAAGGGATAATAGATTGGAGATTAATTATTTTTCCCGGATTTCGCATTAAATTTGATTTTTTTCTCAGAGCTTCCTCCAGGTGCGACCCGGTACCAAATGAACGCGGATGGTAGTGTGATGCCGATGAAAGGACCGGCGTTTGATGACACCTTAAAGGAGGAGTTTGGAGACGAGAAGCCTGGAGAGTGAGTAAACAGTGAACGCGTCATTGATAGGGCCGTTTAAGGAAGGAAACAGCTTTGGGAGCAAGTGCCTTGTTTTTCCCTCAAAAAGACCCATAGGCAAAAAAGGATACTACAGAAAGAGGCCCCACAAAATCAGAAGCGTAAAGAAGTATTTTATCCGCAAACCTAGATCAAATGTAAAGTTATTGTAGTTAAAGAGAAAAGTGTAGTCTATGCTTTGTTTCATTAACTTATGTAGTAGCACTCTGCGTCTTACTTTTGCCTCAAACAAAAAAAAATTCCGTAGCACATAAAAATGACCAGTTTTTGTTCTTGGGAAAATAGATTTTATGTTTTGTGAAACTTTTATTCAGCGTCAACCAACGCAGGCTCGTAATCAGGATTGTTTCAAAGCAGGGAGGGAATCTCGGCTGCCGAAGCTCTGGAGCAGGCCTCAAGCTGCAGAGCTATTGTTGTGATATTTGCAAAAAAATAATCTTTTTACTGCCATTTGGATGGCATTTTGCAAGTTTGTAGAGCCATTTGAAAAACTTACAGCGAAGAAGTCAAAGCTGTTTGATAGAATTGAATTACTGGGCCCCTCCAGCACTCTCTTACTTCCTGGTCAAGTTCAAAACACGTTTAAAAGGATGCATATTTAGGTGAAATTTTTAAAGTAACATGGAAAAGGGGGTATGGAGCTTCAGTTCTTTTAGCTCCCACTCTGGTTATGCCACTGAACCAAAGTTGCAGTTTTCTCTGCAATGCTTGAGCATTTTTGCCGTGATTCAGGAACTAATATTACAACATAAGTTATGTTTTAAATCAAAAAGCTAAATGAATTATCTGTTTTTGATTTCAACGAAACACAATACAGGTATAATAATATTTTAGATACATCAAAACTCGACCAAAACGCTCCGTTTCCATCCCCAATATGAAGAAATATCGCAACGAATACAACGATAGAGCGAGAGAAGGATTCAAATACTGGCCTCTTACCAGACCGAAGCCTACTTTATGTAAGTAAAACGGTCAATTGTGTAAAAGGTCTAATTTTTGGTGGATGACACTATAAACTAAACGTATTATTGACATCCGGCCACGGGGCATTAATTTAAACTTTTTACATCTCCATGTTTCAAGATCTTACAGTTTAAAATTAACAAGTTTCCACTTACTTCAGTATCACCATTTTGTTAGTATTGAAACAGAAAATTATCTTTTGGAAAGCTGGCTTATACCTTTATTTAAAAAAGCAGCTAATTTGCAAACTTGATCATTTGCTTGGTCTTGACACTAGCTCTGCTGCAAAACAGTTATTGTGAATCAGGAGCATGTAGCAACTCTTTGAACTTTATTTTTAATTGGCAACTCTGTATAATTTCTGAGCGGAGAAGGCTTTTCTAAGGGGAAAATTTAAGCTGCTTTACGTACCTCGGGAGCGGAAAGTCGTAGAAAGTTCAAATTTGGTGAAATTAGTCTTCAGATCTGCCATAATTTTTTGAGAGAGAACCGAGCATAAAACTCCAACTCGAAAGCCTTTAAAAAAAAACCACTTCACCTTAATGCAAGGCCGTTATTTGTACGTTAGTATGTAAACGGTTTGTGGTAGGCCTATATTAACACAATAATTTTATTACTGCGTGGAGATGAATTACTTCCAAAAAGTTGAACGTATGCTACATTATATTAGTGGTGAAAAATACTCATTTTCTTTATTTAATAGAGTATCGTTTTATTAGCTGCAATGAGTAGTGGTTAATTGTAAGTCTATATCGCTAGCATACAAACTCAATTGAAAACTCAATCCGCAAAATTGTGCTTAGGTAACAAACAGTACACAGTTGCAAACGGGCCGACCAGTACGAGCCCCAAAACATAACCCCGAACCCGAAAAGTGGTTTGCAGCCAAAACCAGGCCCAAAAATTTGGCTAATCCAAAAATGTGGTGATTGCTCGAAATAAATGAGCATTGAAATCGAAAAAGTGTTGCTCGGTTTCCTCGTAAAATTTTTTGACAAATATAAAGACTAACTTCACCAAATTTGAGCTTTTTTGGACCTTCCGTTGCCAAGATATGACAATTTAGATTTTCCTTAAGAAAGGCGTCTCTCCCTCAAAAAATTTTACCAGGGTAGCCAACAACAAAATTTCAAAAAGTTAGTGCATGCTTGTAACTCTCAATAAGTGTTTTCAGCAGCGTTGTTATCAAAATAAAGGGTCAGAATTGTAAATTAGCTGCTTTTTAAGTAAATTGAAGCCAACTTTCCAAAAGTTAATTTTCTATCACAATATTGAAAAAATGGCAACACGAAAGTCAGCGGAAAATTGTTAACTTTGAAAAAGCAATATCTTGAAGATGGAGAAACATAGAAGGCTCAAATTTGTTGAAAAAGGATTTCAGGCTTTTTCCAGCATTTTGGTCAAAAGTGAAAAACTTGACGTCCTTTAAAACTACTCATTGTTGATAAATTGTGAGGTAATAATAATGATTGCGTGATAATAACCGCATTGATGCTTAAACAAAGTCATCATTCAGTGTGCCAAAGTTTTCTTAATTAAGCTTTAATAGCATCTAAAAAGCGAAAACACAAGGCAAGTACGTATATCAAGCTCAAGTTAATCCCGATATTTTGTCAATCTTAAGCCCGAACCCGGGCGAACTCGACCCGAAAAGCCTGGCCCGACTTACCACTCTGAAACAGTAAACGTTGCTGCAAAACAAATATTTTTTTAGATGGAAAATATGGAATGGGATCTCACAAATCTGTGCTGGGCCTTGGTGACGCCGTGAGAACGTAATAGACACCAAACGTTCCAGTCATACTGTAAATGCGCAATGTGGCGTACAGTAATTATTGGGGGGAGAATAGCAAAATAAATGCGTAGCGGTGATTGTTTTTCACAAAATTTTTAAATATTTTTTGGTTTAGTTGACATTTTACTTTCGTGATGTTATGCTAATTACAAAGTTCAAATTTCAAAATATGTTTATGCTTTACTGTTAAACATGGACAAACTTAAACAAGTGGAAAAGCTGCGAAGGTAATCGACAGTTACTGTTATCATGATTATTGTGTTATTTTCTGTTTTTATTGCAAAATTCTTATAAACTGTTTGAGTTTTTTTATCAGTTTTGAGTTTTTATTTACTTTTCCTACAAAATCGTTTCAAAGCTTTTCACGAAATAAAAACATAAAAAGCAAAAGAAAATGACAGGAGCAAAATTGATGGAATAGGCGCCGTGTGAATATTACGCATGTTCGATTTGAAAACTGATATTTAAACAAAACAAAAAAGAAAATTATTCCGAAACCATGCATTTTTATTAACGGTGCATTATTATAAAAGCATGCGGTAAAAATTGACATGATGTAAAACAACGTACAAATTATTACACAGTAAACTACCGTACACAATGCTAAACAACAATGGTAATAACAACAAAACAGTTACTGTATCATATGAAATTGAAACTGAAGTAAAAAAAAATAAAAGAATTATCTTCAAAATTTAAAACAGTGACATAATCGCTCTTTGCTGAAAGTTAGTTTAAGGCATTGCAGGTAATTTGTTCATGACATTTTTATTTAATATTTTACCACAGTACATAAAAAGTCAAAGAAAAACTGTGAACATGTAAAAGCTCAACCAAAGGAAAAAAGCTAGCGCTATTTAATAAACAACCAAACATCACGATCATCCTTTGGAAAGATATGCAGAAGCTCGCCAAGCACCACCAAAAACGATACATGAATTAACTGCTCTCAAAAAATCTATCAATAGCGGACAGCTGCTTGGCCTATGGGGTACCCATTCATTAAGTAAGGTCAGGGGTGCCCAAAGTGCGACCCGCGCTACGATTTTGTGCGGCCCACGATTGGTCTTACGACTTAATTTGATTTAGAACAGTGCGGATTCGAGATGAACTATCGGAAAGTTAGCAAGAAACTTCATTAGTTTCGTCTGGCCACCACCTAAAAAACGAGCTACATTTTCTTGGCTAACCACTACCTCAAAACCGTTTCAAAATACGGTGGAAACCTTTTTGTTTTAGTCTTCACTTAAATTTCCACCAAATATTTCATCAAAGAGCCGTTCTAGTTGAATGCAGCCGGTTCTTTAAAAAGTTTGGGCACCCCTGAGTATAATGAAATTACCACTTCTCTTCCGGATGCTCCAAATAATCACTGGTATTTCATGGAGCGATGTTCTGTTGCACAACATTTGCACTCCTAACTAGCCAAACGGGTTTCTACGGATTGATGATGGACAGATGATTATTGCGTGCTACAATTCATCCTTGCAAGCCGCTATACGCAAATTATCGCTATGCATAAATCATAAAAACGATACCACAAGATGAAGAACACATCACCGTATTGTATTGATTGGCAATAAATATCGTTCAAACAAAAACCTTTTGTATGACGTCATCAAGCGGTAACTAAAGCAGTAGTACTTCACTGAAAAGTACCAGGACATGTGAATAGCCTAAATTTTGCCCTACAAAGACGGATAACCAAGTACTCGTGTATGTATTCAAAAATTACAGCAATTTTACTGAAATTATTCTAGTACAAATTACCCTTGCAATAGTTTAATATTTGAATGCAAAGATGCAACCCATTATTTCGGCAAGAACTTTGATTCCGAAATATTTTCGACTTGAAAAATTGCGCGTTAATTGACAAGTCTAGAGTGATTGCATGATTGTCTAGTAAAAAAAAACTGCAGCTAATTAGTTCAGTCAAATGTTCTTCGAATGAAAGTGCCTCCCGAAAGATCCTTCTTCTTCTTTTTCCCTTTCTTTTTTCGAATAGGTTTTTCAATATTCATTTCAGCAAGGGCCTACACAAAGACAAAAACTTACACAAACCATCCACATAATACGGCGTTTACCCTGTTGTGGACAACCCAACTCAATCCAATCAAAAAATCAAAGAACTGGTTTCCTTCTGGTTACAAAGAATGTTCAGGAGGATTAGGCCGCTTTTACCAAACACGCGTATATACGCGTGGAAATACGTGTGCTATTTTTTTTTTTTTTCTATGTAAATGCAATAAAAAAAAAGCTAAATGCAAACAATTAAATCGTACAAACGAGCCAACGATTACACATTGGGATATTTGTTTTTGTTTTTTTTTCATCTTCAAGTAAGCTGGTATCTTTTAACAGAAGAAAAGAAGTTTGACTTAAAAGGCACAAGTATGCAACGCTTGACATCGTAGAAACGACTTACTAATTTCACTTATAGTGTCATAGCAATACATTGTCGTTTTTGTAATGCTGAACATCAACCAGATAAACTGTAAATCCAATCTTAAAAATCCTTGAGTTAATCACTCTTGGAATGGAAATGAACTAAGCTGTTTCAGTAGCATACGCTTGGTTCACTCCACTGACTCGAGTGACGAGGGCACTAGTGAAGTCGTCCATTAGCAGTGACTACCTTTGAGGTGATGGGGTGCCTTGTTTTGTAAATAGTGTGAAAAAGGCCATTTTTTCTCCCGGCCTCTCCAGTCTTCAGCCCATTTGGGTTCGGGTTTGAATTCTCTTATCAACAGAAAAGGGCTGGGCTGCTCCAACCTATCAGACCAGTGATCACTTAGTCATGGTTTCGCTGAGTTTTAGTCATATTAGAAACACAAAACTTACTCCTTCTGTCTGTCTGAGAGCGCAGGAAAGTTCTTCAATCTGTAAGTTGAGGTGTGATGTTTCTGCTCTGTATTCATCCAGTTGTGCCTCCAGGTCTTCCCTTCGAACTCTCTCATACTCTAGTTTAGCTTCCATTTCTTCCACCACTCTGTGATGTCACAACAAGCAGAATTTTCAAAACAAAGCTAATTCTGCAGCACATTTTTTGCAGTTGCTATTAGTCTAAGTACAAAGCAGCATGAAGCAAATTCGCAAGTAATAAAATTGGTTGAGATTCAAAATAATTCGGATTGAACAATCTCTCACCGTTTACTTTCTTGTATCTGCTTATGTTTTCTTCTGTCTTCGGCAAGTTCGCCACCTAGTTGTCTGAAGTTTTCTTTCGCTATGTCTAACATTCGTTCCAGTTCCTCTACTTTCCTCATAGCTCGACCTGAAAAAATCAAATAGAAATAAAAACAAACTTTGGAAAATACGGTAAACAAAAATTTTAAAGAAAGTTTAACAAGTCTCAAATAATATAGATAATATAAACCCATTTTCACCGACTTTTCTCAAACTGATGTTTGATTTGATTCAAACTTTGCTGAAAAGGCGAATTTAGAACTATAAGACACGAGCTAATGCGCGATAATCGGTTTTACGTTTGTACATTTGTACAATCATCATGCGCATTGATTCTCTCTAAAAAAGCAAGAAAATGCAGCATACATTGTTGCTGTAGCGCACATTTATCCTCTAGTCACTGAACAGCGTCAGACGTTAATTTATTGGACGATGCGCGCACTTTCTAGTGCAATGACTACTTCGTGATTGGAGGAATCCGCACCTGCTTAGGAGTTTCCGATGATCAAACGTTCCCGTGGATTTCTTCGAATACTTGTCCACTGAATTTGCTGCTTGTTCGAAGCCACCAAACAGAGATAATCATCGTAAAGCGTCTTATCCAAGGAAACAGCAACGTGATCAGGGTGGAGGTTGAACCCAGATCATTCGATCAGGGTCGTCGTAAAAATAACGCCTTTACCCTCTCGGCCACGCTGCCGATATCAACTGAATAGGTGTCAAAATTCCTTTATGTAAAGCAAATAACTTAACTTCATTAGCTCGTGTGAAATAATTTCCACAACAGCTTTGCTTAGGTATCGTGCACTATTTGTATGCGCTGTGAAAACCGCTTACTGTTTAACTTACGTATTATTTAGCAATACCTTGAATAGAAATCAAAATTTAAAGGCAAAACCCTACCTGGTATCACGCCCCACAATCAGCACAATGATGAAGCAAAAATGACCATAACTTTTTTCTGTTAACACTTGAATTTTTTCGTTCAAAAGATCTGTTGTTAACTTTTAAGCATAATGAAGAGCCAATGATCTTTCGTAGTTGATTACAACGCACAGCCTATGTTTCTTAAAGCATCAAAAACCGCTTTTGAATTCTGACTTGAAATAAGAAATGCGACATGTTTCACATGTACTACGGCAAATACTACCTGAGATCAGTTAAAAATCATTTGCTATTTCGGATAAAACATAATATTTCATTATGCTCGCTATATTAGCTGAAGCGTGTAACGAGTTGGCGGGGCCCATTTCCGCGTCATTACGCCCGGGCAACACAGCTTCAATCGAAGAAATATCGCGCTCGGTGAGGAGCCGTTGCAACATCGTGTCCGATTTGACTGGCCCAAGATTTGAACCTCGCACCACCCGCTCCAAAGACGAACGCGTTAAACCGCTCGACCGTCTGGCAGTGAAACATAATGAGAAATCAAAATGCTTTTCAAACTCAAACGTTTCCAAAAATTGACTTGATTGACAGCTTACAGACATAAGGGTTTTCGGCTGAACCTAATTATCAACTAGATCAAAATCTTTACCCGATCCACAATTGTTGGATAAAAAGTCACTCAAATTTCCTTTTAACTAGTTCAGCAGTAATCCCGAAGGAAACGAAAAAGGTTACTATTTCGATATACTACAAGCGAAATATTAAATAGCGATTCTTACTTCTGGATGCTTTTTTCGCGGACACATCTCGTTGAGAGCCCTCTGGTGTCACTGGAATCCCCAGCTAAATCCATGAAATGGGGCGTCATCATCGTCGGAGCAAGAGGAATCGTCCGAATTCTTGTCATCATCTTCATCCCCACCCAGCAGTTTGACGCAGGCGAGTTGACCAAAACGTTTAGCCACCATCAGTGGTGTTTCCCCGCTAGAATTTTTGATTTCCACTGCACAAAAGGACCAATATCAGAACAAAAATAACGAAACACCGGTACTTCAAAGCGACTACAACAAATGCTGGATTTTTTATTGAAATTTAAACAAAAAGTTTCATGATGCTTCGGTACCCAACAAAAAAAGAAAAAGCAGAGCACTAACCTCTACATTTCAAATTGAAGCACGTCAACCGACAACGACTGATCGCATATAAACTCATAGCAAGTCAACTGATCGTTTACGTTAGGGTTAGTTGGCCATGACTATCAGTTGGTTCGCGGTCAGTTGTCATGCACTTGCTTGACTGATCCTGTCAGCAGGAGAGTTTCTTGATGCTCTACCCTTTTATCTTTGATCCCGATATTGGATCTCTGTTGGCCCGACTGTTGAATCTCCATGGAGTTTCACTATACCCTCATCACTCGAAAGGGATCGGATAGCACTAATCAAACAACTTTTAGCATTACTTAGTAGGGGTTGTAATGAGCAACTCAACGTACTGTTAGCTCCCATCTCTACAAGCCACTGCAAGACTTGCATGTGCCCCTGTCCTGCGGCTTTGTGGGCTGGAGTAGACATTTTCTCATCTCTCTCGTTGATATTGATCACTCCTTGTTCGATAAGTGTGCGTAGAGCGAGCAAATCTCCTTTGTACGCGGCGACATGTGCAGGAAAAGCAAGATCTGAAACGATATGGGACAAATTAGTGGCATAGTGGACAAATACGTGGTATAATGGATTAAGAGAATCAAACACAGACCGAAGAAATATACGATGACGATTTTGAGGAAACGGTTCATTGATGACTAAACATTGTTTTAACATAAGAAAAAAGTCTTAAACTTCATAGCAACTCGTTTAACTCGCAGAGCAAGAATATGTTCCAAAAAATAGTTGATGCCCAGGCGCGTAACCACGATTTTGCTAAAAAGGAGAAAAGACCGAAAGCTATTACTTGTCTGCATTTCACAGACGGGGTTACAGAGTAAAAAAATATTCCAAATAAGCCGATGGTAGAGGTAAGAAATTCCTTACATTGTGAAT
The DNA here is from genome assembly GCA_963965965.1 of Trididemnum nubilum. NCBI lineage: Eukaryota > Metazoa > Chordata > Ascidiacea > Aplousobranchia > Didemnidae > Trididemnum > Trididemnum nubilum. The sequence goes on from OZ014471.1 coordinate 33,996,395, forward strand.
AAAAAAACTATATTACTCTCCCGTACGCAGGGACAACTTTACAAAAGTTTCTCACTTTCTTCATCTTCAGCGTGTTCTTTTTCATATTCAAGATTATCAACGTAATCAACTACTGCTTGCTTGTAGAATCGGTGCGCTAGATCTTTGGGGGTTTCCCCTTGATCGTTCCTTGCTGTTAAAACGTGGTCTATGCTTGGAGCGTTCGAGATGAGGTATTTCAAACATGGAAGATTACCCTCTTGTGCCGCCAAGTGGGCAGGAGTGTTTCCTAAAAAAACAAAAATTAAGACAAAATTTGAGGGGTTGTTCTGAATAGGCATAGTAGGAAGGAATAGCATTTATAGTATATAACGCCGAATTGCTTGAAACAGACATAAAAACATTAGTATAGGCAACGCCTACGTTAACGCTAATCCTAGCCTTAACCGTAAATCTTCTATTATGCCTATTTAGAACAACCGAAGTTTGAGCAGGGAAAAAAGATGAAGAAGTTGATTTAAATCATTCCACTTGGAAAACGTTTAACAGGGGCTGAAATCGCGTTTTAAAGCCTAGGTTAAAGTCGGACCGACCAAAATGGGATACAAGCAGTTTAATGTTTAATTAATCAAAAATTTCTCGCAGAGCAGTTTCTATTATCATATGACGTTTTTGACGTCATTACATTGAAATTGACGTGCTTTTTTAATAGGTCATTTGATTAAGAGAGTAATTTTCTTGAAAAAGAAAAATAATAATACTCTCGTATCTTTTATACAAACACAAGGCTCATTTTGCTCAAAATTTAAGAAATTAAAAACAATGCCAGCCTCAGCACTAAAAAAAATTAGAAACTAAACTTTGGACTGATTCAAAACGATTAAATTTTAATGATTTTTCGGTATCAACCAGCAAAATCGAAACGATTTCAAGATTACGGAGTGCTGTAGTGCTTTGCGCAGTCAACGGAAAAGTTTTTGGCGGTCGTTAAAATTAAAAAAAGGCTTTTTCGCTTTGGCAAATTTACGATGTTGTAAAAGCAGCAAAAAAGCCTTTACTAAAACAGACAAAAGCATTCGGAATTAAGAGTTCTACAAACATGGTCGCTAAAATTGACATCGATGCTCGCAAAATTTAAGAACAAAGCTGAAAATCGGCAAAAAATTCAGAACAGCCAGCCTCAACTCAAAAATTACTGGTTCTTCCAAACAAAAAGGGTGTAATAAAAAAATAAATAAATAAACTGCTCCTTAAGTTACACCGCATGAGTCTCATGATTGGCGACTCCATTTATTATTTACTTCTTAGTTCTTACCAATAAAAATAATTTATTTAGCATACTACAGCTAGTTTCGCAAAAAACACCTGTTACTTTTGGAACAGTCTGTACAGTGTACAACTGTACAATGTACGACCCTCTTGCACGGTACATTGCTCCTAGCAAAACTAAACACTAACCTCCATTGTCAACGTCATCAGAACACGCTCCCCACTTGCACAGCATTTGTAAGCAACCGAGTCTACCGTGGAATGCAGCACAATGAGTTGCAAGCCACCCGTTGAAATCTGTCGCACTCACATCCTAAATAACATTGAATGCTAGACAAGCCACAAAATCTGTTATGCAAGAAACCTAGGAAGCAATACAAACAAAAACATCATCCACAAGAAAAGCCTAAACAGTGAAAATATTGCGATAAAGAAATTGAATTCAGTACATACAAAATCCAAATGGCTAGCGAGCGACGTAGTCGATTTCATGCATTTAAGTGCACTATTTGAAACTACACCAATACAAACTAAAGTACCAACGCTTTTAGGTTCATCTCAGCACACGGCCCAATACAATCGAGTTTGATGACCCAAAATTAAGAGTTTAGTCGATAAAAATGCATTTCGAGGGAAATTTATGCTTGCCAAAAACTGCACACATTAATGCCGTGACCAAAAATGAGCGGAAGGCTAGAATATAGCGATTGTGAAGCACAGTTATAGTAGATGAGCAACAAAGACGCTTAAACTGTAAATAACGTCATAAACTTTATGAAATATTCATAGACTCGTAAACCTAACCAAGAATGGCTTAAATTAGTAAAAAACTCAATGCACAACTAACTCTACAAGCCACAGCGTCTCATGAGATATAAAATTTGCTAGCAGCAGCCAAAGTAAAATAAAGTCTTACAGCAGTAGTAGAAATCACAAACATTAAACCTATTCATGTTATTACTTGGTCAAGTTATTGACAAGCAGTACAACTTAGGAGACTAGAAAAAAAACGAAAACCTCGTGTATAATTTTTCGTACTAGTTATTTTTTACTGTAAGCAAAACATTTAAAATAACATTTTGTTAAACGGCCAGTTGGTCGAGCGGTAACGCGTTGTCTCTGGAGCGGGAGGTCTGAGGTTCAATTCTCGGGCCGGTCAAATCGGATACAGTGTTTCCAACGGCTCGCCACCACTGCGACGTTTTCTTCGAAAGGAGCTGTGTTGCCCAGTCGCAATGACATAGAGATGGGCCCCGCCAACTCGCTACACACTTCGGCATATTACAGTGAGTATAATGAAAGATTTGAATTTGATTTGACATTTTGTTAATTTGTACGAAGTTTCGTAGATCCAAGCCAACTTCTTTAAATGCTGAATTTAAGCGAAATTGACTGGAGGGTTTATCATTTTAATTTTGACATCTTCTTTCGGCTTTACAAACCATTTATTGTTTTGTGAAGAACAACTTTTCTATAATCCTTTATCTATTTTCTTTATTTTTTTCTGTTGTCAAGATTTCGAAAAGAGCCTGTCGTTTGACTTCGATACCAAATTACAGATTTAATGAAGGGCCAAATTACCATTGGGGCACAAACACGACTTACCACTCCGCTTCTGAGTATAGTTTGTAGCGTGAATGAGTGACCGTGGGAAGATGCAAGATGCAAAGGAGTGCTGCCTCTGTCGTCTTTGCATGACAAATTTGAACTGTTATTAGCTAGAGCCTAAAACATGCACAGTAACAGACCAAGTACACTAAAAATGAAACCAACTTCATAAATATAATTGACTGCAATTGACCAAAAAGATACATTTGAAACGCTGAACAATGTGCTATTAAAACAGTATAAACTAACTTGATTGAGAGAGGTCACAATGTGCTTAAACATGTTAGTGCAAAAAGGAATAGCTAACGGCTTTTTTTCTACTCAGACCTCTTCATTCAATGAAAAAATACACATCCAAAACGAAAAAAACAACAACATTAATATGCGATTCCGGCAGAAAAAGCGAACGCAAACTTTCTTGTCAGTACTGTCATGACCGCACCCGCAAACTCTCATATCCACGTAGGATCATAAGAAACAAGAATTCTTCTTGCAGCACCAGGTCAGCAGCAACCCCTTCTGCACCTCAAACATCTAGGGGTGTGCTGGAACTCAGCAAAATTTCACAAAAAGATAGGGTAGCACTGGCAACCAAACAACACTCCAGAAATTGAGCTATGCAGTTGCCACCAGCTTTAAAAGAAGAACTCAAAACAAACACAACAACATCTATCCATATGCAAATAATAACACATGTTTGTTAACAAACGAGGGCAGAACTGAGTACAAAAGTACCGCTGTACTTTTTCAAAAATGGCACTGGAGCACCGGTACCGCAGAACTATCTTGAAAAAGTAGTCATATTTTCAGTTGTTTGTTACCACTTATGAATTGAAAATTAAACACTCAAGATTTCTCTTTGGAGTGAAGAGAATATATTTTTAACTCCAAAATATTTCGTTACGGTTCACTTGTTTTGATATTCGGACGAACCTTTTAAACATTGGATAATTTTTTTTTTTTTCTTATACAAAACAAGCAATAACACTTGCCGAGACAGTCCTACAACGATTTTTAAAAGTTTAAACGGCCTGAAAGCCTCAACAGCAATTAAGGTTGTCTAAGTTTCAAAATAATGGGCTGAAAATCTTTCTATTTTATATAACACTGTACTGCCTTTAAGTGCAGCAGTCGAACCAGCAGTGTTCTTTGTAGGAAAAGGCACACTGTATCAAAACCTAAAAGAGCTGGGTTAAGTGACAATCATTTTGAGATGCTGATTTTTTGCAAAAAGTTACAAATAATTTAAAACAAACACTCTTTAACGATTCTATAGCAATTGAAGGGGGTGAAGCATCCAGGGAACTTCGGTAGTTTACAATAGCTAAAATCAAAGTCTAATTTTTGAATTGTTTGATTTTCATTTTGGGGTTGCAATTACAAAAGTATTCAAATACAAAAAAAATATCCGTTAAAAAGTTTTTGGAAACCCTGAGTTAGTTCTCCCAGTTCAAATTTCCAGAAAAATGGAGGTTTTGCAAATTTGGATTGATCAAGTGATGTGACTGGAAGGAATAATATTATTCAGTCTCCCAAAAACTTTTTAGGTGGATATCTTTTTGTACTTGTTGCATATCTACGTAACTGCACCACCAAAATGAGACCAGAAAAATTCAAAAATCATATTTCGCTTTAAGCTATTGTAAACTACCAGAGTTGGCTGGATGCTTCATTCCCTTTAAGTTGACTCATTGTACTGACGATACTTTTTTAAGCAAGTAGCCTACCGGTACCGTGATACTTTTAAAAATATCGTGCCCAGTTGCCTACCTCTGCTAGTTAATTAGTAAGAAAAAATAAGTGAGCTAAGAACTTTATGAAGAGAATAAGTTATGACTGTTAACTTCTTCTTAAATGTTAATTTTGTACCATACCTGCATGCAAGCATCTTGTCCTCGCATGGCTGCAATGTGAGCAGGAGTCCAACCACGTGGTGTAACGTCAGTGGTGTCTGCACCGTGCCAGAGAAGCCAATGAAGGCACTGAAAAAGAAATCGTTAAACAAGACCTTGAGCTAAGATCTTATGAAAGACAAAAAAATAAAATTACGATACAGAAGTTGTCTTGTGCAGTTCAAAATTAGCCAATCACAAAACTGACTTAAAAATTTTAAATAAGTAGGCCTAAGGCGAGAATTTAAAGTAAGGATTCTTTTATTATCATTATTATTTTACAGTATAATTACATTTTAATAGTCAAGCTGCATCGGCAAGGAGATAGCGAAACGACCTTTTTATCTTCCGGGCAAGCTCTCATCTGCCTGCCTCACACGATGGAGACTTCACTCTGTTTCTTTGTATTGCTGAACTCAAGCAGGAAAGCTGTATAGTTTTTGTCTTGACCCAAGCGAGAATCGAACCAAAGCCTACCGTTTCAGCAGCAGACGCTCCACCCACTCGACCACTGATTGATCAATTACAAGCTATATCAAAATTCAATTATAAATGTCAATTAAAATTACATTATGAACAATTATGAATTAACATCTAATGCTATGGTTACGCATAGGCCCCGACAGCGCTACTTTTCTACTGGCGTGCAATCTGACAGCATTACGAGACCGCAACATCACAGTCTCAATACTCCACGACAGCACTAGCTGATACTTGCCGAGACCGCACTGATTGCCTCCCGATACTCCAGCACCCACCGATTTCGAAAAAAAATCTTGGGTCTATAATTACATGCAAGTTTACTAATATGCTAAAGTTTTTCATTCAAACAATGAAAGAGAAAATAGCGGCAAATAATAGCATCTGCATCACTGCAACAGTGCTACAATATCGCAAAACGAAAAGAGAAAAATGGTAAGACAAGTTTTAAAAAGAAAAACATTTCAGTGAATATAACACAGCAATGAAATATTCCCTAGAAAGAGTTTGAAAACATTCAGCTTTTCGAAAAGTTTATTAGAATGAAAGCTGGGGTTTTCAATAAGACAGTTTCTCAAGTTGACCCTACGAACGGTCCACTAAATGGAAACACAAAGCGCATATAAGCAGAAACTTGATTCTCGATAGCATTTTCATTTTATCTGTAACGTTTTCGGCGCATTTTCTCTATGGCCCTCTTCAGCAAACCAAAAAGCAGTTTACTGTAACTTTAAAATTTAGAAATGAAAGGTTATCAAAATATTAATGGCAAAACACAAATGTTACAATATAACAACCACTATAACTTCATACATTTGGTATTGTGACGTATACGTTATACCTTTTCCATAGCAAAATCAAGTCGGAAAAAATAAAAAATAAAACAACAACATGAAATAACAAATCTGTATTTGGTACAATGTAGACAATTAGACACACGCACGAAAAAATGTTCAAAACACATTCAAAAGAAAAGAACAACCGTTGGCATATAATTGTAAATTCAATCGTGGTGTTAGCTTTTTTATCAATAATGGCTCTTGTATTTTGGTTTCATATTCATTGTGACAGTTTCTAATTACTTTAAACGAACTAACATCCAAATTAGAATTTTGACATGTATGGCAGGAAGAAATGTGTTGGCTTATGGCACTTTAGACGGAGTTGGAGTTAAGCTGCAAGTGTTCTCGGGCCCTAGTCACCAAGTGGCGCGTTGACATACCAATATATGTCGTGTTCATACCACGCAAACATATAAATATATATACCACATTGGATTTTAGAGCAGCAGGAGTTTTGGATTTCAGATTAAAATATGACCCAGTTTTTAGCGAAGTGTAATAAGTAAAAATTCCAACATCAAATTTTGCTTTAGTAAGGTAGACAATTGGGATGCAAATTTACGAGATGGTTTTCCAAAATACGGCAAGCCAAGTATGTACGCATAATCATCAATTTCTTCATCATGCGAGTCTGGTTTGGTATTATTTTCAAATTTTTTCAAGCATTTATTAAAAAACCAATTTGGATAGCAATTTTTTTGCAAAAATGCATCTTAGCTTAGTGATTTCATCTTTAAGCAATTGATAATCAGAGCATATGATTTTGGCACGTTTGAATAAACAAGAAATTAGGCCAGATTTCCAAGCATTTGGACAAATTGATCGAAAATTTAACAACAGTCCCGTATATGTAGGTAGGTTTTAGACACTAGTAAATAGTGAATAAAATTGTGAATGCTAGCAAAAAGAGTAAAGGATCCTGTATAGTGAATGCTAGCAAAAAGATTCTGACCATAAAAGAAACTAATGCGCTTTGATTTGGTTTGAACAATCCCCTTCTAGAAAGACATGTCCAAAAGGAAAAGATAAAGGTTAACATCGAAAAGCTCTTCTATTCGCTAAAAGGGGACCCCAAAGTAACAATAAACAATCAAGTCAGAGATGATGTCAAGTTTATTTTTCAAAAGTTTATAACAGATAGCAGTAGGGTATGTTCCACATGAACGAACAAAGCACTCCACCAAACACTTGAAAATCTAACCAAAGACACCACAATTAAAATATGCAAGTTCGATAAAGGAAATGGTGTTGCAAGTCTGGATACAAATGACTACAATGCTAAATTGGACGCCATAATCGGAGACAAATCTAAATTCAAAGAAGTTCTTTGTAATTCCAATAAACATCCCCTAATAAAATAGCTTAGAAAGCACTACGACAGCAGAATGATAGCGAATCTCATACCATCAGGTAGCTCACCAGGAAAGCTATATGGTACAGTTCACAAGCCTAATTTTCCATTGAGACCTGTCGTATCAATGGTTAACACGCCAGAATATGCCTAAGCTAAATTTTTGGATGACATGATTAAGCCATATTTACCCCAGACTCGCATGCTGAAATCAACTGATCACTTTATAGAAGAATTTAAAAAAATTAATCCAAACAGTCAAAATACTATGGTAAGCTTTGATGTGCTTTCGCTTTTCACAAATGTTCCTTTGGTCGAAACAATTGATACAATTATTGATCGATTATACGATGAGCACAACAATAATTCTATTCCGATTTCCAAAGATATCTTTAAGAAATTAATGCTTCTCGCTACGCAAGCAATTTTTATACAAAACGAATGGTTTTATATACAAGTTGAAGGAATCATAATGGGCAATCCGTAGGGACCAACAATGGCAAATTTCTTTATGGCTCATTTAGAAGAAAAAATTTTTGCGGAGAAGTCTAATGGACCACTTTTACCTAAGCTTTATCTTCATTATATTTATGATGTGTACGCGGTTTTTGATAGCAACAAAAACTGCGACGAGTTTCTTCTGATTTTGAACGCACAGCATCAAAGCGTGAAATTCACAGTTGAAAAAGCCACAGATTCATTGCCTTTTGTTGACGTGGAAATAAAATTTGACAAATTCGGCTTTAAAACTAGTGTCTGGCACAAACCTACATATACGGGACTGTTGTTAAATTTTCGATCAACGTGAACACGACATATATTGGTATGTCAACGCGCCACTTGGTGACTAGGGCCCGAGAACACTTGCAGCTTAACTCCAACTCCGCCTAAAGTGCCATAAGCCAACACATTTCTTCCTGCCATACATGTCAAAATTCTAATTTGGATGTTAGTTCGTTTAAAGTAATTAGAAACTGTCACAATGAATATGAAACCAAAATACAAGAGCCATTATTGATAAAAAAGCTAACACCACGATTGAATTTACAATTATATGCCAACGGTTGTTCTTTTCTTTTGAATGTGTTTTGAACATTTTTTCGTGCGTGTGTCTAATTGTCTACATTGTACCAAATACAGATTTGTTATTTCATGTTGTTGTTTTATTTTTTATTTTTTCCGACTTGATTTTGCTATGAAAAAGGTATAACATATACATCACAATACCAAATGTATGAAGTTATAGTGGTTGTTATATTGTAACATTTGTGTTTTGCCGATAATGTTTTGATAACCTTTCATTTCTAAATTTTAAAGTTACAGTAAACTGCTTTTTGATTTGCTGAAGAGGGCCATAGAGAAAATCCGCCGAAAACGTTACAGATAAAATGAAAATGCTATCGGGAATCAAGTTTCTGCTTATATGCGCTTCGTGGTTTAAAAGAATTTACACTCTTTACCGAAATTTTATAAATGGAAACAGTTGAGTAAAAGATTGCCATTGCACTAAGATTTGTTGCGAATGGCGAAAGTTCCTATGCTTTGGAATACCATCTCAGAGTGTCGCATAGCCTTATTTGCGATATTATGCCTCAAGTGATGGGAGCCATTGGCCAAAAATACCAAGACGCTATTAAAAGACCCTAGCACATCATTGGAATGGAAGCAGGTAGTTGAAGATGGTTCTACGTAATGGCAAATTCCAAATTGCGTGAGAATTGTAGATGGAAAGACATCTGTTGTAGATGGGATGATAGGGCAATGCAAACTGTAATCTCGCCGCGACATGAAGCCTTGAGAAACAAGTATGCTTTTTTCATTAGAACAAATTCCCATTTGCTAAGCCTACTGTAGATTTGTCCATTTTTGACTATATTTTGTTTTTTCACTATAACTTCTAAATTCAATTTTCTAAAATAATATTATAGTTTACTTTTCAAATTGCTGCAAACTATAGGATAATCTGCAAAAAAAACATTGCAAACAGTTTCATCATGTCTGACAAAGTAAAAAAATGTCTTATATCGTCAAAACACTCTGGAACCCTGCCTAAAGTTCTAGGGAGTGCTCAAGACAGCTTTACGTTAGCCTTACGATTCACCCAACAGCATTATAATATCGCTGATAGCAGAGAATCACGAATGCTCTCTATTGCTATAGGAGGCAATCACCGAGTATCGTAATGCTGTCGGGGCCATACGTAACCTCAGCATCAGATGTAAATTGATATAGGTCTATGTAGCTTAAAATGAATTAAATCTATATATATGTACTTCTAGTGCTCCCATGTAGCATGCACAGTGCATAGGAGTGAATTTTGTGTCACTTTCAACCTCATTTATTCCTGCACCATTCTTCACCATAAATTCAACTTGTATAACATCACCATTTCTCACAGCATCATGAATGCTTTTGTAATTTACTTGCTGCTTTTTCACTGCAAAATGAAAATATCTTAAGTTATAAACTATTTTGTGCTGCAAACCACCAAGCCAATTTTTATCAGTAAGCTAGCAGTTCTAATGAGCACAAGCTGACTTGGCTTTGCATTTCACCTAAGTGATTTCAAAATAACACAAAATCAGGTGTAGTGGTATGCACACCAACCATTTTTTCTATTTACAATTTAGAAGATATACACTCCAAAGATATTAGTGCTAAAGCAATAAACAATCGTGAGCAAAACATTTTAAAAACAAATAGTTCATTTTTATACATCAGACATGATTTTCTAACTGACTTGTACCTTTTATTGACATGGCATATTTTTGTATTTCTATTATTTGCTATAGGAAAACCACTGTTTTTCAGCATACTCACCAAAACCAAAGAGCAAATTTACTGTTAGCTTATTTAGCAATACTTATAACATGAATTTGAGATTTACATTAAAACATCATTGTTTGTGTTCTAGTGGCATATGGATACCACAAGCAAGCTAAACATGGTATTGTTAATTTTGGTTTAACGATGATACCAGTAATACTTTGGAAAACAACATTGCTTTGTAAATAGATTTAATAAGTGGTGTAATTTTATTATTGACTTGACATACCAACTAAACTTAAATATTGAAATAAACATCATAAATATTAAAATATACCATAAATCTAGTCAAAATTAGACTTAAACATGATATTGTGCATTTCATAACGTACAAACTGGAAATACAACATACAAGTGAATTTAGCCAAAAAGCCTTTTGTTTTCACTTGACTATAGTAAACAGTACAATGCACAATGATCAAGAATTTGAGTTAATTATTATATACTGTATACTTTAAATGACACTATCTGGTAAGAATTTTTTGAAACAAAACATTATAAATTAATATCTTACTAGGCAATGCACAATTAAATCTTGTGATACCAAAAGAACTTAACAAAATAAAGCATTTCCAAACGAAAAAAATTAACAGATACTGGAGGCTCTTAAAATACTTTTAAAATTAATATAGGCTTTTTGGTCAAATGTAAGAGATTGAAATATCTACATAACTTCACAATTAACTTAAAAAAAATGATAAACTAGCATTGAATGAAAAAAAAGCCATTCCAACTTACCAGCTAATGCAGAAGACATGTTGATACTATAATCATGTAGAAGAAATAGCACAATTCTCTACAATGCAATAAAAGTTTTGCTTTTTGATGCAAAAATGTTAAACTTTGGTCTTAAATTGGTGTAAAATTTATATTAGAGCAAAAAATTCTAAAAAAATTAAAAAACTTTAAATATGGTCAGAGATACACAGATAACTATTTTAAACCCAAATTACAAGTAAATTGATGAACAAAAGGTATTATTGCAGAGTCCCAGTCCTCATTCACTTTTACAAAATTTGCATGCCGTATTTTCTTGAATAGAAACCGCGACTACTATTTTTTATTTTTAAATGTTTTGTACGGCTTCCATTCAAGGGTGGCTTCAATTTTTTTTTCATGATCGTGTTCATCTTGAAATTGGTGCCCAGTGGCCATTCAAATTTATCTATCATAAGTGACAAGAAAGCGAAACACTAAGCAAGCTGCAATTATATTGTCTTGTTTGTAAAACACTTCTAAACAAGGTTTTTATGTGCTACCATACTGCTAATCCGTGGTTTTATCATTGTCCGTTTACAAAGAAGTAGCTTTGCCATTGTCTGTAGCGGCTTCTTTTTTTTTTTTAATCAATTCGTGCAGTTTCTATTTGAGGGCGGCTTCTGTTCAAAGGTGGTTTCTGTTCAAGAAAATATGCTATATGTTAATTTTTTGACTTAATGGTATGTGTGTATGTTTTTTTTTGTCTAAATGTTGACATGAGCAGAGACATACAAACCACTTATTTACCCATCTATCCGAACTCATTTGGATGGTAGCATTGCAGTATGGCCTTCTACATAAATATCATAATGAAGTGGTAGCCAAATCTTGCCATTAAAGAAATTGCATTACTGCGCAGAACCTTTGCAGATATGAAGCCCAAATAAAATGGTTAGGGTATATGTTTAAATATAACAATGTCTATATGTTAGCTCCAGCTTGCTTTATATGCTTTTGAATTCTGGTAGCCAGTTAACTTTAAATTAAATTAAATCTTTTATTACTTTCGCTGTATTTCTCCAAAGCAAGTAACAAGTTTGTTGGGACTATCTCCATGTTATTGCGCCCAAGCAACACAGCTCCTTTCTAAGAAACGTTGCAGCAGTGATGATTCATTAGCAACATTGTGTCTGCTTTTACCAGTGTGAGATTTGAAACTCAGACCTCCCACTCCAAAGACAAACATGTTACCCGCTCGACCAAGTTGCTGGTTAACTTTACATCTTTGCATTAGTTTGGCCAACACTTGTCCTAAGTATATACTCAGCACTGTACTACTGAATGTCACTGAAAATTTTGATCAATTTTGTTGCTATAACTCTAAGCAAACTCTAAACCCATTCAGCCATTTCACTTATCTTAGTCTATGATGTAGTCACTAGTTTTCACTCAAATCATATTCTGCAAGACCAAAACAAAGAACTCATTTCATATCATAGTAATCTGTTTTATATTCCATGCCGCTTGCAGATGTTAATGTATTACGATTAAAATTGTTGATGAAGGCTTTAATGGTTCAGGGTTGAAGCCAAAAATGCTTGATTTGATATACTGTAATTAATTAAATATGTTAAATCCAGCAAAAATGATTTAAGATCAGTGTTCCCTCTAAGCTGAGCGCGTGTGCACGCGCACACAGGTTTCAGAGACTGCGCCCAGACATAATTCTACACTACGGGTGCTATAAACTTTTCGAGCACAAAAACCACTACAATTCTGGGTGAAGACTGTTTTTTTTGTGTTTGGTCTTCACCTAATTTCGAGCTCAAAAACCATTCCAATTCTGGGTAAAGACCTTTTTTTGGTCTTCACCTAATTAACAAATATAAGACATTTCCAAAAAAGTGCGCACACACCAAAATTTCTGTGCACACATACTACAAAAAATCAGAGGGAACATTGTTGAAGACAATTTTTTTGATTTGAATGATTTCAGATTGAGTCAGCTGCTTTGCCCATGTAGCATTTTGTAAGTTTCTACAATCAAAACAAAAATTTACAAACTATAGACTTTCAACGAGTAATTTAAGAATGATATCATCTATTATGCTGACTGACTGACTGAGATTGAAATGCGTTTTTAATAGGCTTACTGCTTTGAGGTAAAATAATGAAGAGGCGACTTCATGAGCTCAATTGCAATGTTTGCTTGTCTCTAACTGTCATATCTTTTAAATTAAAATATGCAACACAGAACCAAACTTCCCACAATTTTGCAGCTGCAACTCAAACATTTCAACAATCTTGAATCCAATCTAGACCTTCAAATTTTTACAATCAAATAACTGTTTTGGGTAGTTATAGTTTAGGCAAAAAAATTACAGGTTATCCCAGTCAGCACCTGCCAATCATTAATTAGGTACTCTAATGAAATGTTTTAAATCATCACAAACCTCATCCGAAATAGTGTTCACCAAATAAAAAAGAGACTTCATCACTAAAATTTTTGCATACTTTTTCATTAGGCTAAAGCAATTCTAATTCAGTTCCCAGTTTCAGATTTTAACTCTTAACGAAGCAAATGAAAAACGTACCGATAAATATTCAGCATTCTCATTTTATTATCTCCAACTTAAATATTGGCAGAGGCTGCTGCTACATTACGTAAGAATGAGAAAATCCCTACTTTAGCCCTAACCCTAAGTCTAAGTCCAACCCAAACTCTAACCCCAAAGTTAATCCTGACCCAAACTCAAAATTTAACCCAAACTCTAACAATAATTTAAAATACAAAAAAGAGTAAATGAACAAATGAGCACTCGTTCTTTGCTCTTTTATTCTCTTTATGGGCGTTACAAAATGTAATAGCCTACTAGCCACTTCCTTAATTTTATTAGGTAAAATAGTCAATCCCTTAACTGTTAACAAAATGACTAACATTGCGCTAGACTACAAATCCATTTAGTTACAGCAAATTTTCTTTTAAACACATCATAGACAAATACAAAAGTTGGGATACAATAAAAAGACTGTACGACCATGACCAAACCCAGTTGCCACCCAAAAGCTATGTCAGATGTAAATTTCTCTGGTGATTACAAGAATAAGTACCGGTAAGGAAATAAAGGGCACTCATCGGCTTTTTTGTTTTTATTTTGAAATCAATAGTAAGGTTTGAGTAAAGATTTGACGATTTAATATTGAGTTAGTAGGCCTATTCCAGTTTCTACAGTAGTTAGAAGATATGTTTATGCTTAGAATTGGTTTAAAGACTCAGGACTATAGGCCTATAAGTGAACAATTTTTTATTCTTCCTGATGCAGCACAGTATAAATAAGTAACGAAGTGATTTGCACACGAAACGCGTGTGGTTAAGCAAACAAAGATTTTGGAGGAGTGACTCGTTTGCAGAAAATTTTTGTTTGAATTGTTAGCCTGCAATTCAAAGTTACAGGTTAGGTTTTTTAGAATACTTTATTATATTAATAAAATGACAGCAAAACGCATTTAACATAATAAAAAAATGGAAAAGGCTTGGCACACGTTCCGTGCAGGCTGACATTTCATAATTAAGGCTAAAAAACCTAACCTAAAGCACTAGTCTTAGCCTAACCCTACTTCTAGCCCTAACCCAAACCTACAACTATAATAATCAAAATAAAAATTTCCGAAAACGAGTGACGTCATCAGAATCTTTGATTATTTAACCGCGCACGTTCCATGCACCAAGACACTTCGTAAAAAAACAGCAAAATTTAATGAAAAACAGCAAAAACCACATTACATGCAAGAAGCCTTTTTCAATAAATAAATTAAGATGCAAATTTTAAAAAGCTTCTAGCTAAATTAAGTCAATAACCTCCAGATTCTTGAGATTGCCTGTATCGGCACCAAAAGCTTTAAAGAGCAGCCAGATTCTTGAGATTCTTGAGATTGCCTTTATCGGCACCAAAAGCTTTAAAGAGCAGCCAGCCTAACTTTTGCCAGATGAGACGATAATCTTACTAGCAGCATAACCCACCTTGTATTTGAGTACATTGTGGACTGGTGATGCACTGCACTGATATTGGCACAGTCGCGGTTAGGTAGCCTACTGCCAAGCCAAACATTAGTCCCAAGTCTCCCATTCGTAAACAGCTCCAGCGGCTGTTTGTCTCCATAGAAACTCGCTACAGCGATAACAAGTTACAGCAAAAAGTAAAAGGATTAACATTTTTTGTTGTGCTGCGATATGATGGAAGAGCGCATACTGACCTAGCTGATGACCCAATCAGAAGCGTATATAAGAGTATATTGAGCCATGCCCCTTTTTGGTACGTAAAAATTCTGTTTTATTAGTATTTCACAACCAGTAATTTCTTTTGAAAGCAGACCAGCAAAAACCACAAGGTTGTTCTAAATATGCATAGCAGCATATTTGTTGTTGTTGTGCCATGTGCATATTTATCCTCCTGTCGCCGAACAGCGTCAAAGCTTTCATTATACTCGCCAAACTACGCCAATCAAATCAAAATTTTCATTACACTCGCTGTACTACGTTACGTTCTTTCGTGGTCTCCCTATGTATCGTACTTTACTTACATGCATTTGTATATTCCAAATGTGGATTTTTCTTTGTTTTCGTGTACTAGTTAGTACGTAAATAAACTGACTGATTACGCCGAAGCGCATTTTGTTTTGCCTGTTTGACAGTCGGGTGGCGTGAGCAACTGAGTTTGGCAGCCTCTCTCCATTGCAAATAAGCATTTACGTTATTGTGATGATTTTGTCATTTCATAACGTGAGTTTACGTTTTTGGGTGTCAACATTGCAACTTGGCATTAAAAATAAAATTTAGAAAAACAAAGAACCATGCAACGAGTTGGCGGGGCCTATATCTACGTCATTGCGCCCGGGCAACACAGCTTCTTTCGAAGACATGCTGCAGCGGTGACAAGCCTTGGCAACTTTGTCTAGTTTCCAATCAGTAGCGTACGCAGGATTTTCGAAAGGAGGGGTGAAGGGGGGCAAGAAATTTGAGAAAAATTAAGACCAAAAGAAAAAGGTCTCCACTCAGAATTAGCCCATGTTTCTGCCGAATTTTAGGTGAAGACCAAAAAAAAGATCTTCACCCAGATTCATGCCGTTTTTCTGCCCAAATTCCAAACAGGGGACATGACTCAATTTTGTGCACTATTCTTACGTGTTTATGCATTACTGTCATCGCTAAAAGGGAGGGCCATGGCACAATGTCCCCCCCTCTAAATACACCACTGTGTCCGATGAGACCGGTCTGAGATTTTCACCTCAGAACTTCCGCTCCAGGGACAAAACGCGTTACCTCTCGAACAAACAATTAAAATCTACATATAATTTTTGAAAATTTTTGTTCCCATTTTGGGGCTGTGGTTGCAAAGGTATTCGATCAGTACAAGCAAATATCCCCGGTTACAGCACCACCAAATTTTCGAATTGCGCTCTTTTAATATTCGCAAGTCTTTGTTTAACGCCTTACTTCCGGTACAACGCGCAGCTTCTTCTTTTGGCCGAGTTCTAGCGTTTAGTGTTTTATTTTAACTGAGGATCTGAAGCAATAGGACGTTTTTTACAAAGTTTTGTCCAGTGTTGGGAATACTCGAGTCCGAGTCCGGACTCGAGGCCACTTTTTAAGGACTCGGACTCGTGCCCTTGGGACTCGGACTCAGACTCGGACTCATAGAATTTGAGGGGACTCAGACTCGGACTCGGACTCGTGATTTTTGTTGAATGTCTTATTGTAATGTCTTATTGTAATGTCTTATTACAGAGCTACTATATATCCACAAAATATAAATGTGACAAGCAATGCATCATCTTTGGCAGGGAGAGATTTCTTACCCAAATCAAAATGAAAACTAATTGAATTTGGTTTTATATTTTGGCAACCGCATTTTTTTAGCGTTTTGGAGTCACTGGTTTGATTACGTTTGTTTCGATGATGCCGGTAGGTAAAATATGCTCAAGATATCGCATGGCTGAAAAGTTCTTGAAAGGTATTCACTATTCAAGTATTCGCAGGTAGTGGAGGGAGATAATAAGTTTTGTCTGTGTTAAGTTATGTTAAATTTTATACCTGATTCTTTAATGTTACAATGGAGAATGAAAACCTAAAAAGAATTAGCTTGCATTCAAAAAATTGCTGATAAGACTGAAAAAAATTACCGTATCCAGATGATAAAGCATGAAGTGTTTTTTTTTTATTACTTCTGCAGTGCAGGGCTGGTTAACTTTTTCTGTGTATGGGCTTTGGTTAGGCCTGAATTTTCTAAGGTTTTTGCAAAAAAAAATTCTTTCTGTTGGTGATATACAACCAATTGGTTAAAATTGGTTAAAATTGGCCAATTGGTTAGTTGGTTAAAACATATACAGCCAATTCAGCAAAAACTAATTCTTTCATTTTTCAAATTATTCATAAACCATAAAAACAAAAATTGCATAATGCATTCACTAAATAATGTACAGATAATGACAAATGTATTTAAAACTGAGGTTCTTCCTCTGAAATAAAAATAACAATTCTAGTTTATTAGTTATGAAACGACAAAAGATACCAAACCATGGCGACAAGTGGCGCAATCAGGAGAGGCTAAAGGGCTTTCAGCCCCCCTTCGCAAAATCACTTAGAAATATAATCCAAAAATTCAAGGGTTTATATAACCCAACAAATCCAAAGCTCCCCAGCAAAATCTAGTTGCGCGCTTGATCGCGAACTTAATGATCCTCAACCTTTGTCCGTAAACTGATGAAAATTATGAAGGTCCTTCTATTTTTTAGCTTCAGCTGGTCGACTTTTGGCTTTAGGTTACTTCCAAAAGTAGTTAAACTACTGAAAAAATGCACATAAACTTGGTTCACTCAGTATTAATTGAATGCAATACCACACCACCAGTCTGCCCAGTTTCCGAAAAGATGATACTTTTTTGCACGCTTTTGTCCATTAACTGATTAATACGCAACTTAAAAGTTCTAATAAAGCTCTATTTTTTATTGGACGCTGTGACAAATCTACTGAAATAAGCTCTTTTGCTGGTTGAGCGGTAACGCGTTCATCTCTGGAGCGGGAGGTCCGAGGTTTAAATATTGGGCCAGTGAAATCGGACAAACTGTTGCCAACGACTCGCCACCGTTACGACATTTTTTTGAAAGGAGCTGTGTTGCCCAGGCCGTATGATGTGGACATGGGCAGTGCCAACTCTTGCACACTTCGGCGTAATATAACGAGTATAAAACAAAAATTGAAAAGAGAACAATGAGTATAATGAAAGATTTGATTTGTTTAAAATTATTTTCTTAATCTGATATCCCGAAAAGTAATTAACTGCTGTGAAAAACTAGATGGGAGTTTTCTGAGTAGCAACCCCTTTCAGCGACCGACGCAAGAATCTACAGATTTCAAAAAAACAAGCACCCTAGATTAAGCCATTCAAAAAATTAATTTTTGGGGGTCCCCAGAAGTGGCACCCCCAAACTATGTCAAAATATTTGTCTGTTAAGTAGCTGCTGATATGATAAAAAAAACTAGCACCCTAGCTTGAGCTGTTCAGAAACTTCATTTTTGGAGGGTCTATTTGGGGGAGTCCCTGGGGAGACTGGTAGCCCCAAACTACGTCAAATATTAGTGTGTTAAATATCTACTGATATCAAAAAGCACTGTCACCCTCAGTTAAGCTGTTCAAACAATTGATTTTGGGGGTCCATTTTTGGGGGGTCCCCGTAGGGGTGGCACCCCCCAAAGTATGTCAAAATACTTGACTGTTAAGTATCTGCTGATATCAAAGAAACTAGCGCCCTAGTTAGAGCGGTTTTCATTTTGTTCATTTTCAAAAAATTCAATTTTTGGGCCCGATTTTGGGAGGGTTCCCAGTGGAGTGGCCCCAAAATATTTTGAAAGACAGAATTGCGTTTGCAACTCAATAACTTTACAAAAAAATTAGATTTTGATGTTTTGTAGTTTAGGAGAAGAGCGTACGAGATTTAGGAAGAAAAAAAAGCAAAACAAAGGAAAAAAAACCTCATTGCAGCCAAAAGTGAGTTAGTTGGGATGAAAAGGTAGCTTAAGACATATAACCGTGTGAAATATTATTTGTCGTACTTAAGCCGTTTTTGAATGAGACCGCTTTTTACGCCAAACTTGCGGGGCGGTTTTTGGTTCCTAAAACCAAAGTCACGTAACCAATTGCCTCAAAATTTGATACGAACATGCAAATCAATAGTCTCAAACTGCTGTCAAAATTTCATGTAGCTACACCAAACCGCTCTTGAGTTATAAGCAAAAGTCCGAAATTTCGCACTCATTAGTTTGAAAATGGCTAAGTAAAAACAAAATAGCACTCGACGCGAGCGTCGGTCGTTTCAATAACTTACAAAATTCTTAGCAAATTCAAACAACAATGTAAGAATTTTTCATGCGATGTCACTCGCATACTTTTACTGAAAAAACTTCGTCAAAACTGAACTGGCTAGACAAAATATACTGGTATAAAAGAAGGAAAACCTCGAATTTTGACTTTCTCGGCCATGAGGAGTTTTGCAAACTCGGGTGTAAATTAAGGCTGAAGTAGACGACTAAATTTTATCTACAAGAGTTCTTGCAAAAGCGTTAATGCAACTTTTTTTGTGTGTAAAGGGCCTTGTTAGAAGATTGTGCAACGCTTGCAGAAACGTTGCGCAAACGTCTTCTTGCAGAATCTCCGAAAGCGTTTGTCCATACTAAAATAACTTTGGCCAAATTTTAAATTTCACATTCCGGTTAAATTTTCGAACTTTTCGAACTCGGGATCTTTGGTTTTGGCGGACTCGGACTCGTGATTTTGAGTTTTGGTGGACTCAGACTCGGACTCGTAGCTTAAGGACTCGCACTCGGACTCGTGAAAGTGGCAATAGTCCCAACACTGGTTTTGTCACACGGCATTAATATTCAGTTTTGTTCACGTTACTTGGGTTAAATTTTATTGCCTTGCCGTGTTGGTCCTTTACTTTTATTCCTTATTTATACTTAACCTCTTCTCTGGAACTTACAGTTGGATTGTAGAAAACAACTCGGACTGTGAAGGCCCCAGTTTCGAACCGCTGGGGCAACCTAGGAACTTCCCACACACACTACAGTTAGAGGTCGTCTGTAACATCTCCCCACAAAGTTTTCAGAAATCCCGAGTTTGTTCTCTCAGCCTGAACTTCCAAGAAAATGAGAGAGACTGAATAATACTTACCAAGGGATATCCTCTCTAGATATCTCTGATTTACCTTTTTTAGTAACATCGTGCGAGCAATACAATTTTGATAGACGACACTCTTTCTGAAAATTCACGTTAAGAGAACAAATTAAGGGTTCCGAAAAACTTTTTACTGGGATATCTCTTTGTATTTGTTGAATATCTTGGCAAACGCAGCCCCAAAATGAAAACAAAAATTTCAAAAATTATATTTTGATTTTAGCTATTGTAAACTACTGGAACTGGCTGGATACTTGACCTCCTTTTAAGAGTTTCCGGCAATCCGATGTTTCTTTAAATTCTTATTTACTGAATTCGCTGCTTGTTCAAAGCGACGAAGTACAGATAATCGCTGTAATAAAGCGTCATATCTAAGGACGACACAACGAGACTAGGGTGCGGGTTGAACCCAAATCATGTGATCAGGGTAGTCGTATTTAAAACAACGCCTGTCCTCTCGGTCACAGAACGCCAAATCAGTAGCCTATGATCAGGCATTGGAAGACAACGTAGCCTATACGCTAACTCTACTTACTATTTGCCTACAACCCATGCGGGTTGCTCTAAATAAGTCTATAGTACGGTGCTGTAGAATTAGAAGTAGTCGTAATGAATTTGGAGTAGAATTTATGATGAGATATCTACGAGTCATACCGGTAAACACAAAAATTTGTAAGCCTATTAGTTAGTTGATACAATATGAAACATTACGTTCTTCAAATAAACTGCAGATAAAAAGCATTGTTTATACAGCCACATGAGGTGGAGTCCTCGAGGACGTCCTTGGCCTCGAGGACACATTTTGAAGTCCTTGACCTCGAAAATTGCCCTGTCCTCGGCTCGAGGACAGCACTATTTTTTGAACCGTTGAAAGTTTGTTGATAAACGCCGGAAACCTCGCGGAAAATTTGCGAAGACTTTTTTTTGCTTTCCTCAAGTGGAGATCGCCTGAAAAAAAATTTTTAAAGACCTTTTTTTTCTTTTTTTGGAGAACACTTGCGCCTGTGTCCTTGGTCTCGGAATTTTTTTGTGTCCTTGGCCTCGAGCCTTGTGTCCTCGACTCCACCTCTGACAACCACAAACCTAGATACACGTTCCACAATAAACAGTTAACCATTTAATGCCCGGACATAGAAGCGGTTCAAAAAAAAATTTTTTTTTTGACATTTCCTGATTGATAGGGGTCGTTTCAACTCTTTTTCACCAAATTTATGTTTATATCGTAAAATAATTGTTGTTGCCATTTGGCAACATTGGGCAGATAAGGTAACTTTTTGTTCATTCTTTATTTTTCGTTCCCTTTTTTTTCGGTTTTTACATGACTTCTTGCGCATTTTGCAAAGCAATATTATAAATACAATCAATTATTCACATTTTTATAAAAAGAAAAATAATAATAACACAATCTTTTTAGTTTCAGAAAAATTGTGTAAAGCCTTTAAAGTCAACATTTTTTAGAAAATTATATAGCTCAGATGAACACGCCCAACTCTGCAGAGCATTGTGGGAGAAATAAGAAAGTTGCCAATGTCTTCTCTTTAAACAATGTGCTTAATAACATGAGTTATCATTACAAAAGCGCAAAATGTTATTTTTTTTGAGGAGGGGAGGGTGCAAGGAGAGCTGAAAAACAGATGTGCCAATTCGCTACATTGGGCATTAAAGGGACAGTTAACTAGATTAATATTAGCACTTTATAAAGAGAATAGATGTTCGTTCATTTAAAAGTGCCACTTACTGCAGTACGCTAAAATAAGCAACAAGTTTACAAAGAGCCAAACTTTGGTCAGCAGACGGTTTCAACCCAGCGCGTAACCAAGATTTTGCTAAAGACGATCGAAAAAAAAACTAAAATTTGTGACATTTGTCTGCAACTCGCAATCGGGGCTGTGGGGCGGAGGCCCCAGTCGTTGGAGATTTTGGGGGTCTAGAAGCGAAGCCCCAGCCACTAAACTATTTTTTTAATTTTTCGAAAAAATGTCTTAACGCCATTTGGATGACATTTCGGACGTTTGTTGGGCCAGTTGAAAGAACTGTCAAAACTCGGAAGCGCTTAAACACATCTAAATTACTTAGCTCCTTCAACCCTTCTAATTTTCTGATCAGTAGCGTAGCCAGGGGGGGGGGCTATAGCCCCCTCATTAGCTTGTCAACCAAAATGCAGAATAAGAAAAACACCACATTTTTAGCTCTTCTGAGACTGTTTTTTTTGCGCTGGAATGGACTAAAAAGCGATTTAAAGCATCTTTTGAAACATATATTCAGGGGGGGCTAACTTGTCAAAAATTAAAGTTACAAATCAATAAAAACTTGGAAAAATTCCGAAAGATAAACAATCGGATTTGATCGCTAGTGTAAAAACGCCAAACATAGGTTTCATGAACAAATATATTATAAACTCAGAAATAAAGAAGGGGGGGGGGGCTATTCACTGTTAGTTGATTACCAATCACTTCTCTCAAATATCTTTCCATTAGCCCCCCCCCACAATTTTCTTTATAAAATATAGACGAAATAGATTACTCCTAGTGAGTTTTATTGAATGATAGGGTTTTATAATTTTGAAGAGAATTGCAGTGTTATCATTAGTTACTTCCCACATAGCCCCTTAATGCAACCAGTTGAATCATGTTGCGCTGCCTATTTCTATGCCACGTTTTAAAAGCATTACTTTTTACTAAAATAGCTCTAAAATTAAGTTATTTTTGCAAAAAAATGCAAAACTTCAAGCGCTGGGGGATCAGCCCCCAGACCCCCAAAACAGCACCCCCCCTATTGCGAATTTCTGGTTACGCGGCTGTTTCTGATCGGATCATGCACATTTGGGTAAAGTTTTGTAAGTGAGCTGGCAAAGGAGAGAGGGGCTTGAGCCCTTTAGCCTCCCTGGGCTTAACATCAACAACATATTTTGCAAATACAAAATTAAGAACCACAAAAGGTTCTCGGCAAAAATTTTTGTCCAAACACAAGATAAAAGCAAAAAAGGTCCTCGAATAAAGCTAGAACTGTTGTAGCTGTAGCCGTACCTGGAAACCAGTGGTGCCAATCTTCGTTGAGTATTGGGGGAGATAATTTGCAATTTTACCCCAATTTTGCCCTATTTTCAACATTGGGGGGATGAACCTCGACCACGATTTTGTTCAGGTGTGGAAATTTGGAGAAGACCAAAAAAAAATGCAAATGGAACACTTGTTTTCCGCAAATTCAGGTGAAGACCAAAAAAAAAGTCTTTATCAAAAATCGAACACTTTTTTCCCCAAATTTTCGCTCAGATGTACACCCATTCAAATTATTGGGGGGGATGCAGATGTGGACCATTCTCAAACTATTGGGGGGATATATCCCCCCCTTCCCATCCTTGTTCCGGCACCTCTGCTGGAAACATGTCATTTCTGGCTACAACGAGGTGCTAAAACTAAGTCCCGCCTGGCGACCTCTGCCAACGGCTCCGAGTGAAGTTACAATTACGGCCCATTTTTTGCTTTATTGCGTTTGGGGTACCGAAAAATTATTTCCTGCCAGATACAACTTTTGTTCAAACTATCGGTAGACCTAATGTAAAATTTGAAATTTCTCCCCGTGACTTGAGAGATCACAGTACGCAAAAACAAAGCTCCACCCCTGACCACGAAATAGCCCGAGTCTCTTCAATTGCAAAGTTCTGGCTACGCGCCAGAATCGGGTGCCAAAAAATTTAAAACAAAGCAAAAACTATGGGGTCAAAAATCAATATATTTTTTTCAAGAAATTTATAGGTTAAGTGCTCTACCCCTAAATATTGCTAGG
Source organism: Trididemnum nubilum (assembly GCA_963965965.1). NCBI lineage: Eukaryota > Metazoa > Chordata > Ascidiacea > Aplousobranchia > Didemnidae > Trididemnum > Trididemnum nubilum. The sequence goes on from OZ014471.1 coordinate 34,020,357, forward strand.
ATATTGAACGCGAAATATTAGCAATATCAAACGAAATTTTGCTTCCTGACACAAAAAGGCCGGTCTGCAGAATTCTGAAACACAGCACGCCAATCACTGATAAAAGAAAACCTCAATCTATACAAGCAGCAGCAGAAAAATTACATGCCTTAAACGGCATACTATATAAAACATTTCAAAAATGAGAAAGACAGCAATTAATACCAGAAATTGATTGTGCAATGCGCATTTTATACTTTTCATTTAAGCAGTTAAAGTGTTCTACAAGTACCTTAATTTCAAAACCCTTTGGTTTGCCGTAGGAATTGTGCAGAGTAACTAAAATATAATCTTTTATCTTGGTCGTCTTGATTGCTTAGTTCACTTGAGTCGCATTAATACAGTACAAGATTTAGCAATAGTACTTCACTAGTCACTAACTCGTCGTTGGTCTTTTTGTAAATTCTTTAGACAAAACACAAACCAAAGTTATTGAGCCAATGCAGAACTACACAAACAATGAAACTTGCAAGCCAACCAATTATTATAACACAAAAACTATGACTTGAATCTGCATCAGCAGAAATTTTGGCATCATCCCACCACTTACTGAAATAATAGTTTACTGAACTGATCATGTTTCCGTAATTCAGAATCGAAAACCGTTCAAAACTGCTAATTTGGGAACAGGATTACCAGCTGTTACATTAAATTGCAGCTTGCTTATCACGCAAGTAATTGCTACTGCATTGCCACAAACACACATACCTACGCCTATACTATGCCAATCATGTCATTTTCATAACAACAAATGCAAAAGACAGTTTTGACTTTGATAGGTTTTCTTTTTAATAGCAAATATAACGTTGATTGATACAAATTAATGGCAAAATATAAACACATTTTCAAAATGTAATTCAAAGCAAAGCGGAATTGTTTCACTCTAATGGAACTCATCAGTTGTGTATAGACAGATTCGAAAAACAGTAAAAAATTTTTAAACTGGTAGGACTTTTCACTTTAGCAGATTGCTCAAATATGTTCTGATCGAAGATAAAAAAAATTGTAATCAAAAATAGCTTAGTCCACCGTTTTCCTCAAGTTCAAACTGTGCTCATTTTTACAATCTGGATTGCACCAAACAAAGCCGAATACGAGAGTTCTCTTTATTTTATCGAATAGCCAACAATTCAGACAAAAAGAGCAATATCAAACAAAAATAAATTCTTTTCACAGCATTGCAAAACGATATTAAAATGGAATTAGTTTACTGTATATTCAATTGTTTATCTCGATTCGTCAAAAACCATATTATTGTAAACATTCTTCAGTCAAAAACAAGATTGTATCATCCAAGTCTAAAGCAGGGTTTTTATTTGCATTAACATCTTATAGTACTTGAGCTTGTACAACTTTGACTCAAATCCATGCTACTTTATGTTGGTGGTTGTAGATGCATCGACTTGCACAAACATTTATCTGATTTTGATTGAATTTCAAGTTAATTTTGCCTGGTCCATTGAAAACACAAAACCATGACTTTATTTGTAACTCTGCTGTATGTTACTATTAAGCCAATTTCTCTCAGTGAACCAGAGTTGTTATTGTCATTTTTGAATTTTCCATTGTTGCCAAAGAAAAATTGCCACTTTTTGGGGTGCATGGCTGACTCACCAAAGCGTAAGAGGAAACACAGGCTATACATATCCAATTTCACCAATATTAGAAGAATTTCAGGTACTTTCTCAGCATAAGAATCCATGCGTTTATGACAAGCGACCAAATTGTTCAAAAGTCCAAAAGTAACTGAGGCAATATTTTTTCAACGTGATCAACTTCACATACTGAGGCACCCTCATTGGCAGCCTGTTGAGCTGCTCGTGCAGCTGCTTCCGCTATGAAAATTTTCATGAGTTCAGCACACATCAGTGCAGGTGTATCCTTTGAGTTCAGTTTAGTTGTTGCATCACTGAAATGCCTTTGAAAAAACTTTGTTACAAATTCAGTTTTGAATGATACTTCTTCTTCTGCAGCCATTCAAAAGGGCATATATTGCAAACCTATTATATACCAGCAAAAAATATTTTATTACATGCTGTACGTGAAAAGTGAACAATGATTTAAATAATTGACAAATGAGTCAGTCATTCACTCCATCCTACTAATAAACTAAGCAGTAAGCAAAAGTGTTGACAATGTAAATGGTGAATGATTTTCTATGTTAACTAGACATTAGCTTAACAAAATAGATGGGAAATTTAAAGCATAATTTGCTGCAATTATAGCAGTCGAGTTCTGACCATACAGCTAAACTTTTCTGTACACACCTTTGCCAAACTTAATATTCTTATATTAAAACATGAATAGTTAAAACATGTTAAAACCATAGGTGGGCACAAGTCCGTCAATCGTTAATTCGTTAATAATGAAGCTAACTTTTTCATTAACTCGTTAATCCATTAAAAAGTTCTTTCATGTTAACGGACTAAAGTAACTTCTGTTAAGTTCTATTAACTTCCATTAAGGTTTTTATCATTAATATCTTGCACCATTCATTCATCGTACTGGCACAAACCAGTTTGCACTGGTAACACTTGTAGCGTCTTAGCACGAGTTTTATGGAAGAAAGCGCAGAAAGGAGCTCTTTTTAATGGCAAATAATAAGCTGCAGCCTCATAAGTCTATTAATTACCACTGTTTGCAATTTCTAAAGGCTTTACGATCACAGCTACGTCAGTGTATTTGAACCTATTTTTATCTTGAAATTACGTTAGACTGTAAATTGTAACATCCACAACCCACACAAAAAACACCATAGCAATACATATTTCTTCACAATCAAATCAACAACGCCAATACGTGTTCTAGAAGCAAGTGAATAAAAAGAAACGTAAATTACATGCAAAATATTAAAGAATTAAAGGACTTTATTAACTTACGTTAATTAAAGCTGAAAATAATGGATTAACGTTAACGGAGGTGTGAAGTTTGTTAACGGACTAGTGGTTAACGAAGCTAACGTTTTGCATTAACTTGCCCACCTACGGTTAAAACAATTATATGTTAAAACACTAAAACAGTATAACATGTTAAGATATTCCAAAAAAAAAAATGTTAAAGAAGTAATGCAATAAAAGAAACAACATGCTTTAAAGACAGAACCAGGCTTGATAACATTAACATTTTTTCAAGCCAATTGGATTTTTTTTACTTTAATCAGATTTTTTTATATAAATCAGACTATTTTAATTTTAAGTTTTATTTAACTTTTTTTGGGAGGAAGAGAGGAGAGAGTAAGTATTTAGCATAACAAATGATGTTTCAAATGAATTTCAAACATATCATTGGTTATATACAAAAAATCTTAAATCAAACAATACAGTACTTCAATTTGGAAAATAATTATACTTCATATCAAAATCTGAAATAGTCACTTTGCACTACAGTAGTAACATTTTTATTGCTAAAAGAAGTTTGGAGTACTGCTCTGTAGTCTTACTTAGTCACAAGTGTTAATCGGAGAAACAACCTAATGATAACCTAGAAACTCTACTAAACTTCACAGCAAACTGAGGATCACCATTACAGATTAAGCCATCATCATTGTTCAAAGAAGATTTGCATTAGGGTAGGTCGCAAAGAAAATTAAATGATACAGTATTTTTGTTGCTTATTCCACTGTGTATTGATTGTAATTATCACTGTTGGGCTATTTACTAAATAAATTTGATTTGTCTTAATACTGTAATCAGTGTTCCCTATAAGCGCAAAAAAGCTATAGGGGTTGAGACCAAAATTGGCACCAATCGAAATTGGCAGTGCCAACTGCCAACAAAATTGGCAGTTGTTAAAACGCCAACTTCCATTGGCAGTTGAAACTGCCAATCGAAATTGGCGCCAATTTTGGTCACAACCCCACCTCCAAAAAAGTGCGAAATCTTTTCCGGCATTTTCGTACTGAAATTTTGCGAATTCCGGCGTTTTTTCTCCCGCCAAAAACCGGCGTTTTTGTTTCCCGCCAAAAACTGTAGACAGCCGCGGTTCACGGCGTTTTGCTCTGGTATGTCGCAGAAATCGTGGAGAAAAGTTGGAGAACTCAGACCTTTTTTTTTTTTGGAGATCAACATAAAATCGGAGAAAAAGATGCCTCCATCGGCGTGATGACCTTTTTTTTTTTTGGAGATCACATTGAAACTGGACAAAAACGATGAGAAAATTTTCGGCATTTTCACATTGAGTTCAGAACGTTCGCACTATTTCCGGCATTTTCGCAGAAGGTGAAAACTTAGAGGGAACACTGCCTGTAATAAATGATACTACTAGCAAAGTCAAAAGCATAAGCTAACTATTTAGTTACTGTCAACCGTGGCGACTTTGAAGGCTACATTAAAATTATCACTTAAAACTTTTCCAAACCATAAACAGTCTATAAGGTCAGTGTTTAAATTTTGATTTTTGATCAACCTGTTTTCTTTTTTTTTTTTGCTTGACTAGCGCAAGGTCACGGTACAATGACAACATCATTTCAACAAATTAATTTACAAAGTATTACTTTTGTTTTGGTTTGAACTTTTGACCAAGAATCATTGAAACAAGTCAATCTGCAACGAACGAAGACCCGAAACCTTGCCATTGTGATTGAAAGTCTAGCACTCAAAGTCAAACCAATCAGTTACGCGATTATGTAAACTCTTCAGCAATTAAAAGCTTTATGTCCACAAACGAGTCTGTCCGTATCTGTCCTACTCCATTATACTGATCCTTAAAAATGTTTACAAAACCCCTTTGATAAACTGTAATATAATATTAATAGCATTCAAAGCTAAGGCAACTTTGAATGTTTAGGCCTTGTAAGTGAACACACGTGCATGTTGGTTAGGGTTTCAAACAGCAAACTTGTTCAAAATGGCTGAATTATTCTAACCTTCAAAGTAGTCCCAACTGGTGGGGCGACTTTGAACATGTTTCGAGATAGAACATCGGGCTTATCATAGCAAACTATTTTTTTTAGTTTTGGCCAGATGGCAGCCCAGTTGCTGAGGCCATAAGCAGATATTTTAAGTGTTACGTTTGGCTTACAAGCAGTTTTGTTGTTTAAATCTGGTGAAAGTGTCAAGTCAAAATCTGAAATGGTTCTAAAATATTCGAATACCCCCTGGTTGATGGTAAGCCATAGAGCTCATTCAGTCAGTCAACTTTTCAAGCTTGAAGTGCCTGAATTTCTAGATACTGTAATTAGTGAGAAACTTTTTTGTATTTCATTTCAATTCAATTTTCTGATTTTATACCGTACCGTACATGCCAGCTCAGCTGATGAAGCTTGGACTTTGATACACAGTACCGGTATCAACCAAAATGGCGCTATCCTGTGCATTGCTGCTTGCAATTGCATAGAGCGTTGTTATAAGCCAACTCAAAATTCAAACTTTGCATACAGTTTGACAGTCCTATTTTTTACTGTATGACTCATCACTCAACTGTTACACTTGGTGGTCTGTGGTAGTTGAAGTTTGGTGAAGAAATTGATTGAGCTCTATGACAACAAAATGAAAATAGTTCTGCTTCGTTTTGACTTAGCTAGTTCAGTATATAGGCTACCATTATCATTATCAATTCTGAATCAAATTAATTTTCCTAGCGTAACGCGTAAATACAAATCTTGTACTTGAAGCTGAAGGTCTAGGTTAATCAAAAAATATAGCAGCCACTACCCAGTACCCACCAACCTATTACTGCTGCGTTATACCGGTATTAGAACGACAGGAACTAGACCAGGGGTTCTTAACCGGGGGTAAATTTACCCCTGGGGGTAAATTTTGGGTATCCAGGGGGTAAATTTACTGAATTATAAACTAAAGCAAACTTCAATTATCAGTATTGAAAAAGTGGAAGTGTTGCACTGGATTGCCGTTGCGCCATATTTTCACTGCACAAAAAAAGATAACCTGTTTTTTTTGAGATCACCTGTTTTTGGCCCGAAAAACTTCTTCACAACAGTTCAAAAAATTTTGGACTTTACAAAATCGGAAATCCATCATATTTTAACTGGCCCTGGGCCCACGTAAGAAAATTTGGGTAAATTAGTTATCATTCTGCAAGGAGTAAATAAGACATAAAAGGTTAAGAACCCCTGAACTAGACCAACTTAGAAACACTGCACCCCAGTCCCCCAATGTAGAGTTTGCAATTCGCATAATGCTGCATGGCGCATTCAAAATAGCTTTTTGGCGTGGCGCAAAAGTTTCTCAACGCAAAAGTTCTTACACAACGCGTGGACTAGAGATGGCAACAGCGCAGCGTACGCGGCCGCGCGCTGTTGTTGGTGCACTGCGCCGCGTAGCGTGGCAACTAAAATCTGCATTACGTCAAAGCGTCAGCGGAGCGCCGCGTACAATAATTTTTTTACATTTTGTTTACAATTATTGCTGGAAATTTTATCTTTATGGACAACAATAATTAGTCTGGATGTAACGATTATATAAATTGAAGACAATGCATTCTACTAAAACAGTAAAAGGTGCCTTCGGTTCAAGTTTATTTTTTCAGAATTCAGAGCATCTCAGAATTGGCTATTTTGGTTACAGAAAACTTAGTTTTGTTCGGCTGAACGTGTTTTTTGAAACCAACAAAAAAATTTTAGTTTTGGTAGGCTAGACTAGGAAAGGTTTAGGACGTTCGGTGAAAAGATGAAACAAAGGCAGACAAATGCAGAAGAAACAAGTTTGTGGGAACCAATCATCAGAGTAAAGACGCAAAACAAAGCCTAGCGACACACCCATCCTGTACGCAGTAGGCCTATGGTATTGGTACAAGCCCAAGGCTAGACAACAGTTTCTACCATAGATGGGCAAGTTAACGCAAAACGTTAGTTTCGTTAACCACTAGTCCGTTAACAAACTTCACACTTCTGTTAACGTTAATCCGTTATTTTCAGCTTTAATTAACGGAAGTTAATAAAGTCAGTTAATCCGTTAACATTTTGCGTGTAATTTACATTTCGTTTTATTCTCTCGCTTCTATAACACGTATTGACGCTGTTGAGCTGATTGTAAGGGAATGTTTATGCTGTGGTGGTCTTTTTGTGTTTTGGAAGTTACATTTTACAGTCTAATCTAATTTCTAGATAAAATAAATTCGGATGCACTAACAAAGCTGCGATCGGAAAATGTTTGGAAATTGTGAACAGCGATAATTAATAGACCTATGGACTGCAGGTTATTATTTGTCACAAAAAAGAATTCCTTTCTTCGCTTTCTTCTATAAAACTCTTGCTAATACGCAACAAGTATTACCAGTGCAAATTAGTTTGTACCAGTATGATGAATGAATGGTGCAAAATATTAACGATAAAAACCTTAACGGAAGTTAACAGAACTTAACGGATGTTACTCTCGTCCGTTAACAGAACTTAACGGAAGTTAATTTAGTCCGTTAACATAAAAAAAACTTTTTAACGGATTAGCTAGTTCAAGAAAAAGTTAGCTTCGTTATTAAACGACCAGCAAAACCACTTACAAACATTATTAGGGGAAACAAACCAAACAATAAGACCAAACAAGAGATATTATGATTTTGATGAATGTTTTTCGGAGTTCTCGGCCAAAAGAAATGATCTCAAACATCCAGTAAAGGTTGAAAATGACAGCAGTAATCAACAACAAAGGAAATCCGCCACAGAAAACATCAAAAACTTGGGTAAAGTTTTGATGCTGCTGGAGTGCTATGATGATGCGTTTGAACGCTTTCAGGAATATTTGGACAAGCTGGGATATACAGAATCGCATATTATTGAATGCAATAGATTTTCTTGTGCAATGCTTAGTTTTTCCAATATTGAAACTCTTGAAGAAATCACCCACTTTATGCATCGTTCTGGATTCTGCTTACTAAAAATCAGCCAATTTTCAAAAGCTAAAGTCTACTGTGAAGTATCATTAAAAATCAAAGAAACGTTATTAACTGCTTGCACCCTCGATCTTGATGTTGCTGGAACAACACACCAAATCGGAAAGTGTTTGCTGGAAATGGATAAGCACAATGATGCATTGATTTATTTCAAAAAATCACTACAGCTAAGAGAAAAAGCCTCGATGGATACCTCAGTAGATAGTGATGTTGCAGCAACACTGCTGGAAATTAGTCTTTGTTGTTCATTTCAAGGAAATTATCAGGATGCTAAATCAAGCTCAAAACGAGCACTAAAAATCAAAGAAAAGATATCACTTGATGTCAAAACTGATCTGGAAATTGCGAACTCCTTGCTTGTATTTGGCAGGTCGTATTTAAAAATGGGAAAACGAATCAAAGCAGAATGCTCTGCAAAAGAGCCCAACAAATATGTCAAAATGCAAAGATGTCCTTGAAGAACCCCAGCAAGGTAGCTTATACCTTATTATGGCTTGGACGTTGCTTGCGGGAAATGCAGAAGTCTGAAGAAGCTATAATAGCATTTACTAAATCCCTTGAAATAACCGAAAATCTATCGCTCGATGTTGATGCGGATATTAATCGGGCTGTGATTTTCGACGAAATTGGTCGATGCTATTTGCATTTGAACAAACCAGCTGAAGCTCAGCACCATTGCAACAAAGCTTTAAAGATTGCAGAAACCGCATCGGAAGATATAAAAAATGACAGTACCGTTGCCATATTGGTTTCAAGAGTAGGCGTATGCTTACTTGACTTGAAAAATCCTTTACAAGCCAAGGATTGCTTTGAAAGAGCACTGTCAGTATTTGTCACTCAATCAAACGATTATGAAGTTGCTGTATTAACACACTGGATTGGTCGCAGTTTGTTGGACATGAAGAGACTAAACGATGCAAAAGAAATGTTTGAAAGATCCAAAGGCAAATACGAAAAACTGTCGCGTGATCCCACCACTGATCGCAATGTTGCTGGAACTAATCTTTTCATGGGTCAATGCTTCTATAATTTAAGCGAATTTCTGGAAGCCAAAGCTTATTTCAAAAACGCGCTGCAAGTATTTGAAAAATCTTCATTTGATATCACTATTGATCGTGAAGCAGCATGTTCATATCATCTGATTGGTGTTTGTTTGCATCATTTAGAGAAACCCGATAAAGGTAAAGTTTATTTTGAAAAAGCACTGCAAATTTATATAAGATCATCACTTGATACCACAACTGATTGGAACATTGCAAGCGTATATCTTTGGATCGGGCGTTGTTTGCAAGACATGAAGAAACTTGAAGAATGTAAAGAATTTTTTGAAAAAGCTCTGCAAGTTTATGAAAAATTGTCACTTGATATTACAGCTGATCACACTGCTGATAATACAAATTTTCAGATTGGTTGTTGTTTGCGTAATTCAAAGTTGCCTGAAGAAGGTTAAAAAGTTCTTTCAAATGGCTCTAAACACGCGCGAACTGTGATACATTGGCATTAAAATAGCTAGTTAAGAACCACTGTTCTAAACAGTAAATAGTGGCAGGCGCGCATTAGGAATTTTTCTGGGGACATAGACGTAGCCAGTGGGGGGCAGGGGGCCGGCCCCCCTCTCTCAATTGAAATGTCTCCAAAGACAAAATTGTGACAAAAAAAGCCTATTGTTTCTTCTGTTTCAGTTTCTTTTGGCATTTTTTGTTTACAACAGTAATTAGCAACAATATTGATGACCGGGGGCTCCTCAGATTCAATCCTTGGCAACCAATTTAAATGCATAAGCCGGGAAAAATTAAAAGCTTTTGTCCTAAAATTTGCTATCTCAGTTACTCATATAACATTTTATGAACGTAATGCAATAACCATGGCAGGATTTACCATAACATGGCACCGCACCGCTAGGGGCCCCATGCTCAAACGGTGAGATTTTTTTGGTCTTCACCAATATTTGGCCGAAAGATCTTGCAAAAATCTCCAAAGTGTCAAGGGCCCCGCGCAATGCAAATCCAGCCCGGGCAATAACATAGTTAGTATGCGTAACCATCTATTGTATCATCTTTAAACCACAATCCACCTCCACCTCGCCAGGTTTACGCAAAAAAATACTTTTGAAAAAAAAGGCTAGGGGAAATGCTTATTGAACAAATAATTGAACTTAAATTGAGGGGGGGCCTGGGCCTCCTGGTCGTACTTGTACTCCACAACTGGGTATTTTTAAGACAAAAAAATTTGTTTAAGGAAAATCTTAGAGTGGATTATTATTTGCTGCTAAAATATTGTACGAGGCAATGTACTTCGCAAAATTTAACCCGGCCAAAGTACTTGCAAAATTTAACCCCAAAATGCAAGATTTTAAAGATGTTTTGGACTTAAATTGCAAGTAAAAGGAGGATTGAACAATTTAGTTTTTTCAATCGGCTGTCAAATGTTAAAAAGCTTGTTATCTCAAATGGCTCTAAACACGTGCGAATTGTGATCCAATGGCATTAAAATAGCTACTTTTCCCAAATACGTAAATGTTTGATTTTGTGTAAAATAATTTTTAATCACTTACGTTTAAAAGATTTTTTAGTGACTCATTAATTATTGCGTAATTTTTTCCAGTTTTGCTTGAACCTGCTAACAGATATTTTATTTGTATCTCGATACAAAGTTCCAAGTTTTTACCGCCAAGTAATAAATTTTAATTTTGATATTTTGCTCAAACTATTCCTTGGCAAAGTGACAATTGACAAGAGTCAAATTTCGCTAGATCGTAGTTTGGTGAATTGTGAGGTTTTAGCGGTTAATTTTGCTGCATTGCTTAAGCTTTGTAAGTATCGTGATTGGTTTTACAGAGCCTTTTTACAACTATGAAAATTAAATGATGATAAATTACCAAAACTGACTATAATACAGTATTTTTGAAGAGCCGTAACCAGAAGGGGGCAAGCAAGCCTGAGCCTTGCCTAAAACGACACCCAAAGTCATAAAATACGCCCGAATTAACCAAGACCTTTTTGGTATTCACGTATTTAGCAGGTTCGACGTGAAGGCCCTAATAAAAACACGGAGTATTTAAAAAAACAAGAATTCTTTTGTGAGTTTCCTTTAAAGTCTATTAAGCCCGCTTAGTATTGGCACTGGCTACGACGGTGTATTGATATCTGCTATCGTTTAGAGGTTGAATGCTATTTTCTTCCTACAAGTCAGTCACTTCTTGTTACCAAAGTGCAACTATGGTGATAAAAATTATGGTTTAACTTTTAAACTAAAGCATTTTTGAATAGTTCATAAGAAGCATACAAACTGTGTGCCCATTATGTTTTAAGATTAGCGCTGTCATTACGAAAGGTTTAAGTGGCAACACTGACTGGCTCACAAAAGGAAATTTTGAACCTCAGCATTTCAAAAACGATACGAAATGAATAAGCTCGAAATTCTATAAGCACTTTTATTATCATCCGGATATTATGCATCTTAGTTACCAAAACAAAAGTAGCAGTGCTTTTGTATTTCATTTGTGTTTTAACAGTGATTTTTGAAACATTTCATAAAATTGTCTTTGCTTGTGCTGCTTATACTGCTCAGCGTTTTAATACTAATGTGCATAGAACGTATTTTTGATGTTTCATGCTGTTGGTGTGAAGTTTACTGTGTATTTGCCGAATAATTTGTAATTGTGACGATTGTAAATATCACTAAAATATTTGGCTAATGCCCATGATAATTTTAATTGTTTGTCAATAACCAGAATATCTTGTGATATTTTCATGACAACAAATGAAAATGACGACAAACGATTCGTCTATGCATAGTTCGAAGTTCAGATCAAGAAGCAAAAATGGTCACTGAGCTACAATATGGCAAGGTGTAATCCTTATCCTAGCCCTGTTCTATAAATGAGCAACTGCTTCTTGTTTGTCCATTTCATGGCTCGTACATGATGTGCATGTTGTACGTGGGTTGCACATGGATATGAATCTTAGTTGCAGTCATTTTCACCAATTCCCTGGATTTGAAGCAATTTTCACATTTAAAGTAGTGAAAGGTTGTTGCCCATAAATTCTGTAAATTTTATATTGTTCGCTTTGGCATTTTCTGTCCATGACGCTCAAAGTATTTTACAAACAGCACGTACTTGCTAGTGCATAATGTGTATTACAAATGTTTATATCTGTTGTATATTGCATTTTCGATATGCGTTTTCCCAACTTGGTATATTTTTTAAAATGTTTTTGTTTAGATTTTTTTGCCTGTACGTACATTATGCTCCGAGTTACTGTAAATTGTGTACATTATGCGGTTATTACAGTATTGTGCAAATTATTTTCGACATTTGAATTCTTGAACATTTTCGACACTTGAACAATTTCGACAGTAGCACTTTAACTGCATGCATGAGGTCAGTACCGAAACCAGGGGGTTTAGCTCCCCCCATTACCCTGTCGACTAAAACGGAGAATAAAGAAAACACCCAATTCAAACTCTTGTGAGACTGTCTTTTGTACTGAAATGGACTCAAAAATGATTTAGAGCACCTTTTACAACATTTATTTAGGGGGGAGCTAATTTGTTAAAAATTAAACTCAAAAATCAGTAAAAACTTTGAAAAAAGGTTAAAAATTAGCAATCAAATTTGATCGATTATTGAAAAATGCTGAACATAGGTTTTATCAAAAAAATACAAAAGTTCAAGATTAGGGGGGGTATTCAGTATTAGTCAATTACCAATCTCTTCGCTCATATTTTGTTCCATTAGCTATTCTTCCTCTCTTCTTGTTTTCTTTCTTTATAAACATATAAACAAAATGGAGTTTTATTGAACTATAAGTCTATGATTATTTATGATTTACCAGCTTGAGGACTGATATTTCAACATTAGTCACCTCTCACAAAGCCCATTTATGCAACCAGTTTAATTATCGTTTTGCACGGCTAATTTTTATGCCAGATCCAAGAACTACTTAGTTTAAGATTACAAATTTATTCTGCGTTTTAAAGGCAATAATTGTTATCAAAATATGCCCAAAATTAAGTTATTTATGCAAAAAATACAAAATTTTTGAGCGCTGGAAGCTCCGCCCAAGGTAACCATGGTTTCCGGCTTTGGATTACAAAGTTATACTCAATAATTTGACGATGGATGTTCATTAACTTGACTGTTTATTTTCTGTTTAACCAAATGATCATTATATCTTGATACATTAGCCGTTGAAAATCGTTCTACGAAAACTAATTAATTTTAATTCACAGAAAATTTCGAAAAAATACTTCTGGGGTTCATTTTAAGTTTTATTGTACTTTTAAAACTAATTGAAACAAAACTACAGTACTTTATTAGAACGGCCTCTGTTGTCTTACCAATCAAGTTTAACATCTTAAAATAATAAAGCTGATAAAGCATCCAGCTAGAATAATTATGATCAAAATATAGATCATCATTTAATTCTACTGTAAACCAATGATTCACAAAAAAGATTGGTTTTGCTCGTCTTGACGTTTCCTAGATAATTCATTGCAAAGTAAAAAACATCTTCCGTGCAATGTTAGTGGTTAAATCTAATTTTCCGAAACTTAACGTTCTATTCGATTTTTCTAACTATTTTCTGTAACACTACTCCCATTGCTAAAGCCTAGCAACCATGTAGTTTCAAACTACTTTGGTGAAAGTTACTATATAATCAGTTTTTCATTGAATTTTAAACCGGTAACACTGCACTGGGGAGATGTTTCAAAAAGTTTTTCTTGCATAAGCAGTTACTCTATAATAATTGACAATAATTTTTTTTTGTTAGGTATAAAAAATACTACACATTCAAGATAACAACATTTATTATACGTAAATAGCCATAGTCTAACGCGCTCAGCTATTTCACGAAAGTTGAGTTTGTAAAGCTCTATGTTGTCCTCTTGTGAAAATCTAGCAGTGAGAACGAGAGACGGTTTGGCAATAATATGTCGGTGGCGACCTTATCGCATATAAATCAGCACTTTCACTAAGGCAAGTTTGTAAAGTTCCATGCTGCCACCTTGTGATAATCTGCCAGCGAGAACAAGAGGGTTTGAGGTTATGTCGGCAGCGACCAAAACGTATATGACCTTCGTGACCCGTGCTTAATTGCCAACATTTAGCTGCGTTGTTACGTCCTTGGTTAGTAAATAAGACGCATTATGACTTTTATCTCAGCGCTGAAAAACTTGATTGCAAGTAAACAATGTTGTGAAGTTGCAATCAAACGGAGAGAAACGTCCTTCGAATTAAAAATAATGTTGAAAAAATCTGTCTGGAAAATAAAATGAGTACTCCTGATGAATTCAATTGAAATTTTGACTTTAAGCATGTTAATTCTTTAAACTTGTGGATAAGAATTTGAAGAAATCTTCTTGAAACATTGGATTACTGGAAGCTCCTAAGCAGGTGTGGATTCCTCCAAGTAAGTAATTATCGTAGGTAATGAAATGGGTGTGGATCCTTCAATAGTTAGCGTATGACGCTGCCCGGAGACAGGAAAATGAATATGCCAATAACAATTTGTAAATATCAGTTAGGCAATCCCCAAAGTTTCGGTATGAGTAAGATTTCTAATGATTACTAGACTTTTAACCAGAGGTGGTCAGTAACGAAGTAGTTCTACTTAAGTAGACTACTTAAGTAGTATTTTCGGTAACGAGCGACTTACTTAAGTATTTTTCATTTCTGATACTTCTACTTTTACTTCAAGTAAAATCCTCTCGAAGTAACGCTACTTGAGTAGTAATGACTTTTATGTAAAGTAGAAGTAAACACCTAGCCATTATTCCACCTCACAACGTGTGCAATAACGAAGTAAACATTATTCCACCTCACAACGTGTACAATAAGTACGTATCGAGTTTGTTTTACTGTACAGTACTACGAAACTTATTGAATAGTTACGCCGATTCATTTACAGGTCATTTGGGGTAGTGTGTTTTTGCGTTGCATCAAATACCAGGTGTTGACTCAGTCTCACTAAAAAAACAAACATACCGAACCCTGATTAGCATGGTACAGTAGACAAACTAGACATGTGCATTATTCCTGGTTCATACGAAAAAGATTAGCGGTTAACGGCGTTGCGTTTGCTGCGGCCCGTCTGGGGTTCAATTCCCTAGCCGGTTAACGAACAGTGTTGCTAACGACTCGCCATCGCGGCAACATTTCTTCTCAAGCTGTGTTGTCCAGGCGCGGAGATGAGCCCAGAGTCCCTACTAAATCGTATTCGTAACACGCTTCGGTGTAATTTCAAGAGAATAATAAAACTTTGATTTTTTGTTATGCTACCGTAAGTATGGCTTTGCTTGAACACTGATCGTAAGCGTCACAACAGCAAACCTTCGAAGAATAAACAAACACGTGAAATTCGAAATTACTTTCTACTTTCATTACTTAAGTAGAATTAATTTTGA
Source organism: Trididemnum nubilum (assembly GCA_963965965.1). NCBI lineage: Eukaryota > Metazoa > Chordata > Ascidiacea > Aplousobranchia > Didemnidae > Trididemnum > Trididemnum nubilum. The sequence continues at coordinate 34,035,651 of OZ014471.1, forward strand.
CTACTTTCCTACTTTTACTTAAGTGGAACTGCTTCGCCATACTTCTACTTTTACTTGAAAGGCATTTTTGAGTAAGTAACAATACTTCTACTTAAGTAGATTTTTCGACTACTTTGTCCACCTCTGCTTTTAACTTTGTATTTTCACTTATTGGCCAGTTGGTTAAGCGGTAACGCGTTCGCCTGTGGAGCGGGAAGTTTGAGGTTTAAATCTCTCGACGATCAAATCTGACATTTTGCTGCCAACAGCTTGTTACCACTGCAACATTTCTACAAAAGGAGCTGTGTTGCCCGCAGGCGCAATGACGCAAAGATGGACCCCGCAAACTCGTTACACGCTTCGCTCAGTTATACAACAAGTATAATGGAAGATAGTTATATAGCAAGTATTTGATTTCCTTATCACGTTTGAAATGCACCAGCCAACAAACAATATTATTTTAATCGTTTTGCGTGCTTCTGGCCTAAAGGCTACCAGCTCGGAAACCTAGGGAAGAGCCACCAGAACGGCGACTACTTAAAACAAGCAATGCGAAAAATTGTCTTCCCACAGGAATCGAACCTGCAGCCTTTGGATTACCGGTCCACTGCTCTAATACTTGAGCTAGAGAAGACGCCTCCTCGCATGCTTTATTTTGGCTATTTAAACCCAGCAACTTGCTTGTTGTATGATAGTAATAATAAGTCAATTAAGATGTTTTTTGACGTTTGCAGGCCAGAGTTTTAATATTTTAATCGTTTTGCGGGCTTCTGGCCTAAAGGCTACCAGCTCGGAAGCCTAGGGAAGAGCCACCAGAACGGCGACTACTTAAAATAAGCAATGCGAAAAATTGTCTTCCCACAGGAATCGAACCTGCAGCCTTTGGATTACCGGTCCACTGCTCTACCACTTGAGCTAGAGAAGACGCCTTCTCGCATGCTTAATTTTGGCTGTTTAAACCTAGCAACTTGCTTGATGTATGATAGTAATAATAAGTCAATTAAGATGTTTTTTGACGTTTTCTAGGAGGAGTCTTCTCTAGCTCAAGTGGTAGAGCAGTGGACCGGTAATCCAAAGGCTGCAGGTTCGATTCCTGTGGGAAGACAATTTTTCGCATTGCTTATTTTAAGTAGTCGCCGTTCTGGTGGCTCTTCCCTAGGTTTCCGAGCTGGTAGCCTGTAGGCCAGAAGCACGCAAAACGATTAAAATATTAAAACTCTGGCCTGCAAACGTCAAAAAACATCTTAATTGACTTATTATTACAAACAATATTATGTTGCTCATAAGAAGACTGAAGTCAAAATTAACTAGATGGGAGTTTGCCAGCAAACCCAGTGAACGACCGACGCATAGCTAATGCTATGACGCTCAAAAGTACTTTTTGTCTACCATAAAATCAGCAATTATTCAAAAATATCTGAGTGTGAAATCCCCACAAAAGTAGAGTCAAAATATTTGTCAGTTAAATATCTCCTGATATCATGAAACACTGGCACCCTAAGTTGAGCCATTCAAAAAATTGAGTTTTTGGGGGTTCATTTGGGGGGGTCCCCAGAAGGGGTGGCACCCCCAAACTATGTCAAAATATTTGTCTGTTAAATATCTGCTGATATTAAAACAAACTAGCACCCTAAGTTGAGCCATTCAAAAAATTGACTTTTGAGGGGTCCATTTGGGTGGTCTCTGGGGAGGTGGCACCCCCAAACTATATGTCAAAATATTTGTCTGTTAAATATCTACTGATATCAAAAAAAACTAGCACTCTAGTTTAAGCCATTCAAAAAATTGATTTTTTGGGGCCCCATTTCGGGGGGGTTCCTGGTGGAGTTGCCCAAAAAAGATTTCGGGAGAAAAAATTGCGTTTGCAGCTCAACAACTTTACATAAAAATTAGATTTTGATGTTTTGTGGTTTAGAAGAAGAAGAGCGTACAAAAATTAGGAAGAAAAAAAAATGAAAAAAAAAAAGATATAAACCTCACCGCGGCCAAACGTGGGTTGGTTAGGATGAAAGGGTATCTTAAAACATAAAACCATATGAAATATTTTTTGCTGTACTTGAGCCGTTTTTGACTGAGACCGCTTTTTACGCCACACTTGCGGGGCGGTTTTTGGGTTCTAAAACCAAAGTCGCGTGACCTATTGTTTCGAAATTTGGTACAAAAATCTAACTCATTAATCTCAAACTGCTGTCAAAATTTCATCAAGCTAGACTAAACCGTTTTTGAGTTATAAGCAAAAGTCTGAAATTTCGCACTCGTTAGTCGGAAAATGGCCGAGTAAAAACGCAGGAACACGCGACGCCAGCGTCGGTCGTTCCAAAGACGGTATTTAAAGTTGGGGCTGGTCAGCATTTAGATCATATTTTCGTCCCGCTTATGATTCAACTTGATGATGTTTACAGGAAAAATGTTCCAGTGACGCCATAACGATCAGCTAATACTGTAATGCGTAAAATGAAGACAAATTTATTGAGTCTGATTTGATTGGAAAACAAAACCGATACTTCTACTAAAAGGAAAACGAAGAAAGTTCTATAAGATACTGCAAAATCAAACAAATCATTAGGTTTAGTCATACGGTATTCTTTCATCTTGAAAACATTTCCAAAAATGGAACTTTTTGGAGCAATATTATAAAAGGAAACCAACGGAAGAAAGAAGCTAGAAAATACCTAAAACGAATGAATATGCTGTCACCGTTATGCAAAATTTAATTTTTTGAATCAAACAGACATCTAAACAGTCAAACACATTAATAGTTAAAACGCTTTTGTTTATTTAACCCAAAAACAAAACTAAAAAAAGTTGAAACGTAAATGGTTTTCAAGTTGTTATTGAAAAGCTTTTCTGCAAGCAATGCAAAACATATGATTACGTGGGTGTCTTCCAGACAACACGTTTGAGTATGCAGAATAAGCCTTAGTTACGCAACAATATATTTCAGTAACCTGTCTTTTTTATACATTGTTTAGTAGATTAAATGGGGCGTGCAAGGAAGGTACGGTATAGAAAGTGTAAACAGTTGACATTCTTCTGAACGCGAACAAAAAAAAAAAAACGGAACCAGTTACAGACTTGATGGAAGAGATAGAACGTTCAGTGTTAATTTTACCTCCGAGATCAAATACAGATAAATTAGTGAAATGCTCTCATCTCGCTAAGGCCATATTAAGGCAACGAGGATTCGGGATACAAACTTGCTCGAGGCCATATTATGGCCGAAAACAAGTATCTGTTTCAGACAGATAGAGGATATTGTCAGTGTGGAGCAATTTACATGATTCATACAGTTAGAACCATCAAAAGCGTAATGAGATTCCCGCAATTTTTGTAGAAAAATGGTGGCAAAGGCGACTTGCAGCATATATAAAGAAGTTATGGAGAAGAAACAAATGTCAAAGACAATTTTTCAAAGTTTCTGCCAAATAATGTACATCTTTGTTTTGAAAAAAACATAAAAAATTTTTTTTGCGTATTTTTTTCAAAAATGTTTATAATTGTTTAAAAATCAACGTAACCAACAACAATACCAATCTATTTTCAGAAACTTTAACGAAAAAACAGTATATTAATTAAAGAATTAAGAATATAAACGGTAAAATGCTTAAAGGTGCGTTTAGACTGGACGCGAAGCGAAGGTTGGCGACCTTCGCCAACCTTCGCGAGTGGTCGATTACGTCACTCGCGAAGGTTGCCAACCTTCGCGAGTGGTTGCTAATCTTCGCGACTGGTCGCTTCATAGGCTAATTTTAATTACTTACTTTTTAAATGTATTCAATGAGCAGAAAGCTTTGTGTACTTTGTTATTGAAGCGCTATTATAGTAATCACAGGTTCTGTTTCGTCATAAAGCGCTGGAATTACCGGTAAAACGAAGATTGAGTTTATATTATGTTGTCACGCAATAACCGTGAAGAAGAGTCTAGACTAATAGCTCAGGTAACAAAACAATCTTGAGAAAAAAGTTTGTTAAGTATAAGTGAAAAACGAAGTACAGTAGATCGAATTTGGAAATAAAAAGACTAGTCATTTCTTCAAAAACGTAGTCGAACTTAGCGTATTTACTAGCTATCAATGATTTGTTTAGATCCTTCCACTGAAAACTTGCCATAATTGTTTTGACGATGACAGTTCTGGGTTTTAATGCAGAAACGCAAAAAGCTGGAAGCAGATGTCAAAAGTTCTCTTTGGGTGTTTACTCAGTTAACAAATCCTTAAACGCTTTCACCATCCATGTCTCATTATGGTAGTGGTAGATCTACCGGTATCTTGTAGGGTGTAGACCAATAGGCTAGTCTACAGGTACATTAAAAGCATAAACTATAATATGTTGTTTTTTTTGATGTGATGTTTCTTTTTCAGGCAAGCATGTTATGATACCTATAGTAAGCTTAAACAGTTGTTTGTATTTGCTATTTAGTGCTGTTTATGAAGACTCCCAATGTTAACTATGAGTGAAACTGAAAGCTGGATTTGTCATTAGTTACGTAGTGGATTTTTTGCTTATTGTGCAATGGATTCTGTGTTGATTTGCTGGAGAGAGCAAAAAAACATTGCAGTTTTTTGCATGATTTGACACTATCATCGAAGGACAAGAATTTAGCACAGTAATACCAGCAGTTGCTTTGAGGAAAAGTCAGCTTCTAAAACTAAGTTTGGTGTTTTACTCGCTAGCGGAGCGCGTATCGATGTTTAGTGCGAAGTTAAATGCTTTTGAGAGCATTTTATTAGTTTGCATTTTCTTTCGGTACCAGTAGGCTACGTTGCGACGGCCGCGTTTACCTCAAAGGGCTTTGCTCCAAACCACCGTTTGTAAGATACAGACAAACTTATAGCTGTAAGGTCAAGCCCCCTCTTCTTAGCAAGTTTTTGGTTATGTCCCTGATAAAAAACATTTAGATTTTTTTATGTGAAAATTGTTACTTAAGCATCTGAATAAAAGTGTTGTTAGTTCTCACATTTTCATGTAACTGACGCTTCTTCCCCAGTCCAATTATTATTATTATAAATGCTGTATCAAGTTTTTTGTTTAGTGGTGACTAATGAGAATGGAACAATATTAATAAACTTGCTTGGCGGGTACTTCTCTACCAATAATAGTAACCTCAGCAAAAAATAGAACTCACTTTCTACTGGTTAGATATGTATTGGCTTTCTAGTTCATCTAAATAACTGACTGTAATTGTAATGATTGAACTTCAGACCTAAAATAGTTTACTTTGTCTCTTTATTCACCTTGTAAAGCAGTTAAAATTTTAAAAGGCAGTAAAAATATTTTAAAATTCACAAACAACTAAATTCAGATATTACACAAAGACACAGTAAATGAATATTTAACACACTTGACACTTCTATTTTCATCACATAGGACTGGAGTGAAAAATCACTACCAGACTACAATATTCATTCATGATTATAAAACTTCGGGGAGTCCAAAACCACTGCTTCCAGTTCAACTTGATCACTGTCACAAACCTTCGGAAACAAGAAGACTTTTAAGAGGACATTCAGAAGAAAAAGTTCCATCTTTGTTGCTATTCAAACAAGTGACTACTAATTAGGCCAATCCAAAAGTTCATAGAAATTTTTTGATTTTTTGTATCGATCTAGCTCTTGTATGTAGCAGTGTAGCTTGAAACCATTTCTAAATACAGTTTTATTCACCAAGTTGGCTTGGTCAAGTAGGTTAGACAGTGAAAAAACTTTAGCGAGTTTTCCAGTATTCAAGGAATTGTTCAATTGTGGCTACTTTTAAAACAACAAGCGAACAAACAATGGGTAAAAACACTATTAACACATTCAAAACTAGCCTGTTGGTGGGTTATTTTATATTCTGAAAAAAACAACAACACCATGTTAGTTTAAGTTTACTTTAAGACAAAAAAGCAAAAGCTGCTCAGCCAAAAGAACCATTGGACTGATATAATAGCTTCTGCTATGCTGCACAGAATAAAAAGTTTTGTTTTAAAGCTAGATGTCGTGGGGCTAGGCCTACTGCTTTGGTGTATTCATTATAATGAAGCTCTGAGATTCAGCATAGCTATGAAAAATCACTCTAGGATTTACAGCCTTAGCTGTCTAGATCCGAATTAACTTGGCTAGCCTAGGGCTATCGCGAATCTAACTTTGCCAACAACCTACTCTTTGGACTGATAAATAGGCGCTAAACCATACAAATATACTATTTACATTATTTTCAAGCAAACTGCGATCGTAAAAATCCGATCAGTGATGTAGTAGGTTATCCTACTACAGCCCGCAAACAAGCGATGTTGCGCAACTGCTCGCGAAGGTTGCGAGCGATTGCAACCTTTCGCGAGCTGTCGATGACGTCAAATTTTGGTTGCTTCGCGTCGCTTCGCGTTGCTTTGCGTCCAGTCTAAACGCACCTTAACAAATGAGAATCATGCTGAGGTTGCTATATAGAGTATTTTCACGTCAACTGTTAAAACCAGGGTCTTTGTTCCGATACTTGCATATCATCCAATAGTAAGTCGGGCCGGGCTTTTCGGGTCTGGTTCGAGCCTAAAGTTGACAAAATTTCGGGCTTAATTTGGGCCTGAGACGTGCTTTTTGTCTCAGGTGCACAAAAATATAATCAAAATAATTTTGGAAACCTTGCTAAATTTTTCAGACCCAACTTAACTTTCGGCTTTTTTCGGACATGATTGGGGCTTCAAATTAGTTTTCGGGTTCAGGCTTATATTTTTGGGTCTGGGCCAGAATTTGTCGGCCCGTTTACAATTCTGGTTCGACGCAGCCTGTCCGGCGGCTGGAAGTTTAATATTGTTACAACAATTGAATAACTAGATCGGAGCTTGCTAAGAAGCAAGCCTATTGAACAACCGGCGCATGTTGAAAAATGGGATTTTCCAAAATAGCTTTTCGTTTTCGCGTTGGGAGAGTAATTAAAAAATATTTTCTTCTGGTGCACCTAGGGTAGGCGGAATTTTGAACTGCATCAGAATATATTTATCAACCACACATCACAGTAGATTATCGCAGTATTGAAACATTAAAAACGATAATACCCAACAGTCTGTTTCACCGTTGATGGCATCATCAGGGGTAAATCTAAACAGTTTAAAAATTAGACAATAATTAAAACTTCAAAGCTTAAAACCTCAAAATTTTGAATTTGAAAACTAGTTCAAAACTTCCAAGCAAGCAGTTCAGCAGCTGCACTGAACTGGCTCAAAATTGAACAAACCATGCGTAACCGCTAAGTCACGTGAAACAATGTCGATAGTAATAAAAACAACAACTAAAGCCGTAGATAAAAAAGAGTCGGTGGTTCGTAACTAGGGCAAGTCAGTCGGTTAAAGCAAAAAAGAAAAGAATATTTAGGCCGAAAAGAGCAGTAAAATGAAAAGCAACATTAAAACCAATAAAACATTATCTCATGTTTTAAATTTGCAGTTTTTTTGTTTATATCTGTTTTTGTCGCAGCACTCTTGTTGATGCGTTCAGTTTGTTTGTTTAACGTGGTGTTGGGGTCTGCAGTGAGGATGAAGTATTTTTCGGCAAAGAATAGCTGGCATTGTTTGGCTTCTTTTTGGTATGGCTTTGCGACCAAAAATGCTTTATGTGACGCTAGGTTCGTTGTCGGCGTCTTTGCAGGGCCAAACATACTTAGAAAGTTCTGTGGCGTTGCTATTTTGACGGTGCCTGAAGGATTACACATGCTTTAAACTCCGTTTCGCAAAGGTCAAAGCAATTTTTGGACTCATAATTGCAGTTTTGCAGTGGCTTTGTAGACGATATCCTTCTCTTTTCTGCAGTTCAACTTCATGGTAATCTTGTTGCAGATCTTGTGCAATATTGTCTACAAAGTCACCCGCAGACTGCAAAAAGGAGTCCAAAAATTAAATTGGCCGTTTCGAAACGGATTTAAAAGCACGTGCAATCTTTCGCCACCGTTAAAAAATAAACGCCACTGAACTTTCCAAAGTATGTATGGTCCTGCAGAGGCGCTGACAACGAACATAGCATCACATGGAGCATTGTTTGCCACGCAAAGCCATAACAACAAGGAGCCAAACAATGCCAGCTATACTTCATCCTCACTGCAGACCCCAGCACCATTTTAAATAAGCAAACTGAACTCAACAACAAGTGCAGCCACACAAAAATGAACATCAAAATCAAATCTTTCATTATACTCGCTGTATTACGCCAAAGCGTGTAACGAGTAGGCGGGGCCTATCTCCGTTTCCTTGCGCCCGGGCAACTCAGCTCCTTTCAAAGAAATGTCGCAGCGGTGGCGAGCCGTTAGCAACACTGTGTTCAATTTGACTGGTCCGAGATTTAAACCTCAGACCTCCGGCTCCAGAGACAAACGTTTTACCGCTCGACCAACTGGCCTGTTCAAAAATAAACACAAACTAAGCAACTGCAAATTTAAAACATGAGGTAATATTTTATTGGTTTTAATGATGCTTTTCATTTTACTGCTCTTTTCGGCTTAAATAATCTTTTCTTTCCGATTTTAACCGACTGACTTGCCCTAGTTACGAACCACCGACTCTTTTTTAGGCGGCTTTTGTTGTTGTTTTTATTGCTATCGACATTGTTTCACGTGACTAATTAGCAGTTTCCGCCTGGTTTGTTCAAATTTGTGCCAGTTCATTGCAACTGCTTGACTGCTAACTGGGAAGTTTTGAACTAGTTTTCAAATTCAAAATTTTGAGGTTTTAAGCTTCGAAGTTTTAATTATTGTCTAATTTTTAAACTGTTTAGATGTACTCCTAATGATCCCATTTACTGGTGAAACAGACTGTTGGGTTTTATCGGTTTAAATTTTTATTGTTTTTAATGTTTCAAAACTGTGATAATCTACTGTGATATTTTGCTACAACTCTTTGTTGTCGAGCCCTTTTTGAAATCCTGATATCAACTATACGTACTATCAACCCACATAAATAGTGACTGATTATAATAAAAAAACAAAACATTCTATTGTATTATTAGCTTAAGCCATTTATGAATCAATGGTTAGGGGGCACATTTAAAGAGTTTCCAAAGGATGGCCCCTCAGATATTTGTCTCTTAAATATCTCTTAATATTAAAAACTTTTTGCTTTCTCGCTTAACCGTTTAAAAATCAGTATGAGTTGGGGGCCAGTTTGCTCCGTATCGGAAAAAGATCAAGCTATTTCAGACAATGATGTCCAAAAAACCAACTAATCGCAAAGAATTTTACTAAATTTGCATATATGTTTCAAATTTATCTAAAGTACGAGTATAGCTGTATGCTTGTTCGCACTTACGTCAGAACTTATAAAACTGCAAATAATGTATATTTATTTACATAAGGCACTGAGTTAGTCCCAACAAATGGATCTGTTTTTACGTTAATAACAGCAGTTTCAAACTTTTATCTCGAGTAGTCGTTTAATGTTATATTTCTAATTCTTTGTCTTTTAATTATCTACTGATATCAAAAAAATATTGTTTTAGCTCAAGTCAAAGATAAAGATTCGGGGGATCTATTTGGGGGATTCGCGAAAGGGTAACATCTTTAATCGTCGTTTTAACGACAACCCTGATTGCATGATTTGGCTTCCACCCCTCCCTAGTCTCGTTCCGTCCTGGGATAAGATGCTTTACGATGATTATCTCTGATTGGTGGCCTCGAACAAGCAGCAAATTCAGTAGACAAAAATTCAAAGAAATCTGCAGAATCATTGAATCACTGGAAACTTCTGAGCAGGTTCGTATTTCTCCAAATACGAAGTAATCAATGCAATGAAAAGTGCTCAAATTATTCAATAGATAGCGTCTGACGCAGTTCAGTAACAGGAGGGTAAATATGCACTGAACAATCATGTCAAAATAATTGTTTTTGGTTCCCTAGAGTTGGCACCTCAAACTATGTCAAAGTATTTGCCGTTTAGATATGTATTGATACCAAAAAATGCTAGCGCTCTGGCTTAACCCGTTCAAAAAGTTGACTTTCGGAGCCCCATTTTGGGAGTTGCGGGATGGTAGTACCAAAACATTTCAGAAGGCAAAACTGTGTTTGCTGCTTAACAACTTTATACAAAAACTAGATTTAGGTGTTTTGCTGGTTAGAAAAAAAAGAGCGTATTCGTTCAAGATTTGGAAGAAATAATAAATGCATAAATAAATAAATTAAATAGAATAAAACTCATTGCGGCCAAAAGTGGGTGGGAAAGGATAAAAGAGTATCTTAAGATATACAACAATGTGAAATATTTTTGCCTTACTTGCCATTTTCGAATGAGACAATCTTTTACGCCAAACTTTCTGATCGGTTTTCGGGCCGCAAAACCAAAGTCACGTAACTTATTGCTACAAAAATTGGTACAAACAAACTTCTAATCAATGCGAAACGGCTGTCCAAATTTCATGAAACTAGTCCAGATTTCAATGTTATAATAAACAGCAAAATATTTAGCATTTTCCACATAAGTCTATTTTTTTCCATGGCTATTTTACAATTTTCACAGTTCTGACAAAAGACCCTTTTTCGAGGCATTTGCAATTGTTCTTGCGAACTTTGTGATATGCGGAACAGCAACAATTTTTCGATGGTATTAGATGTGACTGACAAGTACGATATAAACAAAATCTCATACTATTATTTTATTAGTGTTGGCGGAGCTGCTTTTAAAAGTCGCTAAGCGGTCATACCTTGTAATTTAATTGACCTCATGCATCCTCATACGACAAAGGAAATTTCGGTATTGGAGGCTTATATTGGATTGCATTAGGTACAATTCAAAAGCCAGTACCGATACAATATTGACTTCAAAAATATGCCACACGCATTGACGCAACTGACTATTTTTACTATGTTGTAGACCAGAAATTGCGGTATAACTCACTAGCTATTAAAGTATCAGCATTCAGCAAAGATGAAAAATATATAAATAGAAGGAGAAAACATTTTCGATGACAAAAAAGCTAATGATAATCAAAAAACGTGGTGCATTGATTTATATTATAGTAACTTATTTGTTATAATACAAAGATAAAAATTACATTTGATTCAGAGTCTGAATTTCAGCCAAAGATTTTGTTAAGCTATTACATATCGATTGGAATTTTGCAAGCTTAATGCCAATTGCCGTCAAAACAATTTTTTCAGAGTTATAAACGGGCAGAGTAGAGACTTCAACCCGACCCAAATGCAAAAGCATCAGTCCAATCGGACCCGAACCCGAAAAATGATTTGAAACCTTAACTCGGCCCAACGAAGTCCGAAAATTAAGTGAAGTCTAAAAAACGGGCAATGTACGGTTAATTGCTTCCTCTTTTTACGTAATGGTTGTTTGCTGCGACCATATAAAACTGCTTATTGATATAAATTATGAATCAATAATAATCATTGTGTGCGAACAATCGTATTAATGCTTGAATGAAGTCTTCATTCAGTGTTGCAAACTTACTTTGATTATCTTTCTATAGCGCCTAAAACACAAGGCACGTATCAAGCCCAATTTAAGACCGACATTTTGTCATTCTTAAGCCCGAACCCAGCCTGAAAAGCCCGTCCGGACTTACAACTCTGATTTCTCTTGCTTTTCGTGCTTGAAACAACGTTGCTTTTCCTATATAAATTGCGGATAGTGTTGTGATATTACTCACGTGATTGAACTGTTGGGTATCATAGTATTTGCTTAAACAGTGGAGAGACACCAGTACGACCGACAAAACGCAAAAAAAAAAAACTTGCGTAACTAAATTTTGCTATAGATTTGCCTAAAGCGATTGTGACATGATCAATTACGAACATAAATTTTTGTCTTTACCAGGGGACGGCAACCCCTGGCATGCGACGTGATTTCATACGGCACGCGGCGTCGTTTTAAAACAGTGATGCTAACTATTAAAACTTTTAATTTGAAATCTGCCCGAAGGTAGTTCCAATTTGCAGCGAAGACCTTTTTTTTTTGGTCTGCACCTGAATTTAGGGGCTACCCGAAATTTCGGGCAAAAACAAAGCCAGTTTACAGTGAAGACCTTTTTTTTGGGTCTCCACCCGGATATGAGTAAATTTTATTTCGTTTTGTTTGCGCAATTCCATATCCGCAGGCAAACGTATATTTTGATATTGCAGTTTACAAATTGGCACACTAAAAAGAAAACGTTGCCGACCTCGGGTCTAGACTATCAGCTGTTGTTTTAAACTAAACAGTAGGGCAATGATAAATAATTCTTTTGCAGAATTTTGAATTGCCTGCTATGGCATGAGATGAGTTTTTGTTCTGTATGAAAGATTTCGAAACAATTTTTGAAAATTTTGCAAAAATGTTCCCCACTAACCCATTTTTCTGATTCCACTTGCCCAAAAATTTAAGTTTTCTGGTTCGTGGTGCACGACAGCGATAATTTGCAAGCCTAAAAACATTTTAGGTGAATGTCTCTTAAGATTACTCCTAGCTTGAAAAAAATTTGAACGGAATCGAACAATAGGGTCAAAACTTATGAGCAACAAAGAGCTAAACTTGTGAAATACTGCCTCTAACGGCATAAATACAAAAAGTATTATAGATGGCTTATTATAATGTGAAATTGATGTCAAATTCCATTTTTAATCGTGAGGAAACAATTAAGGCAAGCATTTCAGGAACATTTTGTCGTTTGATAGCAGTATGCATGATTTTTCGTGTTTAGGTTGAGATACTTTTAACTTGCTTAGGCCTATAATAGTTTCAAATTCCAAATTTTAGTAGTAAAATTTTTAACGTTAAACTGTTTTTGATTATGTCATTGCAATCGTCTTCACAAACGTTTGCTGTAAAAGTATAATCGTCATTTTTCAAATTTATACACTACGGTACTTCAAGTACATTCAAACTATCAATTATATTACAACAGATTGTTGTGACCTACAATACTACGATCTTTTTCTTCCTCACATCTTAAATTACATCCAAACCTTCAATGTTGGAAGGTAATCTAATCAAAAGCATAAAGTTTCCGTTTTTGAAAATCACAACGATTTATAATATTTGAAGTACACAGATTAGCAACCCAAGTCGATCTATATCCAAGCAAGGTCGAGCAACATTGCAATAAATTTGCTCTTAGTTTCTCATCCCCCCTCTCTTGAAAATTCAGTTAAAATACCCTGCAGCGCGCACCAAAAGAAAAAAAGAGTTTAAACTTCGTCGCTAGCGGAACTTAAAAACACTTGCTTTAGCATTTAGTGGTATACAGCAGAGTTAAATTTTAGCACAAAAAAGCGTTAAAAGTGACAGTTGTAACCATGAACTCACAAAGTTTCAAACTACCGCTCGGCGACTAAGAGATTTGTCACAACAATATTGCTGAATAAAACCACACCTACAACTCTTCGAGAAAATTTATTTGCACAAAGAGCTTTCTTTTGAATGATGTTAAAAATCATGATAATTTTTATAGCTTCTGGTGACGAAAGACTCATATATTCTACTCAACGCCGTAGAAAAAGGGGGACCGGCTGGGCCAAGACCCTTCCTAGAAATGCTTTAGACTCCTTGGCAGCGGCGCAACTACTGGTTTGAGTCAAAAGAGGCAAGCTTCAGGATATATTTGCTACACTTTTCTGTTGATTATGGTGAGGAAAACAAAAGGTTTTTAATTTAAATTTGATGCTTTTTTTCTGCCAGATTATGGCGAAAACTAAACTAAAAAAGATCTTCACCGAAAGTCAATGCTTTTTTTCGTGTCAAGTTTATTTTTTGGTGAAGACTTTTCCCATTTTTGTCATTTGATTTTTTTTTAAATTTATTGCACCTGGAGGCTCGTGTCTAAGGGAGGGTCTGTGGAGCAAGAAAAAAAAAATAATAATAAGCAAAAAATAAAGTTTCAGCAAACATTTGCAAAATTTTTAGTTTTTCCATATTTTCGCTTATAAGATAAAGCCACGAACACCTGTTATACTGTAAGGTGCAACCTCCCTTTAATAATGTACCCTTACGGTTTGTCACTAGCCACGTGGCTAAACCAAGCAGTCGTCTTTTTAAAGCAGTTGTTGAACTTGGTTTTTGAAAGACAATTTTAAAGCATTTAGCAAGTCCACCATCAACATCAATTGCAACTGTTTAGCATATATCAGGGTGTCCCAAAAGTAACCGAACCCCAAACTTTAATAAAAATTATTGTCAAAAACAACAAATTTAATAGGTGTGTTTAGTATATTGAAATCTGTATTTAGTATTATTCATTTCCTTTTGCGTGTAATAGTCTTTATAATGACTTTTGTTATGTAATCTTATTTGATTTTGTTAAAGTTTGCAGTTCGGTTACTTTTGGGACACTCTGTATGTTTACGTCTAAGTTAAAGTTTGAAAATATTTCATCTTGATTTTTGGGCAAGTGGGATCAGAAAAATGGGTTGGTGGGGGACCTTTTTGCAAAATTTTCAAAAATTGTTTTGAAATCTTTCATACATAACAAAAAACTAATCTCATGCCATAGCAGGCTAATTTTTTTTTCTGTAGTCATTACCTTACTGAACAGTGCTGTTACTGCTATCTAGCCTCCGCTATCAATACATTTGACCAGACAGTAGGGTAGCCAGGGGGGGGCTTAACCCCCTCATTGACCTATCGACCAAAATACAGAATAAGGAAAATACCACGTTTTTAGCTCTTCTAAGACTTTTTTGCACTGGAATAGACTCAAAAATAAGTTAATTACCGATTACCACTCTCAAATCACGTTTTATTAGCATCCCCCAACACACAAATCACCTTTCTCTGCAACACATACAATTTTGCAAGTTAACAGTTATATTTGTCTGCTTAAATCATGTCAGAGCAAATTGTATTTCAACATTATTGGAACAAAATTACAAATTTTCTATTGCATCGAGAATAATAAAGTTTTTCGAACAACATTAATGCTTCGTTGCTGATGGAATCTTTTTGTGGTAATCCGAAATCTTCTCAACCAGCAGCAGTAGGTTTAAAAGTGACTGAACAGCTCTCGGAGTCATCCGAACAAACTATCGTCTCGCAGCCATTAGAGCAAATCATTACACCGAAAACAATTCAGCAAGGAGACAGTGCAGATAACTCTGCTACAAAAGAGGTGCAAGTTACAGGTAGGCTTGTGTTGTAATTGATGATAGAAACTTGAAATTGCTAATTATCATTATAACATGAAGCTTAAGGGGATTTACGAAGCATACGTTTTTTACGTTTTTGTTTCTCCGTGACAAAGTATGCGCTTTTTTGTCGGCATTTTTATAAGTCTATATCCGCACTAATTAGACTGTTACGTATTGATAAAAATTTTGTTAAAAAATTTTTGTGTATGAACGATGAGAGCGATATTTCAAACTTTTTTTTTCGAACACTTTTGTTCAGTAGAAGTGCCAATATGGGCATATTAAAATGCTGACCAAAGACAATAAAATACCTTTCATGTAGGGTTACCATATTTTTCAGACAGAAAACCGGGACAGTCGTAGTTTTGCTTGATTTTTCAGGTGATCTCAAAAAAAAAAAAAAAAAAAGGTCTTCACTCCTGCCACCCATGGTTTTTGTGTGATTTTCAAGGTGATATCAAAAAAAAAAGATGTTTACTCCAGCGACCCAAGTGTTTTTGCGAATTTTCCAGTGGTCTTTACTAACGAACAAAAAACCGGGACATTTCCACCAACCGGCCGGGACCCCGGGACATGGCCATAAAACCGAGACGTATGGTAAGTCTACTTTTTTGAAGAAAAAAAAAACGTAGAAAAACAAACAAAACTGGACGAAAAAGGATAGTACGGAAATCCAGACTTAGAAAGAATATTTTAGCGGTCAAAAGAGAAAAGCATTTCTGAAATACAAATACCTGCAAAATCGCTAAAGGTGAATTTACACGATATCCGTTTTTCGTCCGTTTTTGTCCGTTTTTTTACGTTTTTGCTTCTCCGTGAAAAAGTATGCGCTTTTTCATTCGCAGCATTTTATATGTCCATATCCGCACTGAGTAGACTGTATCGTTTCTGTATGAACGATAAGAGCGATATTTCAAAACAGAGCTGCACCCTTCACAAAAAATTTTTTTCGGAAAACTTTTGATCAGTATGTGACAGTCTGGTTAGTGCGGATATGGACATATAAAAAGGCGAATGAAAAAGGGCATACTTTTTCACGGAGAAGCAAAAACTTAAAAAAACGGACAAAAAAGAGATACCGTACTGCGTAATTCCATCTTAAATAAACCTTCCACGTAAATTTAAGTAGTAAACGTTATACCATAAAACAGCACAAAAATCTGGTATGTTTTGAAAATTCGTCGGGTCTCAGTTAAATGTAAACCGTTCAAGCTAATCATTTTTCAAATTAAAAAATTGTTGCGCTACCACATTTAAATTGCATTAACAAAAAAGAACAGATCAAATGTAGCATTTTGACTCTATTTAAGAGCGTTTTAACTTAATCTTGATTCATTATTAACCTTATTTGAAAAAAATGAAATATTGTCTCAGTAATTCCTCTAACAATAGTTCTTGAACTTGCTTTATTGACACAACCGTTTGAAGTTTTAACGCACCGCTGAGAAAGCTGCGGAATAAATCTTACCGCGTTTTATATTATGTTGTTTAGAGGATGTTAATGAAACAATGATTACGTTCGGTTCACATTGTCAAATGGGAGGCTCTCGGAACATTTATCAAAACGAAGTTGATCACAGCGTAAACAAAACTGTTTATGATTATGCTAAAAATTCTGGTAATTTCAATGGTAAGCAACCAAGTATTTTGCTTTGTCATATCTTGGCTACTGTAACACTCCACAGTAACGTTGCAATGTTAATAAATTCTAGTAGAAACTAAAAAGGTTTTATTGTCAACCAAAAAACTTCTGCACTCTGCTTGAAAATGGGGCTTTTCTGAAACAGCTAAACATAAATAAGTCGTCGAAATACCAGACTTTCTGAGTAAACTGGTTTGGCCAACTTTTTTTCAGGCAATCCGAGTTTGGTTTACAGCAGCTTAGAACGCTCTGTTTTTTGGAAACTTTTTTGGGTTGAAAGGGTCCTTAGAATGACGTCATCACCAATTTTTTGATTTTAAATGGAACAGGATTCATTTTATTAAATTCGCTGCTACCTTAAACTTAGCATTCAGTGATAGGTTTTGTTATGGCAAATGAAAAACGTTCAAATTTTAATGACGTCATTTCATTGACGTCATTTCATTCACTTTTTAATATTTTTATGCAGTAAAATTATGAGTACTTTTGAAAAAAAGAACCGCAAAACAAGGCAATTCCTTATATCCGGTTCGTTTCAAACTGTCAGAAATTTTGTTTGAAATGCATCGACTACAAGTAACTGTAAAATTCGTTTCGCACTTTAGGCTTTAGTGTACGAGAAAACATTTTTATCTCGTGGAGCCTTGACGTCATTGAAAGGAAAACTAGCTAAGATTATGCTGAATAAAAGTTAAAAAAGATAATAATAATATACTGCATTCTGAATTTACATCTTTAATTATTTTTAGTTACTGTCAACGTCGACTGGACCAACCAAAGTAAGAAAAAAGCTTTGTACTACTGTATTAACTGGCATTCAACAATCAACCAGAGGCGTCGCTAAGAATAGTGGCACCCGGGGCGGGATTTCGTGGTGGCACCCCCCCAAAAAAAACGTCTTCGCTGCAAAACGAGTTGGTTTTCAGTCCAAACGTATGTGATGACCAAAAAAAGGTCTTTACCCACCAATCAGTGGGTTTTCAGTCTCAAAAAAAACAAAAAACAAATGGTTTCACCCGAAAATGGTGACACCCGGGGCGGGCCGACCGCCCCCCCCCCCTTTCGACCCCACTGCAATGGACGTGATTGTCTAGTGTCTATCAGGTTCATAATCTCCGGCTACAGATTCCTATGATTCCTTTAGTAATAATCTCTTAACTCTCGTAGCTTTGTCGTGAAATTTTTGAAGTTAAGTCAGCATCTCTTCTGGCCGAGTTTATGCACAATGATGTCATAAATTAGTGTATTGTCAGGGTTCAAATTCCCATCAGCTGCCTCATTACCACATCGACTATTGAAGTTCCTTGTAAAAAGCAGTTTTAGAGGCAAGATTGTATGCACGTTGGACGTAGAGGTTACAGTAGCTTTTGATTTTTAAAGCCGCTAATTTTGATCACAATTCGCAACGCTAACGATTCATCAGGAAATACTCAAAAATTGCTGAATCTGGAGGGGTGTTCCAAGCTGACATCGCAGTGACCTAAGTCACTTGTCAAGAAACTGAGAGTCTGTTGCTGTAAGCAATTAAAACCTAAAACGGCATGGAAATGCGCGACCATAGCACTATGTTTACCAGTGTTAAATTGATTTAGTGGAGATATATCAAAACGCAGAAGTGGGCAAAGAGCAACTTTGGCAACTTCCGCAAATGCAAAAGTAGCGTTGAACTTTAATTTTTTTATTTCGAGACATTGCGGAAGTGGCGTTGCCAACTAATTTCTTTAAACTTTGTTGCGGATTAATTGCCCAGCGCTTCCAATTTTTTTTCCGGTTAAAAGCGCAATTTTATACTTTGGACTAACTTTAAATTTTTTCTCGTTTCAATCTTATTTTTGTCAAAGGCCGATCTTCTTTTGCAAATTAGTAGCTCCTTTACCGTCTAAAATTGCAGAAATGCGGAATTCTTACTGTGTTTTGTAAATTTAATCAAGAAAGTTTTTAATGCAATTGTTTAAAAGCAAAAACAAAGAAATATCTATTACTAAATTATAGTTAAAAATTAATATGGCGGCACTGCCTTGTTTTGTTTCAATTAAGAAGCAACCTTAAATAAAATTAGTTTTTTCTTGAATCAACCTGGGGGCTGCAGACTCGGAGGTCGAAGAGTCAATTTGGTGCCTCCCTACTATCAATGAATTATTAATATCTTGAAATCCTCGAACAAATTTTCATCTTTTTGTTTTTGACGTGTAAATAAATTAATTATTGATTAATTGATTGAAAAAGTTTGGTTACGCTGTAACTTAGTTCATAAATGTTGTTCAAGATTGCGGAGTTTCGTTGCGCTTCAACTAAATTATAAAAGTTCGTTGCGGAAGCTCCTCTGCTGGTCAAAAAATAAGAAAATTAAATCGCAAATCTTGAGCTGCGCTTTTAGTGGTTGAAAAAATTGTTGCGCTTTATTGCGCTTTTGATAAAAATTTATTCGTGTCCACTGTAAAAAGCTTATGGAATAAAGAAAGCAAAGTTTACAATAATCAATCATGCTTTGTCTACAACATGCTATTACGTACAGAACTTTATGTAAAAGCTTGGTTGCACACAACTGCCAGTTAAAGTAGTTTTGCTTTTTCACTATCAATTTTTTGCAGGTGATTTTACTTCTTTGAATGCTGAACTGAAGGAGGAAGAAAGACATTTAGAGGAAGTTTGTAAGTTCTTGTGTAAATTGTGATTGCTGTAGGAAGCGGGGGGGAAGGGGGGCGGTCGCCCCCTCCCATTTGTTTCAAAACATCAAAAATTCGAGCAAATAGTTGTTTATTCGGTCACACGTTGTGAGACAAAACAGATTAAACCTAATAACTTGTTAACTCGTAACTTATGATTTCGTTTTGCTAAAAAACGTAATAACTATTTTGCCACATGCCACCAGCGGCATGTTAGCAAGTGTGACTGAACTGCGTATCAATTTTTGTTCTATTGCCAGTAGCCATAGGTGGGCACAAGTCCGTTAATCGTTAATCCGTTAATAACGAAGCTAACTTTTTCATTTACTCGTTAATTCGTTAAAAAGTTTTTTCGTGTTAACGGACTAAATTAACTTTCGTTAAGTTCTGTTAACGGACTAAATTAACTTCCGTTAAGTTCTGCTAACTTCCGTTAAGGTTTTTATCGTTAATATCTTGCACCATTCATTCATCGTACCGGTACAAACCAATTTGCACTGGTAACACTTGTTGCGTATTAGCACGAGTTTTATAGAAGAATGCGAAGAAAGGAGCTCTTTTTTAAAAATAATAAGCTGCAGCCTCATAGGTCTATTAATAATCGCTGTTCACAATTTCCAAAGATTTTCCGATCTCAGCTTCGTTATTGCATTTGAACTTGTTTTTATATTGAAATTAGATTAGACTGTAAAATGTATCTTCCAAAACACAAAAAGACCGCCATAACAATAAATATTTCCTTACAATCAGCTCAACAGCGTCAATACGTGTTCTAGAAGCGAGTGAATAAAAAGAAATCTTAATTACAGGCAAAATGTTAACGAATTAACGGACTTTATTAACTTCCGTTAATTAAGGCTGATAATAACGGATTAACGTTAACGGAGGAGTGAAGTTTGTTAGTGGACTAGTGGTTAACGAAGCTAACGTTTTGCATTAACTTGCCCACCTATGCCAGTAGCAAAAGTGTGTAAGTGTAAACGCCACTTTTACTGACTTCGTTTTAGTCTTAGTGATTCATTTGTTTTCAGTTGTGCGCAGATCAGCTGCATGAATGATCTTTTTATCAGGTAGATACATAGGTGGGCAAGTTAATGCAAAACGTTAGCTTCGTTAACCACTAGTCCGTTAACAAACTTCACACCTCCGTTAACGTTAATCCGTTATTTTTAGCTTCAATTATCGGAAAAGTTAATAAAGTCCGTTAATTCGTTAACATTTTGCGTGTAATTTACATTTCGTTTTATTCACTCGCTTCTATAACACGTATTGACGCTGTTGAGCTGATTGTAAGAAAATATTTATTGGAACGACCGACGTTCGCGTCGCGTGTTCCTCTGTTTTTACTCGGCCATTTTCCAGAGTGCGAAATTTCAAACTTTTGCTTATAACTCGAGAACGGTTGGGTCTAGCAACATGAAATTTGGACAGCAGTTTGAGATTAATGAGTTGTATGTTTGTACCTAATTTGAGGCAATATGACTCTTGACTTCGGTTTTAGAACCCGAAAACCGCCCCACAAGTTTGGCGTAAAAAGCGGTCTCAGTCAAAAACGGCTTAAGTGCGGCAAAAAATATTTCAAAGGGTTGTATGTCTCAAGATACCCTTTCATCCCAACTAACTTACTTTTGGCCGCAATGAGGTTTATTTCTTTTTTTTCCTTTTTTTTCCTTTTTTTTTTTTCCTTTTTTTTCCTCCTAATTTTTGTACGCTCTTCTTCTCCTGAACCACAAAACATGGAAATCTAATTTTTATGTAAAGTTGTTGAGCTGCAAATGCAATTTTTTCTCCCGAAATTTTTTGGGGCAGCTCCACCAGGAACCCCCCCAAAATGGGGCCCCAAAAAAACAGTTTTTGAACGGCTCAAGCTAGGGTGCTGGTTTTTTTTGATATCAGTAGATATTTAACAGACAATTATTTTGACATAGTTTGGGGATGCCACTCCTCGGGGACCTCCCCAAATGCACCCCTCAAAAATCAATTTTTTGAGTGGCTTAACTTAGAATGCCAGTGTTTTATGATATCAGCAGATATTTAACTGACAAATATTTTTGACATAGTTTGGGGGTGCCACCCCCGGGGACCCCCCCAAATAGACCCCCAAAAATCAATTTTTTGAATGGCTCAAGCTAGAGTTCTACTTTTTTTTGATATCAGTAGATATTTAACAAACAAATTGTTTGACATAGTTTGGGGGTGCCACCCCCCCAGGGACCCCCCTAATAGACCCCCAAAAATAAATTTTTGAACGGCTCAAGCTAGGGTGCCAGTGTTTTATGATATCAGGAGATATTTAACAGACAAATATTTTGACTCTACTTTTCTGGAGGTTCCATAATCAGATATTTTTGAATAATTGCTGATTTTATGGTAGACAAAAAGTACTTTTGAGCGTCACAGCATTAGCTATGCGTCGGTCGTTCACTGGGTTTGCTGGCAAACTCCCATCTAGTTGCTATGGTGATCTTTTTGTGTTTTGGAAGGTACATTTTACAGTCCAATCTAATTTCAATCTAAAAATTAATTCAAATGTACTAACGAAGCTGAGATCGGAAAATCTTTGGAAATTGTGAACGGGGATAATTAATAGATCTATGAAGCTAGAGGTTATTATTTGCCTCAAAAAAGAGCTCCGTTCTTCGCTCTCTTCTATAAAACTCGTGCTAATACGCAACAAGTGTAACCAGTGCAAACTGGTTTGTACCGGTACGATGAATAAATGGTGCAAGAAATTAACGATAAAAGCGTTAGCGGAAGTTAACAGTACTTAACGGAAGTTAATTAAGTCCGTTAACAGAACTTAACGAAAGTTAACTTAGTCCGTTAACATGAAAAAACTTTTTAACGGATTAACGAGTTAATGAAAAAGTTAGCTTCGTTATTAACGGATAAACGATTAACGGACTTGTGCCCAACTATGGGTAGGTACATTGCATACTGATAGATCCGAGAGTGTACATAATGTGGATTGTACGTGATGCGGATTTTTTGTTCACTTTTGATTCTTACTTTGAAGCTTATTCTGTGAGTCTGCAAGCAGTTTGAAGTGTTACCGGTTATCATGCACTTTTTTAATGGTATGTTTTTTACGGCAGTGTTCTATTTATCTGAGATGTAAACTTATTGAAAATGCCTGTGACACTGTACTCCTGAGTTGTAGGTGTAGACTACACAGGGTATTATCAAGGCAGCACAAACAGTGTTGAAATATTTTTGATATTTTTACTGCTCACATGGCACCTATTTTCTTCACTGAATCAGCAATGCCACAAGAAGTGAAATAGCTCAGACGGAAGCTTTTGTTACTTGTATTCTTATGAGCCATAAGCTTTATTGTATCTCCTTTTCTTCTTTTTTTATTAACAGTATGGTACATAGGTTACCGGCTACCAACAATTAGGTAAAGCGCGGTAAGTTTTGCAAGACTGATAGGTTCAAAAGTTTGACGTATTATGGTGGATGTGATTTAATGATATTGAGCACAATAATTTTTTTCCTAACAATGATAAAGAAAAGTTATGTTCCCGCTATTTATGGAATATCAGTAGAAAGGTTATGTTTTGTGCGTTGTAACGGATAAACGCTCTTGTGCTTTTTTTTGGTTTAAGTCTCCTGTGATGTAAACCACTTAGCTTGGCCTATCACATCTCATATGTCATGTGTCTGAAGTATAGTAAAGATAGCAATAACTCCTGCACTATTTTGTGATCAATGCAGTCAATACAGGCAGGTAATTAAGTAAAGTGTGAGGGGAGACTTAAATTGATAGACCAAAGCTTGCTGAGTTGCAATTCAGAATTACTGGCAGACATAAGCGCTTGCGTGATAAAAAGTAGTGTATTTTGTTGCGCATAGCACTTAAGAATGGGTGATGTATGATTTTAAACTTCACAGGGCAGTGTGTTCAACTGTTCAAAACAAGTAATTTTCATTACAGTTTTCATTTCAGCATGCGCTTATTTGTCTGATTACTCTTCACTTATTTTTTTGCAGTTGTAGTTTAAAATTCTTTGCAGTTTTAGTTAGAATATTTACACTGAGCTCAAGTGATAATGTTGACTAATTACAGTAAGTTGCACACAAGGGATGGGCATTTCAGAATACCGAATCCAGGAGGATCGAAATCCCAAACGATCCGGAATCCAAATTGAAATATAAACCGGATAATTGGAACCGGTTGTAAATTAACGTAATTAAGTTGGTTAAAATTGGTTGCAATTAATTCTTACATAAAAGTCTTGTGAGCCATTTGCTTTGTAATTGGGACTTCGCGTGAGCGCGTAGTACCTTTGTTTTTGTTCACAAATTTTGGCAGATGTGGATCGATTACCTTACGACCAGCAAACGGTATAACCTTGATACTGAAAAAGCTTGACGTTCTTCGTGGCCGACTCCCGGGAAGGCAAAAGGACTTCCTCTAGCAGTTAGGTGGCAATATCAACCACCAATCCTGCAGCGGCAAGCAGCTCGAGTCATTGATGCAGAGCCGGACAGCACTGTTTCAAGTTTGTTACAGTGTTGATGTTCGTGGTTACGCAAAGGGGATATTTAGGATAGCCTATGGCTTCCCTTAATACTAGAGCCCAGCGATTTTTCATTTGTTCTTTAGTACCACAAAAGAAAAATTGTTTTTCCCTATAAAGCCTCTGCCACTGTGCAAGACATTAAGGTTTGTCCTCTGTCCAGTTTGGCCGAAAGGTGGCTAGGGAAAACCAATAGCATAGAATTACAATAGATGCTGAGGGCAGCTAATGAGAGCTAAAAGCTTGAAACAGCTCTGTGAAAAACCTAGAAAGTTGAAATTTGGACTCAGCATGAGAATTAATGAAAGCGTTAAGTGTGCCAATTTTGGGGATCCTACGTTACGAGATCGTGAATTGAAACATACAAAAACATAAAAAACGGCGATTTTTTGATTGAAAATTTATTAATTTGCCTATAACTCAAAAACCACTAGGTGTGAAAAGCTGAAATTTGAACGCTAACTGTGTACTTATGAATGCTTTATGCAAACCAAGTTTGGGGGCGCCCGATCACGTGACCAAAATTTTACTGACCAAAAATGAGCAAAAAGTTGACAAAATTAAACCAATATATCTCGATAACTACCAATATTGATGAAAAATGGTTTGTGATTTTTGAGCACTCTTTCAACCACCTTTCTTTTCGTTATCTTCGTTTATCCCAACTTGAATACTATTTTTCTTGTTTTGCATCTTTTTTCTTACTTTTTTTTTCTTCTGCCGCTATCTCCGTACTTTTAAACCGCCGAAGGACTGTTTTTAAAGTTTGAGCGATTGAAGATATCAGGGAGGACTAGTGTACGACAGAAATCGGGGTGCCGGGTTTCGCAATCTGGTCCTCTAAAATTTTGAACTTTTAAACCGTTAGGGCTAGATGGATCAAATTTTCGGAATGGTAGATATTAAAAATAAACTAAGCGTTATAACAAATATTGGGTGTGCTTCGATGTTTTTTTTTCCAAACGGATCCTTCAAAGTTGAAACTTTTTAACCTTATAAGCTGGACACATGAAATGGTTGTCCACAAATTCTCAACTCCACCATTTGAAGCAGCTTACTTCAAAATACCTTTGCAGTTCTGCAACATCTGGTGTGTTATCTTTCTGAAAGATATTTCTCCGGTGCAGGCTTGATTGTGAGCGAATTAAGAGCACAATTAAGTGGTGAACATTTAGAAGCACTCAATGTCATGTACTGCAACAAAGTGCTGCTTTGATTAAGCAAATTGTTGAATAAACGTTTTTTGGATATCAGTGGTGGTTGACTTGTTGTTCACTTTTTCAGAAAATTAAGTTAATTTAAACCAAAATAGGATTCGGTATTCTGGATTCGGTTTTTGCTATTCGGAATAATTCAGGAATAGCCAACTATTCTGAAATGCCCATCCATATTACACACTGTACAAACTGAGAGTCGTAACTAGGATTGCTAAACAGCCTTACTTGTTGGAGAGTAACTGAGCATTGTTGCTGCTATGTTTTTAATTGCTACTTGCAAATTAATGACCAGTCGATAGCGGTAGCCAAACTAGACTCTTCATTAGATTAATATCCAAGAGCTCATTACTTGACCAGAAATGTGGAAGTGGAAGCGGAAGCGGTGGAAGCGGCAAACTTTGGTAGAAGCGGAAGCTGGAGGCGGTAAAAGGGAGCCGCTTTTGCTTCCACTTTGACCATTCATATTGAACGTCAAAAAATTGAATGTGGCACAATTTTTGTAAAATATACGAGAAAAAGTGAATGTTTGATCGATCATCATTTGCAAAGAAACAATTTTAAAGGCTTGTGATTCACTCAGATCCGGGGCTGCCATCACCCCTATCAACTCAAACATGAATCATGTAGCTAACCATCTTATTTTGTGAACTATAAGTGTTCAAAAATTCTCTATTTCAGTCCTAAAATTTACAGATTTTCTCAAAAATATTTTTAAAAAGAGTTTCGCCCATTTTTTTTTTTTAATCTGCGGCCATACTCGTATAACACAATATTTTCACCAACATAAACAAAGTTTCCAGTTTCAGGATATTACTTTCTTTCACTGCGGTAATGGATTCTTGTAACGCAAACTGAGAAGAGCATTATAACGTTCTTAAACTAAGTTTAATATTGTATGACTTTTAAACATGGAGTTGTAATGCTTGCCTTTATTATTGCTAAAAACCGTTTGCGACACGAAATGTTCCAAATATGGTACTGTGTATTATAAGCGTAGCCAGGATTTTCGATTGGAAGGGGGGCTCAAACTTCAAATCACACGCAATGACGCCATCAGAAATTTTTTAAAAAAGAACTTTTTCTGGGGCAAAGATATCATAGAATGGAAGATTAGATGCCGGGTCTGGTTTGGCACTTAACCAGGATTTTGTTAAAGGAAGAGGGCTTAAACCAAAAGGTATAAAGCGAAAATGTCGAAAGCGGAAAGTCGTCGAGTACGTAGTGTAAGTCAAACGTATCACAAAAGGGTGTCTGTGGGCGGAACCCCCAACTGGCGGAGACAATGGGGGTCTGGGAGATTTTTTGTTATCGTTTGGAGAGTAAGCTGTTTTGATACCATTGGATCACATTTCGCACGTGTTTCGAGCCATTTGAAAGAACTAGATTTTTAACATTTGAAAGCCAATTAAAAAATTAAATTGGTCAGTCCTTCTTTCACTTGCAATTTAAGTTCAAAACACGCCAAAGACCTTGCATTTTGGTGCTAAATTTTGTAAGTGATTTGGCCCAGGTACTGGAAAGTAAGATACAGTCTCTCGAGGAATATTTTAGCTATAACTTTAAATAAAACCGGGTTCATCTTTTTATTGATTGGATAGCCTTGAAAAAGACTGTTTTAAGGTTTAAACGCTTTCGTCTAGCTCTCTTCAGAAACCATCGCTAGAAAAAGATAGAATGAAAATAAAACAATGCGGATTCATTTATAAAAGCAGAGAAAATCGCTGATTGGTTGAATAATCATCGCTGATTGGTTGATTTGTGTCGTTTCGTTTGCGTACAGAAGTGGCGCTGTTGCGAAGAAAAACAAACTTTCGTCAAGATAATCAGCGATGATTATTTAACCAATCAGCGATTTTCTCTGCTTTTATAAATGAATCCGCATTGTTTTATTTTCATTCTATCTTTTTCTAGCGATGGTATCTGAAGAGAGCTAGACGAAAGTGTTTAAACCTTAAAACAGCCTTTTTCAAGGCTACCCAATCAATAAAAAGATGAACCCGGTTTTATTTAAAGCTATAGTTAAATTCTGTACCACCAATCAAATATTTTAGCTGTAAATAATAATCCAATAAGATTTTCCTTATAGGTTTTTGGTTTGTCACGAAAATAAGCAGTTATAAAAGTATATGTACGGCCAGGGGACCCAGACCCCTTTAACTTAAATTCTATAATTTTTTCAATGATCATTATTTTACCCAAGCTTTTTCTTTTCAAAAGCATTTTGTCGCGTAAAAACTAGCTAGGTGGAAGAGAATTGTTATTGAAAAATGGTATTATATTTGTTCGATCTACTCACAAGCATGTTTTTGTTCGGAGTAGATTTACATTGCGAGGGGCTCTTGGTCCTTTCGGGATTTTTGCAACAGCTTCCTGCCAAATATAGGTGAAGAACAAAGAAATATCTTAGCATCTGAGCGTGGGGCCCCTGATGGCATTGTGCCATATGGTAAATTTGCCCCTGGTTATTGAATTATGTTCATAAAAAAAAGTTAGAGGAGGGTCTGACGTTGCAACTTTTAGGACAAAACCCTTAATTTCACCCGGGTTATACATTTAAATTGGTTGCCAAAATTGAATTGAGAGGACCCAGGCCCGCTGGTTGTCAATATTATTGTTAAGTACTGCTGTACACCGTGTCCTGTTGTACACGAATATGCTAAAAGAAACTGAAACTGAAGAAGCAATAGGCTTTTTGTCACATTTTTATCATTGGTGTCATTTCAATTGGAGGGTACGGGCCCCGTGTTGGAGTCATTTTTTAGAAAAAGTTACGTCATCAAGTGGTGGAAGCGGAAGCGCTTAGGGTGGAAGTGTAAGCAATTAAAAAATTGCCGCTTCCTCATCTCAGTATTTGACATTGCAATTTCAGCTGGTAAAATAACTCTTGCTACAAGATAACTCTTAAATTGTATTTCTAGAGCAAAATTCATTATCTCAATATTCTTTCATATTTAGCAGGTTTTTGCGCAATGCCAACTACATTTACTACAAATTTATTTAGCATGCACTGTTATAATTTATCGAATACTGATTTCTAAAAATTGAACCAAAACACTTTCACTTCGTCAACTGTCACGAACAGGGTTGACTAGCAAAAAAGATTCATTACTAAATTAGTTCCAATAAACTCACTCAGCGTAATATTTGGGCAAGTAAACAAATATTCGAGCAATTTTGTGTTTGTCCCCCTCAAACTGTATTAGTCACCTACGGCTATGTAAATTGTTACCATTATTTGTGCTCCAACAAAAAATTGCGTGCTTGCTACTGCATGCAGTCAATTTCTGCTTTTAGTATATGCACTGTCTTTAAATTGTTTATAGTAGTAGTATTATGTACTCAGTAATTTCCTTCTATGGTAGCGTTATTATGTTTGATAGTGCTTGGGTAATCACAAAATACGAGAGAACTCTGAACTGCTGTCTTTAAGCACCAGACACATTGGATTTTTACGTGTATGTATTGCCAATGCGGTCCACGACTTTTATGCGCGGATGATTATGCGGCCGACTAAGTAACGGGACTATTATAAGTCGGAACTCTGAGACATTAGACTATTATGCAGCGGACTATTTGACACCAAGACTGGCGCCAGATTAAAATATTACTGATTTCAAAACTTTTTGTAATTTTTGTATATGAATTTTTGAATTTTTCTGGCTTAACAAATGGCACTGAGAAATTTTTTCATAAAAAGCATTTTTCAAAGTTTTTTTAAAGCTGTAATAAAAATGACCGTTCAGACCTAATTGAACAAATACTGGTGATTAAACAATTTACAATACATGATATTTTTTCGTTCTTTAAAAACAAAAAAATAACTCTTGCGCCTTAAAATCTCGGGGCATAAAAATCTCGATGTGTAACAGTCCAAGCATCAATTCAGCCACGGATAATACCCACCGTTCGTTAACAATAGTAGCAAAAAAATCAAAAGTTCCGCTCAGTCCTTTCGAAAAAGAGGGAAATTTCTGGAGCTTG
Source organism: Trididemnum nubilum (assembly GCA_963965965.1). NCBI lineage: Eukaryota > Metazoa > Chordata > Ascidiacea > Aplousobranchia > Didemnidae > Trididemnum > Trididemnum nubilum. Next base: position 34,064,722 of record OZ014471.1, read on the forward strand.
AATTTCAAAGCCTGTAACCAGCGCCACATGTTGCAATTAGCCAAGTGGCTGGTGATGACTGAAAAAGCAAAGTTTAGACAAAAGAAGTTTGTGAAAAAATACAATTAATCGGCTGCCTTGACAACAGCATTGTTTCTTCACACATTTATTACTTTTGCTGCTGATGTAAATTAATTTTTATTAGTCAGTAAAGGCACACAGCAAAAATATACTACGAAAAAAAATGCGTCGCAGTCATGATTCAGCTCTTACTATAGTGTGTAGATATACACACAGAAATGCTAATACTCGAATTTATGCTAATCAAAAATTTTTCTGTTTTACTTTCTGGTTCCAAACTAAGGATTCAGAACACATCATTCTCACACTGGCTTTATTTTGAAACCACACCCTAAGTTAGGTTGATTAGTAACTTTTGATCACTTAGCACATTAGATATAACAAACTGTGGTGGTAGAGTTGCTTAGAATTTTACGCTAAGTTTAACCCTGAACATTTGGATAGAATTAAAACTTGCAAAAGCGTTACAGATTGGTGGTTGGTTTATTTGGTTAAAGATTAAATAGCGATCTTTACTTTTTAGCATTCTTTATCAAGTTCTTCTTCAAAAAGTTGCTTTTTTGGCAATATTCTGCTGTTTCGGGTCTATAACTTAAAATTCGTGAACTTTTGACGCAATTTTTTTAGTTTGCTTGTTCTTTTGGAGAGAATTTCTCTTACAGCGGTAGTTAAAACCAGTTATTGGTGAACGGTTCGTTAAGCTTAACCAGCACTAGCTAGCTAGCACCAGTACGAATTTATAACAAGCAGAACAAAAGATATTTGTTTGTTTATTCATCATAAATTTTAGGGGCAAAACTGAAAAGTCATCTTGAAGATGAAGCGATGGAGTTTTACGGAGAAGAGGATCGTTTTCGCAAGGGAAAAATTAAGATCGCTGATTTACAAATTTCAACAGATTTGCCCAGTATCAAACAGGCCCAGTTATCAGGTCATGGTCATTATCGAGAGGACATGGCTAAGTTTTTCAGAAAAAAAAAATGAAGACAACGTATCGTATGAAAAAGTGTTTGAAGAAGTGAAAAGTCGTGTTGAAGAAATGCCTGAAAAAGGAGCCACTTCTCAAGCAGTAGTAAAGTTTTTGCAAAGACACAGTAACCTTGTTTTTATATCTGGACAACCAGGGATTGGAAAATCCACGCTTATTAAACGTATGATTTATGAAATGTGGAAATCTTCAGTATTCACGGTCGACATTGTTTTCTTCATTCAATTTCGGTACGTAGATTATGAAGAAAAAACTGACTTTCTTCGTTTTCTTGTTCCAAACTTCAAACATGCTCTTCCAAAAAACGATCGAAACAACATTCTGAGAAAGCTGGAAAAAATTGACAATGTTTACATACTTATGGATGGCTTGGATGAAGCGACCATTGACCCTAAAATGAAAAGATTCAAAGCCTGCAACATCTATTCGGATACTTTATACACTGCAGAAAGATTTATACAAAATGTGATTGCCGGAAACATTCTTCCGCGTAGTAAGAAACTTGTCACATCTAGGCCACACCGAATCACACAGTTACAAAATACGGATTTTCAGCCCAAGGTATTATTCACAATTCAAGGATTAGATAAAGAAGCTCTGTCAAAAATTTGTTCAAACATTTGTGGAGAAGATGAAGCACGTTGCGAAAGCATTCTTGATTATTTGCAAGCTAACCCTGATCTCAACAGCTACTGCCACACTCCTGTCATTGGCATCATGGTCATTGAGAGACTAAACAGCATGTACAACATTGCAGAGAAGAGAAAACTAAGTCTAAATGATGTAGACGCTTTGACGAAGAAAACTGCTGGAACCTTGACTGCTATCTTTGTGGATGCTCTTACTGAATGGCTTTTAGACAAATTAGACTCAGACGCTTTTCCCATTAAAAACATCGCAACATTTGCTTTCAAAATGTTTTGTGAAGAGCGCTTTCATTTTCATCATTTTGAACTAGAAGAAGCCGGAGTTGAAAATCAACACATGTCAACCTTTCTCAACACATTTCTAAAAGGTTCCGAGGAAATGTATTTCATCCACTTAATGTGGCAAGAGTTTTTGGCCGCCGTAAAACTGAGATTATACCCAAAGAAAGAAGAATACGAAAATATTCCTCAAACCATGAAAGGAGTTAAACAAGAAAGCATTCTTTCCATGCTGAGCTGCAAAAGATTTGAACTGATCACATCTAGATTTTTGTTTGGTCTTTGTAACAACCAGACATTGGCAGTCTTGTTAGAAAATGTCGCATTGGAAAAAGGACGAAATGACGACACAGAGCGGTCAGAATGCAAAGAAATGCTGAAAAACTTTGCCCTTTTAAAGCTCGAATCACGCCGTGATGCAGTGTATTTGACGGATAAACCTGATGAAAATGACGTTGACAGTGATGAGGGAAGGTATGCATGTGATAATGCTGATGATGATGATGACCGAAATGAAAACGATTTTGTTGATGATGTTGGTGTAATTGTGATTGCTGGTGATGGTAGTGATCAAGACGATGAAAGTGAAGATGACATTAATGAAGATGCTGAGGTTGATGCTGACAACTCTTACTTCGGTTCAATTATTCCACTATTGGGATGGGTGCATGAAATGGGAGAGAATGAATTCACTCAACGAGCAGCTGCTTATTTGAGGAGCACGATTTGCATCGAAGGTCAATTCCTACCTAGTGACATTTCGGTTATCAACAACGTTTTTCGAGCTCGCAGTGCTAGGTTAGCTTTAAAAGTACTTTATCCTCGTTTCCTAGGAAATTGCTCCAGATACTTCTTCAGAGAACTACATCAAACATTAAAGAAAAATCACCAGATCCAAGTAAGTACTAAATCACGAACGAAATTAGTTTATTTGAAAGCTATTACTAAAACAACCAAGGCATCAACCGGTCGCGGCAAAGGTGGAAAATATTATCAAAAAAAGACGCCATTAATAATAAAAGAAAAGGTTAAGAAAACCAAATTACTTTCAAACCAGGTATGATTAAATATTTAGTTTCGATTGAAGAGTTTCATATGCTGCTTACATTTTTCATTCCAGTTAAAATAATGCTGTTGATTAAAATGTCTTAATTATATAGTAATTTTAAACTTTGATCCAATTTTTTACACTCCATTCGATTAAACTCTAAATTAATGGCTTGAGTTTACGTCTTGCTTAAAGACCTATTATTCTTGGGTCATTTTGACACAAAGCTCCACGGAAAAGGTGCTCGCGCAAATTGTCATTAATAGTGAAAAGAGTAACAAAATCAATAAAAATCACAATTTTGTTTTGAAAATGCCGCAGTTTTGTTTTAACAATGTAGCAGTTTCAGATATTTTTAAAGTAAAACTTAACCAAAATATTGTTTGTCATACTTTTGGGATCGAGTTAAAAACCTTATTATATTATTTAGTAGTAGAAAATCAAAAAAAGCTCAGCTGCTTGGGGATCCTTTTTATAGACCCCGATTGTGATGTACGATTGTATTTTGCTTCTCCTCACCAAAATTTGCACAGTCACCAAAACCAAAAAATCAACAAACGTTTGAAGATTTGTAAAGTTATGGTTTGTTAGTTACGATTCATCATTACACTATTTGTCAAAAACAAAACGTTTTTGCAGAATCCGCACCTGTATCTACATTAACAGCAATGATTTAGAATCCTCTATCCCTCTTTAGCAATATGGCCCTGCGTTTGTATAATATTAAGTGGCTGAACTGTTGACTTATTATTTTGATTTGTTTTATTATGCTTTGTTCAAATTAGTATATGAGGAAATTTTCTCCTTAGTGCGTGATCACGCTGTCGTTGATTTGTTATTGCAACAGACACAATGTTTTTACACTTTATTATAAAAAAAATTAACGCTTAGTTTTGATTTGTTAGATGAGGCAACTATCACTTGTTCGAGCTCGAATAGATGATGTTCTTTTTCGCTTCATAATGATCTACTGCATCAAAAATGTGGAAAAACTAGAATTGGAAAAGTGCGAAATTACGAACCGAATGGTTGAACAATTCGCAGAAAAAATTCAGAAAAGAAAAAGAACGGTAATTTTTTATAGCAAAATGGTGTCGTAAAGTCAGTTCGCAATGTGGATAATTTTGAAGGCTATTTGCACATTGAGAATTTTTTTGAATACATGAGTTATTTTACCAATGTGATAAACTGCATTCCCTTTAACTAGCAATGATGATTACAACAGGAACTTTACATGGACTGTACTTGCGTAATGCCGCCGACAAGGGTCTGTTGTCACTCTTTTAATGGCGATCAATAAAAACAAATTGAAATCGAAGCTTAAAAAATCTAGATTTTGGTGGCATTTTGCAATGAACATAAATCGAGCAATCTATAAATTATTGTCGACCAAGAGTTAACTGTATCGTAGCCCAATAAATGTTATTCATATCTGCGGAGTGTGGAATGCATTAGCCACAGATAAAGTCTCTACATGGAACCATCTTTCAAGAATGAGTTTTTTCAAGTACAGTTGTTTTATTTTTTGCCACCCAATTTCTTTTTGTTGGGGAGGGAATTCTGTAAACGGTCAATAAAATTCAAGGTGAGTAATGAGAATGTTTTGATTACTATACTGATACTGGTTTATTTCTTTTTGATTTATTTTTTATTTTTTGTTCGAGATAAAATTGCTGAGCTTCAACGACAATCCAATGATCGACGATGAAGGAGCTGAGTTCCTGTTGAGGTGTCGTGACAAGACAGAGGAACTGCGTGCTAGTGATTGTAGCATTTCATTGGAAATGCAAAAGAAATTAAAAGGTAATAATTTTAATACTTAATTTGCAAGTATGGCTTTAACAGTGGGCTGGGTAAAACTGAGAACCCAAAAACCATAAAATTTAATGCTTTTAAGCTATATAGTAATTTATTTTAAGCTGTTTATGCAGTCAACACTTCAAGCTTATGCACGCTTATGTTTATGCGAATTTGGTTACGTCCACTGCGACTCAATTTACAAAGAAAAATTTAATTCGCAAAGCAACACCGAAACCTGCGTTAAATAGTTGAGACTTCATGATAAGTTAGTGTCAAATAAACATTCAAATAATTCACCATGACGTCACTATTGGCTTATCGCAGTAGATTCGCCAGGCGACGATAGCTCAGTTAGTAGAGCGTCGGGCTAGTAGACCTAATTGAAGGACTGCTGAAGGACTGCTAATTGAAGGATTGCTAACTGGGGGGTCGATTTCCGAACTGGCAATGAGTCATTGTGTTTAGGAAAGACACATGACGCTTATTTCCATTGGGTCGGAGCAATCAGTCTGCTTGTTGTGATGGCCGAGCTCAGTGGTAGAGCATCGGTTAGTGATCGAAATGCTGCTGACCACCGGTTCGACTCTCGAATTGGCAATGCGTCGTTGTGTCCTTGGAAAAGACACTTTAAGCTTATTTCCCATTGGGGCCAAGCAGTCTACCGGTTGTGGTGGCCCAGCCTGACGAATGATTCGCAAACAGAACCCTAAAAAGTGCTCTGCGTTGGTGTGGTTAGACATACGCAAAGTGCCTGGTTCATATGAACGAACAAACAAGCTCAGCAAAACACTTGCAAACAAAACCCAAAAATGGTATTCTGAGTTGGTGTGATTAGACAGATGCATAGTCCTTGGTTTATGTCATGAAGTAGATTCGCCATTGCCATGTTACTGTACAGCGACTTCATTGTACGTATCGAGTCGCAATGCAGACGCAATCAAATTCGTACTTTGGCTACTAAATTTGAAGAACTAAATTGCATGGACGGCTTCAAAACTAGATTAAAAGCAATTTTAGTTTGAAATGAACGGCTTTAATTTGACTTAAATCTTTTAAAATAACTTAAACATTTACTTTTTGGAAATGTTTGTCGTACTTCGTGGTCGACGCCCGGAAAATCATAGCAACTTTCACTGGCAGGTAGGTGGCAATATCAACCACCATCCCTGCAGATGCAAGCAGTTCAGGTCATATCAAAGAACTGGACAACGCTGTTTCGAGCTTTGTTCAGCTATTTCTATAATTAGCTCGAGCTGCTTGCGTCTGTAGGGTTGGTGGATGAATTTGCTACCTACCTGCCAGTAAAAGTCGCTTTGACTTCTCGGGAGTCGACCACCAAGGACGTCAAGGTCAACCTTTTCCAGTTTTGATTTCCTTGGTCACGCAGAGAGGGTCCTTTAATATCAAGGATAACACTTCGTTGTCTTTAACATAAGAGCCCATAGGCTTTTCTTTTGTTCTTTTGCGAAGTACCACAAGTGAAAAATCAATTATTTGCTGTAAACTCTATGCCACTGTTCTAGCCTTTAGAGTTTGCCCAGTTTGGACGAGAGGTGCGTGGGGAGTACTGTTAATTTAGATTTACTTTTTTCAACGAAAAGTTCTTTTAATTTTGCGAGTTTATTTTCAGGAAATCAAGAAGAAGCAGAAGTGAAGCAGCTTAAATTTACTAGGCATGCTATGCCTAAAGTTGTCACTCGCACGTTTACCCCAACTTGGCAAGGATCGAAAAAAATTCTTTTCAAAAAGGTTCAACCTAAAGTCAAAAAATGATGTAGCTGACAATTTGTTTTTCGATTTTGTGTCGGGATGCAATGCAAAGTAACGCATTTATACCGAAATTACCATTCGGTTATGCTCTTTATGATATTAGCGACAAGCACAACTTTATATTTCTTGTCCCAGCAATCCATCTTGTCTTCGTCTTCTTTTCCATTGCGTCCGGGCAATCTAACCATACTTTTGGTAAAGAAGGAGCTTGAATTCCGAGCTGCAATTCTTAGACCTGTTTTCCAATGAGAGTAAAATCGTGAGCGTACGAGCGTTTCCTTTTTTTTTCACCGACTGGCCGCTAGTATGGTGGGAAAAGGCTTAAGCCAGACATACTGAATTTCTGTTTAAAATAAACTAAAAGAACGCTGGTACGCTGACGGTTTTCCGCCATGGTTTGACCGGGCCTTGAAGAATGATTCAACAAACTGCGCGTATTCATTAAATTGTGGCATTTCAGGCAAAGCATATGTGGTGGTCAAATTAAGTTAATACCCATATACCGCCGGTCATGGGAGGCTAGGAAATGGCGCAGAGATGGAAACCGGTCGGGTCGACCGCCGGTCGGGTTACCGATCGGGTCGAGATTCTTCGACCGGCCGGTAAGCCGGTTGAAACATCGGTCAAATTCTCCTTTCTTGCAACTTAAAGACATCTATGCACCAACCGAAATATACATATTTATTTTATTATAAATAAAACTTTTTATAAAAAAAACACAATTAGCAAACCACACCTTTTGAAGGACTTCTTGAATGATTTCAATTTGTGACTAATATGCTGGAACCGTTAAGACATGCCCGTCCAGGGTCGTATTTAGGGGGGGGCAGTGTGCCATGCTTCCCTCTGGGCCACGGCACAAAGCAAAAAAGTGCAAAATATACGTTAAAATCGCGTAATCAGATTATAATAAAGCATGCGTGTGGAAGAGACTCACGCTACCTGGGATTTTAGCATCATTTTAATCAGCTTGAGAGTAGAATTGGCGTAGATTACAGATTTTTTAGTACTTGCTAAAATATTGCCGCTTCGAAAAGCTTTTTTCAACTTAAATTTACCACACTTTACTCAAGGCAAGAAAAACATAGCTCTTATTTTTTATATCTAACTAGCCATGGTTTGTTCTGAAGTAGCAGCATTTCTACAAACTGCAGGGGCACATTATATTTCGAATATTTTTATGTTTTTTAGCCAATGTCATTACAGTTAAGGGTTTGCTGCTCGGCAAATTGCAAATAATCTGTCACAAATAGCTAAAAAATCTGTCACAAATAGCTAAAAAATATCACAAATAGCGAAAAAAATATTTTCTTGGCCTTACGTATATAATGTCATTAAAAAGAACGTCTAATAATTTAGCTTTGCCCTTCATCAGTTCTTTTTATGCTTATTTTGTGCACGTTTTGCGCTGCTCAAAACAGGTCTTTCAAACCGACATTTAACCTAAAAAGGTCTTAAAATTGAGTTATTTTTGCAAAAAACGCCAAAATTTTTTTGCGCTTTTTTCTTAGACCCCAGTACGCAGTCACAAATTTTAACACCTTACCCATGTTCCTCCTTTTGAAATTTTTTTTATTAGATGCATTGAACAGTGAACAAAAATCTTCGGTAAAAAAACAATCAATCGGGCCGGTCAGAAATCGGTCGACCGGCCAGTCAGCTGGCGAAGATTTTGAAATATACGGGTCGGGTCGAGAAAATCGTGACCGGTTTCATCTCTGACATGGCGTGGTATACCTCCCAAAAAAAACAACTTTCAAGGTCACTTGAGTGAAATTTTACAACTTTATAATACACTAAATCTTTATGACAGAATACTTAGGTTCAACTTTTTTTTAATTTTTGCGTATATCGAGATAAATTTCCTACATGACTTAGCTAAGGGCAGGTACTCTATGATGTCAACCGTTTTTATGACTGCGCGTTTGATTGTGTAATTACTTTTAAGTCAAGTCAAAATTTGGTGTTCTTTTTTTTGAATTTAATCAGCAGGCAATGAAGATACAGCTGACGTCATACTAATACTAACTTGATTAGTACTTTAAACTTTTATAAAATGTAACGTCGTTTTAGTTTTTTGTTCTAGCTAATTGTGCGTTTACATTGAACGCGAAAAAACGCAAAGCGACGCGAAGCAACCAAATTTGACGTTATCGGCAACTTGTGAAAGGTTCCGGTCACAAACTTCGCGAGCGGTTGCTTAATTTCACTTAGACAAAACTGCGTTTGAATAGTTGGCCTATTTTGAGAAAGTGACGTAAGCGACCATTTGCAAAGGTTGCCAACCTTCACTTCGCGTTGCTTCGCGTAATCTAAACCAGAGGTTCTTAACCTGTGGGGAATTCCGCACTAGTGGGGAATGGCGGAATTGCCATGTGGGAAATGACCGGTCGGACAGAAGAACACTGCTTCAAAATTTAACATATCACAGTCACGTAGACCTACTTTACAAATCACAACCATTTAAAGACTATTTTAATAGCAAAAACAACTAATGTTGGAGGTATTCTAGGTCATGTTTGGGTAAAAGTGACAACACTGTTTTATAATTTGTCAAAGACTGATATTGTGGTGGGCATAGGCTTAGCAATGGGAGAAGGGGGCCCTTTTTTTTGCGTACAGCAGTAATTAACAATAATATTGACAACCAGGGGGCATGGGCCCTTTTATATCAGATTTTGCCACCCAATTTAAATGTATACGCGGAAAGAAATTAAGGGTTTTGTTCTAAAAGTTGCTATTTCAAGCCCTTTCTAACCTTTTTATAAACGTGGTAATGCAATTACCAGAGCCGGATTTATCATATGGCACAGTTCCAGGGACTACGCGATCAGATAGAAAGACGTTGTGTGGTCTTCACCTATATTTGGCAGAAACATTTTGCAAAAATCCCCAAAGTGTTAAGGGTCCTACGCAATGTTAACCGCCAAGAGTCATAACATATTGAGTATAGGCGTAACCATCTATCGTACCATTTTTCGATTACAATGTATCTCCACCTCTCCAGTTTTTACGCGACAAAATACTTTTAAAAAATAGCTAAGGAAAGTGCTCATTGAACAAATTATTGAATTTGAATTGAGGGTTCCTGGGCCCTGTAGTCGCACATGTACTCTTACAACCGGTTATTTTCATGACAAAATAAAAATCTTAAAGGCAAATCTTCGAGTGGATTATTATTTAGTGCTAAAATATAGCTCAAGGCAATGCACCTTACTTTCCCTTATCAGGGCCAAATCACTTACAAACCTTAACACCAAAGTACAAAAGTTTAGACACGTTTTGGACATAAATTGTAAGTAAAAGGAGAATTAAACAATTTAATTTTTTAATTGGCTTTCAAATGTCAACAATCTAGTTCTTTGAAATGGCTCTAAACACGTGCGAAATGTGATTCAATAACATTAAAATAATTATTTTTTCCAAAAATCGCTCAGCAGTTGGGGGGGCTTCACCCCCCACGGCCCCTGTAGCATCCGGCGGCTGTGGGCTCTGCCCCCAGACCCCCGTGTGTGACACGTTTGACTTGCTCTAGTTTACTCAACACGTATCCCAATTTAGACGTTTCCCCCTCGGTTTAGCAAAATCCTGGTTACATGCCAAACCTGGCCACATTTTTTTTGATCTTCCGTTCCACGATATCTTTTTTCCACAAAAAGCTGCGGCTATGGAGGTGGGAAATGGAGAGTTGGCCAATTAAAGGGTGGGAAATTGGAGAAAAAAGGTTAAGAACCCCTGGTCTAAACGTATCTTTTTGCACGATTTACATGTAGCAGCAGCAATTGCAAAAATGATAAAACGCCAAAATCTTTCTAATTGAAAAGCAATGTTTACTAGAAAATAAATTTAGCCACAATTTTTTTATCAATAATGCGTTTGAGCTGATATTTGGGTGCAAAAAAAAAATTGTGGCAAATTGTACAATTATGCATTTTGGGTAACTGACAAAATATTGTCTGACGCTGGTTCGTTCTTCGGTTCGTTCAGACAATTATTGTCTGACGCTGGTTTGTTCATTGGACGATCCACACGGTTTTCATTGCGATAACTACTTCGTGTTCGGACAAATCCGTGCCTGCTTAGGAGATTCCAGTGATCCAATGTTCCAGTGGTCCTTTTTCGAATTCTTGTCCACTAAATTTGCAGCTTGTTCGAAGCCACCAAGCATAGATATTCATCGTATAGTGTCTTATCCAAGGACGCAACAACGTGACTAGGGTTCGGGTTGAACTTAAACAATGCGACCAAGGTCGTAGTAAAGACGACACCTTTCCCTATTTTTGGAGCCTTTGCCCTGTTGGTCACGCGTCCTATAGACTACAAACGTAGTAGTCCAAGAGGAAAAGCTATTAGAAAAATGACTGCACAAAAAACAACATTGCAAAATAATTGGTAGAGCAGTGTATCGGTATTTCATACAGGCTTCAATTTTGGATTTTGTGAGAGTACAATTTTTTCGCTTCCCGTGTTTGGACTTCGCGTGGGCGTGTACTACCTTTGTTTTTGTTTAAAAATTTTGGCAGATGAGGATTGGTTTGCTCATAACTAGCAAACGGTTAAACCTAGAATATTGTAATTTGGACTCAGCATCTTGAAGATCAAGATCGTGCCCATGTCTGAATATAATAACATTCAAACATAATTTTTGTTTGACGTTTTTAGATTCTTTGCTAAAATGCTGCCAATCAGCTAATGTGCATAAATGTAGCACAATAACCCGCCTTATTATTGCAACTCGTCTTAACAGATGTGTCGCGGAAGAGAAATATAAACTGCAAAATCGGTGCCGGTACTCCGTTAGTGAATATGACGTGAACAATAAGTAAAAATTTTTTTTTTTCAAAGACCAGCTGTTTTTGATTTTTAGAGCTCACTTAACATTTTTAGGTTGCAGTCAGTGGAAAACCATTGTAAAGAGACGGCAGCCCCCTTATCCAAGTCACGTAGAAAATTCAACTTCAATATACGAGCGTTCAAACGTATTTTAGACTTGACCTGAAGTATGGGGGGGAGGTGATATGGGTGTAGCCAGAGGCCCCCCACAAAAGTAAAATATCACCAATGACAAAAATGTGGCAAAAAAGCCTATTGTTTCTTCGGTTTCAGTTTTTTTAGCATCTTCGTGTACAACAGTGAGTAGGCTACACGCTTACAAAAGTAATTAACAATAGTATTGACGACCATGGGCCCGGGCCCCCTCAATTCAATGTTTTCAACCAATTGAAACGTATATCCCGGGTAAAATTAAGGTTTTTTTCCTAAAAGTTGCTACCTCAGGTTCTTATCCAAACTTTTTATGATCGTAATGCAATAACCAAGGTCGGATTTACCGTATGCCACAGTGCCAGGGGCCTTGCGCTCAGATGGTAAGACTTTTTTTGGTTTTCACCAATAATCGGCAGTTATATGTTGCAAAAACCCCAAAGTTTCAGGGGCCCTGGCCTTATCTTACTTCTTACTTAGTTTCAGGGGCCCTATCTTACTTCTCTCTACATGGGCCAAATCACAAAACTTAATTACGAAATGCAAGAATTTAAACGTGTTTTGGACCTAAACTCTAGGTAGAAGGAAATTTGAACAACTTAATTGTTTCAATTGGCTTTCAAATATTAAAAATCGAGTTCTTTCAAATTGCTCTAAAAACGTGCAAAATGTGATTTAATGGTATGAAAATAGCTATTTAAAACAAAATACAAAAAAAACGCTCAGCCGCTGGGGTTTCGTTCCCATGCCCCCATAGCTTCCGGCGGCCGGGGGCTCCTACCCCAGGCATCCCTCCGTGATACGTTTCAGGTATACGCCAGTTTAGTCAACGTGTATCCAGATTCAGTCATTTTAACTTTTATTTTGAGCCCTCTCTCTTCAGCAAGTCCTGATTACGTGAAAAACCAGACCACGGCTTCTGATCTTACGTTTCACGATATCTTTTTCCCATACAAAGTTCCTCTTTAAAAATTTCTGATGACGACAATGCATGTGATTTGCTGAACCCCCCCCCCCCCCCAAATCAAAAATCCTGGCTATCTCTATAGGGAGGGTCTGAACGGGCTAGGCAATTTGTTTTTTTTTCAAATGACTTCTGAATATTATCAATTTAGTGATGCATATGTCTTCAAAAAGTGAGAAATGTGATTAAACTGCCATTAAAATTGCTATTTTTTTACTGTAAAACCACAAAAATTGCCCAGCGGATATGCTCACGGTTTTCCGCTCAGTGTAGACCAGGCCAATACAGACCGTAAGACCAGATTCAGAATCTATATTGCCTCTGTTTTCTGTTTTTTTTGAAAAATTAGATTATATTAAAATAATGAGTTTGGACTCATTAATTTTGTATGACAAGCAGTAGCGTAGCCAGGGGGGCTACAGCCACCTCCCCCCATTTGCCTGCTGACCAAAATGCAAAATAAGGAAAATACCACGTTTTAGCACTTCTTAGACTCTTTTTTGGACTAGAATAGACTCTTTTTTTGCTTTAGAATAGACTCAAAAACTGATTTAAAGCATATTTTGAAATGTTTATTTAGGGGAGGTAACTAATTTGTCAAAAAATAAAACTCATGAAGCAGAAAAAAAATTGAAAAATGGCCAAAAATTGGTATTCAAATTTGATAACTTATCAAAAAATCCCTAATATACTGTAAGTTTCAATAAAAAGTATATAAGCTCAGGAATACGGGATGGAAGACTATTCAGTATTAGTTAATCACCAATTACTTATCTCAAATTTCCTTCCATCAGCCCCCCTAATCATACATTTCTCTATAAAATATACACAAAATAGATTACTCCTTGAGAGTTTTCTTGAAACACCGGTATAGAATTTTATGATTAACCAACTTGTAAATAAGAAAACTGAAATTCTTGCAAAAGCTATCTCACATTAGCCCATTTATGTAACTAGCATAATATCACAGCTTTGGCTCTTTTAATCTCAGTAAAATCATGTTTTTGCACTGCTAATTTCTGTGCCACGTTTTAATAAGATTAATTTTTATCAAAATAGCCTAAAATTAAGTAATTTTAGCCAAAAAAATACAAAATTTTTGAGCGCTGGTCAGAAGACTCTCAGTATGAATCACCAGTAATGAATACGCCTTATTTTCATTGCTGACGTTTTAACAGTTAACTTATTATTTCATTGTCTATCTTTAAATATTTTATGATCTAATTTTGTAAATTTTTTTTTGTCCAAATTTTTGCTTACTCATTCAAATCGTCTTCGACATGGAAGTTAGTTGATTCTCGAAATGCCAAAAATACAGTATAAAGAGGATCGCAGTGGTAGTGTCGATTCTTTGCTTAAAGCCGAACTTCTGTTTAGTAAAATTTTATATTAAAAAATCGCAAAGATATTCTATGTCTTCAAACAAAAAAAGAGTTTTCTGTTTATCTACTTTTGAAGAAAAACGTAAAAATTATATTCTATGACCTAGCTACTCAACTGATGGACCGCGGTTCAAATCCAGACCTACGGAGCGCTAAATTCGGACCGCGTCCCACCATCAGACCTAAATTCGGACATTCAAACTTCTATCGGCGGGAACTCATTGACTACCTAATGTATGTGGAGCTCGCAAACCCTTACCAAATCGCGGTGAAAGCCTCTTTTTTTTTTGATCTTCAACCGGAATTTGGTCTGCAATTTGCGATGATCTCCAACCACATTTAGGTCTTCACATTTTCCGGACCTTTTGCAAGTTTTCTCAACCTTTTCTGAACCCAACAACTTTTCATCTGCAGTATCTGGGCGTTTGCTAAAACTAGTTGAGGACCCCTGCTCTATGACGTATTTTGTGAAATTTTTAAATGATTCTACATTAGTTTTCAATATAGAGTATCTCTATTTCAAATCTTATTTTAAATCGTTGCGTACAAAAAATTAGAAGCTGTTTGAGATTGTTTATTGTGGCGGAGTCCATTATTGACTGATATTTGCTGCAAAACTATTTTTTGAGTATCTGAGCAAAAAGAAAAAATAACATAGTATATTATAATAACAAATAATCTCGCAAATCTTAATCTTTTTTTTTTGCAGCGGTTTGAAATATCTATACCACAATAAAAATCAATAAAAAATCATCACAAAATTCCACAAAGTATGTCATGAAGCAGATAATTTTAATGTTTTTTTTTTTAAATAAGTAATATAAGCTCCTTTTTTTTTCTGAAGACTTGGAACATTTTTTGATATTGTCTGATCTAAAGTTTGACTATAAACCGGAGTTCGACTTTAACGTTGGGAGTCTTAACTTTACCAAAACTTTTTTTTTTTTTTGGTTTCAATAATTTACTTTATTTTCTTTTAGTTTCTTGCAGAATTGACAAATAAGCACAAAAAGTGTGATTTTTATGTTTCATATTGTTTGAAATGAAAATTTGGGGGTGAATATTTTGTCATACAATCCCAATGGTATTGGGATTATAAAGAAAATTTTCGCTTTCCCCAGGATAGTAAGGGACAAGAGCGGGTGAAGACATGCGGCTATGACAAAAAAATTATTAATAACCGTATGTTGCTACAATAATGTCCTTAATTCATATTGTAACAATTTTACCGTAAGTAGCACTGAAACTGCAAATTCTCAATGCAGCGGAATGACAAAAATGCCATTTTTGTTGTTACAAGTAATGTTTCAGCATAATTGTCAAAAAATGCAATTTAAAATATGAAGCATGGTTTTAAAATTGCGTTTGGTTATTTTTTTCTTTAAATATTGTTTTGTCATTTTTGTAGGATTGTTTTTACTCCTAATAACACATTGCTTCATCAAAACAATCGGAGTTTGATTTTTTATTGAGAATTCACAGTATGAATATCATAAAAGTTTGTCCAGCTTTTTCGCTTTACTTAAAAATCAAGATAAAAACTTATTGAATTTTTCAAGAACATGACACCAAACTTTTTGATTGAGAGCAAAGCAAATATTCTGACTCGTTTGGTGGCTATGCGTTCTTGGTACCAAACACTCAAGGCGTAAACCTTATCGCTTAAAGTGAATTTAGTAGCAAACATAATAATGCAGGTTATGCCACGCGGTTGGACGTTGGCCATGAAAAGCAAATAACAAGCGTTTCCGTTTGAATGCCGTTGGGAAAGACGATGCGGCAAGTTTGTCTGCCTGAGTTTGGGTAAAGTAGGGAGGCCGACAGAGCAAAATTATCGTTGTTATGACTATCTTGATCACATAATCGGACTTCAACTCGCACCTTGACCAATCCAACCCAATCAAACCAATCCAACCAAGCAGCAAATTACTACGTGGAAGGTCCAAACGTCATCGAAAAACATTACACCTCCGTCGCTTTCTCGTTGCGGGAGGAGAAAGTGGCATTAATCAATAATCAATCAAAGTATGCGACGCTTATCAAATTAAAACATTTTGGAATTACTGTTGCTTGAGAGCAGAGCTAAATCTAAAGGATTTCTACTCGTCACTTTTCAAAACGTAACTAAAGGTTTGAATGAAGGGGCAAGCTTGGCTAAGGGGCTCACTATAACCGCCACTTCAGTATTTGTGATTCAGTAGCATGGGTCATTACGGTGGCAAGAAATCTGAATAGGCGCGCAAACCAAATTTTTTTGAATAGGAGGGCTTGAACCAAAAGTAAAAAAATTCCGTACTTGGCAGCCTTGGGAACAAACTGGTGCTACTTACGAAACATCATCGACGGGCCATTTGTGTGATTTTTCAAAACAAAAACAAAGCCTTTTAAACGCCCTTGGAGCACATTTTGCACGTTTTCAGAGCTATTTCAGAAAACTAAATTACTGAGTTTCGTCAGCCATTTACAGTAAAAGTAATTAAAGTTTCCATCCTTTTCAGCCTCCCTTTGTTTGCTGGTCAAGCCCAAAACACTAAAGTCTGCTCCTTTTTTTAAAGTTTGCATTTTTTAGCTGACCTAGCTGCTATATAAACAAGGGGAATAGAGCTTCTTTAACCTCCCCTGTTTGCGTCACTGAAAATTTTTTTATCAAAAGAAATGAACAATAATATCCCATGAATCTATATAATAATATACTCTTATGAACAACTATGAACAATAATGTAAATGAACAATAATATCCGCTGCATGTATTAACGTCTGACTTTGTATCGCTACTTCCTTTTCCTGACTCTACGTGTTAGTATTCTGTTGCCATGCATTTGTTATTGTTGCGGTGATCAAGAATAAAAAAGAATGAATGAATGAACCAGAAGACAACCGTTTCGTTACGTACTTCACATGAACAATTAATTCGAAAATATTCTTAGTTACTTTCAAAAAATGTACAGTTATCGGTATCGTTGTTACTTTTTTTTTAGCAAAGTATCAGTTTCGATACCGACATTACTTTTGAAGTACCATACCGAAAGCCAGCTCTGAGCATGTGGTTGATGAGCGTGGTTATGCCCACATTGTGCATAATATTTTTATGTGATAAGTGTAACAGCTGTGCAAATACAATTTGCTTATTCTATCCTATATCTTCTACACGTTAGCGTCTAACATAGTGTCTCCACTTCCTTTCCCAGACTCGGTATGTTATATCTGTGTGTTACTATCTTATTTGCAATAATTACGGTGGACAAGAACAAAAAACAAACAAATATCATTGGTTTTGCATTTTCCGCCCGGTGTTGTTTTGATCTCTTGATTTTGATGACTCCCTTCAGTCCCTTCTTCCCGTGCGTGGCGTTTTTATATCTTTTGAAGTAAGCTTTGAAATAATCTGAAGATAGAATAGCGCTTGAAAACAAACTCAAGAAAATTGTAGTTGACAAATTCAAGCCACCACAAAAGTGCCACATGTCGTAACTCACAGACGGCAGGGGGCAAACGCCCAATTGAGGCTCAGATGTGCGCTTTATTTTTCAAATGGCTTCCCCTTCTGCTTCCTAAACTAATATACTCGTATACGGTAAACCCATAGGCGTAGCCAGGATTTTTGATTGGGGGGGCCCCAAACCACAAATCACATGCAATGACGTTATCAGAAACTTCGAACGAGGAATTTTTTGTGGAGGCAAAGATATCACAGAATGGAAGATCTGAAGCTGTGGCCTGGTGTTGGCACGTAACTACGAATTCGTTCAAGGAGAGGGTTTACAGCAATACTTAAGATGCAAAAATGTCTCAATTGGGAGACGTGTTTGAGTACAGAAGTGTACTGTAATTCAAACGTATCACCGACGGGAGTCTGGGGGCGAAGCCCCCAGCCGCTGTACGATTTTTTGAAATTTTTTGGAAAAAAAAGCTATTTTAATACCATTGGATCACATTTCGCACGTATTCAGAGCCATTTGAAAGTACTAGATTTTTAACATTTGAAAGCTAATAGAAAAAATTAAGGTGTTGTGTCCTTCTTTTGCTTGCAATTTCAGTCCCAAAGCACGTTTAAAATTTTGCATTTTGGAATTAAATTTTGTAAGTGATTCGGCCCAGGTAGGGGGAAATAAAGTACATTGCCTCCTGCAATATTTTAACAGTTAATAACAATCCAGTCAAATATTTTCCTTAGAGATGATTGTTTTGTCATGAAAACAACCATTTATTTACATATACGGCCAGGGAGCCCAGGCCCTCTCTAAATTCAAAAATATGTTCAATGAGCATTCTCCTGACTGTAGCTAATTTTTTTCAAAAGTATTTTATTGCAAAAAAACTGACGAGGTGGAGGTGAATTATTATTGAAAAATGTACAAACTCGTAGTTACGCCTACAAACCATGTTATTGCCCGAGCCGATTTACATTGAGTCGGGCCCCAAGTACTCTGGGGATTTTTGCTATATTTTTCTGCTAAATACAGGTGAAGACCAAAAAAAAGTCTTATCTAATCGCGGGGCATCTGGCACTAGCTGTATGTCAAACCTGTCCCTAGTTATTGCATTACGTTCATAAAAAGGTTAAATGAGGGCTTCAGTTAGCCACTTTTATTATAGAAACCCCTAATTTCACTTGAGTTATACATTTGAATTGGTTGGCAAACATTAAATTGAAGGGACCTAGGCCCCCTGTAACAATGCTATTGTTGGGGGCTCATTTAAACTGGGGGCCATTTAAATATTATTGTAGGAGGCCTATTCGAATTGGCTGGCAAAAATTAAATTGAGGTGGTCCGGGCTTGTTCGATCAATATTATTGTTGGGGGTCCATTGAAATCGGGGGCCATTTAAATGTTATTGTAGGGGGTTCATTTAAGTTGGTTGGTAAAAATTAAATTGAGGGGGCCCAGGCCCCCTGGATCAATACTATTGTTAATTACTGCTGAATGCGTGTACTGCTGTACGCGAAGATCTAAAAGAAACTGAAACTCAAGAAACAATAGTCTTTTTTGTGACATTTTTATCATTGGTAGCATTTCAAGTGGGGGGAGCGGCCCCACTCCCCCCCCCCCTGGCTACGCCTATGGGTAAACCGTCAGTTTTTATGTATTTGTTGAGATTTAAACTAATATATAAACCTTCAGTTTATACACATCTATTTGTTAAGATTTTGCTTCTGCTACTCATGTCTTGCAAAGTTTTGCACAAGAGCTTTTTCGTATGGTATTTGTAAGCAGTTTTTGGATAACATTGCAGTATTTCCGTGTGCTTGAGCTAATTGGAATTAACACAATATTACAAGATTGAAGTTTAATTGAATGACAAACTGAAAAAACATATTAAACTGCTTCAAAAAACAAGATATTGTAAAGGATAGAAAGTTTCAAGTGACAACAGACCTGAAACGAATCTTGCTGATTTTTGCTGCTGTCTTTTTTAATGCAAACATTGTTTCTCAATAACATAATCATTTAGAGCTGATTACTTGAATCCAAAAGGGTTGGCTCAATAAATTATCTTTCACCAGAAATAAGTGACGCACAATTAAGTAAGACAAGTGCTTAGACGAGCATAAGATTAGATTCACGTTGGCTCTATTTTTCTCCACCCATGCGTTCCAGAGATATTCAACGTCAAACATGACGTAGGGCGCTCTAATGTTATAATTTTCAGAAATTATTATCGGTAACCCTGACGTTGAAACGATTCAATGTTGCAGCCTAACAGCGGCGTTCTTTTAGGTTAAAATTGGGAAGGCGTCGCTAACAACGCTAAGGCTATCAACGTCAGAGTTGCCCACAAAAACTATTGAAATCTACAACATCAGAGGTCTCTACGTCGTGTTAGAAGTGATTCTTTGAAAGGTTAGGTGAAAAGAATGGAATCAACGCCTACCTACTCTAATACAATTCGCCTGACTTCAAATATTCCCATTGATTTTGCTGGGCCCATCTCGACGTAACGAGTTCGCGGGGCCTATCTCCGCGTCTTTGCGCCCGTACAATACAGGTCCAATAGAAAAAATATTGAAGCGGTGGCAAGTCTTTCGCAACACTGTGTCTGATTTGACCGGCCCAAGATTTGAACCTCTGACCTTCCGCTCCAGAGGCGAACGCGTTATTGCTCAACTTGTTAAGTTCAAAACTTACACATTTAAACGTTTCCATTTTTCGGTTTAAGTTTTTGAGTGACCTGACTGAGGCTTTGCTGAAGCTTCCTTAGCCTCCTGGTTGCGCCACTACTCCAACATAATGCGGATATAATCAAAAATCTTCTTACGTCACCTTGTGAGGAGTTGAAGACCGGTTTGAAAAACAAATGGCGGCAAATTATAATAGACTGGAAAACTGAAGATAGGTGGCAGAAATAGTGGTAATTTGAGCGCATTTGGAAAAAGTTTTCAGTAATTCTGCTATTCTACATTTTTTTAGGCTTATACCGGCATTTAGACTAAAGAAACTAACAATTTCTACTCCTAAGTGATTGTTTTTGCAAGTGTGTTTTTCTCCAAAGTTGCTCCGAAGTACTGTACCGGTATAGTAATTTTGGTTGTATATTATGAAAGATAACGTTTCACTACAGTCACTAAATATTATGGTTTTACGGATCACGCGTATTTACGCGCAGTAAATGAAGTGATACCTTTTACAGTTCGTGCAATTAAATAGCACGCGAAGTTATTGTGCTTATTGCGTATGCGCAGATAGGTAAAACGGGCTTAAATTTTGCTTTAATTCCTTCTCATACCGGTACGTGTTTTCCAAGATCAAACTATGTTATGCTAATAAATACAGTGTGGTTAATGTCAACCAAGGAAACTGTTTGTCGAGTTGTCTAGAGTAAACAGTAAGTGGAAATTTCACTAGCATACCTGTGTCTACCATTTTAATTAAAGAGTTCCAGTTTATTCTATAGCCTAGGCGTTTTCTCCCTTTTTTCCGCGTGGCCCTGTATCAAGAATAAAAAATAGTGGTTTCGCCGCAGGCTAGAAGCTTTAACGACATTAGGTTAAACCGGCATGCAAAATATGTATGACTTGAGCCCAAATTAAATTACTAGCAGAAATAAATATGCCAGTCGGAGATTCAAAAGGAATCTGAAAGCAAACCCATCAGTGAGCAAAAACCCTTTTTCAAACTACTGGGATAACTGATTTTTGAGCCAATTTTTGATAAAATTAAAGATAAGACAAAGATTCATCAAGGCAAAACGTAGGTACAAAGAGCTCCGTGGCCCCATCAGTTGAAAGCAATTATGTACTCACAGATTGACTTTTCCTTTTTAACAACTAGTGACTAGTGTCGTCGCCAAGGCAAGTGAAATGGCCGGGGAGTGCTAAAAACTGACAATAACAAGAGAGCACTAGCTGCAATAAGAAGAAAACATCTGTTAGTCAAAACTGAGTTTATGGCTGCTTGCAATGGAAAATTTTCACTTGAATTTGTATTTGTTACAATTGTACCATCAAGGTTTACCAGTATGGCCTCATTGATATAACAACTACTGCAAGTAACGGTATTACACAGAAATATGATTTGGTTGTTAATTTTAAACACTTAGCTGAACATAATTGTGATTTAGAGGTCCCCTTTGGTCCGCACTACTAAATTTTTTTTGTTTTTTGTTGTTTTTATTTTTTTGTGAAAAAAAAATGTTTTAGAAAAGCGACTTGAAGAATATGTTGCTTATGTGACGTTACTGGTTATTTTGTTAGTGTGAAAAGAACTTCACGTTGTTAATTTTGGCCTACATTTCGGCGAGGCTAAAAACAAAGAATCAGTTTCTCCTCTGCAACGAACGACTAAAACACGTACGTGTTTTCCAACCTCAGTTTACGAGTAAACTCGGTGAACAAAAACACGTGTTTTTCCCGCGCATTTACACCAGCTGCACATACCCGTGTTTTCTATTCGTTAAGACGCGTATTTCCTACATCGTTGACACGTGAAAATGAATTGCGTTTTTAACATGAAAACGTCATGGGAATTAAACTCTTAAACTCAATTTGCAGCAAGCGCTCAAAATACTGAATCAGGTACAAAATCAAGAATTATACGTGTGGAAATGAAGAAAAAAACTAAAACGTGGGCAACAACCAAAAAGACTACGTCTGCACTCTGCGTAAAATCGCGAGAGTGCAAGCGCAGCCTTGTAGTTTCAACTGCAGTCTGTACGCAGGTTTAAGCCAACCGGTCGTACCAAATTTCTGTTTAAAATAAACAAAGGGTACGCTCACGATTTTTTATGCTCACGCTCATAAGACATAAGACCATAAGACCGGACCTAGAACCAATATGGCCTCACGTTTTTTGAAAAATTACAGTGCAGTATGCCAAAAACAGATGGCATACACCAAGGGCGTATTCTCCATGCATGCAGGGCATGCATTGCATGCTTAGTCATTTAGTCAAAAAAGATAATAATAATTTAGACAAGTTTTGTCAAAACTTAAAACAAAATCAAACTACGTTTCCACAGTTACAGGTATTCACTTTCAAGTCGAAGTAGCAATAAATAGTCTCGCTTACTTTATTGATTTCAGTTTTAGCCTGTTTTCAGCATATCGCTAAATTACAAAAAATAATGGTAACACGCATGCAATTTTCAAATTGCATTCAACGGCTCTAGAGATTGTTTTGTTTCGATACGATTACGAACAAAATTAAATAGGTTTGAAAACTTTGATTGGAGCATAGTTTGTTGCAAGTTCTTTTGTACGTCTTGTTTCTTTGATTAAAAACAGTAAAGCCTTATTTAAAATAATGAAATTTTTAAACGTTTCGGACTTAGCTATGTCCATCATCAGTAAAAAGTAAAATCTAAAACAGTAAAAAAGTAAAGAACTAGTCTCGAATGAAAGTAGACACATTTCAGTAAAAGTTATACATAGCGCTGCAATTGAGTAAAACCTGCTGATGTAAACAATCTGCTGTTCCTCTGCTAAACACACTAAGTAATTCTGTGATACTAGCGTAGTGCAATGAATGAGAAAAGAGGAAAAACAAAGAGCAATCACGTGTTGAACAGATACAAAGTTATCGATGACTGATCAACGTTTATGTCCGGTTTCAGTTTGTCGATGCTTAAAGTTTCTAAAATGAATAGCTTGGTTCCAGTGGCGGATCCAGAAAATTTTGGTGGGGGGGGATTTGAAGCACAAAACCTCAAAAATTCGGATGTCTTCACCAAAATTGAGAGTGATTTTTCGGCCGAAATCGGAAATTCAAACGTTTTTTTCGCCCAAATTCAGCTGGTCTCCAAAAAAAAAAAAAAAGGTGTTCACCAAAATTGAGGGTGATTTTTCGGCCGAAATCGGGAATTCAAACGTTTTTTTCGCCCAAATTCAGGTGGTCTCCAAAAAAAAAAAAAAAAAAAAAGGTCTTCACCAAAATTGAGAGTGATTTTTCGCCGGATTCGTTACGTTTAGGTCGGTGGGGGGGGATGCATCCCGAAATGGAGCCGAATTATTCGAAATAGAGTCTGATTTTTCGGCCAAAATCGTTACTTTTAGGCTGGAGGGGGGGGATGCATCCCCCTCATCCCCCCCCTAAATCCGCCACTGCTTGGTTCGGTTCCTGGCAGTTCCAAGTATTTTAGGTTTTGCAAAGTCAATTTTATGGTCGGAATTTTCGTAGAGGTGGTTGGTAATGTCAGTGTTTTTACATTTTTTGGAGCCGGGGTTGTGTTCGTTCAGTCGTGTAAGCAAATTTCTGGCAGTCTCACCAATGTAGTTGCTGCCGCATGAGCAATGAATATGATAGACCACATTTGACCGATGTAGTAGTGCTTGACCTTCTTTGACTCGAAAAAAACTTTTTAATTTGAATGTGTCGTGAATAACTCTAACTTTGATTTTCCCATTTGTATTTTTTGCAAAATAGTTGCCGATTTCATGCTGTACTTGCATTGAGATTGGTCCCAGATAGGGAAGCCTGCAAGTCAAATGCTTTTGAGTAGGTTGAGTAGTAATTTGGTTTGTTCTCTTCGTATCCGTGTGTTTGGAATTTAAAAAACCAAGCTATTCATTTTTCATTTAAAAAAAAAAGCTATTCTAAGCTATTCAATTCAAAAAACCGGACCAAATAGAAACTTTAAGCATCGACAAACTGAAACCGGACATAAACGTTGATCAGTCATCGATAACTTTGTATCTGTTCAACACGTGATTGCTCTTTGTTTTTCCTCTTTTCTCATTCATTGCACTACGCTAGTATCACAGAATTACTTAGTGTGTTTAGCAGAGGAACAGCAGATTGTTTACATCAGCAGGTTTTACTCAATTGCAGCGCTATGTATAACTTTTACTGAAATGTGTCTACTTTCATTCGAGACTAGTTCTTTACTTTTTTACTGTTTTAGATTTTACTTTTTACTGATGATGGACATAGCTAAGTCCGAAACGTTTAAAAATTTCATTATTTTAAATAAGGCTTTACTGTTTTTAATCAAATTAAGTAAAACTGCCGTTCAATCAGTCTTGTTTCTTGGTTTCGTAAAATATAGCCTCTATTTTGATTTTAGATTTGTAACAGTAAATTAGCTTAAGACAGGCCACAAGCTATGCACCAAGCATGCAATTTGAAATATTGCGTGCGTGTTGCCATTTATTTTATGTAATTTAGCTACATGCAAAAAGCGAATAACTAAGCATCAAAACCAAGCCGTGATAGCCGGTAGGTGTTGGCATTAAGTAATGTAAGTCAGAGTGAGTTTTTGATATGGTACTGTTCGCACAATTCAGACTGAATGTTGAGCTATAGGAGTGAAAGCAAGATGTGCAATCCATTTAAACCGGGAGTTACCGGTAGTTTGGTTTACTAAGTACTTAGTAGGCCTAGGCTGATTGTCGAGTTTGCACTAAGTTTGCAATAAAGTTTTAAGACTATCAATAAACTACCGGTTGGTTTTTTAGCTGCTTTGTTTGTGCTTTACTGGTTGTCAGTAGCGTAGCCAGGGGGGAGGGCGGGGGGGGCTACAGCCCCCCCTTACATTGGCATGTCAACCAAAATGCAGAATGGGAAAAAACACCACGTTTTTAGCACTTTTGAGACTGTTTTATGCTCTAGAGTGGATTAAATAGTGATTTAAAACATCTTTTGAAACATATGTTCAGATGGGGGGGGGGGTTAATTTGTCAAAAATAAAACTAACAAATAAATGAAAACTTTGAAAAATAATCAAAAATAAGCAATCAAATTTGATCGCAAGTGTAAAACTGCTAAACATAGGTGTCATCAACAAATATACTATAAACTAAGAAATAGAGGGGGGGGCTATTCAGTATTAGTTAATTACCAATCATTTCTCTCAAATCTGTTTTCATTAGCCCCCCCCAATTATTTTTGTCTTTAACTGTATACGAAATAGATTACTCCGTGTGAGTTTTATTGAACTATTTGATTTTATAATTTACCAGCATCTAAACAAGAGAACTAACATTTTACCATTAGCCACCTCCCAAATAGCCCATTTATGCCACCAGTTTAATTTTGTTTGCACTGCCAATTTCTAAGCCGCGTTTTAAAAGCATTATTTTGTAATCAAAATAGTCCTAAAATGAAGTTATTTTTGCAAAAAAACGAAAAATTTTGGAGCGCTGGGGGCTCTGCCCCCAGACCCCCAAAACAGCCCCCCCATTGCAAGTTTCTGACTACGCGCCTGCTGATTGTTAAATAAACTAAACAAGCCCAGGCCTAACCATATTTACATTGGACTAGCCTTGAGTCCACCAGCCTGCTTAATATTGTATAGCATCGCTGGCTGTTACCAGGCTGCGATATATTATAATGACATGAGGAAGAGGCTATGAAAGTAGACCATGTATTTGCTGTTATACAAGTTGGCTCAGTAATATTTTACTTCAAGTAATGTTTTTCTGCAATTAATGTTTTTACTTCAATGTAATTAAGCCTAGCCTACTTTACTGTTAGTGTTAGCCTAGTATGGTACCAGCTACTGGCACATATAAAACTGATAGACCTGTCATTGCCTGTAGTAACACAAGAAAGACTTGTACTTGGACAGTAAATGTAGACACTAATGTGTACTGGGAGAGGAGGTTTAGTTGCAATCCTAGACATTTATTAGTGTAAGTTGTTTTTTTATTCCACTGCCTGATAATTAATGACGTCTTCAAAGCTGATGACATCATCATAATTGCATGCCTTATCTGAAATGTCACGCTACGCCACTGGCATACACAGACATTTAAGAGTCTAAAATTCTCGAGCCGTCCTTTTTCCGGTATAGCAACAGCCCTGAAGATGACAATTTTGTGTAAGAAAAAGAAAAAAACATTAAATTCCGAAAAGCCTGCCTTCAGTTTTGGGTTTGATTCCTTACGTGGTCACAAATTTTGTATGTTCACTTAAGCAGCATTTTACATTATATAAATACATGCGTTGAAAACATTGTCTTAATTGTTTTCCTGTAAATTCTAATGCTAAACAGTAGATCAACTATTGAAGTGAGCGGTTTATATTTTAGGCAATCCTCATTACCGTGTTTAAATAGTTGCTTTCCTAGTTGCTTACTGATTGCGCCTTTGTGAATTACTAAAGTTACTTCCCTAGCTGTTTTTCTAAGATTTTTTCATCACACCACGAGTATTAATTTTAATAAAATCGTCTCAAGTTACTTTTCAAAGTAACAGAACGGTTTTTTTCAACGCAAGTTTTTACATGAACATGCGGAATTTCGACCGCAGGAAATCGAAGTTTTAGATCTTGAGTCCGAATCTTCACCGCGACGCCATCCGTAAATGCACAACAAAAAGAGAAAGAATACACCCACAAAAAATGTCGGTTTCATTAGCCTAAAACAAGTTTGATTGAAACAGAGAATAAATTTAATTCTAGACCAATTTTAGGATATCTGCTGCTAACCGTTCTTGGCGAAACGTCACTTAGCCTACAGGCTGCGTAAGACCATAAAATATTCAGTATGTAGAATTACGTCAAAGACGCAAATAAAAATTGCTATTTAGAATGTTTGGATGCGTGAACCAAAGCTTTAAAAAGCTCTGTAAATCATTGAGTTTTATTCAATCGTAAAAGATATTGGTATATTCGTCAAATTTTAATATGTTTAGTGTATATAAAGCAATTGCTCAAAATATCTGATTTAGTAAACGCTTTTTTTGCAGTATTGTTTAAATATACTCCAAGTTTGTAATATTACAGAACTTTCTTGAGTATTTACGTTACGGGCACTTTTTTGCTTTGCTAACAATACGAAAAAAAACAGAAAGAAACAAAAAATAAACTAAAATCAAGCAAAAAAATCAAAAAACGGTGCCTATAACTTGTAAAAAGTTTAGTTTTTCTTGAGTTTATAGCTGCAGCATCACAAGAGAGCAACCTTCAAAGCATAATCAGAGATAGTTAAGAATAGCTTACCGGCGCTAATTACAGTAAAGGAGCATTCTCATTTATGAAATTTTAGCCAGCAATAACAAAAAATTTTGATTTGCAGACAAAACACCCCTAGGAAGACATAGCGCTAGTTTGCATTAACTCATTTTTGTGAAGTACTTTTATGCGATTTTTTTTTGTAGCAAGTTTTACAGTTTTTCAAACATAGTGGGCCAAACAGTTGCTAGTACGCTACAGCGATCTACGACAGACAAAAGGGCGCAGAACATAAGGGCACAGAACATAAGGGCACAATACATAAGGGCATAATACATAAGGGCACAAGCCATAACGGCACAAGACATAAGGGCACAGCAGGGTTGTCCATGGACCGAAACCAGGAGCAAGTTCCAGTCGCAATTTGCCTTTTTTTGGAACCGGAACGGTTTGGAATCAATTTTTCATTAATCGGAAAAGAAACAGGAATTCCTAAATCTCAGATTAATTTTGTTCATGAAAGGTTTTTTACAGTTAATCGCGCAGTTTTCAAGTAACTTATTTGCAGCGTGCGCGATTATTAAATGTCGTAAATGAGTTTGTATGTGCGTGTCAGTTCAGACGTCACGCACGGACACTGTTTCTTGTTACGCACCAGTAGAAGCTAGTCATGCAAAACTCACGTAGCCAGTCGCATTAAAGCATAACCCTGTATTGCCTTTTTCTCATGCATTTGGTTTAAATACGACATTTTGTCATGCATTGTTGCAAGCAACACGGTGTAGTGGTTATCGTGCTTAGCTTCCAACCATCGTACCCGGGTTCGATTCGCACTGGGGTAGCGATTGCGTGAAATGGAAGAATATGGAGTATTGGAAACGGGGGAAAAACATACATAGAGCAGTCTTTTTTTTGCTTCAAAACCTTGCATTACAGTTAGGGTTGGGGCAGCGATGCTAGCCTGAGGGATAACAATTACATGCCAGTAGCTTTTTCGCTTACGCAAGCGACGTATCTTTACGCTTTAGTACAGCTCCCTGCGTAAGTTTTAAACGACTAGCTTCTCGTTTGCGCACCAAAGGGCACGGAGGGTACATACGATTGCTTTATTCAAAATCCCACTCTGATGTTTTAGTAGCCAAAGTACTTGACTCAGCATTGTCAGCAAGCAAGCAACATTTTCAGATCTAAAGATCACACTACTTTGCGAAGCTAGGAGTATAAAAAATGGCTATGTCATAAGTGAGCAGGCAAGATTGTCAAATTATTCAAGTTGACGGAGTTGTATCGTATGATTTTATACTGAACGATTTCCAGATAATGGTCGATTTGCGGTTAATAAAAGCGCCTACCTTTAATTTACTGTGTTCATCCAATTAGTTTGTATTTTCAAACTATCAAACTAACTTTAAATATATTTGGAATGCGTTACATGCCAATTTTGATAATTTGTTGTTTTAGAGGTATCGATATTTTGATAAAGCTTTGTTGTTTTAGAGGTGCAGTTTTTTTTGTTAGGAATTTTGTAAAGATGTTTTTGTTAAATTTAGGAACAGGTTAGGAATAGGAACAAAAGCCATTAGGAGCGGAGTTGAATAGGAACAAAGATTTAGTATTCCGAACAACTCTGGAGCACAGGGACATGCGCTGGGACAAAAGGGCGCAGAGACGTAAAATAATTGTAGTACAAACAAAATTGGGCAAAAATAAATGTAGTATATACAAAAATTGGGCAGCAAGCCACGTGCAGTATTTTGTTTGCCTTCGTTACAAACAATAAAGTCTTTCTAACCCAGTCTTGCGATATGTGTCAGTTGGTCAAACCGTTTCTCGTTAAGCTTAATTCTTAAATTTGAATATCTGCCAAGACTTCCAATCCGAACTGTTTTGTGTTTTCTGCAGGGCAACGATGCGTAGTATTATAGCCAACTTCAATAACGTGTTGGAGAGCTATGCCAAACTCTCCCAATCCCTTTTTCCTTCTCACAACTGAGCACTTGATTTTCTTGATTTTTAATGGAATTTATTATTATATTGAATAAAGAAAAATACAAAAAAAAACAAAGTAGTCTCAAATTACGATGTAAGGGCCAATTCAGGGCCTTTCTTCCAATCTACAAGACTGTCCTCTCACAGTTAATAGTCAAAACCATAAAACAAAATGGAGATGAAGGGAAGGCAAGGGTAAGGGATCGCAAAACGCAATTTACCCGAGTTAATCAGCATTTAACACATATCACCAAAAACTGACACTGTTCACTTCACTCATTTTCGTCACTACTGAGTTCTCAGCCTCCAAGCAGGTTTAAATAGTTTCAAATAGTTAAAACACGTGGCATCGCCTATTGTCTAGCATCAAAGGCCAAAAATTAACAAACAAACGTTTTCAGCTGCCAGTCTTCACAATAATGCACAAAAAGAACATTCTAAACAAAACGATTCTAAATACAGTCTAATTAGCCTTTGAAGGTCTTTGAAGATGAGCCTTTGAAGGTGAGCTAATTAGCAGCTTATTTCAAACAAAGGATAATAATTACTCATTAATTTAACTTAAACACCGATTAGACAATGACAAACAATCCTTTCGATTTAAGTCACAAGATTGCGAAATCCAATAATTAATCAGACCCAAATGCACAAACAAAGATTTAAATTGGGTCTTCAGTCATTAGTTGAAAGCAGGGCAGATTATTTTTAATGATTTTAACAGCCTTTTCTATAGATTGATTTATTGCAAAACCAATCAATTATTACTTAAAGATCTGCTTTAATCAGATAACAATTGGGGAAGCGAAGTAAAGGCTTTTAGTGTTCGCACGGTACACATCAGAGTTGGAGTCCTCGAGGACAGATTTTGAAGTCCTTGGCCTTGGCCTCGAAGGCCAAGTCCTTGGCCTTGAGGCCTCAAGTCCTCGAAAATTGGTCTGTCCTCGGCTCGAGGACAGCAGTATTTTTTGAATTGTTAAAATTTTGTGGAGCGCTAGAAAAATTTTTTGGAAAAGGTTTTTTTGTGGAGATCGCTTGAAAAATTTTTGTGGAGACCTTTTTTTTTTGGAGATCGCCTGAAAAATTTTTGTAAAGACCTTTTTTTTTTTTTGGAGAGCACTTGCGCTTTTGTCCTTGGTCCTTGGCCTTGGCCTCGAGCATTCCTGTCCTTGGCCTCGAGAGTGTCTGTCCTCGGAAAGGCTGTCCTTGGCCTTGGCCTCGGATTTTTTTTGTGTCCTTGGCCTTGGCCTCGAGCCTTGTGTCCTCGACTCCACCTCTGGTACACATCCACGAAACGAGAAAAAAATTGCCAGTAGGCTGCTATACCAGAATTGTAATCAGGCCGACAAGTACAAGCCCGAACCTGAGAAGTGACTTGAAGCCAAAACCGTACACGCAAAAGCCCAAGAATTTGGTTCGATCTAAAAATGTGGATAGGTCTAAGAATTTATCTAAGATAGATGGGATTAGCCACAAAATTAGGGATTATACAAACATCAATTTCGTCAAAAAAACCTTAGAGGCAGTAATGTGCTCAGCACGGCCTCCGAGAGGAGGGGGTGGCAGGGAGGACAATGACCACGGGGCCTATGGTCTTCAGGTAGCCCATCAAGATCACACTGAAAAGTGAGCAGCGATCGATGCTGTGCAAGCAACGTGCTGATATTATCATAACATTGGAGCAGCGCTTTAACTCAAACAGGATTTTGTGCAAGCAAATAAGTGTTCTTTTGTGGGGGGAGGACTAGTTAAGGATGGGCCCCTGATGACTAGCTAAGGATCCCCCGGCTGACTCCGCGGGTTCCACATATGAGCCCCCGCTGACACCATGGGTTTTGCATATGGGCCCCAATGACAATTTAAGGACCAAGGACGGCCTCCCGCACCGACTCTGCGGTTGTGCATAATTATCATGGTAGTGTCTAACGCCATTGCTAAAAGAGTATTTTAATGTTTTTCGCTTTTTAATTTTGCATTTCAATCCAATCGTGAGTTTAGTTTGCTGCATTGTTTGCTGATGCCCTGTGTCAGAGTTGTCAACGGGCCAAAATTTCAGGTCCGAACTAGAACTCTGTAGCGCTAATTAGATCACGTAAAGGAACACATAACCTGTCGAAGTCAAGCACCATTAACTTTAACTATTATTTTTTAATAAATTAATTGATGCGCTAATTTATTTTAATGCATGTGGAACACATGTTTTGCTTCGAAAAAATTGTCCTGCTAAAGCGCTTGTAAAACGCACTAAACTCCAGCCCAAACCATAACCGATTGACAACTCTGTTCTGTGTTTAATTTACCGGTTTTAATACCATAAATTTCAACAGCCTTTTGCTCAATTCAAATTCGTTTACAATGTGATTTATACGCTAATTTACTGGTCATTGGGTAATCTTTCTGTTTGTTGTTTGTTTGTTTCTCCCTTGAGAAAGCGACAGTATAGCGCTATATATTGAATGAATCCGCACCCGTTTACGAGTTTCCAGTTTTTGTTGATTTTTTTTGAGAGTTGTTATCGTAATACTAGTGCTGCTCACCAGTTTACAGCAAGCAAAAATAAGTCTCGTAAGAAGTCCCATCCGAGGACGACACACCGCGACGATGGTGTGAGCTGTGGCTGAACCACACTTTTAAATTAATCGTATGGTCGTCATAAAAACGACTCTCTTCGAATCACTCGGCCTCGATACCGATAAACTTTCTAACAATTAAAGAATTTTGCAGCTTTAATCACGCTTATGATTGGTTTAAAAATGTTCAAAATTGCCTATTTTGGCTTACAATTCAGAGAAATTTTTCAGTAGCGGTGGCTTCGCCCCCCGCACCCCTTGTCATAATTGTCGCTATTCAGTGTGAAATTGTTTTGTTGAAAAGTGTTATTATGCTTACACCGCTGGGTAATTAATTGAAAAACCAGGACGTGTGGCTTGAAACGTTGAATTAAAATATAAAAAGGCCCAATAATTAAGCTGTACCCCGGGCCCACGCTTGGCTCTGGACGCGCCTGCTGCTCAGTCGCATGTGTTACCGTAGAAACAATCAAATAATAAGCCTAAAACTCCACTAAAATTACAAGGTTCGTATAGCTATAGAAAAATATTGAGTGATAACGACCACAGCAAAATCCAAAGCAGTGGTTCCCAAACAGTGGTAAGCGAGAATCTTTCGGGTGGTACGCGAGGTACTTCAGCTTACTAATAAATTTGCGAAGACATTCAACATTTTTAAAATAGTCATACTTCTTACTTCGAGCAACCTCGCCGAAATGTACCTCATTTTCAGGCATAGACCTTGTGTTTGGTCCGCTGGAATAGTGTTGGCCCGCTGGAACCTTGTTAGATCTGGATGTGGCCCACGGGACGAAAAGATTGCCGACCTCTGTGGCACACGAACCCTGTACAAAGCTCAAAGTGGTACGCGCGTAAAAAAGTTTGGGAATCACTGGTCCAAAGCATTACTATTTTGTTACGTTATAAAGCTCAGTCAATTTCTTTACCTAACTACCACGAAGCAATACAGTCGTGCGGGGAAAAACAAAGCTACATTTCGTAGTAAAAATGAATTTTGAGAGTATAACAACCCTCCATGCAACGCTCAGGATAGCGCTATTTCGGTTGATGCCAAACCTCGTTAGCTGAGCTGGTATGAATCGAAATGAGTTACGAATCAAAAATTTTATCACTGTTTAATAAAATTTCAGGTAATCGAAACAGGCCAAGCCGAAAAAATAGAAAGCCGAAGCAAAAAAGTCGGCAAAGCCAACCGCAAGCTCAGATGTTAAAATTATCGTTTCGCCAGCGATCAAAACGCAAATTAGGCGTTGAAATTGGCCACGAGTTTTGCGCCAAAACCTTTTCTGTTAAAATTTCGGCGAAGAGGCTGATTGTGAATACCAGAAAATTCATCATCATCATCATATTTATTTATTTACCAAGTGACGTCATATCACAAGTAAAAACTGCAACTTCCTCTAGGTCTATCACCAAAGCATCGAAATATGCAATTCCTTTAAAACCAAACACACAAACTTGCAGAGTCAAAGCGACATTTAATCACTTGGTGAGGAGACAGCGAAGCACCGAAAGGTCATCTAAGTCTACTGCCACCGCACCAAGTTAAGGTTAAAAAAGCAGCTTCTAGATTTCCTCAGTCTGCTACTTTCTATGATAAAAAATTTTACGCAAAATTAAAACAAAGTGTTGCAAAGATATGTACACTTTGTACAGTGTATACACAAAACTCACAGTCACCATGTAAAGAAAATGCAAGGCAATAAGAAAATGCAAGGCAATTTTGCAAAGAATCTAAATACTTTTCTTTGCGAATTTTCTTAAAGAATTTCGAAATTTAAGCAATTTCGCAAAGAATCTAAATCTAATACTTTTGAAAGTATTAGCAACTTCGCAGCATCAATTGAGATGTTTAAGTTTTTTTATTTGGCAGTAAAACACATTGTGATTGAGGATTGAACGTTTTCGGCCTAAAGCAGTTAAGCCCGCATCAGAATAACATATCTGAATAAAATAAAAATAATTTTTGTGTGGTTATAGGTAATTACCAAAGCATTCATTACAAATAAAATTGATTTATGACGTAATACTACGAAAAATTCGCAAAAAATTTTAGTAAGTTTATTCGTAACAATTTAACCGTGCAGCAGTAAGCAGGGATATTTTGTGGCTAGTTAAAACTCAGACAATCAAGAAAAATGAAGCGAAAAACGGCAAAACAAGCAAATTTAAGGTAAGAAGTTAAGCAAACAGTTATATACTAAAAGGGCCTCATTTTAGCTTAATGTTTTTTTTGATATTTTGGTATGCATTATTATTCAGTTCTTAGTAGTGTAGTGTTTAGTGCAGGGGTGGGAAACCTCCAGCCCGCGGGCCGCATGCAGCCTTTTTTCTATTTTAATGTAGCCCGCATTAAAAATTCACTACATAGAATCAAATTTAAACAGCATACAACATAGAATCAAAACATTAAATGTTTAGGTAAGTTTAGTAAAAGTATTTGCTTGAGATAACTTCGCCATAATTGCGATTTATTACCACGCAATCAACCATTTGCTATAGAGTGGCTTGTGACGTAATATCCGTTTGCTATAGACTACTTGTGACGTAACTAGACTGACTATCACAAAAGTCGGCTTCGCTCTAGGCTAACCAGTGCCGTCGCTCCGGAGGACCAAAGGGGCCGTGCCCCCCCTAACGTCTGCTTGTGCCCCCCCCATTTTCGTTTACTCAAAATACTGTTTTTGGTACATCACGCAACGACAAGACAACAAACAATGATGGAAAAAAGAATAACTACCTTTAAACATAATTCTCCTTTTGACGTTTTTTAATTCTTTGCGAAATTGCTGGCAACCAACTGCTGTACATAAATGTGACGCAATATTTCGTCTTATTAACACGCCTTTACGGATGTGTCGCGGAAGAGACATGTAAGCCTGCAGAATCGTTACCGGTACTTTGTAAGTGATTATGACATGAACCAATACAAAAAAACTTTTTTCAAAGACCAGCTGTTTTGATCTTTAGAGCACACTTAAGGTTTTGAGGTCACAGTCAGTGGCGAGGCTAGGGTGAAGGGGCTTAATCCCCGTTAACCAAGTCGCTTAGAAAATTTAACCTCAAAATACGAGCGTTGAACGCATTTTAGACTTGACCTGAAGTAAGGGGGGAGAGATGATGGTGCAAAGCAGATAAATTCTTTGAAATCAGATAAATTCTTTGAAATGACTTCTAAATTTTAGGAATTTAGTTATTCGTATGGCTTCAAAAAGTGCGAAATGTGTTTACAATGGCGTTAAAGTGTCTATTTTTTTGCTGAAAAATCGCAAAAATCGCCCAGCAGCTGTTTACAGTCACTAAATATTTGTGACTTTGCTCGTCTGTAACACGCCCGAGTTGCTTTAGCTTGGTCAGCACCGGGGTTAAATCAGACAGTTTTTTTTTGCAAAAAAAAAATTTTGCTTCACCTCGTTCAGCAAAATTTTGTTTCACCTCGTTTAGCATAATTCTGGTTGCACGTTAGGTAGCAATTACTGCTGTAGATAGATTTTTCAAGCGATTATGGGCCACAGACAAAACGAGCTAAGAAATTAATGCTGCAGGCCTTATAATTATAGTCGTACAAGATATTACGATCAATTTTTATGCGCAAATTTTAGTGCCCCCCCACTTTTGGTTAGTGCACCCTAACTTCGTTTGCTCTGGCGACGGCACTGAGGCTCAATGAAGAAAACGTTCAAACGTAATTGCAAATAGCAACTTCTTCAAATTCAGCGGACATCGCACGTCTTGCCAAAGAGAAGAACTTTCCATCATTTCACAAGGAGTTTTTCTGATCGTTAAATGAAAAACGTTTTGTGTGCTTTGGGTATTTTAAGTGGAATTTGAGATTTTTTTGCGGCCCGCCCGCAATGTTGTGCAATTCATGCGGCCAGCATTACTAAGAAGATTCCCCACCCCTGGTTTAGTGTGAGTTTTTGGTAGTATTAAATCGTAAATCGATTTTCTTTGTAATGAATGCTTTGGTAATTACCTATAACCACACAAAAATTATTTTTATTTTATTCGGATATGTTATTCTGATACGGGCTTAACTGCTTTAGGCCGAAAACGTTCAATCCTTAATCACAATGTGTTTTACTGCCAAATAAAAAAACTTAAATATCTCAATTGATGCTGCGAAGTTGCTAATACTTTCAATTCTCTGGTATTCACAATCAGCCTCTTTGCCGAAATTTTTGAGAAAAAAGTTTCGGCGCAAAACTCGTGGCCAATTTCAACGCCTAATTTGCGTTTTGATCGCTGGCGAAACGATAATTTTAACATCTGAGCTTGCGGTTGGCTTTGCCGACTTTTTTGCTTCGGCTTTCTATTTTTCGGCTTGGCCTGTTTCGATTACCTGAAATTTTATTAAACAGTGATAAAATTTTTGATTCGTAACTCATTTCGATTCATACCAGCTCAGCTAACGAGGTTTGGCATCAACCGAAATAGCGCTATCCTGAGCGTTGCATGAAGGGCTGTTATACTCTCAAAATTCATTTTTACCACAAAATGTAGCTTTGTTTTTCCCCGCACGACTGTATTGCTTCGTGGTAGTTAGGTAAAGAAATTGACTGAGCTTTAAAAGTTAGCAAAATAGTAATGCTTTGGACTTTGCTGGTTCCGTTATCACCATTTTTTTAGGCTATACAAACCTTGTAGTCCAAAAATGTGTACACAGTTATTGCTCGTAAAAAAACTACTCATTGCTCACATTTTGTGACCTAAACATAATAATTGTGAAATAATAATCGCAGTGATGCTTAAACAAAGTCGTCATTCTGTATTGCAAAATTTTTTTAAATTACGCTTTAATAGCATCTTAAAGACCGGTCTATACCCATAACCGGTCTATCAGATAAATAAACCTTGTCGATCTAAATATCAATAATAAGGTACAGTATTTTTTTTCTGCATAAGAACCAATAAATTTAGGGTCGAGAGTGATGGTTTTTAAACGTTCACAAATTTTAACTTCATGTGTCCTTAAATTTTATTGGAGTGACTCAAGCCCACTTTTGCTTGATTAAACATTTCTTTTTGTTATTGATCCTGAATATTCAACAAAACAGTATAATCAAGGGGCAATGATTGTTGAAACATGGTTACCATTTTGTTGCAATACGGTATTGTGAATAGAAGGTATTGTTTTTGCTTTTTTTTTTAATCAGGCTGCTATTCTTATTGAATTATTCTAATAAAAATTATTGCATAATAAAAATTTAGTTATTACGTCAAACAGACAAAGAATTGTTCTCTTGAATAAAATATAAGAGCTGTTTTCTTTTCTTAAATGACATTGAACAAAAAAGTGATTGCTCTACAGTAATTAATGTGGTTGTTTTAAATGCCGTCAGTTAAAATATTCTCAAAATTGATTAGATTCAAAATTTCAAGTAGACTTCAACTTCTGCGATATGGTAGAATTTGCCGTGGCAAACAAACCGTCTTTATAATCAATATAGTTTGTTAATTAGAATAATTTACATGGACAAATGATCGAGTTTTAATATAAAACATAATGCGGTTTTCGCGCTGAAAACCGCTTTCTATTAGTACAGCAATTTGCGCGGAAAATCGCCTGGTTTTGGGTGTAGTTCGAGTCAGTGGTGCCAGAACGGGGGGGAGGGGTCAGCTGCCCCCCCTGCTCTTTTACCTGGGGGGGGGGGGGGCAGTACTGCCCGACTAAACTGACGACAAGCAAGAGAGTATTGCAGAAACGAGAAACTCTCTAGAAATTAAAGTTTTGTATTTTGTGAACTAAAATAGCCTTTCTAGAAATACAACGTAAATCGTTTTCTGTCAATCCAAAAATACATTACAGTTTTCAATTTATGAAAAAAGTTACTTTTTTTTATTATAAGCAAATACTCTCACTAAGTAGCACAAAAAAGTTCATTAAATTAATTATAACAAAATGGAAGAGGCTATTTTACCGGACATTTTTATCTAATTTT
Source organism: Trididemnum nubilum (assembly GCA_963965965.1). Classification (NCBI taxonomy): domain Eukaryota; kingdom Metazoa; phylum Chordata; class Ascidiacea; order Aplousobranchia; family Didemnidae; genus Trididemnum; species Trididemnum nubilum. The sequence continues at coordinate 34,102,469 of OZ014471.1, forward strand.
TTATTAATTCTAACCCAACTCAAATTCTTACTCTAAAAGTAACCCCAAAACTAACTCAAACCTTAATCGTAACCACTAACCAGGGCCGTCACCAGAGCAAACGAAGTGAGGGGGCACTAAAATTTGCTTATAAAAACTGATCTTCAAATCTTCTACGGCTACAGTTATGCGCAATTTAAAAATAAAGCCTGCTCGTTTCGTCTGCGGCCCATAATCGCTTGAAAAATCTATTAACAGCAGTGATTGCTACCAGACGTGCAACCAGAATTTTGCTGAGGGTGTGAACCAAAAGTTGTTTTTTTTTTTTGCACAAAAACTGAATGATATAGCCCCCGTGCTGAACAAACTGATGCAACTCAGGCGTGTCCCTGACATAGTCACTAAATATTTTTCAGCAAAAAAATAGACACTTTAACGCCATTGTAATCACATTTCGCACTTTTTGAAGCCATACGAATAACTAAATTCCTAAAATTTAGAAGTCATTTAAAAGAATTAAACTGCTTAGCACCTTCAGCCCCCCTTCCCGCCTTACTTCAGGTCAAGTCTAAAATGCGTTTAAACACTCGTATTTTGAGGTTAAGTTTTCTAAGCGACGAGGCTAACGGGGCTTTAGCCCCTTCACGTTAGCTGCGTCACTGACTGTGACCTCAAAATCTTGAGTGTGCTCTAAAATCAAAACAGCTGGTCTTTGAAAAAAAAATGTTTCACGTATTATTTCATGTCATTATCACTAACGAAGTACCGGTAAAGATTCTGCTGGCTTACATTTCTCTTCCGCGACACATCGGTAAAGGCGTGTTGATAAGACGGAATATTGCGTCAGATCTATGTACAGCAATTTTTCCGTCACTGTCTGTTGTCTTCTCGTTTTGTGATGTTCCAAAACAACATTTTTGGTAAAGCAAAATGGGGGCACAGCCCTTCTGTCCCCCCCCTAGCGAAGGCACTGATCGTTACTTTTAAAAAAAGCAAATAAAAAAAAGCGGATGAATATTTTTCATTTTCGTTTTATGCTTTTTAACTTGAAAATTTACGGTAAAATAGTCACTAATTTACAACAAATTGCGTGAGTTAAATGATTTCTAAATAACGTAAAATAAATGAACTAACTTGTGGAATGCATTTGATTAGCCTGCAACATCCGATTCAGTTCCGTCAGTTCAAATTGACGCTAGAAAGATAGGGTGCTACAAAATTTCAAGTTTAGAACCCAAGGATTCTATGTTTGTAAGTCTAAGCATTACCCTTAAGACATTCAAGTTACTAACTTTGTTTGTAGCCAGAGGTGGGGGGAACCGGGGGGCACTGGCCCCCCGGTTGGTGTAAGGTATCTAAATTTCGGGCAAAATTTTGGGCAATTTTATATATTTTGGGCGATTTTGCGTCAAAATTTTGGGCGATTTCAAATTTTTTGAGCAATATTGCGTCAAAATTTGGGCAATTACATGTCGTCTGGGCAAGTTTGCCTCGTAAAATATTCCAAACGCTGGATAGAAAAACCGTCTCAAGGTGAGTGAACACTTTCTTTTTTTTTGTTTTTTTGGAGGTCACCACAATCTGAACAGGAAAAGGGACTCAATTTGAGTGAACATCTTTTTTTTTTTGAAGTCATCCAATTTGGACAGAAAAAACGATTGATTTGTCAGGCAACTTTCAAGTCATTTTTCGGGCAAAACTTTAGTGCCCCCCTAATCATTTTGAGCTCCTACGCCCATGCAGAGCCACAGCTACAAGGGGGGCAAAGGGGGCGGCAACCTCCCAAACACAAATTTTTACCCTCAAACCCAAAACCACAATAGTAGAAAATAGTCGTAAGTATTGTAAGCTCCCCCCCTGAAAGAAATTTTGCCCCCCCCCCCTAGAACAACGCTCTAGGAGCGGTACTGTCTGTAGCCGTAATGCGAACGATCGACGCAGACATTACCAGTGACGGATCATGGGATTCAAGGGGTCTGGACCCCTGCTCAAGCCGGAGAAATGTAACAAAAATGTTACGGATTCGTTCTTATTCTACGTCTGCTTTTATTGAATTCGTAACACGCAACTTGGTCCAAAGTATAGTCCTTTATTGCCCGTGGTCAGCGGTTTCTAGAAAAACAAGCGTTAAGTAATTAAAAAAACAAAAGAAATAATTTACAAAAAAAAATTAAATAAAGTTGAAAAGTTGTGTAGTATAGCAAAACAAGAAAAAACAATAACGCTGTAACAAATATAAAATAATAACCTTGCGCATAACTCATCATCTCATCAACATAATTTATAACCAGAATTTACACGAATAGCGTACATTTCACTTACCGATGAATTTTCGATGCAGATGTAGCACGTAAATTGTAACTGATAATTTGCTTGTAATCCAACGTAGATTTGAAAGCTGAGACCTTGCAAATTTTGACACTAGCTCTAACGGAGGGGCGTAAAAGGAAATATTTGGGGTGGAGCAAGCCGGTTATATAATATTCAGGATTTAACAACGGGCCCTTGGGCGACTACTCAATACTAACAATTTAGAGTGTCCTCTAAACATGCTACAAAGGTAGCGATAACTTAACTTCAATCCAAGATTTCCCTTTCTACCGACTACTCCCTCTTGCAATAGAAAAGCAAAAAAAGCCTCTGCTCACCGCAGACACTAAACTAAAATGTGTGTCGACACCGCAAAGTTTCAGCTTGCAAACTCCAAAATTTGCATACAACGCAGAGATTGAAAACGATTGATCAAAAATTTCTTACGTCATTAAAGAACAAACAAAAAAGTGCTTACAACACAACTGGATTTACCAAGTTTCAACGTCTGCGAATTTTACATAATTTGCTTTTGGCGCTTTTGAATCAAGAGATAAAGAAGATAATGAGCCATGGCGTTGAATGTAAAACAACAAATCAAAAAACAAGGGTTCGAAACTTTACAAAGAAAAAAGAAAACAGAACGGCGCTACAAAAAACTTTCACAAAATTCATAGCAATAACTGAAGCAAGATCCATTTCTTGTTCAGGCTTAACAGTAAAGTACTCGGTGGGGGACGGCGATAAATGTCTCCAAAATTATCTTTTTTTGTAAATGCAGAGGAATCACGTTAGAACTTGTAATTTTTTTTTTTTTCATGCTCTACCAGCTTGAAACAAAAAGGATGATTCTAAGAATAAAAAGTACAGCCAAAATGCAGGAATACATTTCAATAACTGACGTTTCGCTAAACACTTATAGCATCTTCAGAGCTTATTCAAATAGAATCGTTAAGCGTTCCCACCTGTTTGCTCCTAAGTATGTCGAGAGCCACTATGGGATATCAGCAAAAAAAAGGATGATATTTTACCATTAACCACCACCCTCATAGCCCATTTGCGCTGCTACTTTAATTATGTTTTTGCACTGCTAATTCCTATGCCACGTTTTAAAAGCATTAATTTTTGCTAAAATAGGCCTAAAATTGAATTATTTTTGCACCAAATTTGCAAAATCTCCGAGCGCTGAGGGCAAAGCCCCCCGACCCCCTTGCCTCCAGCTATGGGGTCGTTGCCCCCAACCCCCAATAGCTGAACCTACCCTTACTTAATTGTTAATTCGTTATTATTATTTTTTAAGCCTAGTGTTTATGAGAGGTATTCAGCACTCTGACTTTGATAAAGTGTTTAATTGTTTAACAGCATTAGAGATCAATGTTGGAGGTAATGACTGTACGTACAGTATCGAAAGTGCCCTTTGAAAAACCTGACCCCCCCCCCTTTGCCCTTCCAACGTTCCGGCAACCCTGGTTCGAGTTCGGGTTCGCGTTCGTGCTCTGTATAAACGGGCCTTAAAACGCGAAAACATAAAGCAAGTTCGTACATCAAGCCTGGATTAAGCCCGACATTTTGTCAATCTTAAGCCCAAACCCGGCCTGAAAAGCTGAGCCGGACTTACAACTCTGTACTCTACTAATTGCACAATTTTCAGGCATTTCAAATTGTGTTTGTGTTTGCCGCTTTGTGTTTTCGCTTGATTGGTTCAGCCGAGCGTTCTGTGATTCTTGTCGAAACTCAATTTAAGACATCATTTTATGCTTTTTCTTAAAACCTGTGTCATTTATCACGTTTGAATATTGTAACTATCCTTAATAACTTTGGTAGCGCCTTTATTCCGAGGAACGCTTTTTTTCATTTCGTTGTTTTTTTAATAAACAATGTAATACGAAACGGGGTCTTGATTTGGCTGTTTTTATTTCGCTGCTTTGTTTCTAAAAAGACTTAAGTCCATTCTCTGTGATTTTTACCTTTTTTCATTTTATAATCCTAACCAGTAGCGTAGCCGGGGGGGGGGCGGGGGGGGCTCGAGCCCCCCCATTGGCTTGTGAAGTATGCAAAATCGCATGCTTTTTGTGCTTTTGAGGCCGATTTTCTGTGAAAAATGGAAAATAGCCCCCCCCCATTCGAAAACAGCCCCCCTCAAACGTCTGAATTTGCGAAATTGGACGAAATAGTAGCCACAATTTTGGTGAAGACCTTTTTTTTTTTTTTTTCGAGATCACCTAAGTTTGGGCGGAAAAAAGCTTTGAATTTCGGATTTCGGCCAAAAAATCACTCTGAATTTTGGCGAAGACCTTTTTTTTTTTTTTTTTTTGGAGATCACCTAATTTTGGGCGGAAAAAAGCTTTGAATTTCCGAGCTTTCCGAGACATTTCGCCTCAAGTTTCGGACAAACCGTCTGAAATTGATTCAAGATCAATGAAAATTCGAGTCAAGGTCGTTTGCACACTTCTCACTCTTTCAAAATAGCCCCCCCTTTTCCAAATCCTGGCTACGCGCCTGATCCTAACTCCATCTTTTGAGCTAATCAGCTAAGCTGTATCTAGCAAAATAACAGAGATAATGATAGCTTATGTTCACATTTTTCTGTGAATTTTAGTTCAAAAGAGCCTTATGTCCATAATTGCATTAGCAGCGTGCAGAATAAGTCAAGTGAAAGAACACTTTGAAAACTATTTTTGACAAAAGTTGTGAGCATTTTGTATTATCAGACGACAAGAAGTAATGATGAGCATTTTAGTTGGTTTACTTTAGCATCATTTGGGTTTTGCCCAAGAAGTTATTTGCTTTAGAGCTGCTAATACAGCATCTTTTTTCTGCACGAACAACTGCAACACACTGATGATGAGTAATGATAATGCCTATTATCATAGATGGGCACAAGTCCGTTAATCGTTAATCCGTTAATAACGAAGCTAACTTTTTCACTAACTCGTTAATCCGTTAAAAAGTTTTTTCATGTTAACGGACTAAATTAACTTCCGTTAAGTGCTGTTAACGGACTAAAGTAACTTCCGTTAAGTTCTGTTAACTTCCGTTAAGGTTTTTATCGTTAATATCTTGTAGCTTTGTTGTGCATTTGAACTTGTTTTTATGTTGAAATTAGAATAGACTGTAAAATGTAACTTTCAAAACACAGAAAGACCACCATAGCTATAAATATTTCCTTAAAATCAGCTCAACAGCGTCAATACGTGTTCTAGAAGCGAGTGAATAAAACGAAATGTAAATTACACGAAAAATGTTAACGGATTAACGGACTTTATTAACTTCCGTTAATTAAAGTTGAAAATAACGGATTAACGTTAACGGAGGTGTGAAGTTTGTTAACGGACTAGTGGTTAACGAAGCTAACGTTTTGCATTAACTTGCCCATCTATGCCTATTATTTTTGAGTAGTTTTATAGTATATATATTATAGCCTAGTCATAAAGTGAGACCAATCTGCCGGTATAAGTTATGAAGCATGCATAGTTGTGATTAATCGCATAAACAGGTTTTACTTTTCAAAAGAAAATGTAACTCACCGTTACTACCTTCATTTACATGCAATTGATTGAAACATAAATCGATGTCAAATTTGTTTTCACCATAAATTGATTGTTTGCCATAATGATGTAATGTCTTGCTAGTGTGAGAAAACAATTTGTTTACTGAAAAAAAAATACATTGATTTATATGTTAAATCGATTGCGTGTGAACTTAGTAAGCAATTTGCTCCTCTAATTGAGTTTATTAAGTGGATTAAACTAGCGCAGTACAGTTGTTCAAAAATTATTAAGTGCATTGAAGTACCAGTAGCATAGCAAAGTCGTTTAAGCGCAATGATTGCTAAGTGCTAATTAAGTCTCTAAATATGCTTACTTATTAAGGCATTAAAGTAGCATATCGCTAAGTGCAGTGATTTCTACATGCTAGTTGAGATTCTTTATGTGTTGACTTTTCAAGTTTTTTTGGTATAATTTTCAGTGATTATAAAAAGTTGTTGATCAGTCATTAGGCTACGCACCCTCTTACCGATGAGCTAATGCCGAGATTGCAATGATGATGGTGCCAAAAAACGTAGTTTACTTAGCAATATTTGAGTCAAGAAAATAAGCAACTATTGAATTGCAAGTGCTTTTTTAACTAGTAAATATCAGTATGTAACTTTTTACCAATGAGCTAAGCCCAACTTAGAATGATAATATAGTCCAGTAGTCACTCAATTTTTATTCAGTGACTTTTAAACAAATCGTCAACTTTTGTGTGATAATGTTTCTTTTGACTAGTTCAGAAAGAAATGTACCAAATGTCAAAAGCTGTTTAAGTTGGTGATTTTTGAATTTAAAAAATGTGCAGTGATTGTGGCAAGTTCTAAACTAGTCATTATCAACGTTTTACTTTTTACTGATTTGCTGAGCCCTAGAACGATACAGATAATTAGTTGCTTAGTTTTTACTTAAACACTTTTTGAGTAAATTTTTGGTGTTTATGGTTGCAGCTTTTAGCGATATCTTAATTAATGCTAAATTATATTTCTCAACAGAAAGTGACCAACAATGGCGTCGCTAAGGGGGTGGGGGAGAGGCCCGCCCCGGGTGTCACCATTTTGGGGTGACACCGTTTGGTTACTTTATTTGGTTTTTATATGTTTGGACCGAAAACGCACACAATTTCGGGCGAAGACCTTTTTTTTTAATCTTCACCTAGTTTTAGACATAATTTTCATCAAGGGTATCACATCATAAAGGGTAACACCACAAAATCCCGTCCCGGGTGCCACCATCCTTAGCAACGCCTCTGGTGACCAATATAATTTTTTGACTTGTAGAGAAAGGGATATACAGAAACCAAAACTAAATTTGCCTTTCAATTCGACAGCAGTTGAAATGTGAGATTTATATATTCCAATTTCCTAGTGACTAACTGACTATAGTTGTTTAATTGGTTTTAAAATTAGATTGGGTATTCTCCATTAAAGGTAAATTTGAGAAATTTCTATATCAGATTTCACTTTATCAGTTTCTACAAATTAAGGTTCCGGCCAGAATAAAGTTTAAGTCTCTGTATATTTCTGCCTTTTCAAGAGTGATATATTAAGTGCACATCGTCAGGCGCGTAGCCAGGATTTGGAAAAGGGGGGGGCTATTTTGAAAGAGTGAGAAGTGTGCAAACGGTCTTGACTCGAATTTTCATTGATCTTGAATCAATTTCAGACGGTTTGTCCGAAACTTGGGGCGAAATGTCTGAGGCGAAATTAGGTGATCTTCAAAAAAAAAAAAAAAAAAGGTCTTCGCCAAAATTCAGAGTGATTTTTTGGCCGAAATCCGAAATTCAAAACTTTTTTCCGCCCAAAATTAGGTGATCTCCAAAAAAAAAAAAAAAAAAAGGTCTTCACCAAAATTGAGGCTGCTATTTCGTCCAATTTCGCAAATTCAGACGTTTGAGGGGGGGCTGTTTTCGAATGGGGGGGGGCTATTTTCCATTTTTCACAGAAAATCGGCCTCAAAAGCACAAAAAGCATGCGATTTTGCATACTTCACAAGCCAATGGGGGGAACTCGAGCCCCCCCCGCCCCTTCCCCTGGCTACGCTACTGCACATCGTAATAGTAGAGTATATTTTAGTAACAGTGATGGTTTATTTAAGTGCAGAGTAGTGTTAACAAAGTCGTGATAATGCTTTACTGTGTCACGGTACATAATGTCGGTACTGTGCAAGAAGAAGTGATAGAATGTGATTTGATGTATATACATGAACGTTACCAGTATACTATACCGCATTGAATTAGTTCAAAACAATTATTTTTCGACATGATAATGGCTGTTAATGATAACTATTCTTTTGACTTTTTCAGATTGCATTTGCAGTAAACAATGTGTAAACTTAGGCTAAAGTCCAGTTTTGCCAAAATGGTTGGTAAGTTGTTTCACAGCAAGAAAGACATAAGTCCAACAACCCGTCAAAAAATACTATAGAGCACCTAGTGGAAAATCATTTCGTGAGTTATCAAGGCATATATATATTCTACTTCTAATTAAAGCACTGTAAATGTTGGTGTGTTAAACCACACAAAAGAAATAATTGCAAACACATTGCCGAGGACAATTTTTTGCGATTTTCTCAAAATGAAAAAAATGGACTTGAGTCTTTTTAGAATTCAAGCAGCGATTTGTGACTTTAAACTGAATTTAAAATTTATTATTGAATATCCTTGATTTGGAAGATCGTTTATGGAAAATTTTGTTATCAAACTTAACCGGTATGTACTGTGCTTCGTATTATTTTTTGTGTTTGAAGTTTCTTTTTTCAATTTTCGAGAATTTAGTGCTTACTGGAAGTTAATCAATATTTTGGGGATTAAAATCACTGCATGCGAGTATTTAAACTCTTTTCTTTGATTTACTTTTTTCGAATGCCTTAAGTAGCCTTGATGCTGAATTAATTAATCTTAGAGTTAATTGAAGAACCGATAACGAGTAAATTGTTTATTTTCGGCGAATGTTTACCGTGCTATACCCGCGACCTTTTGTCTGTGACATTCCGAAATTCTTGGCTGCGGACCGATTATAAACTGGTATATTGATTTGTTCTAAATTGACGTCGATCTGAAGTTTGGCAATGACTGTTACTGATATAATCTACAATATATTCACGATAAACTATGTTGATATAGATTTAGTTGACAATGTGCTTTAATTGAATGATTTATGCATAAAAATACGTTGGTTACTGTTACATTTTTGTGCTTTTTTTGGAAATTTTTTGATTTGACGTACGTCGCAGCTAAATTACTGTAATTTGCATGTCTTTGAACTGTTAGACCCATTAAGTGTATGTGCTCTTTACAGAAAACCGTCTCAGTCTCTACTCTATCTCTTCAATACAAGTTTTGAGTTGCTTAAAGACCCGTGACAAGGTTTTTGAGATTCGACAGACAGCCCAGGATTATTAAATTTTACACTAATAGCTTTCATAACTGCATACTCCGTGGCTTTGAGGCAGCAAGAAAAGGCTGCGAAGTAATCCTTTTAGTTTCAAGTAAAGCAGCCATCCGGAAGAGACGAGAAAACGATTTAGAAAGAGCAAGTATGATTTTCGGAGAATATGGCGACATATAAATGAGCAACTATTGAGTAAAATAATAAAGTCGTTCAATAAAATAGTTAAACTTTTGTGTAAATGGAAATAGCAAATATTCGGCTACGGGACGGTAGTTCAATAAATTAGTTAAACTTTTGTGTAAATGGAAATAGCAAATATTAGGCTACGCGACGGTAATATTTTAAACAAAAAGCAAGCTGTTTTTGAAGGAATCAAGTCTCAGACATCAAAAGACATCACGTCACAAAGTACATAATTTTAATGATAAATTCGACATAAACCTTTGTAACCATCTTCCAAGCACATATTGCATTTAAAATCAAGGTTGCAACAATGAAAACAGTTTTGAAAATGAAGATTTAAGTTAAATTTTTCTATAACTGTACGTTGTAGAAAGCTTAAATAACTGAATCTCCCTCAACTTCAAGAACCAGGTAAAAAACAAAAATATAAGTAAAGCTGTATTCAGCTGTAGTGTCCGCAAGCCAAATCCAACATGGCTAAGGAGCTAGCTTTAATAGAATTAATAAACTAAATATTGGTTATTTCTTTACAGTAGATGGGTCGAAACCGAGTAATTTATTCTCGTCTGAAAAAAATAAAAATTAGGTCTTTGATGCTATTGAGGCTGTAGTAGTAGCGCATTTAAAAAGAGGGGGTTGTGCCATGCCACCCCATTTTGGGCCAAGGCACATTGCAAAAAATCGTAAAAAGTCAATGCCAGTGGCAACTTACTCTATAGCGTTTGTGGTTTTTGCAAGTTGCAAATAAGCTTAATACTTTTTCTGTTATCACTTAAAGCTTCAAAACTCTTTGCCTATTTCCTTTCGTCATTACGCAAAGTTCGACAAGTATCGATAGCAATTAAAATAACTTGTGCCCTCCAGTCGTTTTTAAGCTTATTTCATTAGTTTTTTGCTGGTAAAAAACATGTCTCTGAAACCAAACTTAACAAAAATGCTCTTATAATTGTTATTTTATACTAAAAAAAAAACGGAAAAATTTCTAAGCGCTGCTGCAGGTTGTGGCCTGGATTGATTTTCTCACTTTTTGCAGATTCTGGCCTCTGGCGGCTAGGTCCCCGACCTCAGATTTCTGACCTACGATAAAACTTGGCCTGATAGCACCTCTGAAATTTCTGTCTACGCCGCTGCAAGGCTAGTTCCTTAGCCATTTTGAACTTGTCTTGATCGTAGCAGTGGGCTCATAATAAATTATTCTGACTGTCAGCGATTTATTCGGTTCATTAGTTGATGGAGGAAGCTTTAGATGATGTGTGATTTTGTATTTCGCTTTGCAAGCTGCAACGCCTAAAAAAGGTTGTTTGACAGTTTAAATTTAGCATCAAATTGTCACATATCAGGCTTATCCTACAACAAATTTGAAAGCGTGAAATGCCGCATTTTACCAGGCGGTGTTTTTGACGTTATTTTCTTTTTTGCTTTAATCATAGTCACGTGATGGAGCACCCCCCAAACTTGCAATTGTGAAGCTTTCTTCTATTCCTACAACGTGTTCAAATTTCGCTTCTGTTAGTCAATGAGCCGCTTTTGCGTTGAAGGAAAAAAATTGAAATTTTTCTGCCAAAAAAATCGTGACAAAAAATATGGCGTATAGGAGAGTTTTAATGAGTAATGGAAAGGACGTGTTGGCATTTCGCATTTAGCTGTCTCGTGAACAAGGCAACTTGATGAATGAAATATAATTACAATTACGGTAGTTTCTTAACTTTTGCAGATTCATAATCTAAAAATTACTAGTCTAAAGTTGTTTTACTAGTTAATTGTTGGGTTTCTGCCAATTAATTTGCACTTGCTAAAAGCTATTTTATGCAAAAAAAAAAAAGGTTTTAGCAACGTTTGTTTGGAAGTGGATTGAACCAACATCAAGCAGACAAGATCTTGCCAAGACTGTGGTACGACACTTTTTCACTTAAAATGCAGAATCGTATGCTGCGAGCAATGAAACTGGCTGCTGTGATTAGTTTTTCCTGCCTCGTGTGTTCTCTTTATCAACTATCGAGCACCAGGAAAAGCGGTATAATGTCCGACAGAAATTCAGCTTCCAGCTCTGTTGTTTTCTTGACTGAGGAACAACTACTCAAAATGTTATCCGAGAACTGTAGTGCATCGATTGATAATAATTATCAAATTGAAAATGATGACGGCTTAGTATTGTCAATGAAAGAATACAAAGCATTCCAGGCAGAAAAGTTCATCAAAGAAAATGCCATTCCATTTCCAGATAAAGAGCCACTGCCACCTTTAATTTTGAACAAAGTAAGCTTTTGTGCGAAAGTTCTACATTTTTTTATTAGAACAATTTTAGAAGAACCAAAAACTTATAGATTTATTTTAGCTGAAATTTAACAACATATTGATTTTTTTAACCTTGGCCCTTAAAAAAGGTAAATCTGGCTTCTTTGCCCTTTTTAAGTGCCTAGGTCAATAAATTCAATTTTTTCTTTAATAACAAAAATAAGTCTATTCCGGTAGTTAACAATACCTAAAATTAAAATCTAATTTTTTTAATTTTTTGTTCCTGCTTTGGGGTGCAGTTGCAAAGATATTCAACAAATACAAAAAGATATCCCAAAAAACTATTCAACAATACAAAAAGATAAAAAAGTTTTTGGTTTTCCTTTTTTTTTACTTCCAACCTGAATTTTAGAAAAAGAGTTTACCAAAATTGTCATAAGGCGTTACAGGAAGAATAAACATTACCGTCTTTTTTTTCCCGAAAATTTAGGATGAGAAAACATATTCATGGTTTCTATAAACTTTTAAGGGATAAATATCTTTGTATTTGTTGAATATCGTTGCAACCGCAGCCCAATATGAGAACAAAAAATTTTCAACAGTTATATTTCAATTTTAGCTATTGTGAAGTACCATAATTGGCTGAATGCTTCATTCCATTTTATGCATTTAACACCTTTTACAGTTAGCTGCAGCTTTTATTTTCGCCATTGTTGCGTCATTCTATTTGAACCTAACAGAGCAAAAATGTTCGAAAAGTATATGATCTTATGAATTACAAAAGCTCATGTCTGTCATTTTGGCCTAATCATGAAAACACCAACCTTGAGCAAAACTAATATCTCTTTTACCTGAAAAAGAAAATAAATCTGAACTTCTCATTTTCGAGGCTATACAACATCAGAAAAACTTTAGGGTTTGTCAAATCAAAAATCAAATCTTTCACTATATCAAATCAAATCTTTCATTATACTCGCTGCAATACGCCCAAGCGTGTAACGAGTTGGCGGGGCACATCTCCGCTTGAGTGCGCCTGCGGGCACCACAGCTCCTTTCGAAGACATGTTGCAGCGGTGGCGAACCGTGGGCAACCCTGAGTTCGATTTGACCGGCCCGAGGTTTGAACGTCAGACCTCCCGCTCCAGAGACGAACGCGTTACCGCTCGACCACCTGGCCGGTATCTATTATTATGCATTTGCTGCATTACACGCTGGACGCATCTCCGCGTTATCGCAGCTAATAACACAGCTCTTTTCGAAGAAGCGTTGCAGCGGTGGCGAGCCATTGGCAACACTGTGTCCAATTTGACCGGCCTTACCGCTCAACCAACTGGCCGGTTTTTAGGATTTTTAAAGGCTGGTGTATAGCTAAAGTTTTCTTGTTCAATTAATTGATTATCTTATGAAGTAGCTTGGAGCTCGATCCCCTAAACTGTGTAGATTACCATATAAATTTGAGGGTTTGGTACCCCTTACCAATTAATTATATCTAAAATAATAACGTTTTCGGTTTCAATTTATGCCAATCTAGCTGAAGATCTTTGGTATCCCGCAAAACTTGAATCTTGGAAAGTGCAATAAAAATAAATTTTATTCAAATAGCTTTTAAAATTTAATCGTTCACGTGCTTTCCCGCCAACCGGCTACCAGTGCGGAAGCTTCGGGAAAAGCCACAATGGCGTGTAAATTTGCTCGCTGAGTAGCAATGCTGCAGCCAGCAAGCGGCGATTCATACGAGTGAACCAGATTTCGAATGCTTCAACTTCTCCTTATTTGTTGATGCTTTTATTGCTATGTGTCAGCTTTGCTCCATATCTGCCTCATTTGAGTGATTTACATTTCAAAACAGATGGTTTTCTATTTTTAATTTATCTGTAGGCACACGGTCCCAGATTTTTTTTTCTTTTTATTTAATTTGACGTCGTTTGAGCAAAAGAAGCAGAAATGGAGCCTGTATAAAGTATAGCATGTTTTGGGACGTGGCGTAAAAAAGAGTTATAGAATTTAATCAATAGAACAACACAATTTAACAGACTGGACAAATCAATAAACCATATTACAAAAGCATAAAGGAATCAGATATTAAGCTTAAAGCTGCTGAGATACTCCGATTAGCTTCAATCCCTTTGCCACCAGAACGACCAGTACATAAAGCAACAATTCAAAAAAGTTGTCTTCTCAAAGAACAATTAAATACCCCAAAATTTACATCGCACGGAAAAGCAAAGCTTGTCGATATTCTAGTCAAAAAACTCTTGCAATTTCAGTAGAAGTAGCAATTAAAATTGATACAACAAAAGATCCTTTCAATAAGCAAAAAAACAAACATTGAATTCAAATCAGGTGTTGGTCTGATTCTAGCATCGAAGTTAGCAAATAAAGCGCAAAGAGCACAATGCGATAATAAAAATCTTTTACAAGATTTCAATTACAAAAGAGTGAAATGGCCATCCAAAAATTTTAATTGAACCCAAAAAAGTTAATATGGACGCAAATAATATTTATTGCGGACTCCATAATGAAAATGTGATGAAATAATGAAGTTTAATAAAATTTGTAGTGACAAATGCTCAATTTATGGAGAACAAAAAACTCGGGATCAAATAGTAACTATTAGATAGTCAATAAACTCTTACCGATTATCTTACCTAATGGCCTCTATTTTCAAAAACAAGTGTGTTATTTAGACTTAATTTTACAGAAATACCGTTATTATTCTTTTAAAATTTTTTCAATTGCCTATAACTTGTATGTACTTTTGCTGCGCTTTAGCATAAACTTTTTGCGATATTAATCTAGAGTTTGCACCAATGTTAATTGTTCCGGTAATATTGCAATTACATTTTAGTTACTAAGAAGACAGCGAAGGGATCTTGCTTTCTCTAAGTCAAGCTGCCACTTGTATCACACATACTATGGAGGCCTTACACTGTTCTTTGCCCTTATCAATGCTGAAGCGGTGAACGCCATTTTTCATAGTCTTTGGTTTGGCCCGACCGAAACTTGAGTCTACAATAATCTTTCAGTAGCAGACGATGAAAATTGTCTTTGGCCACCTTTTTCACATCTCCTATGTGCTGTAAATCATAAAATTATGAAGGAAAGTGTCAAAAATTCTGAGATTTAATTTAGTAAAACTTTTCAGAAGGAAATTTTTTTTGAGTTAGTGGATAAAGCTCATCGTTGTCAGTTGAATTGTTGGTGGAAAGTCACAGCCTGTTTCCTCAGTACAATTAGAAGGTTAAACTAGCTGCCTCCGACTCTATCGATGCAGAACAACCTGAGGTTTACCAAGTTGAGTCTAAGTTTGCATATCCGGACAGAACCCACCTGTGTGGATTAGATCATCTCAGCTAAAGGTTTTGAAAGTATCTGTTGAGTAATGGCAGTCTTAAACTGTGTAAACTTTAGGCTTGACCTGGTAAGCTGCAGCTCGCACTGCAGCGGTAGTGTAATTTACTTTCTAGCTGCACCGAAAACGTTATGACTTCCCAGCCCAATAAGCAAATCGACAATCATAAGTACTATATAATTCACGTACTTGAACACACCGTGTCACCACGCTGTGGAGCTGATGCATTAAAGTGACTTTTATCTTAGTTTCTTTTATTTTTTGTATTTTTTCAATGCGTGTGTGTGTTGAGATATTATTTTTGTGCATCGATAAAACGAGAGTACATTTGATTTGAAGATAAGAAACCACCTAAATAAAATTGGTGATGGTCGATAAAGCCCACATACTTCAAATTCGTGGTTATGTTGGAGTTGTTTGTGTGGATCTTCTTAGCTATCAATTCTGAAAGTTACTGATCTGGCCCGGCGCCAAGGGGGGCATTCCGGGGCCGTGCCCCCCCCAAATGACTGTTTGTGCGCCCCGAACGAAAATTGCGTCCCCCCCCAAGCGAGGACTGCGCCCCGAAAAAATTAACAGGTTTGGGGCTATTGGAGTGCAAATCGAGGCCTAAGACACCCAAACTGGTGTTTACCATCCTTATTTTCGTAATTTTTGTGGACTCACACCAGATTTCATAAAGTTTTGGGACGAAGACCTTTTTCTTTTCTTTTCTTTTTTTTTTGGTCTTCATTTAAGAGTTGTGGAAAATCTCAAGAATTTTGAGACGATAACCAGAATTTGGAAATTTTTGTACTGAAGACCTTTTCTTTTGGTCTTCACCTTTTTCGTTTGATCCACACTGGAAGAAATTTCTCATACCCCCGTGCCCCTCTCGAATTCACCTAAATCAACTTCTCGTGCCCCCCCAAAATTTATTTCTGCCCCCCCCCCCTTCCAGTCTCGCTATCCTCGCGCCGGGCCTGTTACTGATGAGGACGAATAGTCCGAAAAAACGCTGTCCAGATATGTCAAAATTAGACGCCAATAGTTTTTGTTTTAATTCTCTACGCTTTTTAGTCGAAAGCTGTTTTTAATCCAATAAGTGTTCGTCACGAGGAGGAAGTTTTCTTTTTGCTTTTCATTGATTTTTAGCCAAAATTTTATCTATTTGCCATGTGTTTGATAACTTGTGCTTTTGAAAAATTTAGATTGAATTTTTTTAAGTGATGATAGTTATTCACGCAAAGGCTTCATCGCGCTTCACTGTGATTCCGAGACAATGAGAGGTCATTATTAAGTAATTTGTTTAGACAAAGCAACTTCCTAATCCAAAATCGCGACTTAAGGTTTCGAAAGTAATCGACGATAAAGTAATCGAAGATAATCTGCAGGAAGAAAAAGAAAGAAGGCTACATCTTGGGGACTCCAATATAACCAAAGTAAGCTCATAAATTATTGAGATTCCCCACAGATTTTAGATATTGCGTTTTTGGAAAGCAATATCACAACAAAAGTTACCTTACTTAAGTGTCAAAGTGATTTCGGTAAAAAAATTTTCTCTGTAAAGCCGCATTTACTCGGGCGACTTTTAAGGTGCGTTTAGACTGGACGCGAAGCAACGCGAAACGAAGGTTGGCGACCTTCGCCAACCTTCGCGAGTGGTTGCTAATCTTCGCAACTGGTCGCTTCATAGGCTAATTTTAACAACTTACTTTTAAAATGTATTCAATGAGCAGAAAGCTTTGTGTACTTCATTATTGAAGCGCTATTATAGTGATCACAGGTTCTGTTTCGTCATAGCGCGCTGGAATTACCGGTAAAACGAAGATTGAGTTTATATTATGCTATCACGCAATAACCGTGAAGAAGAGTCTAGACTAATAGCTCAAGTAACAAAACTATCTTGAGAAAAAAGTGTGTAAAATTTAAGTGAAAAACAAAGTACAGTAGATCGAATTTGGAAATAAAAAGACTAGTCATTTCTTCAAAAACGTAGTAGTACTTAGCCTATTTACTAGCTATCAATGATTTGTTTAGATCCTTCCACTGAAAACTTGCCCTAATCTGTTTTGACGATGACAGTTCTGGGTTTTAATGCAGAAACGCAAATAGCTGGAAGCAGATGTCAAAAGTTCTCTTTAGGTGTTTACTCAGTAATGTTAACAAATCCTTAAACGCTTTCACCATCCATGTATCATTATGGTAGTGGTAGATCTACCCGTATCTTGTAGAGTGTAAACCAATAGGCTAGTCTACAGGTACATTTAAAGCACAAACTATGTTGTTTTTTTGATGTGATTTTCCTTTTTCAGGCAAGCATGTTATGATACCTGTAGTAAGCTCAAACAGTTGTTTGTATGTGTTATTTAGTGCTGTTTATGAAGACTCCCAATGTTAACGCTATGAGTGAAACTGAAAGCTGGATTTGTCATCAGTTATGCAGTGGAATTTTTGCTTATTGTGCAATGGATTGCTGTGTTGATTTGCTGGAGAAAGCAAAAAAACATTGCAGTTTTTGCATGATTTGACACTATCATCGAAGGACAAGAATTTAGCACAGTGATACCTGATACTAGCAGTTGCTTTGAGGAAAAGTCAGCCTCTAAAACTAAGTTTGGTGTTTTATTCGCTAGCGGAGCGCTTATCGATGTTTAGTGCGAAGTTAAATGCTATCGAGAGCGTTTTATTAGTTTGCATTTTCTTGCGGTACCAGTAGGCTACGTTGCGACCGTTGCGTTTACCTCAAAGGGCATCGCTCTAAACCACCGTTTGTACGATACAGACAAATTTATAGCTGTATGGTCAAGTCCCCTCTTAGCAAGTTTTTGGTTATGCCCCTGATAAAAAAAAACATTTAGATTTTTTCATGTAAAAATTGTTACTCAAGCATCTGAATAAAAGTATTGTTAGTTCTCATATTTTCATGTAACTGACGCTTCCTTCCCCAGTCCAATTATTTTTATTATAAATGCTGTATCAAGTTTTTTGTTTAGTTTAGAGAATGGAACAATATTAATGAACTTGCTTGGCGGGTACTTTTCTACCAATAATAATAACCTCAGCTAAAAAACAGAACTCACTTTCTACTGGTTAGATATGTATTGGCTTTCTAGTTTATCTAAATACACTGACTGTAATTGCAATGATTGAACTTCAGACCTAAAATAGTTTACTTTGTCACTTTATTCACCATGTAAAGCAGTAAAAATTTTAAGAGACAGTAAAAATGCTTTGAAATTCACTAACAACTAAATTCAGATATTACACAAAGACACAGTAAATGAATATTTAACACACTTGACACTTCTATTTTCATCAATTAGGACTGGAGTGAAAAATCACTACCAGACTACAATATTCATAATTATAAAACTTGGGGTAGTCCAAAACCATTGCTTCCAGTTCAATTTGATCACGGTCACAAACCTTCAGAAACAAGAAGACTTTTAAGAGGACATTCAGAAAAAAAAAATTCCATGTTTGTAGCTATTCGAAGAAGTGACTACTAATTAGGCCAATCCAAAAGTTCATAGAAATTTTTCGATTTTTTGTATCGATCTAGCTCTTGTATGTAGCAGTGTAGCTTGAAACCATTTCTAAATACAGTTTTATTCACCAAGTTGGCTTGGTCAAGAAGGCAGTGAAAAAACTTTTGGGAGTTTTCCAGTATTCAAGGAATTGTTCAATTGTGGTTACTTTTAAAACAACAAGCTAACAAACAATGGGTAAAAACACTATCAACACATTCAAAACTAGCCTGTTGGTGAGTTGTTTTATATTCTGAAAAAAACAACAACATCATGTTAGTTTAAGTTTACTTTAAGACAAAAAGCAAAAGCTGCTCAGCCAAAAGAACTACTGGACTGATACAATAGCTTCTGCTATGCTACACAGAATAAAAAGTTTTGTTTTAAAATCTAGATGTCGTGGGGCTAGGCCTACCGCTTTGGTGTATTCATTATAATGAAGCTCTGAGATCCAGCATAGCTATGAAAAATCACTCTAGGATTTACAGCCTTAGCTGTCTAGATCCAAATTATCTTGGCTAGCCTAGGGCTATCGCGAATCTAACTTTGCCAACAACCTACTCTTTGGACTGATAAATAGGCGCTAAACCATACAAATAAACTATTTACATTATTTTCTAGGAAACTGCGATCGTAAAAATCCAATCAGTGAATTAATTGGTTATCTTACTACAACCTGCAAGCAAGCGCTGTTGCGCAACTGCTCGCGAAGGTTGCGAGCGGTCGCAACCTTTCGCGAGCTGTCGATGACGTCAAATTTTGGTTGCTTCGCGTCGCTTCGCGTTGCTTCGCGTCCAGTCTAAACACACCTTTAGCTGCGAGAATCGACATTTTGCCTTTTTTCTTTCTCAAATCGCGTAGGTCACTTACACGGTGCAAGATTCACGGGAGATTTTGTCTGTGCGATATCGCCCGACACGCCCCCCAAAAAAATCAAATCGCAGCAGTCACTTCACGGGAGAGATTTTACCGCGATGCTCGCATGCGATTACAACTCGCAGAAGTCACTTACACGTTGAGACTGCGTGCCAGTGATTCTCGCCAAATCGAGTCGGCGGAAGAGTCGCTATCGCACTGGTTCACTTACACAGTACGAGATAGTTTCAAAGCGCGGTTTGTTGGTTTTGAATTTGCAAAAGCCAAATGCTGCAAAAGCACTTCAAATGCGCCGCTTGTCAGCTTTTGCGTTTGAAACAATCACGCTTCGGAATTTTGAACAGAAATTGTATGAAGTTAACGCAAGCGTAAAACGAAATAGAGTGAATACAATTGAGCAGCTAATTTCGTTAAAACTTGCAATGAAAATGCAAGGTGAAAGATAAAGCACTGAACGCTTGAAATTACTCAAAAAAGCTTATTTACCCTGCACATTCCGAGTTAGCTTGGATGGAGCAAAGTCAAGCGGGCATTAACGCTCATAATTTATTTTAAAATTCTGTCATTTACCCTTAAGGGTCTTGGTTTTTCTCCACTGCAACCTGCAACCCATCTCTGACTGTGTTTCTTGTTTGGTTATACATAATACTTTGGTAAAATAAAACAATGAAATTTATCAACATTTCCGTGTAATTAATTCTAAAAACACTTTTAAAATAACCTTTTCTCCAAGCATGTGTGACTGATAAATTCATATTGTTTGTTTCCTTAATAGTGCACAAGTATTTCGTATTTTGTAGTAGATCTGTGCTGTTATATCATGCGAAATACCAATCGTTAAATTTTATTTTTAAGTTTACTTTTTGAGTTCTTGTGAAGTGATACCAGGCGCCTTTTGTCGCTACTGAAGCACTGGCTCTTTTTTAATTTAAACCAACATTCAAAAAATCCATATAGCATTTGTATAATACGTGTTTTCATGTGAATTTGTTATGAAGCTACTAAACCACAGCTGTTACAAAGCATCAATAACCACAACAATAAAATAAGCCGCGCATGCACTTGCTAAACTCTAGGCAATTACAATAAGTATAGTGCGGAGGATGATCATTATGAACAGTGCAAAAATACGTCAGTCTTCGTTCCTGGCGTAATTCAAATGAAAAAGCGCCATAAAACCACTAGAAATTGAGAACATGATTTGCTTAGAAATAGCATTTTCATGAAATTAATGTTTAATTACAATATACGGTGCAGTAGGTGTTACGTTTTTACGCTTAAATGTGGTCATTTTAACCTCAAGAGATGCCGGTAGGCTGCAGGCAATCTCGGGTCAGAAAAGAAAGCAAACGCTAACACTTTTTTAGCCGACAAAAACCAGTGGATGGTACTTGTCTACAAGATGCTGGACCCAACGAGTGAGCATAGGGTGTAGTGAGCCTACACTGCTAGGACTGTCAAAGCACCGATTGACTTTTTTTTGTGTTGCCCCGCTCTAGTTTCGGAATTCGGCCGCTTCTTATTTTTAGTTTGCTCAGTTTGCGGACGTCACCTTATTTCCAGCCGCCATTGGCTGCAAACGTTTTAAAAATTACGTGCTTTTTGGTCGAGTTACCTCTGTTCTGACATTTCGTTTCATTCGAGCAATTGGCAAACGGAAGTATTTTATTTTGAAGACCGCTCGTACGGCACTCTATTAGTTCATTATTTTGAGGTTATATTTCAGTTGTTGCTTGCCATGCCGTACTGTTTCATATTATTTGTTTTGTCTGAACAATACAGTTTAAGTTGGAGAATTTCAATTGTCGTTTGCCCAGACCTACAGGGTGAAGGCTCCAGAGTTTCGCTGGAGCACCTGCATTCAACAGTATTACGGAGGGCTTCTGTCACAAGCACCTCCATTTCCAAAATATATTGTCCAAACACCATTATTGAGAATTCATTGTCTTAGCTATTCTAGGATTTTCAGATTTTTAACTTATGTTTTTGCTATGTCAGAATATTAGCAATGACAAAATTGATTACATTTTTTTAAACACAAAAAATTTTGTAAAAACACGAGGCTCATTTTTGCTCAAAATTTAATAACAAATTAGGAAAAACAACCGAAAAAGAATAAATTCCAAATCAAAAAACAAACTAAATTCTGTTCTGATTCAAAACAATAAAGCTTGAGTGGTTTTTTAGTATTTGCGAGCAAAATTGCAACAAAGTTGAGACTATAGAGTGCTTTTGCACACAGCGCAGGTAACAAAAACACGTTTTAGCTCTCGTTCAAACAGAAATTACTGCTCGCTTTTTCGCTTTTCTCAATTTTACGATGCTGCAAAAGTAGCCAAAAAGGCGTTTACAAGCAGACATAGCAGTAGGAATTAACAAACATGGTCGCCATAATTGACATCAATAATCTCAAACTTTAAGAACCAATTACGAGCAACTGAGGCTTAACATTGGCGAAAAGATAAAAACAGCCAGCCTTAACTCAAAGTTTACTGATTCTTATAAAAAAGCGTACTTAAGGTATTATAAAAGCAGAATACAATTACGATACTGTTACCTGTTAATTTATTATACACTTTATAAAGGGTTAAAGTTTTGCTTGATTGGCTTCACAGTTACTAGCAATTAGCTCATGACTGCGGTATCTGCAGTAGACCAGTGCCATCATGCACAAGAAAATTATTGCTTCTGCGGTTCTAATATGAAGTAAGGGTGCGTTTAGACTGGACGCGAAGCAACGCGAAGCAACCAAAATTTGACGTCATCGACAGCTCGCGAAAGGTTGTGACCCGGTTTCAGCCTTTCGCGAGCTGTCGATGACGTCAAATTTTGGTTGCTTCGCGTTGCTTCGCGTCCAGTCTAAACGCACCCTAAATTCAGTATCGAAATCACAATTAATTACGGTAAAAGCACTACAGATTATTTTATACTATGAACACAATACTTTGTGAAGCAAATTTAGGGTAATCGCAGCCAGCGACTCGCAAAGCATTTGTGCATTGCGCTATGCCTGGGCGACTCGTAAATTGCATACGATTTGCTGTTTACACGAGCGCGACTTTGCCCTGAGACTCTCGAGACGTTGAAATCGACCTCGTGTAAGTGATCACGAGCAAGAAGGATTCTTGCTTCGAGTCGGGCGAAATATAATCGGCATCGAAAATCGCAGGTATTACTTACACGGCGGCGATTCTTCCCAAACGCGATCGCGGTTAGCGAGTCTCGCCTCGTGTGAGTAACCGCTCTGCGAGAGAGATTTTCTCGCATTAAAAATCTTCGAATCGCGTTGCAAAAAAGTCGCCCGTGTAAATGCGGCTTAAGAATGCTTCAAACGTTCAAGAATGATACCGGAGAGTTTTGTTCGTAAAAACTTCTGATGAAAATAAAGTTAACTTGCTGAAGGTTAAATTAAAGAAAAATTTGCCAAAGGTGCAAACTGTCCTCATAAAGGTCTTGACATGTCCATTTTTTGGTCCTGATTGTGGTTTCGGCGCCTGTTTATTACGGCGCCTATTTATAAGACCCGGTTCACTGTGGACGTAAAATCGTGAGCGTACGAACGTATTTTTAGTTTATTTTAAACAGAAATTTGGTACGCTGGGTGTACTGTCTTAACAGCGCAGAAGTTGCCAGTTGATTAAAATAAACTAAGGATACGCTCGTACGCTCACCATTTTAGGCCCAGTGTATACCAGGCCTAACGAATTTTACATGTAACCGAATAAACATTGCTCATGTTCAAAGGTTTTTTATCAATTCGCTTCTTTTGTGATTTTGGATTCAAGCAGATTTAGGGTGCAATGTTGCAATATCATCTAATTTTGTTGGCGGAGCTTTTTTGTATGCTTCGGCCAAAGTCGTACTAATAATGAAAATTAAGAGTTCGTCGATCGGTAACAAGTTTTGCTGTGGAGCAGAAGGTATGAGGTTTAAATCTCAGAGAGGTAAAATCGGACGCAATGCTGCAAACGACCCCCGACCACTGCAACATTTTTTTGAAAAAAGATGTGCTTTCCACAAGTACGATATGCAGAGAGGTCCCACCAACTTGATACATTCTTTGGCGTAAAATAGCAAATACCGCATAATTAAAGATTTTTAAACATGGTGGGCGTAATCATGTAGTCTCCAAGCAACAAGAGTAGATGATCTATACTTGTGACATTATCTGGCTCCTCCTCCAATTAGATGCCAAGAAATGGATCGAAAGGTTGTTTAAAACCTGCTGGTACCACAATGCTAGTGCAAAGCTGCATAAGGTGGATATCTTACGGAGTGTAGACTGGCTGAATTTAGGGTTCATGATATGTGTTTAACTTTCAGGCATTTGGTAATCAGTTGGTAAAACAGTCAGAGATCAAAATTGTATCTTGTGCTTCATTGAAAGTTTATCGGTTAATCACTCGTCCAACCACGTATAAAAATAGTAACACAACGCTAATCATCTCTCCGCCCAAATGAGTCCTTACCCCAAGGCTCAAAAAAGAAGTTGACGTTTTAAAGTTGCTTAAGTCGGATAATGCCAGACAGAAACTGGTCGCACGTCCAGCCTTGATTGATTTATGGGGGTTGAATGAAACACACGTAATGCTGATATGGATAAGAGCAGACAGTGAACCACTTCGTGATCTGCCCCCATCTCTCCGAAACATGCTGCAAAATGATTTAAATGCCCTAAACCCTGAAGGCGTAAATGCGTAGAACACTAAGAGGACGAAATTGTGACACCAGAAGAAGAAAAAGTAAGATTTGATTTTAGAGTATATACCATTTTTTCATTAGTTATATAACTCTTCTCCGACACTAATCAGTTGCAATCCCTGCAGATAAAAGAAGTGCAGGAACAGATGGAACAAGATGAGTACCATGTGCCAAACATCGTTCATTATATCTGGTTTAATTGCAAAAAATTCTATCTTCTAAACTTTATATGGTAAGTGCAGAGTATCTCGAAAGTTAGTAAGTAAATATATACCTTGCTTTCAATTTAAAGTACCAGTTGAGATCTTAGATGTGAACACAGGAGACACCTGGCAAATATCTGATATTTTTTAGAAGTTTGGAATGTTCTCATCTTCACGTCGCCGCTGGTTGATGAACGTACAAATGATATAATAAGCATGAAACAAGCACAGCCAACAACATTAAAAAATATTTTGAGTCAAGAATTCAATGAGACAACCAACATTAAAATGCACAATCATTACAATGCTTCTTTTTTTTTTTATTATTGATTGATACCGCAGTTCATTAATCAAGCAATTTTTTGCGGACAGAAAATATCAAAAAGTTCTACCATAAAGACATTGGTTTGTAAACGTCGATGGCAATATAATAAGTAATATACATTGTACAGTATACAAATCTAAATAACTAATGAGACCATAGTTATTGCGAGAAATATTATGCTATCGCGTACAACATTAAAGCGGAACTGCAAAGCAAAAAAAATAGAGAACGGTTAACTTGAGTGTGCAAGCCATTAAGAACATTTTACTTTGACAACATTCGTTTTCAGCGTTTTCAGTGCATATCGGTATCAGAAACCTGAAGTGATATTGTTTCATACCGATTGTGAACCCGAAGGAGAATATTGGAATGTGTTAAGACTTGTTTTAAAAGATCGCTTAAGAGTTGTCAATCGCTCTCAGCCAACCCACGTGTGGGGGAAAGACATTAAGGTAATTTGACTGTTGTCGTAAATAAAATAAAGTTGCTCAACTGGTTACGACTGGTGTACGATACTCGAAGCTAAAAAGATTTCAAAATTAAACCACCTTAAACTGGCTCACAACGTGGTGAGAGGGGAGGGGGCTTGAACTATAAAAGTTTAATTTTATTTTTTTTAAAAAGCCTCAATTGAACAGCCTGCTGATCAAACTGGCACAACTCAAGCGCGTTACTGTTCAGACGGTGGTCTGGAGGCGGATCTCCATCTGCCTAAAGCCATTGGGGATGTGGAGATAAAGTCTAGCTGATGGGCGATTTTTGTGATTTTTTGTAAAAAAATTGCTATTTTAGCGATTTCGGATCAAATTTTGATCGTTTTAGAGCCATTTGAATATACTAAATTGCAAAGACTTAGAAGCCTGTTAACTAATTAAATTGTGCAGCGTTTTTAGCCACGCATTTGATCGCTCACATTTCTTTGTTAAAGTTTCCAAGGAACTTTATGGCTTGTAGGCTAAAACCCTCTTAAGACCTCATGGTTGGGCCACTGTCTCCAAAAAGCTATCGTAACGTTGGCATTTCAATTGTCGTATATCAGTCGTCATCAGTGGGAAAAATTTGCTTTATGTTCATTATGAGATAATTTGCTATTACTGATTAACAAGCATTATACAAAACATCATTAATATGCTTAATGCTTATATTGATTATTCTTTAAATTCGTCTTGCAAAAACGTTATATTTTCAATGCTTTGTTACGACTGTTTATGCGACTTATTTATACATACTGTAAACAGGTGTCTTCTGGCGATAACGGCATGCTGAATATCGCTTGATGAACCTCAGTAGCACAATCATAATTGTCATCTCCATGTTTAGGAGTTCAAGAAAATCTTCATAGGTGCTCGCATGATTTCAGCATATTTCAGCATGTTGTTCATGACTGCCAAACTTGAATGTGCAATGAACCCTACTTATGAACCTAGTTACAAACCACATGGCATTAGTAAAGAATGATTGATTGATCGCTGATGCTTCTTAGTCACATTAAAAACGGCAACTTTACTAATTTTTGTTAAAAACAAACCAACCTTAAAATTTATTTACATTTTGAACGTTTTCAAAGTACTCTTTCAAAGTAACCAGAGAGTATTCTTTTTCAAATCTGTTTGTAAAAGTTTGATCCGTTTAAATGAAAACTAATTTTAAGGCTGCTTTGTTTTTAACTAAAATGATGCATCTCTTACGATGAGAAAGCGACGATATGGCGCTATCCTTTAGGCAAGATTGCCCCCTCTTAAAAGTTGATTTTTTTTTTCAATTTTTCTGGCTGAAGTTTGACTTCATCCTTTGTAAATTTGCTGCTGTAATTTTGCTTTGCTAAAATTAATTATCGTTGCTTCCACGCGAGCGACACCTAATGGTTGATTGAAAAATTATTAAAAAAAAATTGGAAGGGTTGCCCCAAATAACGGAAAAAGTATATGCAAATATCTTTCGATCTAGAAGTCGAAAGATTTTAAAATTAGCGTTAAATTTTTTTTTAATGCAGTTTTGTTTTGTGTGGCAATAAATGAGTTAAAATTTGACCTTAATACCCCTAAATCATGCTTTTGCTATATCCTGTATACACTGCAATAAAAAATTAAACTGTTTTTCTCAATTATTATTCAAATAAGATTAACATTTTAGTTGTAGAAGAGAAGAGATCACACAAATTAGCGTAGCGAAATCAGTTTTCTTTATTTAATGATTATATAGTTCTTTACGCCAAAATTTTTATTTGCTACGCAAAAACTTAACAAGTCTTTCTGGTTTTGCTCAGCCTTGGTGTAGTGGAGGTTTTCTTAGTAACTTTTTCATTTGCAGTACCATTAAATTCATTATTTTATGACTCAAAGTCTACCCAGCTTTAACATTATCTCATCGGACGATAATGTGAGTGGTGGCGGTAACTCAGCTGGCAGTGCGTTCGATTAGAATTCGAAAGGTTAATGGATCCCGGTTTGTGATTCCCGAACGGGCAATTAATAACATTTACGATTATCAGCGTTGGGGCAAGTAGTCATCCCGCTGTGGTAGCCTATAAGCCTGAAAAAACATTTTTTAAATACGTAGAACCGAAAAAGGGTGCTTTACAACGTTAGCATAGTTAGAAAGACGCAGAGTGCCTGAACCGAGGCATTAATCCTTTTTTATAAGCAGTTAATATATCGAGTTCCGTTATTAATCCTACTTTAGTTGCTCGTAGGCATAAATGAATTGGACGATGTGGTCCAGTGTACGGTATGCATCAGTAGTTACCGTATTTCTTTACCAAGTTGCCTTCGCTTTTGCCAGGAGACAGTAAAAAACTTTGCAGTCTTTCGAACCTAGCTGCCACTAAACCACGTATCTACCACGCACTGCGAAGACTCCACATTCTCCCTTATTTGTGTGAACATAAGGTATTGAAGGTGTGAATATAAATTTCAAATAACTTGGTACCAACTCAAACGCTATTTCGTTATGGAAATCTTTCTTGATCACTACATCTTTATTGATCGGTAAGTACAATGGTCAGACTGAATGACGTTGATCAAGACACTGCTGGTCAATCGAAATGGCAATTGGTGTCAACTTAACTTCTTAGTTATTAGCTAGTTGAGCATCGAGCGGATGTTGCTAGACTTCAAATACTGATGGAAGTGGGCGGGATTTATCTGGATACGGACACAGCTGTGCTGAAGCAATTTGATGACCTAAGAAAGCAGGAAATGCTTTTGCCTGAAGAAGAACCAGATGTGTTAGGTTAGTTCGACCAAAAGTTACTTACTAATTAACCATAGGCGTAGCTACCCTCCTTCCTATTTAAATACCACCAATAATAAAAATGATGACAACAAAGCTTATTGGTTCTTTAGTTTTGGTTTCTGGTAGCATTTTCGCGTACATCAGTACACGCGTACAATAGTAATCAACAATAATATTAATATCGGTAGCAATATTAACAATAATATCAATTCAAATTTTAGCTTACCAAATTATATGTATAATGCGAAAGAAATTCAAGGTTTTTGTTCTTAAAAAGCTGCTACCTCAGGCCCTCATCTAGGCTTTTTATGAACTTATAAAATGCAATAACATGATTAGTAACCATCTATTTGTACCATCTTCAGTAACAATTCACCTCCACCTCGTAAGTTTTTACGTGACAAAATACTTTTGACAAAAAAATTAGCTTGGGAAAATACTTATCGAACAAATTATTGAATTTGATTTGAGGGGACCTGAGCCCCTTGGTTGTACTATACAACTGTAAATGTCCTCCTAAAACTGGTTGTTTTTATGACAAAACAAAAACATTTGAGTGAATTATCATTTACTGCTAAAAATAGTGCCGTAGAAAATGTACCTTGCTTTCCCCCTCCTAAGCCAATCACTTACAAAATTTAACCCCAAAATGCAAGATTTTAAACGTGCTTTGGACTTGATCTGCAATCAAAGGTAGGTCTGAAGAGTTAACAATTAATTTTTTTCGATTGGCTTTTAAATTTAAAAAATTTAATTATTTTAAGTGGCACTAAAAATATACAATATATGATCTAAATGGCATTATAATAGCTATTTTTTTCCAAAAAATGACAAAAAATTGCGCAGCGGCTGGGAACTTCGCCCCTAGACCCCCGTCTGAATACGTTTAATTTACACTACTTTGCGCACCACGACACTTTCGGAAAGTTTTTGGTTCAAGTCTTTCCCTTAATCAAAATCCTGATTACGTGTCAATCCAGGCCCCGGTTTCTGATATTCCATTCTAGGATATCTTTGTCCCATAAAAGTATGTGACTTGCAATTTGCATGTGATTTGCAATTTACCCTCCACCTCCCAATCAAAAACCCTAGCTACGCGTATGAATTCGCGTTTTTTACTATTTACAAAGGCCGTATGTTTCAAGTCTATTTTCATCCTCATCATTAGTACATTGATTATTATTATTGCAATTATTATTATCATTATTTTTATTTTTTGTTATTAATAGTATTAGTATCATTATTAGGTCATTAATATTATCATTGCGATCTTTCCAATTTAGAGTGAAAAAATTTTTTAAATTGCCAAAAAATGTCATTAAAACTGCGCCAAAAGTGCTCGAAATTAAGCCTCAATATTTTGGCCTAGTATGGAATGCATGCAGAACTAAGCTTTGTTTTCTTTTTTATCAGCTAATGGCATAATTCTGGCCCATCGTAACGCTTGGTTCTTGCGAAGATGGTACTGGGAATATCACAACTTCGTAGACAAAAAGTGAGTGTTTCATTAAAATTTCGATTCGTCATTATTTGAATAAGTTTTACTATTGAACATTTTTAATTAAAAAACAAACATACCAATAAATTTAAAAATCAGTTGAAAAAAATTGCTGTTAAGAGCTGTTTTAATTTGCAGGATTATTTAGAGTTTTTGCAAGCCAGAAGCTAGTCAAGCCAAGCCAGAACCTAACAACTTTAGTCAAGCCAGAACCTAACTACAGCGTAAACCGAAATAATTATTTGAAGACTTGTACCGTATCAATAGACCTAAAACGTGATTTGTAATAAAAAAAATTGCAACTCTCCACCCACAATACAAAAAATAGCTGAATGTGCAATCGAAAACAAAAAAAGCACTGACATTCTAAATATGGACAAATTGTATTACACTAAGCTGCTTAGTTTGTGAAGTTAATGATAACAAATGACAAATTAGCCCCTGGAAATTTCTCAGCGGGTCACTGGTTTGAAACCATTAAGTTATTCTGACACTTTCGGGACCTTCAAAACCGGGAACAGGTTAAAAATAGGCTTCAAGGTGTGTACTTGGGCTGTTTTGAATCTCCGTGGTAACGATGGTGGGTCACATTTAAAAAGTGGGCCTGATCAAGTGAAGACAGCCTGAGATTTTGACGTAGATTATCCATCAATTGGCCATTGGAATTCATTTTTCAGGCTGGTTGCTGGCGCCAAACCACCACTGGTTAAAAAATTATTTGGCAGATAGCAAAGCGGTACTGTAGCTGTTGGTTATTACTAAATAGTTTGTTTACGTATAACTTCGGTTTTAGTTTGACTATAGAAAACTTTTGATTTTTTTTTTGATACGTTTTGCGACTAGCGAGTGGCAAGGCCTGTTACAAAAAATGAAGCTTTTTTGGTTTTTGTATTTTTGATTTAGGCTTTCTGGATGTTTTTAAATACCTGTCCCTCATCTAATGCATGACGCAGGAAAACCGAAGCTCAAATTTCTTCTTTGAAAAGAAAAGCTCATACTCATCTGCTTATAGACACTACTAAAAATTATCTTTGCGCAATTTTCATGAGGTAGAAATTAAATGTTGTTTCTGAATGATTCTTCGCGTCGGACTAAATATTGTTCAAGAAGGATTTGGAAATTAATTCAAAATTAACAGCTTATGTTTTATTTTGGCGAGCTTTCTTCAAAAACTTTTCTGACTTTGATTTTTAACAATTCAAACCTTTTAATATCAAAACATTAATTTTGATATTATATGATTATAATGTTTTGACATTTGCTGTCCCAGAGTAATGTTAATGGTTTGCGTTGTTTCTGTAACGGCTGTGGAAAGAGAAAGAGAGAGAGAGAGATTTGGTTTATTGTAACTATATTATTGTAACAACATGGCACACACAAATTACCAAAGAAAATAAATAATGCAGATCCCATAAGTCACTGGAGTAGACGCGAAAGACCATGCGTCAAGTCCAAAACCAGAAGCGTTGAAGCATAGAAGAGAACAACCAGAACGACGCATGCAGCATATAACGAACATTGCTAACTGCTTCACTTTTCTGTGCCCTGTCTTAGTTCTCTTCTTGATCTCCTACTTCCACTCAGCAAAGATCTGATTTCAATCCAAACTCACTGTAGAAAGAAAAATTCAGCCTCTCAGCCTTGGTCAACCAATTAATATGATTATTTGCAGTTGGGGATTTAATTCAGTCTTAGTTCCGTGGTCTTTATCCCAAGTTTATCCATCGGCAATCCACGTTGTTAAATATACACTATGCCGTCCTAATTTCTTCGAAATACCATACATATATATGCAAGTTTATGACTGGAAAGATAATATAATGATGCACTTATATGCAAGGTAAGCATGACATTTAACACATTTTACTTGTTGAGCTGAAAATTTATTTTCAAATGTTTGAAACTTTTCTCATTGTTTTTGTTCTCAGGTTGTATTAGAAGAAAAAAAAGTTAGGTTCTTCATTTGGACAATCATATTTCATGACTTTGGAACATAAAAATTGGTTTTGAGAAACAGTTTCACTGAGAATAAACGAGCCAAAGCTGTCATAAATATTTTATTTAAAAAAAGACGTTTCGACTAACTCAAGTCTTTGTCAATATTGACAATTTATTACACACCATTTCTTAAGAGAAAAAGAGACGTTTCGACTAATTACTTAATTATCTTTTTAAATAAAATATTAAGGACAATTTTGGTTCTTTTGTTCTTAGTGAAAATATTTCATGACATTTTTGTGTTTTATTTTACTGCTTGTAGTATTTGAAAAACTCAGGCAAAAGCAGTGTCTAGAATTTTTAACTTAAATGTTTCGTTTTTATTGCGCTCAACAGTGGCGTATTTAGAAGGGTAGAGTGAAGGGAGCATTCTTCCATGGGCCCCCTCTTTTGTACGTCTCCACATGTTATATTGCTTAAATCACCAGTGTAAATCAGCCATGCTACCCGTCAGCCCTTTTGGCGTGCGCAACCTTTTAACTGTGCCAGTAAACTCCGATTTGAAACAATAACCTTGTTCGGTTTTTACCCATATTTTAGCTTAAAACACAGTACTTTCAAGCCGAGGCCTTTTTTAGGTTCTCTCCCCCGTTTGGAAAATCCTGTCTACTGTATTAGTTCAGTAAATAATTTAATTGTTTAATACCTAACATTATTTTGTGCGTAGAAAAAAGAAAACGTATGATTCCAAAGAAGAAAGAACACTAAAAGAATTGGCGATACTTAATAGCACTTATGGAGAAATTTCGCGACATGTTATTTGGGGAAATAAAAATCCAAGAGATATATCAGATTGGATTGTACCTTGCAATTTCACCGAGATTCTATTACACGCTATTTCTTAAAAGAAAAATAAACCACAAAAGAAACAACGAAGAAAAAAAGGGAACTTTTATAGCTGGGGATGTCGATTTTAGAGAATACTGTATACACTGTACGAAAAGCGAAAAGATATCAGGTTCTTCGTGTGACTCTACCTGAGATTGATGCAAAGAGTTGTACAATCAGAAGGTGACATCTCCTTATTGGGCGATTTTAAAGTTTTTTTGGAAAAATGAAAATTTTAATGCTTTTGGATCACATTTCACTTTTGTTAAAACCATTTGAAAGAATTGAATTGCTAAAATCGAAAGTTATTTGCCAGAATTAAATTGTTCAGTCCCTTCACTAGCCCCGCATACTTGTTATGCACTTCGGCGTAATACTGCGAGTATAATGAAAGATTTGATTTTGATTTCAAAATAATTAGGGGAATTTTTTACCAAAATAAATGCATATCCGAATCACTTTAAAAAGACTTTCAATATCGTTTTGATATTCATTTATTACGAAATGTTACGCAAAGACAAAAGTTACAGTTTGTGTCATTTAAATGTACAGTCTTAGGAGTCGGATTAACAAAATAAAGTACCACAATAAATAAACCATTGTTATCGCACTCATGAATTAGCGACGTTAAAAAAAGTTTACTACAAGCCTGCAATTTCACCGGTTCCCAAAAATAACTGGAACCGGTTCAAAATGAGAAGCGGGTCTTTACGATTCAACATTCTAAAATAAACATCCCTGATCGTAGTTAAAGTGGCAGCAACTTAATTTATTCTTCCTGGTCTATTTATGGCACCAACTCGCTAAAATCACAAAATAGCTTTTATTTTTTGATGTTTAGAAGACGTCAAAATTGTTGTTTTTGAAAGACAGCAATTAAATGTTGAATTTTTAATCACTTACAGTTTTTAGAAAACTGCTTACCAAGCTTATCATTGTGTTAAACAACTATTTGTGGAAGTTTTCTGTTTTTCTTTTGTCAAGTTAATGATAATCTTGAATGATCTACGAAAGTACTGGTGTATTATTTACCTCTTGTTAACTTGTTTAGAGATTATGGTGTCAAACTCGTTAACAGTTGCGTATAGCTATACAGTTTTCTATTTTCTCATTTAATTTTTATTTCAATTATTTTGTGCGGTGTTTATCTTTTGTTTTTATTATCTTTGGGCTAGAAAACTACTCTTTAGATTGTTTATTTTTGTTTCGTGTCGAGACGATACAAGCTATTGAGTGTTCCTAAAAATTCTCGAGATGTCTTTGAACTGATTAGGCTTGAGTAAAATTAACTTTGTTTTTCGTGTTCCCTTAAATAGTTGTTTCATGGACTGCAATTCTCAAATTTGTCTTAGTTTACTGTTAATAACTTTTAATAGACTTTTTTAGTCTTCTACAGAGTAGTAACTATTTCAAAAACCTTAGTAAAGGAGTGACAAGGGACAAGGGCGTACGCAGGGGGGGGGGTTTGGGGGTTCAAACCCCCCCCATTGGTCTGTCGACTAAAATGCACAATAAAGAAAATATCACGTTTTTAGCACTTCTGAGCTTGTTTTTTTGCAATGACACGGACTTCAACACGATTTAAAACAACTTTTGAAGCATTTAGAGTTTCTTAAGGTGGGGTTAATTTGTCAAAGATATAACTTATAAACCAATAGCAACTTCGAGAAATTGCCAAAATTAGTAAATTTAACTGCTAAAAATGCTTGTCATTGGCTTCATCAAAAATATGTAGAAGGGGTTTCAATATTAGTTAATTAACAATCCACTCAAATCTCGTTCCATTCGCCCCCCTCCACTTCCCCAACTGTCTCACTCTATAAACTACAGAATATAAATGCTTGTGAGTTTTTCAAATCATGATTTTATGATTTACCAGCTTGTAAATTAGAGGACTGAAATGTTACCATTAGCCACCGCCCACATAGCTCACTTATGCGCAAAGGCGTACACAGGGGGGTGGGGGTTTAAACCATCCTCCCTATTTATCCGACGTATATCATTCCAAATATCGTCTTTTTGCGCAAAGCAAACAAGCTCTTTCTTTACTCTCATATTAATACGAAACATTTAATTATAGTAAATAATTTTTTTGTTATTTAGTGCAACATTGTAAGCGACTAAATTTAATACTGAAACTCTGGAATGTCGTGTTACGAGTCAGAGTAACTTTCAGTAGCGTAGGCGGGGGGGGGGGGGGGGGGGAGTTTACAGACCCCCCACATTGGCCTGTCAACCAAAATACAGAATAAGAAAAATACCACGTTTTTAGCACTTCCGAGACTGGTTTTTGCGCTGGAATGGACTAAAAAGTGATTTAAAACATCTTTTGAAACATAAATTTTTAGGATGAGTCTAATTTGTCAAAAACAAAACTCACAAATCAATGAAAACTTTGAAAAATGGCTGAAAACAAGCAATCAAATTTGATCGCTGGAGTAAAAATGCTAAACATAGGTTTCATCAACAAACATATTATAAACTTAGGAATAGGGGGGAGGGGCTTTTTAGTATTGGTTAATTACCAATCACTTGTCTCAAAATTTTTTCCTTTAGCCCCCCCTCCCAATTATTTTTCTCTATAAAATATAGACAAAATAGATTGTGAGAGTTTTCTTGAACTATACGAGTTTATGATTTACCAGCATGTAAACAAGAGAGCAAAATTTTACCGTCAGCCATCTTCCACATAGCGCATTTATGCAAACAGTCTGATCAGGTTTGCACTACCAATTTCTATGCCTTGTTTTAAAAGCATTATTTTTTATCAATATAGCCCTATAACTAAGTTATTTTTGAAAAAAAAATGCAAAATTTGCAAGCGCTGGGGGCTTTTCCCCCAGACCCCCACAACAGTCCCCTCAATTGCGAATTTCTGGCTACGCGCCTTCCCCACTTTGCACTGTTTATAATCATATGGGTTTTCGTGGCTATTGTTTTGAACAATTTTTTCTTCATAGTTCAGTTGCAAACCTTATGATGTTAACTATAATAGATGTATGCTTAATTGTTTTTTGTTTGAAAAGTTTTATTTGCATTACGCACTGTGTGACTTTGATTCCATCTTGTTACATTGCACTAAGTTATTTATTAGCCAAAGCATAGATCGCAAACAAATTTTTGATGTCACTTTTGAAAACCCCCCCCATTGAAAAATCCTGCGTACGCCACTGAAAAGGGAGCCTGAGATTGCAGAAGGCTCACGATAGCTTCTCCAAACCGATTGAACTTCTCATAAGTTAGGCCGGGATCACACGATTAAGTTTTTTCTACAATTTGTTTACATTAGTATTTTTGGAGCTATCACATCGATAGATGCTATTTTTTTGTTCAGCTTCTTGCCAGACAAAAGCATCTGGGTTTTGGCTCAAAAAAATTGCCCTAGTTTTCACCAGTAGTTTTTTCGCCGTGAAAGTGTTTACGCGGTTTGAAAGGAATTGCTTTGATTTTTACCGCGGCGATAGTGATATGTGTTTTGTCAATTTACTGGGACATCGCGACTCGTGCACATGCAAATGTTCCAAGTTTATTTATTTGCTTTATGACTCAAAAACGGCGAAACGTAGAAAGCTGACATTCGGAAATAACATGTGAATAGAAAAAAGGG
The DNA here is from genome assembly GCA_963965965.1 of Trididemnum nubilum. NCBI lineage: Eukaryota > Metazoa > Chordata > Ascidiacea > Aplousobranchia > Didemnidae > Trididemnum > Trididemnum nubilum. The sequence continues at coordinate 34,138,232 of OZ014471.1, forward strand.
TCATGAATATCAATTTTTTAACCAAGGCTTCCGTCAGAAAAAACTGTTCTGATATTTGTACTAGAACCGAATGGCAAATTGAATAATTATCGAGACATAGGCCTAATAAAACTAATTTTTCGAACGGAAAAATTATTGAACCACATTATCCTGAGCAAAATTTTACCTTTAATTGATCTTAACTGGAGTTGAATTAGGCGTATAACTATTATCGGCAATTTGTTATCCGATATCCGTAATATATTTTTGTCGGCTAACCAGATAAAAAAAAATTCATGTTTTCTGTTTTTAGTGGATTTCAATGTTCTTCGTTGAGCGTCGATTAATTTACCACTAGTTTTTTTGTGTTTGTTCTCCTCCAGTCGTGAAATGCAATTTAATATTTTAACCTAAAAGCGCATATAATGGATGGACAATTGATGAATTTTTTGTGAGCTTAAGTTCAGCTCATTAAGTTCCCCTTTATTATTTTTCCGAGTTTGAGTACAAGTTTTGCAAAATATCAAGTTTGTAATATATGTTCGGATTTTGTCAAAAGCAACTTGTAAAAAAAACAGCTTGCATAAGAAAATTTTTACTCTGCTGTGCAATATGCATCACTCATTTACAAATTATCAACAATAAACGTTTAAGATTCACGATCTACATGACGTGTACTGTATATAAGTTCCAGAGGTACTAGCTTTCGTCGATTTTGCTTGATACTGAAAAAGTTCAATTTTATGTTTATACTACAGTAGACGCTGGATATGCGATCGTAAGCAAATATGAGAAAACAGCTGGCAACACATTTAAGTCTTTGAAGAAATACGCATTAACAGCAGGCATTATGTCATAATACGTCAATGCCGATTAAATTAAATGAGGAAAAAATTTTTAAAACAATTTCGCAAGATGATTGTGACGCATTCGTTTTCTGCCCTGACCTCGGCGGCGTTTTTGTACTTTGTGACTCAATATTTTTAACGGCACGGCTAAAAGCTCTATTTTCTTCGTTGAGAACGACGGCTTTTCGCAAACTTGCTGGCAAAATAGAGCTCGGTTCTATTCCTCACAAGAACTCAACAAAACTGTCTTTCTAGACACTGATTTTCTTTCTTATACGAGCTGTTCAATATGATTGACGACATGTGCTCGCAATTGTGAGTCATGGACTTGTGCAAACTTTCACCCGATTGATGCAAGAAAGTTTCGCAAAAAATCTGATCGTGTGATCCCGGCCTTACTTCCTTTTACCGTGTGAACGAAGTGAAAAAATTATTGTGAAAACGATGAGAGAGCCTGACAGGAGCAAATCAAGACTGAAACAACCTGCGTTATTGTTATCACAGCTTCTTGAAACAAATTATTCATTACGTCGATTACGTTTGATTTTTATGCAATTTTGAAAATACAGTGACCGTCCAATTTTTTAAATTTGCTTTTATGAAAATGCATTTGAGTAAAGCTGCACTGCCGAAAGTAATTTAGCTTGTGTGCTTGTCTTCATGGTCTTTTCTGTGTAACTTGTAGCTGGCAGTTTTTGTAATCATATGTGTGCGCGTTTGTAATCAAGCGTGGGCAAGTTTGGCCAGTCGGTCGAGCCGCAACGCGTTCGACTCTGAAGCGGGAGATCTTGGGTTTAAATCTCGAGCCGTTTAAATCAGACACAGTGTAGTCAACGACTCGCCACCTCTGCAACCTTTTGAATGGAGTTGTGTTGACCGCAGGCGCAATGACGCGGAGATGGGCCCGCCAACTCGTTACACGCTTTGGCGTAATACAGCGATTATAATGAAAGATTTGATTTGAGTTTGAAATAGCAAAAAAATACTTTTGTTTACCCAAACCAAATTTTGAAAAGAATGATCTCGTGGTTTCCATACCTTCAGGCGTAATAAAGATGAGAAACAAAAAATATCCCTTTACGTTTTTCCAGTGCTGGGCACCGCAAATTTACACTCTATTCCGCAACTGTAAACTCCGCAAGTTTGCGGTACCTTTGCTGTATTTTTTTGCGATTCCGCAACCGCAAATGAATTATTATTTCTGCAAACTTGAAGTGCAAACTTAGCTGTTATTTTGTCTTGGTTTGATAAATAGAGGAGACCTAATGGCAGAAACAATGCTTTGTATTTTCCATGTAGACTATAGACCTGTAATAAACACCAGAAGATTTTCTTCGATTTATTTAATATCCTGCTTTTATAAGTTTCTTATAATGTACATGTCAGTAGCATGGTACGCCGGTTTATTTCACTTCCTGCTCCTTTGTCGCGCATGGCAGTTAGCAGATCACAATTAAAATAACTTAATTTAAACGTGATATTTGCAGTTAACGTTTTTTGCTACTGTGCTGGAGCAAAAAAAGTTTTAATTGTTTTGGAAAGTTTTCATAGAGTCATACTTTGCAAAGACAAAAATGGGCTAGATGTAAGAAGCCAAAAGTTCGACTTCTTTGTATATTTTATTTCAGTTTCAATGCAGTCGTGATTAATGCTTGCGTGAAATTCTAATGCTTGAACTTCTTGTCTAGCTTTACAGTAGATAAGAACGGCCCTTAAAAAGCTTTCAAATTGCGTACAATATAATCACGGAGCAGATATTGATTTTGATTTAAAACCGCTCTAATTTAAAATTTTGTGTTTCTGTTTGACGTTGAGCAGTCAGCACCTACGGGTAATTGCAAAAATAAAAAATTTGGGTTTTAAGTCTCCGTTAGCGGTATGTAACTCAGGTTCAATCAATGGTCACTGTTAGATTAGAAAATTTGTTTTGACAGTGGCTGCTGGCTGGTGGTGCCAAAATGTACAAGATCACTGTGCAGTGATAATTTACCCTCCAAATAGTTGGTCGATATGACTGACTTACAGGGTTCGAAATGAAATCGAAAGCTAATGCTAATGAAATCGCCTCGGGCAAGTCACTTTTCGCCTTTACTTGCCCAACAGGCAAGCTAACGAAATACAGAGTATTAAACAACATCAAAAAAGATTATTTCAAGAAAAAAATTAGATTCGCTTTTGTTGCAATAATTATAAAGCAAGTAGAGAAAGCTGTTGCTTGCTTTATTTTAGCACTTTGTAATCATCACAAATAATACTTTGTTTAATCGTACGCACACCATTAATCGCAATTAACATTTCGTAATCGCACGCAGATTTAGATGTGCTTATTTTTAAGATCTTTTAGCTCTTAAAACTTTTGCAAAAATTTCAGCTATCTAGTTGAAGTAGATTCCAAACTATTTGCGATTGAAGATGCGCTTGCAACAAAACTGCAACGTTAATTATTATCATTGTTGACGTAACAATTGAAATAATAACAATCAAAAATTCAATTTTTGTGTAATGCATAATTGGAAAGTAACTTATTACGTCTAATTAACGTAATAATCGCGCAAAAAATTTGATTCTCGAAGTGAGATACATGTTTTATGCAAATTCAGTGTTTTTGCCAAGAGGTAAAGCTTTACGTACTTTTTTAAAATTTATGCAATCTCAAATCTTAAGGTGGATTTACACAGTATCCGTTTTTCGTCCACTTTTATCTGTTTATTCTTCTCCACAAAAAAGTATGCTGTTTTTTTCGTCCACAATTTTGTATGTCCACATCCGCACTAACCAAATTGCAACATACTGGACAAAAGTTATCCAAAAAGAACGGGGTGCAGCCCTATTTTGAAACATCGTTCTCATCGTTCACGCACAAAATTTTTATCAATATCAGATATGTAACAGTGTAGTGCGTATATGAGCTTATAAAGATGCGAACGAAAAAGCGCATACTTTTTCACGTAGAAGCAAAAACCGAAAAAAAAAGAAAAAGGGACAAAAAAGGATACTGTGTAAATTTATCTTTATTGGGACCTATTTTTCATCGGGCCAGTTGAAATTTTCTTTATCGGGCAAGTTGAAATTTGAAAGTTTATCGGGCAAGGACTCATTTGATATCACTTGCCCGACGAACAAGTTATTAAAAAAGTTAATTTCGGCTCCTGTTAACTTGGTTCGTGAATTTTGGTAAAATTTTGGAGTAATGCTGCCCCCTGCTCAGAAAATTATGCCATTTCTTGAATAAAAGATAGGCTAAGTAGACCCATCATTTGCATTATACAGAAAAAGCAAAAATACTTAGTTGTATTACGTATACATCATTGAACATCACAAGATTATCTAGCCTGAGAAATTTTTCCAGGATTCCAAAGCGGTGGTAATATTAATTTTCAAAAATTGTTGGAAATTTCTTAAGCGGCAACGCATGTAATCTAAAGCATGCATTCCAAAAACCAGATTAACTCCAAAAAAACCAAAAGCTTAATGTTTATTCACCATACGTGCAGAGCATGACATCAATTTTGTCTTGTGCAACCTTTTGCCATTTCAAAACGTCCATCTTTCCCTTCAGAAAAACAAATCGTTGTAAGTTTCTTGACATTAAGCTAGCTCGTTTCGCTGTAAGAATATTAGAACCCATGGAAAATAATCGTTCCACAGCAGCGGAACTTGATAAGGGGGTGTTGTACTTTATAAATACATCTACCAAATCTGTCGATACGTTGAACCATGAAAACATACTTTTTTGGAAATTGCAAAGAAGCGATCCCAGCAAAGTTGTTGCTTTGCAGATTTGCGATAGACTTGAATTTTTACCGCAAATTCGCAAATGTTTGCGGTAAGAAATCGGTTCGCAAATCCGCAAAACCAAACCTTGAGTCTGCAATTTGCGGAGTGATTTGCTTAAAGTGCCTAGCAAGACTTTTTTCCAAAAAAACGTAAGGCGAAAGTCAAGTTTATGTAAGGAAAATGATTAAATTAAGGATAGGTTTTGGCTGGTTTTTATGCCTTTGCCCCTATTTAACCCTGTGGACCAGATCTCGGTATAGCTGTTTTACTGCGTTTCTTCTGACGTTAAATCGCTGGGGGCGACTGTTGTTTCGAAATAGCAACCGTCAATCAATCTTGATTTGCGGATAAGGAAATGTTTAACTAGCTGCTCTAGTAGGCGAGCTCAGTGAGGTCGGCTGCCTATGTTGAGTAAACTGAACTGGATCTCGCGGCTACGATTCATCAAAAGAGTTCTTTGATTCAGATTAAACTTCCTCTCTATTTCGACTTATTTAACAATATCAAGATCAATATTTGGCTGAGGCCAATGTAGGTTGACTCGCCTTACGAATCAAATTAGCAGTAAAAACAGCGTGGACCTGTCCACAAAGTTGGTTTTTAAACATGTACGAGAAATGATGTAAATCACTTTGCTATAATTACAGCGACAATTAGCATTATGGATAAAAATGAGCATTTTCTACGTCACAAACACAGTTTCATAAATAATCTTATCGTAGCAAAGGAAGAAATAGCGTTCCTTCTGCAGGAGGGCAATTAAATATTAATTCGTCGTTCGAACCTCCCTGTGCCACGATTCCGCTTAAACAGCTTCTTTTATCAAACTGTAACTCTGTTGGAAAAGAATATTCAAATTATCTCTAAAATTTTAAACAGCTTGTACCTGTCAATTGGTTAAATGATAATGCGTTCACCTTTGGAGCGAAGAGTTTGAGGGTGTAAATCTTACAAAGGTCAAATCAACAGAGAGTTGTCAACGGCTTTCTTTCTGCAAAGTTGCTTAGTTGCCAAGCAGGCACAATTATGCGGAGACAAACCCCGCCAACACGAATCTGCGCAATTTAGCAAAATTAGGAAAAATCTGATTTGAAAGTTGAAACCACCTTGCTTTGCCTATGCAATTTGCAATGAAATCATAGGCATAAAAAACTTTTGTTGCAAAACATCCCAAATGTTCAAAGTTTGTGACGTCGCCAAGTTATCAGCGTTATAGAGTTGCCAATACAAAATTAGTATTAGAGGGCACATTTGTGGTGTCTGAACTAGAATACCTATGAAACTGCTGGGTCAAGAAAAATGGAGTCAACGCCAATCTAATTTCTTACTATACTCGCTGTCGAAGCGTGTAACGAGTTTGCAGGGTCCATTTCCACGTCATTGCGCCCGGGCAACACAGCTGCTTTCGAAGAAATGTCGCAGCGGTGGCGAGCCGTTGTCAACACTGTGTTCGGTTCGACCGGCCCGAGATTTGAACCTCAGACCTCCCACCCCAGAGACGTACGCGTTACCGCTTGATCAACTGGCCGCTCAATACAATGGAGTCTACTATAAAAACCTATTGCTTTTGGAGTTTTCTAACTACAAAAGTGTACGTCTGTCAGCACGTATGTCTAACAAACATGAATAAAATTCCAGCAGAAATTCCTTTTCGTACACCCTACTTTCAATTAAATTATTTACTTGTAATAGAGCCTAGAGTGAAATAAGAAGTAACTACTACGCATTAAGGATTTTACTATACATGAAGTAAAAACATACATGTATTTGGGACTTCGCGTGAGCGCGTAGTACCATTGGTTTTGTTCGCGAATTTTTGCAAATGAGGATTGATTTGCTTACTAACGAACGGTAAAACCTAGAAAGTTGAAATTTGGACTCAACATAACAATTATTGAAAGCGTCGTGTGTGCCAATTTTGGGGATCCTAGATCACGCGATCGTAAAGTGACAAGCAAAAACACATAAAAAATGGCGATTTTTAGGTTAAAAAGTTATTATATTGCTTATAATTCCAAAACCACTTGACGTACAAAACTGAAATTTGGACACAATGTGGGTGTTTATAAATGCTTTATGCAAAACCAAGTTTGGGGGCGCCTGGTCTTGTGACTAAAATTTTACAGGCCGAAAATGGGCAGAAAGTGGACGATTTTGAAGCGATATGTCTCGGTAATTACCAATATTGATGAAACATGGTTTGTGATTTTTGAGCACAGTATCAACTGCTTTTCTTTTGGTTTTGTTCATTTAACCCAACTTGAATACTATTTTTCTTCTTTTTTTTCTTTTTTTTATTTATTATTATTTTTTTTTTATTCTTTCGCCGGCTATTTACTTTTAAACCGCTGAACACACTGCATTCAAAGTTTGAGCGATTGAAAATATCAGAGCGGACTAATGCCCGACTGAAATGTGCCAGATTGGGGGGATCCCCCTCAAATGGGTCTTACAAAATTTTGAAGTTTTAAACCGTTGGAGCTAGATAAATCAAATTTTTGGAATGGGTAGATATTAAAAATAAACTCAACCTGACAAAAATTGGAGATGCCACAATGGAGGGTTTTCCCCCAAACGTGGCTCTTTAAATTCAAAGTTTTTACTCTTTTAAACTAGATACATGAAATTTTTAAGTTAAGTAAATATAAAGGAAAGACAAAGTTTGACATAATTTGGGGGTATCACAATGGGAGTTTCCCCTTAAACGGGGCCGCCAAAATTTTGAACTTTTAAACCATTAAAGCTAGATAAATCAATTTTTTGGAGTGGGTAGATATCAAAAATCAACGCAACCAAACAAAAATTATGGATTCCAAAATAGGGGGTTACCTCCATACAGGGACCTCCAAAATTCAAACTTTTTAATCTTTAAAGCTGGACACATGAAGTTTCTAAGGTAAGTAAATATAAAAGAAACACAAAATTTGAAACAAGCTGTTGTACCAAAATGGGGTCCCCCTAAAATGGGGCAGCCAAAAATCAAACCTTCTAAACGTCAAACGTGAAAAGTGCGAGGCTTTCGCTACAGGACAAATTGCTTTGCACCTAATTAACTCAACAAAACAATAAAGTTTTTTGACTTGACCTCTCTATTCTTGTACATGCGCTATTTTTCTAGGTCGCCACGACACAAGAGAATGAAAGTCATGCAGTTTTGTCGGAAAAGTAATCATTTATATTTATTAGTGCTTATAAGCCAGCAGTGAGTACATTATTAATCCTGACTTTCTCTATATCTTTCAAGTTGGTTCGATTTTGGATTTTGCCCATTTTGATTTTTTCCATTTGGGAGTTTGTCCAAGTCGGGATTTTTTCCATTCGGGATTTTATCCAATTCGGAATTTAGTCCAATTCGGGATTTTGTCCAATTCGGGATCTTGTCCAATTCGGAATTTTGTCCGTTCTAGATTTTGACCATTCGGGATTTTGTCCAATTTGGGATTTTGTCCATTCGCGATTTTGTCTAATTCGGAATTTTGTACTTCGGGATTTTGTCCAATTCGGATTTTTGGTTTTCGGGATTTTGTCCGTAAACGAGATTCTACAAAAGTGTTGCAAATTACATGCAAGCTAATATTTAAAAGTTTTAAAACAGTAAAACAGAAATACAAAAGAGACACTTAAGTATTAACAACTAAGACAGTTTAAAACGATGGTATAAAAAATTTTTCAAATTGTTGAAGACGAAAAACACATTTCCAACACGTTTTGTGAGCTTTAGCTTTGCAATGGTTCATGCAAGCTAGTACGTTTATAGGTTTTAAAACAGTTAAAACCAAAATACAAAAGCGAAATGTAATTTTTCACAGCCAATACAGTTTGAAACAATTGTAAAGTTTTTCAACTCGTTGAAGACGAAAAGCACATTCAAACATATGAAAGAGTGACAGGTGGGTTATTATTCCCTAAACCGTAGACGGACAATTCGTTACTCTGCTCGCGGGTCCTACACAAAATCTAGATAAATCACAATTAAAAAAAATGACTGGCTATTGCCAACAGTTCTAACTCACCTGCCAACTGTCTATCGCTAACAATTCTAACGCCTACCAACTGAACTGCAGGAAACTAAACTTCGACCTTGGCCTCGAAGCTCAAGTCCTTGGCCTTGGCTTCGAAGCCTACAAGTCGTCCAAAATGCCATGTCCTCGGTTCAAGGACAGTACTATTTTTGATTGGTTAAGAAGGAAAATAACCCCAAAAAAATTAACCTAATTTTCTAGTCTGTCAATTTATTCAATTTTTTTACTTGAAAAATAATACAATGTGATAGCCAAGAAGTCATAGTCAACCTTATTCTAAATGGCATTGTGTGAAAGCCCCCAATCGGAGAGTGTAGAGGAAAAAGGCAGTGCAGAATAGTTCTTTTATGTTTCGGCAAATACTTCCGGTGGGGGATGTACAAACAGAAGAGCACTAAAACCATCCGAGATCTTAACAAGAGATGCAAGGGTCCGTAATCAACCATTTTGGATTTGCTAATGCTAAAACATGACCGTGCCAATCGGAGTGTGGATTCAGAAAAAAATATGCCTGTATATGTGTGATAAGGAAATAAGGTAAAACACTTACCAGAGATAGCCTATTTTTCCGCCAAAAATGTTGGTAAACTCCTGATATAACTCACAAAACGTATCTTGAGAAGGCCAACAGTTCAAGATTAGATCTGAAACTACGCAAGCGAATATTTTAAAGAATTTGTTTTAAGATAAGAAACAACAACTCTAATGTCTAATCACTGGCAAGCGGTCTGGGTTTAAAGCTACTTCCTGTGAACGATTTTTGTATTGAAAATCCCCGATAGATATTCCAAATAATAAAGTATTGTATCAGAAAAAATGCTGCATGAAGAATTATTGAAAAAGCGAGTGTGATACAAAATATAACTATAAGTGTTCCAATGCCTGGAAAGCTGCGCGCTGCACTTAATTAATTTTCATACCACGTCATGACTATACAAGTACGCAAAGCTCCCACGGAAAATTTGTTCGTTTCTAGAAAAACTAATGATTTATCATTTTTGCATTTTTAGAGTAGCTGGTATTTTGCAGGTGAAGCCAGGGGCAAATGTCGACAATGTCTTTCTCCTTAACACGGCCCTGCTGAGATCCCAGGTAGCTTTTTGCAGGTAAATATCTTACGTTATATTAACAAAGTGTCTTCTGGCGGCCGAAATGCACGCGCTCTTTCATTGATAGATATTAGTTGCGAGAGTATAGAGAGACATCACATGCGCTATACCGCAAAGAAAAGATTCGCTTGAAATTACGATTAAAAAAAAATGTTGGAAAACTAAAGTGTTTCTAACTTAAGTTTTACGGTATAGTTTCTTTCAAATCGCTTTGAAAATTGTCTAATCTTCTTCACACGTCACAAAAATTGCTATTTTTGTGAAAAAAAAATCAGTAAAATAGTTCAGCGGAGCATGGATATTTTGCCCTTGCCCTTCGAAACCCCGTTTTTTTCAAAGACTTGAGCTTGCGAATACCCAATACGGTACCTCAATTTAATTTAAAAACAAAAGTTTACAGGTTTTGTAATACTTTTAGATAACAATATCAGGGATGTGAAAGCGGAAGCTGGAAGCGGAAGCGGTGGAAGCGGTTAAATTTTTGTGGAAGCGGAAGCACTTTGATGAAAGTGGTTGGAAGTGGAAGCGGAAGCTGGAAGCGGAAGCGGTGGAAGCGGTTAAATTTTTGTGGAAGCGGAAGCACTTTGATAAAAGAGGTTGGAAGCGGAAGCGAACTCGGAAGCGAAAGTGTTGAAAAGGAGCCGGAAGCGGAAGCAATTTTTTAAAAATCAGGCCCTTCCGGATTTTCAACCTGGCTACAACCGTTGGGTAAAATGTTACAATAATAGTAATAATAATAATAACATTGTATTTACAGAAAAATTCATACCGATATCGGGTGGTGATAAATAATAGTGTCACAGAAGTATTCAACTTCAATATCTACGGGTAAACTTTGTCGACAAATCGCGATACTTTGGTTGCTTACATTGCGCAAACAGTGGACGTATTGCATCATTGTAAGTACATTGCAATTCGCAGCATTAATGTCAAAGTTGACGACTTTGACAGATTTGGCTTGTTTTTTGTTGTTTTGTTTTGAGATTGACAATTTGCCAAGTCCTAAATTTTGTTTTCTTACATCGTCACGAAAGCTCGTATTTGCTATTTTATTCCCGTGTCAGCTTAATTTTATTTACATTGTTAGTTTTTCAGCTTACAATAATTTTTTTGGTGTTAAAGCTTGGCATTTCTATTACGGTAAATGTTCTTTAGCAGTTTGGTTATGACAAATTGTATAGTTGATATAAGATCAAACTTGTGCGGTAATCATTAGACCATAGGCGTAACCAGAAGGCCCAGGCCCTTTGCCTAACCCCAATTGAAATGCTACCAATGATAAAAATGATGACACAAAGCCTAATTATTCAGTTTTTTTAGCATTTTTTGGGCGCAACAGTAAATGCGTACAACACCAATTAGCAGTAACTTAATATTGACGACTAGGGGGTTCGGGTCCTCTCAATTTAAATTTTTGTCAAAAATTCTGTGTTTTTGTTCTAAAAGATGCAATCTCAGGCCCTCATCTAACTTTTTTATGTAATAATATGTTTTGGGCCCCCAGCTAGCTTTTATTTTGCAATTACATGAATAGTAACCATTTATTGCATCAAATGTACCAACTTGAAATAACTTTAAATTTCACCTTTATCCTCTACCAACTTTAATATTAATCCTCCTCCATCTCGTCAGTTTTCACGCAACAAAATGCTTTTGAAAAAAATTAGCTTGGGAAAATGCTTATTGAACAAATTATTGAAGTTAAATCGAGAGTGCTTGGGCTCCTGGTTGTACATATTCCTAAAACTGGTTATTTTCATGACAAAACAAAAATCTTCAAAGGCATGTTTTCGAGTAAATGGTTTAATGCTAAAAATGTTACAGAAAGCTATGCACCTTGATTCTCCTGACAAGGCTAAGTCACAAAATTTAACTCCAAAATGAAAGATTTTAAACATGTTTTGGACTTGACTTGAAGTAAAGGGAGGAATTTGTTCAACTGGCTTTCAAATCTCAAAAGGTTTGTTCTTTCAAATGGCTCTGAAAATGTGCGAAATGTGATCCAAATGGCTTTAAAATAGCCATTTTTTTCCAAAAAGTTACAAAAAATTGCCCAGCGGCTGGGTGCTTTGCCCCCAGACTCCCATAGCCTCCGGCTGCTGGTGGCTCCGCCCCCAGGCCCCGTTTGTGACACGTTTGAGTTGCACTAATTTGCTCACCACGTATCCCAATTTTAATACGTTAGTAAAACTTTTTAACACCCGGTTTTAGTCTTTTCCCTTTAGCAAATCCTGGTTACGTGCTATAGCGGACCCCCAGCTTTTGATCTTTCACTCTTCGTCCCACAAAAAATCTCTCTTTTTGAAAATTTCTGATGACGTCATTGCATGTGATTTACGGTTTAGTCCTCCCTCCAATCCAAAATTCTGGCTACGCCTATGCATTAAACCATGTTCAATACACGTACCAGATACCGGTTGTGGCAGCTTAGTATTGTTCACGCACCTTCACTAGCGGTTGCTTACAACATTGCAAAGATGTTAATGTTGCGTTGCTTTGCGTTAATAAACGTTGCAAAAAAATAAACGTTGCATTGCTTCCAGCCTACCCTTTCTTTGGTATGGAAGTATGAAATAGAATATGGAAGAAAATTTCAGTATGGAATAAAATATGGAATGGAAGACATTTAATATGGAATGGAAATGGAATGGACGAAAATTGCCAGTATGGAATACGGAAAAATTGTCTTCCATTCCATTCCATGCCATGCCCTGTCGACAACACAAGTCAAATCAAATAGCTTACAAAGTAAACTAGCCTGCTTTTTTTTAAACTAAATACAATTAGCTGTTTCATACTGAGCAGGGATGTGGAAGCAGAAGCTGGAAGCGGTGGAAGCGGTTAAATTTTTGTGGAAGCGGAAGCGGAAGCTCTTTGATGAAAAGACTGGAAGCGGAAGCGAACTTGGAAGCAACTAATTCTATCCGGAGCTGGAAGCGGAAGCAAAAAATTCCAAAAAGGTGAGAAAGCGGAAGCGAACTCAAAAGCATAAAACTTCAAAAGGAGCTGGAAGCGGAAGCATTAAAATTTTGACTGTTTCCGCATCCCTAAACAATATAATAATCGCTGTGTGACATTTAAAAAAGTATAATTTATGATAGTATTTCAACCAGTTCTGTGAAAAAAAGTCTATTGACCAAGCAATACGGTTTGTGTTTAAGAAACTGCTGAAATGTTGGGATTCGTAATCAGTGAACGTTTGCACCGGGGCCCTAAAACTGATAAACTTAAGGCTTTAAAATTGGCCAATTCCACAGTTAGAATTTAGTTATTTTCATTTATGAGTTACGACCTGGTTTAATTACTACGATGCCGCTACGGAACTTAATCAACATTGCTGCTAACGCGTAAAACTTCAAAATGACATTCATTATTTTTAGAAACTATTATTTTCACAATATCATCAAAAACTTAACAAAATGTAATACCTTAAACTTTAAAAAATAGGGAAAATTTGCCGACCGTTATTTGGAAAAATTGTGTCCTTAGTCCTTGGTTTTGGCATCGAGCATTCCTGTTTTTGGCTTCGAAAGGGTTTGTCTTCGAAAAGTCAGTCCTTGGCCTTGGCTTCAGATTTTTTTGAGTCCTAGGCCTTGGCCTGGAACGTTGTGTCCTAGACTCCACCTCTGATTATTACCCTCCCAAAAAAAATACAGATCGAATTAAAAATCAGAAAGCATCGGAAAAAAGAACCACTTTAGAAAAATCAAAAGTAATTCGGTACCGGTTCTTATTTTAAAAGTACCGACGGCACCGGTACCGGTACGGAAAAAGTAATTCGTTACAGTAATTCGTGACAAAAGTATTTCGGTGCTGCTCACCTTTGCATTTACAGTTTCTCCAAATTTATATTTATTACCAGCTTGGAGAAATATGAAAAATACAATTTGAACTATTAAACAATCTTCTCTTCCGACTCGATCAGTTCATCATAGTGATAGCTTTCTATTGGCACAAGCTTTCGCGGAGTCCAACAGGTTGTAGTAGACTTCTTAAGCGAAGTTGCAGTTGCTTCTATTCGGTTTAATTTTATGTGACAAACTGAAGAAGCTACTATCATATCGCTCAGGCAGTCGACTACAACCTACTAGACTCCACAAAACCATGTGACGGAAACGCGGCGTAAACAAGTAGAACTCTCAGGTTATTATTGTCGGTCGTGTGTGTCCGACGGTGTCGAAGCATGGTGTCACACGAGACAGAAGCCGGCCGGCCATTCCTATTCCACAAGGGAATAGCCTTAAAGATTGGGAGCGTATATCTAGCAATATCAGACACAAATTGTCTGGTTCTGGAGAGCACCCGCAGGCAGTTTTAAGGTTAATCACTGAAACATGCGCCCCCCTTTCACCGTCAAGGTCGCAACTCGCTGCCTTGTTCTTTATCTCGACATTTTGGGATGAAAACCCACGTGTTCGGCGCAAAATCATCACCAAGCTATGCAGCCTTTGCCTTGCAATTGACTGCAGAAGTAAACGCGGTAAATGCTGATCCCAGCGTTGGGGAAACCGTGAGTAAAAACATTTACGTGGATGATTTATGCAAATCTTGTCGCTCTGTGGATGAGGCTGTGAACTTGCTTAGTCAACTATGTGCTTTGTTAAAAAGTAAGGGCTTTCATTTAACCGAATTTTCTTCCAATAACAAGCAGGTGTTAAGTTCATTTTTGCAGAAAGATATTGCTCCCAGCGTCAACCTCGAGAATTCCACGCTTCAAGTACATAAGGCACTGGGGATACTTTGGGACGCTGCTTCGGACGAAATACGGATGAAGGTTGATGTGAAGGAAAGGCCAATGACCCGTCGAGGTTTGCTGTCCATGGTGAGCCAGACGTACGATCCTTTGGGTATGTTGCAACCGTTTTGTTGCCTGCGAAGCTACTTTTGCAGGAGGCCTGTCTTGCTAAGCTTGACTGGGATGACGAACTCACGGCCTTATCGGGGGGGGGGGAGGGGGGTGAGAAATGGAGCCATTGGCTTCAGGCCCTTCCCGAGCTTCAGCACGTGTCATTAGAGAGAAGTTTCACCCTTTTGGACCGGAAAATTAAAAATGTTGAATTGCATACCTTTGCCGACGCGAGCACAAAATCTTACGGTGTTTATTCTTATTTACGTGTGCTATATGTTGATGGCTTAATTGAGAGTCATTTTGTTATGGGCAAGTCAAATGTGGCCCCATTGAAATCGATCAGCATTCCAAGATTGGAGCTGACCGCAGCTGCAGTGCTAGCAGCCAAGTTAAGTGCTTTTATCGTTCGTGAACTTGAATTTGAGTTTAGCCGTATTGTGTTTTGGTCTGACGCTACAGTTGTGCTTCGCTACATTAATAACACGTCTACTCGTTTTCGTACCTTTGTGGCCAATAGGATTGAGCTTATTCACACACTCACGTTAGCTGATCAATGGCGCTACGTGCCCATTGATTTGAACCCGGCTGACATCGCTTCGAAAGGCGTTTTGCCTGGTATGGTCGACCACGCAGGAATTTGGTTTTCAGGCCCACAATTTCTCTACCATTGTTCTAGTGGTTGGCCTAACCAACCTAATTTTTTGCGTGAATTGCATGATGATGATCCGGAAATAAAACCAGCTAGGGCTAGCATGGCTCAAATACCATTGGAAACTAAGGACTGTTTGACTCGGCTGTTTGAACGCTACTCGGACTTGCGTAGCTTGCTGCTTAGCGTTTGTTGGATGCTGCGTTTTAAGCAGTACTTGAAGTGGAACTGCACACGGAACACCGCTGCGCCACAGGCTTCACCCATTACAGTGGAAGAGATAGAAAATGCCAAGGTGGAGGTTATTAAAATTCTGCAAAGACAAGCGTTTCCGGATGACTTATCTGCGTTGACGCCAAACATGATTTTGACAGGCGTAACTTGCGAAAATGCACCGCCTGACGTCTTCATGAAATCCGATGTGTATCGACGCTCTTGGCGAAAAACTCAATTTCTTGCCGATGAATTTTGGCGAAGGTGGATGCTGGAATATCTACCGCTGTTGCAACCAAGACAGAAGTGATTTGCCACTTCCCCAAACTTGAAACCGAATGATTTGGTCTTGGTCATGAACGACCAAGCGAAACGTGGAGCATGGCCTAAAGCGGTGATTGAGGAAGTGTTTCCTGACAAAGCTGGCCTCGTGAGGCGGGTAAAGGTTCGAACAGCGGACGCTAAGACTTTTCTACGAGATTTTCGGAAGATCTGCTTGCTGCAAAGCCATGCTAAGAACTGATTAATGTGACAATTTATGTTTTAACGTGCTTTATTGCTGCTTGATTTTTTGTTGTGTCGTGTTTTACTGTCATGGTAATCGCTAGTGGTAGTAATCGAACTCATAATCAAGATTTGCCAGGATCACGTAATTCGAATTGTTGACATTGATAATTTAATTTTTCCCTTTCCTTTTGCAATGTTAAACGTAGATGGTGGAACGAATTGTTAAAATTTTTGAATTGTGCGAGTTAGGATTCGAAACCTTTTAATGTAGGCAATTTGTTATTTTCGATTTTTCACGTTTTCAATGTTTGTGGTCTTACGTACGTGACGTAAGGGTTCGTAAGTTTAATCAGTGCCTATTTTGTGCTCGCGCTAAAATTGAACACAGCTGGTCGGCAAATGGGTAGTATTTTTCAACTGCAGTGCTGTTGTTTATTTGGTACTAATGAAGCGTAAGCCCGTTAAATACTTTTTTTTTAACTGTTGACCGCTTGTCACTTTTGTTGTAAATTTTCGCCATGATTTGCGGAATATTTTTGAACTTAACGTTTCGTTGATGCATGTGTGTGAGTTTAGCGTTTCCGTTGGATCTGAAATCGTGAAGCTGCGTTTAATTCTCGCTTGGGGGTGGGAATGACGGAAACGCGGCGTAAACAAGTAGAACTCTCGGGTTGTTATTGTAGGTCGTGATTCATATGTTTTTCAACTTTGCCGGATACGGGTGAATTAGTCATCGATGTGGAAATTTTTAACTTAGGGGTCCACGATATTTTCTTAGAATTATGTAATTTTCTCAGTCAAAGTCCTTTTTCTCATGTTTTGTATTTTTACCAAATCTTGGGGACAAACAAGTTAGTTGAGATTTAGTGCGTTTAAGCGAGGACAAAATATTTTCAGTAATTGCTTTACCTTGCTTGTTCTACTTTGTTCTACTCTACCGTGCTGTGCTCTGCCCTGCATTGCTCAGCATTGTTTTGCATGATCTGGTAGCTTGCTTTGTGTGTGTTTGGGACTTGTGGGTTCGACCTTCGGGTTTGTAGGAGTGTAGTTTTACGTATGTTTTCTGGTTCGTGCGCTTTATGTCTTTGCTGTTCGGAGCTGTTGTGCGTTCCATTGTCAATATAACACGTGATTTCCCTTTGACTGGATCGTGTTTGCGTCTGTGAGCTACAACCTACGCGCGAGCCATTCTCCCATTGTCTTAAAGATTCGAACTCGCAACTTTTCGTTCGCTGCCACAGGTAAAATCACTGAAACGCGCCCCCCTTTTACCGTCAAGGTCACAACTCGCTGCCTTGTTCTTTATCTCGACACCTTGTGCCAAAAAAAAACTATCACTCTAATGAACTGATCGAGTCCAAAGTGAAGAAGACAGATTCAGCAAAAAGCAAACAGATGAACCAATGTACGACTTATTCCAATATTTTCCTGCGAATGTTAGGGGTTAAATAAATGGTAAAACACAAACACTGCAGTGACAAATAAAGCACAAAAAATTTCAATAAAAACGAATCTCCAAAGAAAGCCAGGGCTGACTGCTAGACTTGAAAGGGCATTCAAGTCAAGTTTTTCACTGCTAAACAAATATTGGAAAAAGCCGAAAAAGCTTTCTTTCCAAATTTGAACTTTCTACGTTTTGCCGTTTCCTAGATATTACTGTTTAAAATTAACAAATTTCCCCTTACTCGAGTGTTGTCATTTTGCTATTATTGAGCATGGCGCTCTCAAACAACAGGTCTTGACAACGCGCGCAGCAGCGGCTTGACGGGAGTCTGATTGATGCAATCGTGCGACCCTGCATTTTCTTATTTGCAAAGCGCATTTTGTTTCAATTACGAAGATGTTTTCGTAGAGGTATAAATATGAATTATGAATATTAATATTTTTAAATAGTGAGAAAATATGACATTACATGATGACAATTAATTATGCATAGACTGAAATAAAGGCTAATCCAACCGTTCAGCTTACACTTCCAAATACTAAAAAAAATATTACGATAAAGAAAGCTGTATTAGAACTATTTTAGTGTATTGCATGAATTGATAACCGTGCATCAAAAGTTGATATCACCAAAAGGACTTTTACCAAAAGGAAATTACCAAATTACCAAAAGGAAATTATTAGCAATAATTTCCTTTTGGTATAAACGATATTATAAACGATATTATAAACGATATTATATAAACGATATTACCAAAAGGAAATTACCAAAAGGACGTCAAACTTGTCGGTAGAGAAGATTAATCGTTTTAAAATTTAGTTCAAAAGTATAGTTTATTCATTTGAGTAAAAATCCTTCTCGCCTGCTGAATGACCAATAACAGCAATGGTATGCACAGTGGTAGAGGCCAAAAGAGCTGTTCAAATATTATATGACGCTTGGGGGAAGGGGTTGATGAAGCGTCAGAGTGCAAACTAGCATATGATCTATGATGTCATAATACTATTATACCGTAAGAGGGGGGGGGTAAATTTTGCTGAAGAAATCATCATATGACATTTAAACAGCCTAAAACTTGCTCTACATACTGATTCACTTTTAACACTTAAAATGGTAACCACAGTGAGAGTAAATAGCCTACTAAACAAGACTATTAACACTGAGAATGAAACCTCAGTGGAAATTGGCCACATAGATAACCCATAAAGGTAGTAGCAAACGCAATAATTAGCTTCAAAATAAAAATCACAATTTGGCAAACGCCTTTCATTAGCTAGTAATCATGCAATTATTCACTACCATAAGTACCGCAGTAATTAAGTAGTAAGTACCGTACACAAAACAAGAATTCACATATTATGATAATTATGTTCTATCGAAATAAGTTTGGTATGATTCTTGCACATTCGTTAATTCACTGCTGTGTACAGTACATAATAATCATAATTCAAAGTTCTAATAAGGTATAACGGTTCTAGAAAAAAGTGAAGAAATAGAAATATAATCTCGACTGAAACCAGAGTGACTACAAGCATTGCTTGGAAAAAATATAAATGTAAAGAGGCGTAATTATTTTACTCAGTCTAACCATGATGTACCGGTATTGTATATACATTTGTTCCAATATATCATCAAAATTATAAATAATATTTGTCAAAAATGTATGCAAGTTTAAGCAATTTTACACCAATCTCTTTGTTGCTTCTAGGTGTTCCTAACTGGGCAGCATTTTTTAAAACAATGTTAGAAAGAGCACGAGCTTGCTTAGTGCTCATAGATAACTAAAAGAAACCAGAGATGAAATTAAATTGCTTGATTAAAAAACTTCGACATACCTCAATGCGTGATGTCACAAAGAAAATGAAGCAGTATATGGCCCATTGAACAGTGCTGCCACCAGGTATGGTTAGTTTTCCACGGTTTAAATGGTCAATACAGGCCCCATACTTTTCATACTGGTATGATGTGTCTTCTGTGATTTTTGCAAGTTTAGTTTCAAGATAACCACTAAAGCTATGGCTCCACCAGTGAGAATTTGAAATTCTTACCGCAAATTCGGTATTATTTTAAAATTCACACTGGTGGAGACAACATGCATTAATTTCTTGCAGTGAGAATTTTGAAATTATCACCGTGCGTAAGAAAATTAATACCGTGCGTCAAAAAATTAACACTGAAAATTCTCACCGGCCAGATATTCTCACTAAGAGTTAATTTTGGTGGAGACGGTGGTATTAATTTCATTTTCAGTATTAATTTGAATTTTGCCATTAATTCAGTAGCACTTTTGAGACTGTTTTATGCACTGGAGTGGACTAAATAGTGATTTAATACATTTTTTGAAGCATATGTTCAAAGGGAGGGGGCTAATTTGTCAAAAATAGAACCAACAAATAAATAAAAACTTTGAATAATGGTCAAAAATAAGCAACCAAATTTGATCCCAAGTGTAAAATTGCTAAACATAGATGTCATCAACAAATATACTATAAACTAAGGAATAGAGGGGGGGCTATTCCGTATTACTTGATTACCAATAGTTTCTCTCAAATGTCTTTTCATTAGCCCCCCCCCCAATTATTTTTGTCTATAAACTGTAAACGAAATAGATTATTCCGTTTTAGTTTTATTGAACTATTAGATTTTATAATTTACCAGCATCTAAATAAGAGAACTAAAATTTTACCATTCGCCACCTCCCAAATAGCTCATTTATGCAACCAGTTTAATCATGTTTGCACTGCCAATTTCTAAGCCACGTTTTAAAAGCATTATTTTCTCATCAAAATAGCCCTAAAGTTAGTTATTTTTGCAAAAAAAACGCAAAATTTTCGAGCGCTGGGGGCTCAGCCCCCAGACCCCAAAAACAGCCCCCCCCCCCCCCACTACGAATTTCTGGCTACGCACCTGCATTAATTTAGGTGATTATTTCAATAAGAAATAATGAAAAAGTTTTCATATTTTCTCATTGAAATTAACACTGAAAATCTTACCGAAATTAGTTTATGAAGACCTCATTAACGCCTATTATACCCTCATAATCGCATGATATCACATTTTACTGGCAACGTGTTAATCCTACAAAAAATATAGGGAAGAGGTTTCAATGCGCATCCATCGAGTATAGTTCCACTAAGAATATTTAGCGAGCCCTTTACTGTTGAGTAACGCGCCGCTGTCGTTGTTGCTATCGTATTGGCCCACGTCAAACATAGTGAAGCAGTAGGCCTGCTTTGCATTACACATAACAGCAAGCAAAACCATGCCGAAAAAGCCTTTAGAGTTGTAAAATAAAGTGGTATCCGAATATGTTTACCATTCAAAGCACCTACAACGTGAGGCAAGCTTCATCGATCTTCAAACTGCTGTGAAATTGCAAGCCAATCTTCCTGTGACAATGGCGTGTTAACATATTTAGCAACAAGTGCACCGTAAATAGCTTTGCATGTTTCGGATATTATTTTTGAAATTGTTTGTCGTCCAATGCGATATTGCAAACTAAGGGAGATTTGAGATTCTCTTGTAGCAAGATGGCGCAAAGTGAGCGAAAGCCGCTGCTCAGGGGGAACGGGCTCTCTATAATTAGTTGATAACTTAGTTATGAAAGGAGCGCCCAAAGAAAGTAAGTACTCCTTTCGATCGGGTGTCATGTCATCCGTATATATCTAAAGTACATCTCTCTGTCATCTACGGCTAACTCTCGTACCATATTGTAGCTATCTTCTTCGTCTCTTTTCTTCAAAAAATCTCTTGCTAATTTTTTGTGCCTTTGTTTGCTTTTGCTCGAAGCAAAGGCGACGAGTGCTAAGTATTCGTTGTCGCTACTTGAAGAGCTCAAGCTACTTCACGAGAGAACTTTCAAAAAAGATTTTCAAATGAATCATATCTTACCATTCAGGAGCAACACATTACAATCAAACAATAACTCCCACCGCCCATTCAGTATTAATTCGAAAAACGAACGTTGTCTCCGCCAGTGCGAATTTTTCCGAAATTAACATTGAGTTTTGGGGTGATAATTTTAAATTCCTACTGGTGGAGCAGGGGTACTCTGGTAAAATTTGTTTAGTAAAAAATTTTGTCTCCACCAGAGTCAATTTGAACAAAAATAAATTATCACCGAAAAAATTAATACCGTGAGTGAGAATTTCGAAATCACGCTGGTGGAGCCAGCATAGCTTAATGTACACAATTGCATTTAAGGTGTCACTTGAAAACTGCTCCTCTAGACAGAATAGATTATCAAGAACTTCTACGTCTTGAGAGATTAAATCTATGTTGCAAAAAGTGCAGTCAAGCTGATCAGATTGCAATTCGAAATCCAAACTTAATCTCTAAGCAAGCTTAGCATGATGAATTCTTGCTTTTTCTCGAACCGACTGTGCATTAATGAAATGTGTACCACCAGATCACTGACGTAACTTACTAAAATATTTTTCCAACGGATCTGTAGTAAACCAGCTAAGTAAAACATATTTTTTTCCAATACCCAACATATGCTGTGCCAAATGGACAAAATCTCTATTTCCAATAAATTCATGGCATCTTGCGTTAAAAATTCATCAATTTCATCAGGATGCTGATTACGAAATGATGATAAAGCACGTGTAGTTGATCGGGGAGGTACTAATTTGGCAGGAATGCAGCTTTTGGAAACATTTTCATATACTGAAGGTGGATCAATAAGACATTTTTCACCACGTACAATTTTATATTTTGCAGAGTTTGGCCAATGCTTTCTACACACAACTGTGTATTTTGCTACTTTTAAGCCTATTCATGGAATAGCACTGATCCACTTTTTACAATTTTCTTCGTCTTTTGGAAAGCGGTACTCCAAAATTTTCGCAGCTGTTCAATCATAATTGCCATTGTACCTTGGAACACAGCATTTCAAAGGCATAATCAAACACTAAAAGCGTAATAGCTAATTAGTTTCCGGCATTACTGATACGACATTCAGCACCTGTAACTATACATTCAACCAATCCTTGATTACGTTACCGTTTTAATCATTAGCACTTTGTTGAATTAATAAAATTCTGAAATTTATTACCTTAGAAATAATAACTAAAGAAGGGTTTGCTAAACGTAATAATAGTTCAGATTTATTTCACCCAACGCTACGAACACGCGCAGGCAGGAAGCAGGAAAGACCAATTGATCACCAAAGTCTACATTGTTTCTACAAGCAACATTATTCAAAGAAGTTAAAATCAAATCTATTTGTATACCAGCTGTGTTACGCCGAAGCGTGCAGCGAATTTACGGGGCTCATCTCCGCGTTATTGCGCCTGGGTAACACAGCTCTTTTCGGAAAAATGTTGCAGCGGTAGCGAGCCGTTTTACAAAGTTTCAGAAAACAATATTGAATAAAAAACGCTATTATTACTGTGTGTTGAACGCCATTAAAAACGACCAACGATAAAATTTGCTCTAATTGTCTATTTTTTGCAAATATTTCAACAATATTTATTGCAATAAATACAAAAAAAAATTGTACGCGTCATAACATTGTGCCGTACTCAAAAAAAGAACAAAAAAAATTTGTTTATGCTGGTTTCTCAGGTGACAAAGGATACTGCTTATCAAATAAAAAAAGTATTTATTTTGTGTGTCCATTGAATATTAGTTGGTTTATTGTCGCTTCATAAAATACAAAATAAAAACGGTTTATTTTTTGAAAAACGAAAAACAAAAATTACAAAAAAAGCGTTTAATAATAGTTCTAAAGAATACCGCAAATAGGTAATGTTTTCGAAAACTAAAACAAAGTTCATTTAAGAATTTTATTAAGATTGATCAGAATTACTATCTTGGTTACTACGAGTTCAACAACCTCCGTTTATCTTTTTGTCAAATTTGCACGGTTGTTTCAAATTCAGTCACGCCGAATCAATAATTCATAAACTAAACCTATCGTTGTTTTCGCGTGAAAGAGAAATCTATCTTTCTTTAAACAACGCTAATCGATAATTTCTTTTGACAGAGCCATCTCATATTTAATAATCATATCTTTAAAATTTTAAAACATGACATCAAATAAAGCATTAATGTAAAAAGACTATTAAATTTGCTACACGTTGCAGCTTTAAATTTTTTTTTACGAGGCGTAGTTCATGAGATCTAGCCGCGCAAAGTTGTGGGTCGATTCTGCAAAACCTTAGATATAGGAAAAAATTGCCTGGTTCGAGTAGGGTTAAACGAGGCTGCGTTGTTTGCACAGATCGTTTTCAACTGATCAATAGTTAGCTGAACAGAAGCACAGTAGTTGTAACTTGAACCACGTGCTTTAGTTTAGTTTGAGTTTAGTTGAAACTTACAAGTAATAACAGTAATATTGCGAATTAAATGAAATGAAAGAGCAGTAACCAAGTAACAAATCTCGAAAGTACTGCGTTTAACCAACCTGCAAACGAAAAAAGTTCCTGCCGTGACGCACAAATCAGCCTCCAGTCAGCCGCTACTGCGAGCGTTGTCAAGGCCTATTGTTTGAAAGCGTTATGGTATTGAGACAGCAGATTAACTTTTGAAAAGTTGGCTTGAGTTTACTCGAAAAGCAGCTAACTTACAATTCTGACCGTTTGTTTTGTTTTGACTACATCAACAACACTGCGGAAAACACTTATAGAAAGCTACGAACATGCAGTAGCTTTTTGAAATTTTGTTTATAGCATGGCAAGTGGCAGCCCTGGCAAAATTTTTACGGGCAAAAAGGCTTTTTAAGTGGAAAACTACGCTGTTATAGCTCTAGAACGGAAGATCGTAGAAAGCTCAAATTTGGTGAAGTTAGTCTTTAGATCTGTCAAAACTTTTAAAAAGAAAACTGAGCAAAACAGTTTTGACTTGTATGCCCTTTTAACAATTTTTTTTTTGTATACCGGTACATAGAGTTTTTTTTCTAGCATACACAGAGAGCAGCTCTTTTATGCTATTGTGCTTCAACATAAAGCATTAAAATACACGAGAATGATATAAACGAACGGGAACCTGAAGTTTTAAACGGATCTAACAACTCTAAAGTCAGCAAGTGTTGAGGTTAATTTACAAAATCTTAAAATCAAAAACAATCATTGCCCTATGATCCCTCTCCCGCAGCTAAGCTCAACAGCGGATATGAAACATACAATGATACGCTTGTGACGCTAATGGCAAAAATTTGTTTTTACATTAGGAATTTTTGAAAAACACCAGTACTTTTTGACTGCGCACTAGTTCATAATAATTTCTCATGCTTTTGCTGAAGTTGCTTCAGTTGAAGCCCAGATTTTTCGAATTAGGTTTTACACATGGGACTCCTTCGACTTCCTTGAAAGGCTTCCCTTGCCATTGATCAATGCGGAATATATCTGAAAATAAAAATCTTAAATTGGCTATTTTACTGTATTATGGAACAAGTTTATTTGGTATGGTTTTGAGAAAAGTGCGTGACGACATTCCCCGTTTTTGAGAAATAGACAGATTATGGCCCCAACCTATGATCACGAGGTCAATTTGTCATTTAGAGACCGAGACAACTTGGCGAATATTATTTGCACACTGCCTAAGCTAATTTGGAAGAAAAATTTTAGTCCCAAGAAAAAAAAAAAAAAACTAGAAAAGAGAGTATACCTATGAAACAGAATAAAGATACTTTCATATAAAATTACCTGTGAAAAATTCCTGTGTCAGAGCAACAGCCGAAAGATATTCCATCTTTATCATATAGTAAGACCAAAACTGCGAGATAAAGGCGTGAAGAAAGTAATATCGTGTATCTTCAAAACAACTTGCTTTTGCGTTGGCAACAATCACATTTTTAAATAATGACAGAGTGCCACCTTAAAATAAATATAGAAAATTTATATCTGTGCTAATGCAACCTAGGGAGAAACTTTTTGTGTTGTTTAACGTAGCAAAAGTAAGAGAGTAATCCGAGATTTAGAAGCTGAATACTTCCGCAGTTATTTCCTAAATTAGACTTAATAATTATGTGATCCATCCAGGCGCGTAGCCTGAAATTCGCAATAGGGGGGCTGTTTTGGGGGTCTGGGGGCGAAGCCCCCACCCGCCGGAGGCTGGGGGTTTGGGGACAAAGCCCCCAGCGCTCCAAAATTTTGCATTTTTTTGCAAAAATAACTTAATTTTCGGGCTATTTTAATAAAAAAATAATGCTTTTAAAACGTGGCTTAGAAATTGGCAGTGCAAGCATGATTAAACTAATTGCATAAATGTGCTATGTGGGAGGTGGCTAATGGTAAAATTTTAGTTCTCTTGTGTAGTTGCAGGTAAGTTATAAATTCGAATAGTTCAATAAAACTCACACGGAGTAATCTATTTCGTTTACAGTTTATAGAGCAAAGTAATTCGGGGTGGGGGGGGGGGGCTAATGAAAAGAAATTTGAAAGAAATTGGTAATTAACAATACTGAATAGCCCCCCCCCCCCCCCCCCCCGCCTATTCCTTAGTTTATAGTATATTTGTTGATAACATCTATGTTTAGCATTTTTACGCTTGCGATCAAAATTGATTGCATATTTTTCACCATTATTCAAAGTTTTTATTTATTTGTTAGCTTTATTTTCAACAAATTAGCCTCCCCCCCTAAACATACGTTTCAAAAGATGTTTTGAATCACTATTTAGTCCATTCCAGTGCATAAAACAATCTCAAAAGTGCTAAAAGCGTAGTGTTTTTCTCATTCTGCATTTTGGTCGACATGCCAATGGGAGGGGCTATAGCCCCCCCTGGATACTGGATCCATCAAGGTTTTTGAACTGGTCGTTGCTTGAGTTGCGGTAGTTACTGTTTGGAAGCAGCCATTGCTTTTTAAAATGAGGTTATATTTTTTGCCAAACTTTTTTGGTAGTTATTGCAGAGAGTATTTCTATTCCTGTTAATGTTACTGATTATAGGCTACTGTTTATTAGCCGAATTAAAGTGTACCGTACAATTATTCAGATTAGTCAGAAATTCTTGTAAGTTTTTTTGGAATGGATGTCGATAGATGCAACCAAAAATGCGTTTATGTTTTGCTAGCGACTTTGTGCCAGCTAATTCGAACCACAATTCCTCTACCCCATTCATACTAATATTACTAAAGGTAAATTTGATACTAAAATAATATTAAAAAATAATACTAAAAGTAATCGAGAAAAATTTTACGTGTAGAATAAAAATCGAATCATTTTCATCGATTTTTATATCTTTCATGCGAAGGTCATGCACTGCGAAAACAGAACAAATACATCTGCATAAAAGTCAGCTCCTTCAGCCTAAAAACAAGTTTGACTGGAACATAGCATGAATTTAATTCTAGAGCAATTTTAAGATATCTGCTGTAAATCGTGCTTGGCGAAAGAGCACTTACACTTTGCGTAAGATCATAAAATGTTCTGTTAGTAGAATTACTTCAGAGACTCAAAGAAAAACTTTTATTTAAATAAAAAGTTTGCATGCGTAAACCAAAGCAGAAGTCAAACAAAAACAAAAAACAGAGAGCACATACAGACGTTTAGGAGCGCGGAATTCTCGATTTCCCTCCATCCGATACAGCAACCGCCGTGCAAGTGACAAATTCATGTAAGAGAAAGAAAGGACATTGAATTACGAAAAGTCTGATTTCAGTTTTGGGTTTGATTTCCGATGTAGTTACAAATTTCGTGTGTTCACTTGTGCAGCATTCTGCATTATAAATACATGCGTTAAAAATATTGCCTGAATTGTTTTCCTGTGAAATTTAATGCTAACCTATAAATTAACCATGGAAGTGAGCGGTTTATGTTTGAAGCACATCTCATTACCATGTTTAAAAAGTTATTTTTCGAATTGTTTAATTGACAACACCATGGTTAATTATTGTAGTTACTGTTCTAGTTGTTTTTCTATGCTTTTTTTAAACAAAACGAGTATAATTGGGACTTCGCCTGAGCGCGTAGTTTCTTTGTTTTTGTTTTGCGAATTTTGGCAGATTAGGATTGATTTGCTCAAAACTAGCTTAGAGTAAAACCTAGAAAGTTGAAATTTGGACTCAACATGAGAATTAATGAAAGCGTTATGTGTGCCAATTTTGGGGATCCTAGGTTACGTGATCGTGAATTGATAAGCAAAACAACACAAAAAAAATGGCGATTTTTGGCTTGAGGTTTCATTAATTCGCTTATAACTTAAAAAAGCACTTGGCGTGTAAAGCTGAAATTCGGACACAATGTGGGTGCTTATAAATGGTTTATGCAAAACGAGTTTTGGGGCGCCCGTGACCAAAATGTTACAGGCCGAAAATGGGCAGAAAGTGGACGATTTTGAACCGATATATCTCGGTAAATACCAATTTTGATATAAAATAAGTTGTAATTTTTGAGCTCACTATCAATCGCCTTTCTTTTCGCTATGTTTGTTTACCCCAACCTGAAATCTAATTTTTTCTTTTTGTCTCTTTTCCATTTTTTTTTCTTTTTGTTTATTCTACTCCGGCTATCTACTTTCAAACCGCTTAACGCACTGTATTCAAAGTTTGATCGATTGAAGATATCAGGGAGGACTAGTGCTCGACTGAAATTGAGGTGCAAGGTTGTGGGGATTCCCCTCAACCGTGTCCTCCAAAATTTTGAACTTTAAAACCATTTGAGCTAGATGGATTAAGTTTTCGAAATGGGTAGATATTAAAAATAAACTAAACGTAACAAAAAATGGGGCATGCCACAATGGGGGTTTGCGTCCACCCCTCAATTTGGGCCTTTCAAAATTCAATTTTTTTAGTCTTTCAAGTTAGACAAACGCATGAAATTTTTAAGGTAAGTAAATATAGAGATAACATAAAATTTGACAAAACTTGGGAATACCAAAATGGGGGTCCCTCCAAATGAGGCCACCAAAATTCAAGCGTTTGAACCTCTTATGCTAGACACATGAAATTTTCAGGGTAGACAAATATTAAGAAAAGATCAAAATTTGACAGAATATGAGGGTGCCAAAATGGGGGTCCCCCTCAAACGAGGCCACCAAAATTTTAAACGTTTAAATCGTTAGAGTTAGATGGATCAAACTTTTGGAATGGGTAGATATTAAGAATTAACTAAACGTAACAAAAATTGGGGTTTCAAAATGGGCGGTTTCCCCTAAATAGGTCCATCCAAAATTTAAACTTTTTTGCCGCACACGCGAGACACATGAAGTTTTTAGGGTTGGAAACTGTAAACAAAAGATGAAACTTGACAAAACTTGAGGGTTGACAAAATTGGGGGGTTTCCCCCTAATGAGGTCGCCAAAACTCAAACTTTTTAACCTCTTACGCTAGACACATGAAATTTTCCGAATAGATAAATATGTTAAAAATGGAATATGACAAAATTTAAAGATTCCAAGATGATGATGTCCCACTCAATTGCGGTCGCCATATTCAAGGTTTTTAACCACTCACGCTAAACATGAAATTTTCAGCATAGGCAAATAGGAATAAAAGAAAATTTGCCAAAACATTGGAGTACAACCGTAGGGGGTTCTCCTCAAAAGATTGATGCAAGAAAATTTTGCAAAAAACCTGATCGTGTGATCGCGGCCTTACTTTCTTTTAAGCTGCATTTACACGGGCGACTTTTAGCTGCGATAATTGACATTTTGCCTCTTTTCTTTCTCAAATCGCGTAGGTCACTTACACTGCGCAAGATTCTCGGGAGATTTTGTCTGCGCGATATCGCCCGACACGCCCCCCAAAAAAATCAAATCGCAGCAGTCACTTACACGGGAGAGATTTTAACGCGATGCTCGCGTACGATTGCAACTCGCAGAAGTCACTTACACGTTGAGACTGCGTGCCAGTGATTCTCACAAAATCGAGTCGGCGAAAGTCGCTATCGCACTGGTTTACTTATACGGTGCGAGATAGTTTCAAAGCGCGGTTTGTTGGTTTTGAATTTGCAAAAGCCACCTGCCGCAAAAGCACTTTAAATGCGCCGCTTGTCAGCTTTTGCTTTTGAAACAATCACGCTTCGTAATTTTGAAAAGAAAATAAATAAAGTCAACGCAAGCGTAAAACGAAATAGAGTGAGTACAATTGAAGGGCTTAGTGCTTAACTATGTTAACTCATTTTTTGAAGTTTTGAGATATTGGGCTTTAAAGTTTTTAATTTTTTTGCGGTATTAAATCAGAATGTTTTTAAATTTTGATTGTGAAATGATCAAACATCTGATCACGGAATTTTTTTAAGCTAACAACCAACATAATTATTTAATTAGAACGCTTTGTTTTGGTTCGTCAAACAGGTGGAACCAGTAGTTAACATACTTACGCACACAATTTTTTTAATGAAAGTAATATTCTCTCTGCATTAACATGTTAAGTATCATTAACTTGTTATTTTCGGTTTATTTATGATAACAAATACTGCCAAACACAACAGTTTGAATCAATAATTTTCCGGGTCGGAATCTGCACCACTTTTTTCCTATAAAGTTTCATGAAAATGGCGATGAGGACCTGGAATAAATTGAGTTTGTTTTTTAATATCCTGCACTTTTTTTGCATGAAGGGGCCGTGGAACGTCCGGTTTTTTGGTCCTTACTTTTCAAAGCTCACTTGCAACAATAAAGGTTTGTTGATGAGACCGTTTTCTTTTCGGAGTAAGTAATTAATTTCGCTGTTGGAGGTCAAATTAGTCGAAAGTTGGTACTAAATTTGAAAGCATTGTATGCGGCAGCTGACAATGCTTATATTGAGTAAGTGATTAATACTGCTGGAAGTCAAGATAGACGCTGCTGGGTCTATTTTCAAAGCATTATGTGCTGCAGCTGACAATCAAGTCGTTGCTGGCAATGAATCGGCTTTAGAGTGCTGTGGGGGCTTTGCCAACAAAAAGTAAGGTAAATATTGCATCATTATTGCTGTTGCAGTACTACTTACTAATGCATCTCAGTCGATAGCATACTTTTTGTTTAAAATTGTGCAATGCCAACTCTGATTTTCACGTACCATTCAGAACAAGATTAAACTGTTACCGGTACTGTGCCGGTAAATTAAAATGTTAACTGGCATTTATTTTGCAAAGTCGCAAATAATTTTGTGCAAAACTGTGTTAACTCCACCTTTTCCTGCAAGACTATTTTAACTCATTGAGTTAGCACTATCTTGAATGCAAAAAAGGAATTTTTACGTGAGCTAACATAGTAATGCATTGCCTATCACAAAAACTGTGCGTGCTAGCTAAATAAAACCAAGCGCAAAAAATAGATCTTCAGTAAAAACTCACCCATGTGTATTTAACTCAAAATTGTAAAAAACTGAGTTAACATAGTTATGCGCCAAGCCCTTCAATTAAACAGCCTATGTCGTCAGAACTTGCAATGAAAATGCAAGGTGAAAGATGAAGTAGCAACGGCGGCGTGCTGCTCGTGCAGACTGTATGACACGTAAACGCTTGAATTTGCTCGAAAAAGCTTGCTTACTCTGTATCATTCTGAGTTGGCTTGGATGGAGCAAAGTCAAGCGAGCATTAATGCTCATAATTTAATATGAAATTCTATCATTTACCATTTGGTCTTGGTTTTTCTCTACCGCAACCCATCTTTAACAGTGTTTCTTATTTGGTTATACATAATATTCGGCAAAATAATAAAATTGATCAACATTTTTGTGCGGTTAATTCTGAAAGCACTTTTGAAATTACATTTTCTCCAAGGATGTGTGAGTGCCAAATTCATATTGTTAATTTCTTTAGTAGTGCACAAATATTTTGTATTTTATAGTAGATCTATTTGTTTTTTATAGTCAGAATATACGAAATACTATTTGTTAAATTTTATGTTTGTTTTTATAAGTTTACTTGTTGAGTTCTTCTGCAGTGGCCTTTGTCTTTTGTCGCTTTTGTCGCTACAGTAGAGCTGGCTTTTTTAAATTAAACCAACGTTCAAAAAATCCATATAGCATTTATATATTATGTGTTTTCATGTAATTTTGTTATGGAGCTACTAAACCACAGCTGTTACAAAGCACCAACATCCACAGTAATAAAATATGCAGCGCATGCATTTCTAAAACGCTTGGCAATTACACCAAGTATAGTGCGGAGGATGAATTATTACGAACAGTGCAAAATGCGTCAGTGACTTCAGGTCAAAACTCACTCCTGGCATTATTCAAACGAAAAAGTGCCATAAAATCACTAGAAATTGAGAACATGATTTCATTAGAAACAGCATTTTCATAATATTAATGTTTAATTACAATATACGGTGCAGTAGGTGTTATGTTTCTCCACTTAACTGTGGTTATTTTAGCCGCAAGAGATGCCGGTAGGCTACTAGCTATCTCGGGTCAGAAAAGGAAGCAAACGTTAACATGTTTTCAGCCAACAAACAACAGTGGATGGTACTTGTATACAAGGTGCTGGACCCAACCACTGAGCGTAGGGTGTAAGCCTACACTGCTAGCATTGTTACAGCACCGATTGACCTTTTTTGTGTTGCCTCGCTCTAGGAACGGATGTTTTTTATTTTGAAGACCGCTAGTACGGCACTCTTAGTTCATTATTTTCTCATTAAATTTCTGTTATTTTTTGCCAAGCTGTACTGTTCCATATTATTCATTTTGTCTGAACAATATAGTATAAGTTGGAGAATTTTAATTGTGGTTTGCCCAGACGGACACGGTGAAGGCTCCAGAGTTTCACTGGAGCACCTACCGTAAACCAGTGTTACGGAGGACTTCTGCAACAAGCACCTCCATTTCCAAAATATTTTGTGCAAATGCCATTATTGTGAATTTATTGTCTTAGCTATTCTAGAGTTCTCAGATTTTTAACTTTTGTTTTTGCTATGTCAGAATATTAGCTATGACGAAATTGATTACACTTTTTTATACAAGAATTATTTGCTCAAAATTTAATAACAAATTAGGGATAACAGCAGTTTCAGCAACAAAAAATAATATTAAGAACAACCGAAAAGGAATAAATTCCAAATCATAAAAGAAACTAAATTCTGTACTGATTCAAAACAATAAACCTTGACTGGTTTGCTGGTATTTACGAGCAAAATTGCTACAATTCTGATACTATAGAGTGCTATTGCGCACTGCGCAGGTAACAAAAAAACTTTTTGGCACTCGTTCAAACGAAAATTAATGCTCGCTTTTTCGATTTCCGCAATTTTACGATGCTGCAAAAACAGCTAAAAAGACGTTTACAAGCAAGCAGACAGATGATTAGGAATTAACAAACACGGCCGCCATAATTGACATCAATGCTTTCAAAATTTAAGAACCAATTAAGAGCAACTGAGGCTTAACATTGGAAAAAATTAAGAACAGCCATACTGGTTCTTATAAAAAAGTGTTCTTGCGGTATAAAAGCAGAATACAATTAAGGTACTGTTACTTGTGGTTAATTTATCATACATTTTATTTCATAAAGCGTTAAAGTCCTGCTTGATTGGCTTCACAGTTATCAGCTCATGACTGCCGCATCTGCAGTAGACCAGTGCCAGCATCAACAAGAAAATTATTCCTTCTGCGTTTCATACTAATATGAAGTGAATTTAGTATCAAAATCACAATTAATTACGGTAAAAGCACTACCGACTATTTTGTACTGTGAACGCAATATTTTACGAAGAAAATTTGGGATAATCGGTGCCAGCGACTCGCAAAGCATTTGTGCATTGCGCTATGCCTGGGCGACTCGAAAATTGCTTACGATTTGCTGTTTACATGCGCTCGACTTTGCCCAGGGACTCCCGAGACGTTGAAATCAACCTCGTGAAAGCAATCACGAGCGAGAACGATTGTTGCATTGCATTGAGTGGCGCAAAATATAATCGGCATCGCAAATTGGAGGTGTTACTTACACGGCGGCGATTTTTGTCAAATGCGATCGCGGCAAGCGAGTCTCGTTTTGTGTGAGTAACAACTCAGCGAGAGAGATTTTCACGCATAAAAAATCTTCGAATTGCGGCACAAAAAAGTCGCCCGAGTAAATGCGGCTTTAGGTTGAATAAGTTTGATTTTTATGCAATTTTGAGAACACAGCGACAGTCTACGAGTAATTTTTTTTTAATTTGTTGTTATGAAAATGTATTTTAGTTAAACTCCGCTGCCAACAGAAAGTTAGCTTGTGTGCTTTCTACTTCACTAAGTGAAAGTTTTCACGGTCTTTTCTGAGTAACTCGTAGCTGGCAGTTTTTGTAATCAATTGTGTGCGCGTTTGTAATCAAATGTGTGCAAGTTTGGCCAGTCGGTCGAGCGGTAACGCGTTCGACTCTGGAGCGGGAGATCTGAGGTTCAAATCTAGAACCATTTAAATTGGACACGGTGGTGCCAACGACTCGCCACCGCTGCAACATTTCACACGGAGCTGTGTTGCCCGCACGTTACACGCTTCGACGTACTACCGTTGCCCAACCCGTTACACGCTTCGACGTAATACAGCGATCATAAAAAAAGATTAGATTTAAGTTTGTAATAGCAAAAAAATACTGTTGTTTACCCAAACCAAATTTTGAAAAGAATGATCTCGTGGTTTCCATAGTTTCCGGCGTAATATGATGAGGAACAAAAAATATCCCTTTACGTTTTTCCAGTGCTGGGCACCGCAAATTTACACTCTATTTCGCAACCGCGAACTCCGCAAAATAGCAATGGGTGGTCCGGAACCGCAAATCCTCAAGTTTGCTATACTTTTTTGCGATTCTGCAACCGCAAATAAATTTTTATTTCCGCAAACCGCTAGTTTGCTATAATTTTTTGCAATTCTGCAACCGCAAATAAATTTTTATTTCCGCAAACTTGAAGTGCAAACTTTGCTGTGATTTTGTCCTGGTTTGATAAATAGAGGAGATCTAATAGCAGTAACATGCTTTATATTTTCCATGTAGGCCTGTAATAAACACCAAAAGGTTTTCATCAATTTAGCTATTATCTTGTTTTTGTAAGCTAATTATAATATACACGTAGGCAGCATGGTACGCCTGTTTATTGTCACTTCCTGCTTTTTTATCTCGGATGGCAATTTGCGGAT
Source organism: Trididemnum nubilum (assembly GCA_963965965.1). Classification (NCBI taxonomy): domain Eukaryota; kingdom Metazoa; phylum Chordata; class Ascidiacea; order Aplousobranchia; family Didemnidae; genus Trididemnum; species Trididemnum nubilum. Next base: position 34,172,614 of record OZ014471.1, read on the forward strand.
CACAGTTAAAATAACTTAGTTCAAACGTGATACTTGCAGTTAATGTTTTTCGCAGCTGTGCTTGAGCAAAAAAGTTTTTATTGTTTTGAAAGGTCTTCATCGAGATAAACTTTGCTAAGACGACGATGTATTAGATGTAAGAAGCCAAAAGTTCTACACCATTGAATATTTTATTTCAGTTTCAATACAGTCGAGATTAATGGTTACATGAAATTCTAATGCTTGAACTTCTAGTCCAGCTTTACCGTAGATAAGAACGGCCCTTAAAAAGCTTTTAAATTGCATACAATATAATAACAGTGCAAATATTGATTATGATTTAAAACCGCTCTTATTCTAAATTTTATGTTTCTGTTAGTGCTGAGCAGTCAGTACCTACGGGTAATTGCAAAAATTGAAAATTTCGATTTTAGGTCTTGGTTATCGGTGTGTAACGCAGGTTCAGTCAATGTCACTGTTAGATTAGAAAATTTGTTTCGACAGTGGCAGGCATGGGCGTCGGCAAGGGGGGGGCAGGAGAAGGCCATAACCCCCCTGGATTTTTACAAACTCTCTCAAACACTTCCCAAATTTCGAAAATTCTTTCACTTTTAGTTGTTAATACTGGGTTTATTCGTATTTGCCCCCCCACCCCTCTGAAAATTTTCTTCCGACACTCTTTATGGCTGGTGGTTTAAAAATGTACAAGATCACTGCGCGGTAATAATTTGTAATAAACACAATAGTAAACACCCTTCATAGTAATAAACACCCTCCGAAAAGTTGGTCAACATGACTAACTTATAGGGTTCGAAATTAACGCTTACCCGAGGCAAGCTGAAATCGCCTCGGGCAAGTTATTTTTCGGCTTTACTTGCTCGACAGGCAAGCTAACAAAATACAGAGCATTAAACCATTAACAAACAATCAAGATTGTTTCGAGGCGCAAATTAAGTTCGCTTTTGTTGTAATAAAATAAAACGGAAGTAGAGAAAGCTGTTGCTTGGTTTATTGTAGCTCTGCTGTGTAATCATCACAATCACCCATAATACTTTGTTTAATCGTACGCACACCATTAATCGCAATTAGCGTTTTTAATAGCACGCAGATTGAGACGCGCTTATTTTGAAGATCTTTTAGCTGTTATAACTTTTGCAAAAATTTTAGCTTTCTAGTTGAAATAGATTCTAAAATATTCGCGATTGAAGATGCCTTTGCAACAAAATCGCAACGTTAATCAAAATCATTGTCAATGTAACAATTGAATTATTTACAGTCAAAAATTCAAGTTTTTGCGTGATGCATATTTGGAAAGTAACTTATTACGTCACATTAACATAATAATCCCGCAAAAAAAATTGATTCTCGAAATGGAATACACGTGTTATACAAATTCAGTGTTTTCGCTAAGAGGTAAGCTTTACGTACTTTTTTTAAAGTTAAGCAATCTCAAATCATAAGGGGAATTTACACAGCGTCTGTTTTTCGTCGATTTCATCCGTTTTTCTTTCTCCATATACAAGTATGTTTTTTTTCGTCCACATTTTTGTAGCTCCTCATCCGCACTAACCAAGCTGCCACATACTGGACAAAAGTTATCCGAAAAAAGGGGGTACGGCCCTGTGTTTGAAATATCGCTCTCATCGTTCGCACACAAACTTTTATCAATATCAGATATGTAGCAGTGTAGTGCGGATATGAGCTTATAAAGACGCGAACGAAAAAAAGCATACTTTTTCAAGTAGAACCAAAAACCAAAAAAGAAACAAAGAAAAAGAAAAAGGGACAAAAAACAATACTGTGTAAAATAGACATTCATTAGTTTTAGAAACTATTATTTTTACATTATCATCAAAAACTTAACAAAATGCAATATATTAAACAGTAGCGCGCTTAAAAAATAGGGAAAATTTGCCGACCATTATTTGGAAAAATTGTATTCTTAGTCCTTGGCCTTGGCCTCAAGCATTTCTGTCCTTGGCCTTGAAAGGGTCTGTCTTTGAAAAGTCGGTCCTTGGCCTTGGCTTCAGATTTTTTTGAGTCCTTGGCCTCGAACTTTGTGTCCTTGACTCCACCTCTGGTTATCACTCCCCCCAAAAAAAAAATACTGATCGAATCAAAAATAAGAAAGCACCGGAAAAAAGTACCGCTTTAGAAAAATCAAAGTAATTCGGTACCGGTTCTTATTTTAAAAAGTACCGACGGCACCGGTACGGAAAAAGTAATTCGGTGCAGTAACTCCGTACAAAAGTAATTCGGTACTGCCTACCTTTGCATTTACAGTTTCTCCAAATTTATATTTATTACCAGCTTGAGAAACATGAAAATGCAATTTGAACTATTATACAATCTTCTCTTCCGACTCGATCAGTTTATAGTTCATCACAGTGATAATTTGCTATTGGCATAAGCTTTCGCGGTGTCCAGCAGGTTGTAGTAGACTTCTTAAGCGAAGTTGCAGTTGCTTCTATTCGGTTTAATTTTATATGACAAACCGAAGAAGCAACTATTTAATCGCTCAGGCAGTCGACTACAACTTACTGGACTCCACGAAACCTTGTGCCAAAAAAAAACTATCACTCTGATAAACTGATCGAGTCCAAAGTGAAGAAGACAGATTCAGCAAAAAGCAAACTGAAGAATCAATGCACGACTTATTCCAATATTTTCCTGGGAATGTTAGGGGTTAAATAAATTATAAAACACAAACACCGCAATGATAAATAAAACACAAAAAATTTCAATAAAAATGAATCTCAAAAGAAAGCCAGCGCTGACTGCTAGACTTGAAAGGGCATTCAAGTCAAGTTTTTCACTGCTGACCAAAATATTGGAAAAAGCCTAAACAGCATTTTTACCAAATCTGAACTCTCTTCGTTTTGCCGTTTTCAAGATGTTACTGTTCAAAATTAACAAATTTCCACTTTTTGAGTGTTGTCATTTTGTTAGTATTGAGACAGCAGATTAAGTTTTGAAAAGTTGGCTTGAGTTTACTTGAAAAGCAGCTAACTTACAATTCTGACCGTTTGTTTTGTTTTGACAACAACAACAACAACACTGCCGAAAACAGTTATTGGAAGCTACGAACATGCAGTAGCTTTTTGAAATTTTGTTTATAGCATGGCAAGTGGCAGCCCTGGCAAAATTTTTACGGGCAAAAAGCCTTTCTTAGGCCGGAATCACACGATCAGGTTTTTTGCACAATTTTCTTTCGTCAATATTTTTTGAGCTATCACACCTGATTGCGATTTTTTTGCTCAGCTTCTTGCCGGACGGAAGCGTCTGGGTTTTTCAGCAAACAAATTGCTGAAGCTATCAAACGTATTTTTTTCTCTGTAAAAGCATTTACCCAGTTGTTAAGGAATTTCTTTGAATTTTGTCGCAGCAATAGTAATATTATGCGCTTTGTCGATTCATTATTATTTCTCGTTTACCAAAATGATACGAGCACGTTCACAAAAGCGAAAAGCTGCAGCTGTAGTAATAAATAGCTATTTGTGTTCTACTGCAAATTGCGTGCGCAGACTATGAATTTTTTTTCGACCTGCAATGAAATGAAATAAATAAATAGAAAATGTCAAAAACCTTTGCTTGTGTGGAACTCTTTAGCGTAAAGCGTAGCTTTTTTTAAGCTAAGTTATCTATCGCGAATAAAATTTGCATCACATGCATGATTGATCAAGTAATGATAAACCGAGCAGGTTCTTTCCGGTAGGCTACTTGCGGTTTCAGAGGGCTCAATAATTGGATGTCGGGGTAACTTAAAACTTTATTATTTTCAAATAAAAATAAAAGCATTTTTGTTTGGTTTCTTGTAAAATCAGCGTGAAATAGTTGAAAATTATCTACTGAAAATTATCCTTATAAACTACTTAAAAATGTAAACTGCTCTTTTGTCAGTGGACATGTCAAATTTTAACCAAGAAAAAATTATAATCATTACAAATTTGGCACTAGCGAAAAATTGGAGGAAACTTTTTTCCGATCACAAGGAAATTTTCAACATCTTGATTAAAACCACATCACACATTGAATGCTTATTAAAATTTAATTATTACTAAATGGTGAGCAAAAGCTTATCTCCATTTGATCTAGATCTAAAACTTCCGAAACTTACTTCCAAGCATCTGATTATTTTATTCTTGTACTCGGGATTAAACATATTCCAAAAGCACTGCATTTCTTCAATTTGTCTAATTAAAAGTTCAATTGCATGAGTTGACCACGACGGCAGGTTGATAGCTATTCTGCAGTTCTAGTTAATACTGTAACTTTTCAGAATGAATTTGGAAAAGGCCAAGCACAAGTTTGAATTGGAAGAATTGGGTAGTATGCAACCGTTAACAAACCAGTAGGCCACGCATTTCAGTCTTTGAAGAAAAATGAGAAAAGAGCAGGCACAATGTTATAATACGTCATTGTCGATTAAATCAAAAGCGGTAAAGTTTCTAACATTTTTGCTTGATAATTGTGATGCATTCGTTTTTTGCGTTGACTTTGGCGGTTTGTGTTTTGTATTCTGCGGCTAAATATTTTCAAAAGTACAGGTAAAAGCTTAGTTTTCATCGTTGAGAATGGCGGCCTTTAAAAATCTTGCTGGAAAAATAGAGCTCGGTTCTATTTCCCCGCAAGAACTCAGCAAGACTTTCTGTACTCTGATTTTCATTCTCACACGACTGTGAAATAAAATTGCCGACAGGTGCCTGCAATAAACTTCCCCGACCTTTCACACGATTGATGCAAGAAAATTGTGCAAAAAACTTGGTCGTGTGATTCCGGCTTAAACGGAAAACTACGCTGTTATAGCTCTAGAACGGACGATTGTAGAAAGCTCAAATTTGGTGAAGTTAGTCTTTAGATCTGTCAAAACTTTTAGAAAGAAAACTGAGCAAAACAGTTTTGACTTGTATGCCCTTTTAACAATTTTTTTTTTTGTATACCGGTACATAGAGTTTTTTTTCTAGCATACACAGAGAGCAGCTCTTTTATGCTATTGTGCTTCAACATAAAGCATTAAAATACACGAGAATGATATAAACAAACGGGAACCTGAAGTTTTAAACGGATCTAACAACTCTATAAAGTCAGCAAGTGTTGAGGTTAATTTACAAAATCTTAAAATCAAAAACAATCATTGCCCTATGATCCCTCTCCCGCAGCTAAGCTCAACAGCGGAAATGAAATATACAATGATACGCTTGTGATGCTAATGGCAAAAATTTGTTTTTACATTAGGAATTTTTGAAAAACACAATACTTTTTGACTGCGGACTAATTCATAATAATTTCTCACGCTTTTGCTGAAGTTGCTTCAGTTGAAGCCCAGATTTTTCGAATTAGGTTTTACACATGGGACTCCTTCGACTTCCTTGAAAGGCTTCCCTTGTCATTGATCAATGCGGAATATATCTGAAAATAAAAATCTTAAATTGGCTATTTTACTGTATTATGGAACAAGTTTATTTGGTATGGTTTTGAGAAAAGTGCGTGACGACATTCCCCGTTTCTGAGTGATAGACAGATTATGGCCCCAACCTATGATCACGAGGTCAATTTGTCACTTCAGAGATGGAAACCGGTCGGGTCGACCGGCCTGTCGGGTTGCCGGTCGCGTCGAGATTCTTTGACCGGCCGGTCAAGGCGGTTGAAATACCGGTCAAATTGTCCTTTCTTACAACTAAAAGAAATCTAAGCACCAACCGAAATACACTTATATATTTTATCATAAACAAAACTTTTTATAAAAAAAACAGCATTAACAAACCATAACTTTTGAAAACACTTGTTGAATGGTTTCAAGCTGTGATTAATATGCTGTGACCATTAAGACATGCACATCCAGGGGCGTGTTTAGGGGAGGGGGCATTGTGCCATGCCCCCCTTTTTGGACCCCCTTTTTGGACATGCCCCCTTGTCCCTTTGGACCACGGCACAAAGCAAAAAGTGCAAAATATACATTAAAATTGCGTAATCAGATTCTAGTAAAGCATGCATGTGGAAGAGGCATAGGTGGGCACAAGTCCGTTAATTGATTGTTAATCCGTTACTAACGATGCTAACTTTTTCATTAACTCGTTAATCCGTTAAAAAGTTTTTTCATGTTAACGAGCTAAATTAACTTCCGTTAAGTTCTTTTAACTTCCGCTAAGGTTTTTATCTTTAATATCTTGCATCATTTATTCATCGTATCGGTACAAACTAGTTTGCACTGGTAACACTTGTTGCATATTAGCACGAGTTTTATAAAAGAAAGCGAAGAAAAGAGATCTTTTTTGTGACAAATAATATGCTGCAGTCTTATAAGTCTATTAATTATCGTTGTTAGCAATTTCCAGAGATTTTTCGATCGCAGCTTCGTTAGTGCATTTGAATCCATTTTTATCTTGAAATTACATTAGACTGTAAAATGTAACTTCCAAAACACAAAAAGACCACCATAGCAATAAATATTTCCTTACAATCAGCCAGTGCCGTCGCCAGAGCAAACGAAGTGAGGAGGCACTAGCCAAACGCGGGGAGGGGGGCACTAAAATAAACTGAACTTTTTGCGGGTAAAAACTGATAATCAGGTCTGGTACAGCTACAAATATGCGCAATTTTAAAACAAGGCCAGCAGCGTTTCTTAGCTCGTTTCTTCTTCGGCCCAAAATCAAGTTGAAAAATCTATCTGCTGCAGTGAATGCTACCAGATGTACAACCATAATTTTGCTAAGAAAATGTGAACCAAAACTTTTTTTCTCCAAAATTGCCTGATTTATTTTCCGTGCCGAACGAATTGATGCAGCTCAAGTGTGTCGCAGACGGGGCATGGTCTCTGAATATTTAGTGACTGTGGACAGGGGCCTGAGAGCGGAGCCCCCAGCCGCTAAGCAATTTTTCTGATTTTGCAGCAAAAAATAGCAATTTTAACGCCATTTTAATTACATTTCACACTTTTTGAAGCCATATGAATAACTAACTTGCTATAATTTAGAAGCCATTTCAAAGAATTAAATTGCTTAGCCCCTTCCCTTCCTTACTTCGGGTCAAGTTTAAAGTACGTTTAAACGCTCGTGTTTTGAGGTTAAATTTTCTGAGTTACTTGGCTAAGGGGGCTTAAGCCCCTTCACCCTAGTTGAGCCACTGACTGCGACCTCAAAACCTTATGTGTGCTCTATATATCAAAACAGCTGGTCTTTGAAAAGTGTTTTTACGTATTAATTCATGTCATAATCACCAACTAAGTACCACTAACGATTCTGCAGGCTTACATCTCTCTTCCGCGACACATCCGTAAAGGCGTTTTAATAAGACGGGTTACTGCGTCAGATTTATGTGCAGCAGTTGGTTGCCAGCAATTTCGCAAAGAATAGAGAAAACGTCAAAGGAGAATTATGTTTAAACGTAATTGTTTCTTTTTACATCATTGTCTGTTGTTTTGTCGATAAGTGATGTTCCAAAAACGTGTTTTGAGTAAACCAAAATGTGGGACACAAGCAGCCGTTAGGGGGGGCACGGCCCTAACGTTAATCCGTTAACGGAGGTGTAAAGCTTGTTAACGTACTAGTGGTTAACGTACTAGTGGTTAACGTAGCTAACGTTTTGCATTAACTTGCCCACCCATGGGAAGAGGCTTACGCTACCTAGCATTTTAGCATCATTTTAATCAGCTTAAGAGTAGAAATGGCGCAGATTTCAGATTTTTTGCACATGCTAAAATATTGCCGCTTTGAAAAGCTTTTTACTACTTAAATCTACCACATTCTGCACTGGGCAAGAAAGACATAGCTCTTATTTTTGTGCATCTAACTAGCCATGGCTTGTTCTGAAGTAGCAGCATTTCTACAAACTGCTGGAGCACATTATATTTCAAATATTTTCTAACCAATGCCATAACGGTTTAATGTTAGCTGCTCGGCAAATTGCAAATAATCTGTCACCAATAGCTTAAAAATTGTAACTTCTTTTTTTATCCTTTCGCATAATATCATTGGAAAGAACGTCTAATAATTTAGCTTGTACCCTTCAGTTCTTTTTATGAGTATTTTGTGCACGTTTTGCGCTGCTCAAAACAGGTTTTTCAAACTGAAATTTAACCTAAAAAGGTCTTAAAATTGCGTAATTTTTTTTCCGAGACCACCGTCCAAAGTCATAAATTTTAACACCTCACCCATGCCCCCCCCCTTTTAAAAATTTTTCGTTAAATACATTGAACAGTGAACAAAAACCTTCTGTAAAAAACCGGTCGACCAGGCCGGTCAGAAACCGGTCGACCGGCCGGTCAACAGGCAATGATTTTGAAATTTACCGGTCGGGTCGAGAAAATCCTGACAGGTTCCATTTCTGTGTCATTTAGAGACCGAGACAACTCGACGAATATTATTTACACACTGCCTAAGCTGAACAGGAAGAAAAATTTTTGTCCCAAGAATGAAACAAACAAGAAAAGAGAATATATCTATGAAACAGAATAAAGATACTTTTATATAAAATTATCTGTGAAAAATTCCTGTATCAGGGCAACAGCCGAAAGATATTCCATGTTAAGACCAAAACTGCGAGACAAAAGCGTGAAGAAAATAATATTGTGCATCATCAAACAACTTGCTCTTGCAATGGCAACAGTCGCATTTTTAAATAATGACAGAGTGTCACCCTTACGCCGCATTTACTCGGGAGACTTTTTTGCACCGCGATTCGAAAATTTTTTGTGCGTGAAAGCCTCTCTCGCAGCATAGGCGTAGCTAGGGGGACCGAGGGGGCCCAGCCCCCCCCCAATCAAAATACCACCAATGATAAAAAATCATGACAACATGGCGTAGCGATGTTTAGTTGCAGTTACAAACAACGAGGGTGCCCCGGGGCCACTAACTAATAACCAAAGAGATCCGGAGCCCTTAACTAACAACCAGGGGCCCCTAACCGACAACCAGGGGACCCCGGTACCCGCCACTGACAAACTGGGGCCCCTAACCGACAACCAGGGGACCCCAGTACCCCTAACTGGCAAATGGGGCCCCAGGGCCTGTGACTAACGATCAGGGAACCCTAGAGCCCCTAGCTAACAACCAGAGGTCCTGGGGTCCTAAACTGACAAACAGGGTGCCCTGGGGCCCCTAACTGACAATCAGGGGGCTCCAGGACCCTAACTGACGACCAGGGGACCCCGAACTAACAACCAGGGCCCCTAACCGACAACCTTGAAGGATCAGGAATCCCTAACTGACAAACAGGGGGCCCTGGGGCCCCTAACTGATGACCAAGGTTACCGGGCCAGGGGCTCCTTAATGCAAAATTTCAACAATTTATATGCAAAACCTGCTAAAAATCTAACAGTTTTGTGCTAAAAGTTGCAATCTCAGGCCCTTGTTTAACGTTATTATGAACTTAATGCCATAACACAGGCGGTAATGCAAACCCCCAAATGAAATACTACCAATGATAAATATAATGAGAGCATAGCTACTATGTTGTCTTTGTCCGGAATTGCAGTTTCTTTAATTTAGGATTTACGCGTACAAAAGTAAGTAATAATAATGACGACCACGTGTCCACGTCATAATAATGTCATGCAATTCCTAGAGGTTTCAAAAAAACTGTCAAATGACTTGACTCGAGTCCTCCACGTTTTGGAAAAAAGTTATTTTGATTTTGCTTTAAATGTTTTTTTATTTTCTATGAAAGAACATAAGGGCGCGATCTTATCTCAAAATCATAGGCGTAACCAGGGAGATGGCCCAGGGGCGCGGGCCCCCTCTATTGAAATGCCACCAATGACAAAAATTTTACAAAAAAACTTGTTTCTTGATTTTTAGTTTCTTTTAGTATCTTTGCGTGCAACAGTAATTAACAATAAATAATATTGACGTCCAGAAGGCCCGGCGCACCCCCTTAATTCAATTTTTCCAACCAATTTAAACGTATAACCAGGGTGAAATTATGGGTTTCGTCCTAAAAGTTGCTACCTCAAGCCCTCATCGAAACCTTTGTGAACGTAATGCAATAACCAGCGCCGTATTTGACATATGGCACAGTGCCAGAGCCCAGTGCTCTTATGGTAGGACTTTTTTTTGGTCTTCACTTATATTTGGCGGGAAGATGTTGCAAAAATCCCCTAAGTGCCAGGGGCCCAGCGCAACGTAAATTCAGCCCCGGAATAGCATGTTTAGTAAGCGTACCCATCTATGGTACCATTTTTCAATTACGATTCAACTCCACCTCGCCAGTTTTTACGCACAAAATACTTTTTAAAAAAATACCGAGGGAAAATGCTCATTAAACAAATTATTGAATGTCGATTGAGGGGGCCTGAGCCCACTGGCCGTACATGTACTCCTATAACTGGTTAACTTCATGACAAAACAAAAATCTACGAGTGGATTATTATTTACTGCTAAAATATTGCAGGAGGCAATGCGCCTTACTTACCCCCACATGGACCAAATCACTTACAATTAAAATTTTACACCATAATGCAAAATTTTAAACGAGTTTTGGACTTTAATTGCAAGTAAAAGAAGGATTGAACAGTTAAATTTTTTCGATTAGCTTTCAAATGTTAAAAATCTAGTTGTTCAAATGGCTGTGAACACGTGCAAAATGTGATCCAATGGGATTAAAATAGCTTTTTTTTCCAAAAACTTACAAAAATTGCCCAGCGGTTGGGGGCTTTGGCTCTAGACCCCCATAGCCACCGGCGGCCCCGCCCCCAGACCCCCGTCTGTGATACGTTTGAGTACACTACCTTACTCAACACGTCTCCTAAGTTAGACATTTGCACTTTCTAAGTATACTTTTCGCCCTCTCCCTTTACCAAAATCCTGGTAAAGTGCCAACAGACAACAGCTTCAGATCTTCGATTCTACGATATCTTTTTTAGAAAAAGTTCTTTTTTTGAAAATTTCTGATGACGTCGTTGCATGTAATTTGTGGTTAGGGACCCCCCAAGCAAAAATCCTGGCTACGCCTATGTCTCGCAGAGTGGTTACTTACACGAGGAAAGACTCGCTTGTCGCGATCGCGTTTGGCAAGAATCGCTGCCGTGTAAGTAACACTTGCGATTTGCGATGCCGATTATATTTTGCGCCACTCAATGCAATGCAACAATTGTTCTCGCTCGTGATCACTTACACGAGGTTGATTTCAGCGTCTCGAGAGTCCCTGGGCAAATCGTGCGCGTGTAAACAGCAAATCGTAAGCAATTTTCGAGTCGCCCAGGCATAGCGCAATGCACAAATGCTTTGCGAGTCGCTGGTGCGATTATCCTCAAAGTTTACTTCATAAAATATTGCGTTCACAGTACAAAATAGTCGGTAGTGCTCTTACCATAATTAATTGTGATTTTGATACTAAATTTACTTCATATTAGTATGAAACGCAGATGGAATAATTTTCTTGTTGATGCTGGCACTGGTCTACTGCAAATACGGCAGTCATGAGCTGATAACTGTGAAGCCAATCAAGCAGGACTTTAACGCTTTGTGAAATAAAACGTATGATAAATTAACCACAAGTAACAGTACCTTAATTTTATTCTGGTTTTATAATACCGCAAGAACACTTTTTCATAAGAACCAGTATGGCTGTTCTTAATTTTTTGCCAATGTTAAGCCTCAGTTGCTCTTAATTGGTTCTTAAATTTTGAAAGCATTGATGTCAATTATGGCGGCCGTGTTTGTTAATTCCTAATCATCTGTCTGCTTGCTTGTAAACGTCTTTTTAGCTGTTTTTGCAGCATCGTAAAATTGCGGAAATCGAAAAAGCGAGCATTAATTTTCGTTTGAACGAGAGCCAAAAAGTTTTTTTGTTACCTGCGCAGTGCGCAATAGCACTCTATAGTCTCAAAATTATTCAAGCTTTATTGTTTTAAATCAGTACAGAATTTAGTTTCTTTTATGATTTGGAATTTATTCCTTTTCGGTTGTTCTTAACCCTAAAGTAGCTAAGACAATGAATTCACAATACAGTACTTCCTCGATTATCCGTACCTCGTTTATCCGGCATTCGATTATCCGTCCATTGGGTCAGATAATAATTTATGATATAACTAACACTTTTCCAGTTAATGTGGGGCAATAGATAGCCCTACTGTAATTTTAACGATCATGCAAATTTACATTGCTTTCAATAAAAAAGTACTGAGATCCCTCAATGCGGTACATTATTTGATGTTGAACCTCGTTTAAGTTTTGGTGCATTCGAATCTGCTTCTTGCTGCGTTGTTTTGGTTTAAATAAAGAAATTCAATTATGCGGTTTTTTTACTTATCCGTTCAGGTTTTGAAGAAATGCTGTCCCGACTAGACCGGATAATCGAGGAAGTACTGTAATGGCATTTGAACAATATATTTTGGAAATGGAGGTGCTTGTTACAGAAGCCCTCCGTAACAATCTTGAGCCTTCACCGTGTCCGTCTGGGCAAACCACAAATTGAAATTCTTCAACATAAACTGTATTGTTTAGACAAAATACATAATATGGAAGAGTGCGACATTGCAAAAAATGACTGAAATTTAACCTGAAATCACTGCACTTAAAGAGTGCCGTACTAGCGGTCTTCAACATAAAATACATCCGTTTGCAATGCCAGAACAGAGGTAACTCGGCCAAACACGAAGGCGAGCAGAAATTACCAAAATGCGTGTAATTTTTAAAACGTTGGCTGCAGGAAATCAAGTGACCTGCACAAACTGAGCAAACTAAAAAAAACGGCCGAATCGAAACTAGAGCGGGGCAACACAAAAAAGGTCAATCGGTGCTGTAACAGTGCTAGCAGTGTAGGCTCACACCCTATGCTCACTCGTTGGGTCCAGCACCTTGTATACAAGTACCATCCACTGTTTTTTGTCGGCTAAAAACGTGTCAACGTTTGCTTTCTTTTCTGTCCAGAGATTGCTAGTAGCCTACCAGTATCTCTTGCGGCTAAAATAACCACAGTTAAGTGGAGAAATATAGCACCTACTGCACCGCATATTGTAATCAAACATTAATATTATGAAAATGCTGTTTCTAATGAAATCATGTTCTCAATTTCTAGTGGTTTTATGGCACTTTTTCATTTGAATAACGTCAGGAGTGAGTTTTGACATGAAGTCCCTGACGTATTTTTGCACTGTTTATAATAATTAATCCTCCGCACGTCCTTACTGCGATTGCCCATTGATTGCGTTTAGCAAATGCATGCGCTGCTTATTTCATTATTGTAAATAATACTGCTCTGTAACAGCTGTGGTTTAGTAGCATCATAAAAAAATTACATGAAAACACATATAATATAAATGCTATATGGATTTTTTGAACGTTGGTTTAATTTAAAAAGATCCAGTACTTCTGTAGCGACGGAAGGCGCCTGGTATCACTGCAGAAGAACTCAACTAGTAAACCGATGAAAACAAACATAAAATTTAACAATCAGCATTTCGTATAATATGACAGCACAGATCTACTATAAAGTGCAAAATACTTGTGCACTACTAAGGAAATAAGCAATATGAATTTATCAGTCACACACACTTGGAAAAAATGTAATTTCAAAAGTGCTTTCAGAATTAACCGCACAAAAATGTTACTAAATTTTATTATTTTATACCACCAAATATTATGTATAACTTAATCTGAGATGGGTTGCGGTTGAGAAAAACCAAGACCAAACGCATGAATGACAGAATTTCATATTAAATTATGAGCATTAGTGCCCGCTTGACTTTGCTCCATCCAAGCCAACTCAAAATGATACAGAATAAGTTTTTAGAGTAATTTCAAGCGTTTATGTATCACACAGTCTGCACGAGCAGCACGCCGCCCTTGCTACTTCATCTTTCACCTTGCATTTTCATTGCAAGTTTTGACGACATAGGCTGTTTAATAGTACTCACTCTATTTTGTTTTACGCTTGCGTTGGCTTCATACATTTTCTTTTCAAAATTCCGTAGCATGATTGCTTCAAAAGCAAAAGCTGACTAGCTGCACATTTGAAGTGCTTTTGCGGCAGGTGGCTTTTGCAAATTCAAAACCAACAAACCGCGCTTTGAAACTATCTCGCACCGTGTAAAGTGAACCAGTGCGATTGCGACTCTTCCGCCGACTCGATTTTGCGAGAATCATTGGCACGCAGTCTCAACGTGTAAGTGACTTCTGCGAGTTGCAATCGTACGCGAGCATCGCGTTAAAATCTCTCCCGCGAAGTGACTGCTGCGATTTAATTTTTTTGGGGGCGTGTCTGGCGATATCGCGCAGACAAAATCTCCCGTGAATCTTGCGCCGTGTAAGTTGACCTACGCGATTTGAGAAAGAAAACAGGCAAAATGTCGATTCTCGCAGCTAAAAGTCGCCCGTGTAAATGCAGCTTTATAAAAAGAGGGTTTTGTTATTTTGTCAACTGGCACTACTCAGTATTTCTTTATCAGTCGAAACAGCAAATGGTTCTCAATGCAATTCGCTTTTTTCCTAGCAGTCTAATAGCAAACATGGCGACAATTTTAATTTATTTTCAGCAACAATTCGCTTTAGTTAAAAGTTTTCAACATTTCGCCATGAAATGTCTAAACCAAAAAATATTTCTCGCTCGCTTAAAGAGTGCTTCAAAATCTTCGTTAAGCTGGCGAGGAAAGTGTGACGCTTTTTTAGTCGGATTTTATCTCGCAATCGTTCCAAACAACTTAGCGAGCAAAAATGACGTTACTGAACCTTCAGAGCTTCAGGTGCAAGTGCAAAAATAACCTCTTGCTTTTAGCGAGTATTTTGCTCGGTAGCGCCTCTTAAAAATTTCTCGTTATTAATGCGAACGAGGAAATTTCTGTCATAAGAGCCAGACGACTTACACTTGGGACTATGACGTCACAGTGGCACTACAATCACACGCAGACTCAATGAAAACCGACGGCGAAATCAAACATCGAGACTTTTAAACTTCTGAGAGTGAATAACCTCAAAGCTGTTAAAAATTAACTAAACAGAGCGTAACGCGCAAACAAATTTTCAGTAAATAGTTGCTTGACTTTAAACATTACACCTAGTCTTCTGGAAAGCATACAGTTGAGTAAAATGAAGTAAGTTTTTAATGTGAAGTCATAGCATAGACGTAGCCAGGATTTTTGATTGGGGGGAGGCCAGTGTCGTCGCTACGGGGGGGGGCAGGGGGCCGTGCCTCCCTAAGGGCTGCTAGTGCCCCCACATTTGGGTTTACTCAAAATACAGTTTTTGGAACATCACGCAACGACAAGACAACAGACAACAATGAAAAAGGGAATAACTACATTCAAACATAATTCTCCTTTGAAGTTTTCTCGATTCTCGGCAAAATTGCTGGCAACCAAGTGCTGTACATAAATCTGACGCAATATTTCGTTTTATTAACACGCCTTTACGGATGTGTAGCAGAATAGGAATGAAAGCCTACATAATCGTTGCCGGTACTTCGTTAGTGATTGTGACATCAAACAATACGCGAAAACATTTTTCCTAGGACCAGCTGTTACTGATTTTTAGAGCACATTTAAGATTTTAAGGTCACAGTCAGTGGCGCAACCAAAGTGAAGCGGCTTAAGCCCACTTAATCACGTCACTTAAAAAATTTAATCTCAAAATACGAGCGTTTAAACGTGTTTCAGCCTTGGCCTGATGTAAGAAGGGAGGGAGGCTAAAGGTGCTAAAGCCATTTTATTCTTTGAAATGACTTTTGAATTTTAGCAATTTAGTTATTCATATGGCTCCAAAAAGTGCGAAATGTGATTAAAATGGTGTTAAAGTTGCTATTTTTTGCTGCAAAATCACAAAAATCGCCCAGTGACTGGGGGCTCCGCCTCCAGGCCCCCGTCCACAGTCACTAAACAGTTAGTGTTTATGTCCGTCTGTAACACGCTTGAGTTACATCAGTTTGTTCAGAACGGAGGCTAAATCAGGCAGTTTTTGTGCAAAAAAAAAGTTTTTTTGGTTTACCTTTCTTAGCAAAATTCTGGTTTCACGTCTGATTGCAATCACTGCTGTAGATAGGTTTTTAGGCGATTATGAAACGAGCTAAGAAACGCTGCCGGCCTTATTTTAAGATTGCGCATACTTGTAGCCGTACAAGATCTAAAAATCAGTTTTTGTTTGTAAATTTTAGTGTCCCCCACTTTTGGAAAATACCACCTCACTTCGTTTGCTCTGGCGACGGCACTGGGGGGGGAGGGCCAAAACCACAAGTTACATGCAATGACGTCATCAAAAATTTTCGAAATCCAATCATTTTTTATGGTGCAAAGATATTGCAGAATCGAAAATCAGAAGCTGTAGCTTGTTTTGGCACTAAGGCAGGACTTTGCTAAGGGGAGAAGGCTTAAATCAATAGTTAAAACGTGCAAATGTTTAACTTGGAAGACGTGTTGAGTAAACTCAGTGTAACTCAAACTCATCATAGACGGGGGTCTGGGGACGAGCCCCTAGCAGCTAGACGGTTTTTTGTAACTTTTTTGGAAAAGAGCTATTTTAATACCATTGGATCACATTTCTCACGTGTTCAGAAGCATTTGACAGAACTAGATTTTTAACATTTGAAAGCCAATTGGAAAAAATGAAATTGTTTAATCCTTCTTTTAGTTGCAATTTAAGTCCAAAACATGTTTAAAATCTTGCATTTTGGATAAAAATTTTTAAGCACTTTGACCAGATAGGGGGAAGTAATGTTGCATTGTCTTGTGCCACATTTTAGCAGCAAATAATAATCCACTGGAAGAGTTTTCTTGAGAGATTTTTGTTTTGTCACGAAATTAATCAATTATAAGAGTACATATACGGCCTCGGGGCCCAGGCTCCCTCGATTCAAATTCAATCATTTGGTCAATGAGGATTTCCCCTCGCTATTTTTTTTTAAAAGTCCTTTATCGCGTTAAAACTGGCAAAATGGAGGTGAATAATGTTAATGAAAAACGATACAATAGATGGTTACGCCTGATAACCATGTTATTCCCGCGCCGGATTTACATTGTGCGGGACCTCTGGTACTTGTAATACAAACAAATTTGTAATTGGCAAAATAATGTAATGCAGTTACCAGAGTGCTACTTTTCAGGCCATCTACAAAATTTTAACAATTCAAAAAATAGTGCTGTTCTCGAGCCGAGGGCAGGGCAATTTTCGAGGACTTGAGGCTTCGAGGCTAAGGCCAAGGACTTGAGCTTCGAGACCAAGGACTTCAAAATGTGTCCTCGAGGCCAAAGACGTCCTCGAGGACTCCACAACTGCAGAGCATCATAAAGCTCTAAAAAATTTTAGTTTTATTCAATCGTATAAGGAATTTGTATTTGGCAAATTTTAGTATGCTCAGTGTATGTAAAGCAATTGCTTAAAATATCCGACGTTGTAAAAGCTTTTTTCGAACAATCGTTGAAACTCACTTCAAGCTTTTAATTTTACAATTGCCTTCTTTATTGTTAACGTTACGGACACTTTTTTGGCTAGTTAACGATAGGAAAAAAGAACCAGAAAGCAACAAAAAATAGAAAAGAACCAAAAAGAAAAGAAAAAGTTTAGTTTTTGTGCAATTTATAGCTGCAGCATAACCTGAAACCAACCTGCAGAGCATAATCAGAGATAGTTAAGAATGGCGTTCCGGCAACTACGACAAAGGAGAATTCCTAGGGTGTCCCATATTTTGACATTTCAAAAAGTTTCACCTCTAAACTTTTCAAATGGTTCCATTTCATGAAAAAATGATATGTATGAAATTTTAAACTTTTAAAATGAAGTTTAGAGGTAGCGCAAAGCCTTTCAAGTTTAGATGGGTATTTTGAATTCTTATGCAAGAATATTACCATTATGAACAGCACAGTTTTACTATTTCATTATGACCTTAACACGCATAGCAATAGCGTTTTCTAAAATCTTCTGGGAGTTAACTTAGAAACAACAGCGACGTATCGGTTATGACATAGAGTAATTACGCGCAGTTTTCAGTGATTGCGTCACCAACCAGTATTTCAAAAAAGCAGCTTCTTTACCTAAGATAGCTATTGACTAGTCTTCTGTGGTATTTTACAGAGGATTTAATTTTGCTTGGCCTGTTTGATCGTAACGTAGGTTTGACTACAAAATGTGCCATCGTGAAAGTGTCAGAGGATATCGTAGAAAAAAAAAAACACTGTCACAAACTCGCGTGGTCATGACCAACACAAAAAACAAAACACTTGTTGAGTGAGTCAACAAAAACAGTAGAAGGTTGATATGTCTGACCAACCAATTAGAAATTCTGCGCAGAGCTGCAAGCAAGGTCTTTAGTTGATGCCTCTCTTCCACCCCTATCTAATTGATTCTTATTGAGACCTTTAGTGAGTTCGTACGCGATGAGTCTCGACACGTAGTTCTTTAATATCAACAAGTAGTATATTAATAATAAATTGAAGCAGCGATATATATACTGCGAGTGAACAAAAAAAGGCGAGAACAAAAACAACATTAACTAAATTCCTTTTGTCTCGCAATATCCGTTCATTACGCAATATCATCCATAGCAATGAGCAATATGTGCCAATAACCGGACATCGCAGACAAAATTACACAAGGACAACTTGTATTAATTCACTCGGTCACCACAGACATTACCCTCAGAATGATGAATATGATGGACGACAAAGCCCCCAAAGGCTGTGCAGCATACACATCTGTCGACAAAAAGAAATGTGGGTTCGAGTCAATTCCAAAAACATGACAAAAAAACACGTAACTTTTCAAAAACTGCAACATAGAAAATTGATAATGGGTTAAGCAAGGAGTAGGCAGAACCACCAAAACTGGGAATAAAATGTTTAGCGCGTTAAAGTATGGAATATGACAGTAGAAATGTTATTTTCTACATCCATGCGACCAGAAATAAGTGACTTGGTCATTTCTCGTAGGAAGACATAGCGCATTTTAGCGCGGAAAATGCAAATAACACAATATCGAGGACTTTTCTTTGCCCTTTGGCATAATATATAATCATCCAGTCTTTGCTCGTAATCAAATAGTATCGAAAATGCGAAAACAACAATACGAAATAATAAATCGAGTCTTTGCTCGGAATCAAAAACAACAATATGAAATAAACATTCAGTAACTCTGCTGGTCGCCCGAGATATATTTCGTTGTGTCATGGCTATTATTAATCCTTCAAACTTCCTCTATTCAAACAGAATTAGAGTAGCCATAACATTGATAATAATGCAAAAAAATTCAGCTAAAACAAAGGTAAGAGGAAAATGCGCAAGTGCAATTCAAACGTTGGAAAGGTCAATTATCGGGCACCCATTATCAGTACAACTTCGTTTACATTTTTTACACAGCTTAAGTGTGGCAGATAAGGAGTCAGGATTGACAACGAAAAAATTGACTTGCTATTCAGAAATTCGCATTATACAGAGAAATACTTCAGCCTTAATACAAATATACAGCGCTTTAATCAATTACGTTTTCTCAAATTGTAAGATTCTGAAAAAAAAATTTAGACGTAAATAGGCAAAAAAAATACCGGTAAATATGCAAATAATCTTTTACACGTAAATATGCTAAAAAATAATATGCAAAAAATTAAAAGTCTGTACCGTCTTTTTCTTTCGAAGTTTCTTCTGCAGGTTTCGGGATGCTTTCGAACAACACTTCTGGGCACTTTCAAACACTCTTCCGGGCTCTTTCAAATCGACACTCGAACTGTTTTGAAAAACGCTTTTCGTCCTGTCTCGGAAAGTTTTCTGGACTCTTCTAGAACTCTTTTCCGACTCTAGCAATTAGGCGATTCTTCAGCTTAATTGCTTCACTTAGATTTTTTTTAATATTTAAAAAAACTTCTTGGTGAAGATTTGGTTCTACGTACACTCACACGGGGTACCAATTTAGTGAGAGCCCCTTCGGGCGCTTCTCACACGGGGCACCAATTTAGTGAGTTCGTACGCGATGAGTCTCGACACGTAGTTCTTTAATATCAACAAGTAGTATATTAATAATAAATTGAAGCAGCGATATATATACTGCGAGTGAACAAAAAAAAGCGAGAACAAAAACAAGCATTAACTAAATTCCTTTTGTCTCGCAATATCACCCCTAGCAAAGAGCGATATGTGCCAATAACCGGATACCGCAGACAAAATTACACAAGGACAAAATACATTAATTCACTCGGTCACTACAGACCTAACTTCTGTTGAAAATTGTTTTAAATACCAATTTTTTGAATGTTGAATACAAAGCACTTTCATGCTTTGGACGTCTGCGCCTCCTCCAAGAATCACTTATCCTCAGCATCATTAGCTCAAAATCAGTGATCAGCCGGTTAAAGAAGAAACCCTCCAGGTGATCATATTGCTTATTCACAAAAGAAACCATTCTATACTTGCACGAACCATTAATTATATGTCTCCCAGTCAAGGATGGCAGTACGATACAGTACGTATGTATGGTACGGTACGCCTCAATTTTTGCGATGAAGTACGGTACGCTGGTACGGTACGCCTTTTTTGTAATGGTACGGGTACGGCATGCCTTTTTTGTGATGTTACAGACACGGTACGTTGGTACGCTGTTTGAATTAAAAATTCCAGATTTTTCTCACTTTGCACCGGATTTTTGTATGCAGAGGCAAAAGACAGCTGAAGCCGATGCTAACAGTGTGAATTGAGATCTCTGATTTGTCGACTAGTAATTTCAAAGTCAGTTAAAGTTGCGAGTAGTTAAAAGCAAGAATACAGTTACGGTACGGTACGTAAGTACGGCACGGTCAATTTTTGCTAAGAAGTACGGTACACTGGTACGGTACGCCTTTTTTGTAATGGTACGGGTACGGTACGCTTCAAAAATTGAACTGAAACTGGAACGGTACGGTTCAAAGCGCGATGTACGTAGTACGCAAATTCTGAACGTACCGTACTGCCATCTTTGCTCCCAGTTCCCTCTGGACTCCAAACAAGTTTACAGTATCATCTTTCATACCTAAATGCAGTTGCCCTAGCTCATCCCAGCACCATGAATACGCCAACAATCGATTACTCTCCCTCCATCTGACGCGTATTCATGGGCCGAAAGATCTGTTTCTTCCCTCATTAGACAGATGGCACTGGAGTATATGCCATATTATTCAAATACAATACCTTCGACTCTTTTTCTCTGCTGGACCAAGTGCCTCCAGTTTTACAGCTAAAACACATCCCCTGGAGCACGGGTTTGTCTGCTGTAACAACCACAAGACGACTTGCCACTTTCAGTAAGTCCCTTTTACGGACTCCCAATCGACTCTTTTCCTACTTTTAAAGGTCCCCTTATATCTCTGGCCCAGACCCCTCTAAAATGTGTGGTTTTATGTTTCTCACTTTCCAACAGTGTCATTTTAAACTTCCAATGGGTACCCGGTCATGTTGGTACCACCGGAAAAAAGCATGCTGATTCTCTTCCCAAAGATAAAACCTTCCTTGCTACTGCAATGGTCCCTTGTTCCTCTACCCAGCTATTGCCAAAACTCGTTACATCCAGTGTCACAAATGGAGACGTCACATTTCCACATTCCCCCTCCCATCTCAACTGTCCCATTTCTACAGTTTCTCCGTTAGAATTGGTCGTCTCACGCTCCATATGCTTTGAGCTTTCCGCCTTCGCGTCCAAGGTCCAAGCCTCTTACAATTGTCGTACCGGTAAGTCAGTCGTAAGAAAAACTCTTCCTGCAGCGTTTGTGGACACCTTCTACAGGACCTTAATCATCTTTTTCTTGACTGTCTGGCCTCTGAGCTTCTACGCAAATCTATCTTTGGCTCTGCAGTCTGCACCCTGGCGTGTGGCTCAACTGTTGGGCCTCTGCGAAGTTCCGTTGCATCTTCATCCCTCGGAATGGGTTGGGTGGCACTACCACTCAATCAAGCCGCTTCAAAAATATAACAATGCAGTATGCTTTACAGATTGTTGAAAATAACCAAGCCATTGTTCAGAATATGAAGAAATCCATAGGTGGGCACAGGTCCGTTAATCGTTAATCCGTTAATAACGAAGCTAACTTTTTCATTAACTCGTTAATCCGTTAAGAAGTTTTTTCATGTTAACGGACTAAATTAACTTCCGTTAAGTTTTTTTAACTTCCGTTAAGGTTTCTATCGTTAATATCTTGCACCATTCATTCATGGTACCGGTACAAACCAGTTTGAACTGGTAGCACTTGTTGCGTATTAGCACGAGTTTCATAGAAGAGAGCGAAGAAAGGAGCTCGTTTTTGTGACAAATAATAAGCTGCAGTCCATAGGTCTATTATTCATCGCTGTTCACAATTTCCAAAGATTATCCGATCGCAGCTTCGTTGGTGCATTTGAACTTATTTTTATCTTGAAATTAGATTAGACTGTAAAATGTAACTTCCAAAACACAAAAAGACCAATTCAGCAATAAATATTTCCTTACAATCAGCTTAACAGCGTCAATACGTGCTTTAGAAGCAAGTGAATAAAAAGAAATGAAAATTACACGCAAAATGTTTGCGAATTAACGGACTTTAGTAGCTTCCGTTAATTCAAGTTGAAAATAACGGATTAACGTAAACGGAGGTGTGAAGTTTGTTAACGGACTAGTGGTTAACGAAGCTAACGTTTTGCATTAACTTGCCCACCTATGAAGAAATCTACTCTTATGCAGCAATAACTTTCTGTAAACATGACTATTGTACTGATTAAAAACTTCCATGGACAAACCTGCCAATTTATGCATAATTTGGCAGGTTTGTCCATGGAAATGGGATTCTCATGGGAATTCCATGGGAAATGTCCCATGGGATGGGATGGGACAGCACGCATTGCATTTCCCATGGAACCTATGGGACAGTAGCTTTGTGATAGCCTTTTGATAACGTCATACCTAAATAGATTGGCAAGCATTGGTAGGGATACCAAACCCTAAAATTTGCTGAATGAGCACACTGATTCGGAATATGAGTGCCAGAATGATAATGAATAACATTGTGAACACTTCTGAACTTTAAAGTTAATCAAGTCGATAAATTTTGTTGTTTTGTATCTCTCTTTTTACGTGTAGTCCTATCAGTAATACATTATACTTAAATTTTCATAAATTTATTAACTTTTGTATTATATTTTGATAGGAATCCCATGGGATGGGATGGGATGGGACAGGCATAAACTGCTATGGAATGGGATGGGATGGGACAAAAAAATCTGTCTCGTCCCATTTCATTGGTGTTTGTTAAGCCTCTAATTGGTGTTACCCTGTAAATTGGTGTTTGTTGAGCCAACTTTGAGATCACTGCGCCACTTCTAAACATCAAACTTTTGCAACAAAACTTTGTATGAGGCAGTTTTCGGTACAATGGAAACTTTTGAGAGGGTTAGACTCACGGAAATAGATATTTTAAAATTTGACCCCAAATAAGGGACACCCTAAGCATTCCCTTGATTGAAATTTTTGCAGCGACAATAAAAAGTAATCTTTTTGTTATGTTACGGTAAAAGACCACTAGCAAGACTCAGCTTTAGTTAAAATTTACTCATTCTTGTGAAGCCATTTTATAATATTTTGTCTGTAGCAAGTTTTACATTTTCTCAAACATCGAGAGCCAAATAGTAGCAAGTAGGCTACAGTAAGTGAGATTTCATTATAAGGGTTACTTACGCTGAAAACTCAAATGTTTTTAAAGATGGTAAAGACTAAGATTGAATAATACAATGGCTTGAAGCTAGAGACAGAATTTAACAAAAATTGTGTCAACCGATTACAAAATTTATGGTGATAATTATATTCAGTATTGGATCTGTAAGATTTGGGGGTACAATTCAGAGGTTCGGATTGCGTTCGAAGTTCTTGTCTAATTGCTTTATTGCTATCATAATAATAATGCGACTTGCACTAAATATATGTGCAGGTAATACAGTGAACAGTTTAATTGCAACCTCGATGAATTATATTTCCGCCGGACTTGATGATATTCAGCTATCGCACGCAAGAATATAAACTTCGGTCAATTTATCTGCTCGATAGCTGAAATAATAATATCATAGTTATTTTAGTTTTAATCTTTATTATCCCATTGCAGGACCCTGCCTACTACAATGTTTGTGCCCTAATGGCTGCATATCTCTTCATCATTTTCGAATTTAATGGACGAGGGTGGAGAGGACGTTAAATCTGAAAATCATTAAAGCTCTGGCGGAAATTAAAGGTCAAATGTGATGCAAGTTGCATGATGCAAGTTGCAAGACACCCAAAACCTACAGAACTATAACTCGCGGAATCGGGAGCAAAATCTATCATGGGGGGTTTCTATTGTGGCTCGAAACAAGGTAAAGATTAGGTCTTTTCGCAGCTTCTGCCCCTTAATTCAGGCCAGAAATAAATGTAGTATAAACAAAAATTGGGCAGCAAGCCACGTATCACGGAACCTTTGTTAGTCTCTTCTATAGATTAACCATTTATTGCATATAATCCTATAGTATTAACATACCTGTTTTAATCAGACAAAATTAATGCAATCAAGGAAACGTTTTATTTACACATGCACAAGAGAGAAAAAAATTGGCTGTAAACGTGCCGACAAGTACGAGACAGAACCCGGCCTGTACCCAAAAACAAAAGACTGAACAGAACACAGCCCGAAACCGAAAAAATGACTTGAAGTTAAAACCAGGCCCGCAAAAGTCCAAACATTTGGTTCGATATAGAAATGTGAATAGGTTTGGACTTTATTAGTAATACAAAGAATTTTGCTGGAAACTATCGCAAAATAAATCACAAATTTTGAAAAACATTAAATTTGTGCGTAGTTCCATGGCCGCGGAATGCCATTGTTACACAGCACATGTTGCTCAGTCAGGGATAAATTCATATTTCCCGCTTTTCTGCCATTATATGAATTGATTTAGACGCTAATTTAATAATTATGTCAGTAATTTTATGACGATAACTGCATAACTTAATGCAAAATATTGAAATTTGACAGATTTTACACAATAAATTTTGCTTTACTTTAAACGACTTTTGGTGATTATAAAATATTTTTGTTTTTCAAGTTCGGTGGAGGCTGGATAGTTTTATTTTAAGTATTTTTTCGGGTATAAAATTAATGCAATCGTGATTGAAAATCGAACTAGAGTCTGGGAATTTTTGATTACATACCTGTGTCTATCAGCTTATTAATTGACGCTTTCTAAATTGAAAGTGAAATGTATAAGTCTGTAGCTGTACCCCGTGCTTGCTTTGCAATCCGCACCTTTTTGTGTTCCGTTTGCAAGCATTGTGGTCAATCGTGGAGGATGAACTGGTGCTCAGCATCAAGAAAGACCCGAACTTCACCCTCAAAGATAATTTGTGAGATTGGGCAGATGCAAAGTTTTTGGTCCATTCGCTTTTACATGTGTATCAACAATCAACTTTTTAAAGCTTTTGAATAACGAATTGGGAATTGAAAAGTGAAAGCGCTGTTTTTGAAAACTATGATTGTCTCAAAACATCTAATAAACAAGAAGCTAAACTAATTGAGTAAAAATAAGTCAATAAATTCCTCAGCTAACGGCTAGTGACTCAGACGCGTACCTTCACGATGCAGAGTTTCTGCTTGTTTGTTGCCCACCACGCAGTTAAATTTTACTGTTGATTTGTTTATTAAACGCAATCAACAAATTTCCGATTTTTAATGTGTTGACGTAATTATGACGCTGGCATTTATCGATGCTTAAAAGCTTTTGGAACAGAATTTTGAGGTTTTTGTGATGTTTTTTTACGCATCCATTCCCAGAGAAGGGTGTCGTAATTCACCATTGCGAGAAATTGGTTTACCAATGCCAAAAAACGTCTTTGTTTTCTCAATGTTTTTTTGGAGCTAGCTAATTTCTGAAAGCACGGACGATGGTCCCACCCTCTCTTCTGATCAGCAGCTCTGAAACGCATCCCAATAATCCGTTATTTTTGCATGGAGGCTTTGAAAAAGTTGGTATTGATAGAATAAGATTTTCTGTTCCTCGTGAAAGATTAATGGACAGTTTGAAACAGAGCTCTAGTCTCGTCAATCATTACGTCGCCTCCCGTCGAAATCGCAAGTTACTGCAAAATTTATGTTTATGCGTTTTCTTTCCATCTCAAAAAATGTGATCTTCATCGAAAAACGCAAATACCAGAAAAAAGCTACAACAATTCTTAAGCGCATTGCTAAGAAAAAAACAACTTCCGATTGCATCAAGATTTGAAAAAAAATCGCGTATACAAGTTTTGATAGCAGCAACGCCTAAAAAGGTTGTTTGACAGTTTAAATTAGGCATCAAATTGTCACATAACAGGCTTATCTTTTAGCAAATTTGAAAGCGTGAGATGTGGCATTGTACTACAGTGTGCATTTTTTGACGTTCTTTTCTTTAACCATGGTCATGTGATAGAGCACCCCCCAAATTGGCAACCGTGAAGCTTTCATTTATTCTTACAACGTGTTCAAATTTCGGTTTTGTAAGTCAATGAGCCGCCTTTTAGACAGGCAGCCCAGAAGGTTTATTTACCTCAAAGACGGCGGAAAGTTTGATGCGCCTAAAATAAACGTCTTTACTCAACTTTAAAGAAAACGTTTTATTGGCAAGTCAAAACTTCGGCAAATACCCCTCAAATCCACAATTTATTAGAGTCAAAATACCCCAAAGACGGCATGGATAAAAACTGCTCAAAAACATCCGTTGGAGTCCACTGAACACTGACATGGCGAAGACAGTAACTTTAGGTTCGGCTAACCGCTTGACAGTAACGAATTTAGGGGGGAGGGCACAAAAATTGCCTGTGTTTACCTGAAAGACGGCATGCATAAAAACTGCTCAAAAACGTCCGTTGTAGTCCACTGAACACAAAAATGGTGAAGACAGTACCTTAGGTTTGGCTAACCCCTTGACAGTAACGAATTTAGGGGGAAGGCACGAAAAATTGCCTGTGTTTACCTGAAAGACTGCAAGGATAAAAACTGCTTAAAACGTCCGTTGGAGTCCACTGAACGCATAAACGGTTAAAAGAGTTACTTTCGGTTCGGATAACCCCCTGACAGTAACAAATTTAGAGGGGAGCTCAAAAACTGCCTTTATTTATTTGAAGACGGCAAGGGTAAAAACTGCTCAAAAACGTTTCTTGGGAGTCCACTGAAAACAAAAACAGTGGCAATAAACTTTGGTATCCTCCAACTGATGTCTTACTCCAAAAGTCATTGCACCACTAAATATGACTTTTAGAGTATTGTTTTTGAAAAAATTCTTTTTAAGTTGATGACGTCATCAATTATTAAGTAACGTGATGGTCGCTTTTGGAAAAAATGACGTCATATTTTAGTGATGTTGTCTGTACACGTGATTTAGATTTTGCGCATCAGCTTGTTTTTTAATGTAAGTCATATGTTAGAAAATTATTGATAGTTAATCTTCTGAAACAGTGCTCGATGATGTACAAAGTAAAATCTGAGCAAAATAAAACTAAAAAATTACAGTAAAACGTTAAAAGCACAACAGTCTGTTTTGTCCTACGTACTTATCAAGTGCTATTGTAATCTTGCTCGAAAAGAAGTGCAGTAACACCTGATGAGTCCTTAGAATGAAACAGACTATTGTGCTTTTAACCTTTTCAGTAATTTTTGTAGTTGAATCATATATTACGTCAACGTGATAACGTCTCAAAAACGTCGTAATTGCGTCATTTAATTTAAATTTGGGCCAAAACTATCCATATATTTATAAAGTGGCTACGAAAACCTTCAAATTTGGAACAATTGATTTTACCCCAGCAATTTCAAACTATTGAGGGTTGTTTGCGAATAAATTTGATTCAAAAGTTGATTTAGTTAGATGAGAAATGAAAAGGCTTTTTTAATCTTTTATCAATTCAATATTATTTTATCGTTGGCGAGGATGAATTTGAATTGCTCAAATATTTTTAGGGCCTAACAAAACCGTAAAAACAATTAAACCAGTCTCAAACACTAACATTCTAACAAGGTACTTTAATTGTAAATCAGTCAAAAGAAGTAAGTAGTAATGTTAGATTTAGAAAGTTTTTATAAGAAATCGTTCAACTTAAAAGTTGTTCATGAAACTGTATAGGCTTCGTTATTTAAAGTAATATATATATAGAAAATTATTCAGTAAATTTTTATGGGCCATATCACAACACAAAAACTGCATTGAATTGTAACACAGACTCAAAGCAACTCGCAGAATTTCTAAAAAATCTAAATTTTTAAACACTGTAATAAACTAATAAGTCTTCGTATTACCAATATTCAAAATGCTCTTTCGGTTATTAAGTTTTTTGTTAAGTGCTTAGAGTCTTACGTTCTCTGAGTCTTTCATTAATGCGAATTATGCGACTTTTATCAACTTCATTAATTATTGAGTTTATCGTAATGAATGCACCGTAGCCAAAATTTTGACAAAAATTTTTCTGCTTGCAAATAATTTTGAAACAGGTAATTGCTTAAAGTTTGGTTGTTGGAATTACCGTCCTTTTTTTGTGAAAGAAAGCATTATAACGAAATGCTACATTATAAAACCCATTGCGTTTTTAAAAAAGGACTGAAGTAAATTCACCAGGGCAATCTAAACTAAGAGCAAACGTATTAGATTAGATCGGTGTTGACTACATTCTGCTTGACCCAGCAGTGCCAAAGATATTCTACTTTAAACATGACGTAGGGCATCTCTAATCATTATTTTTATTGGCAGCCTTAGCTGACGATGATAGCATTTGCGACGCAAACTTAGTTCTATCCTAAGACGACGCCGCAATTAGACTAAATCACAAAGGCCTTTTAACCTATATAGGTTTCTGTGCGCTAGGCTACTGCATTAAAACGTCTGGGTTCCAATGAAATTTTATTTAGGAAGGTTTTTACGTGGGGTTTGAAGTATAATATCTCTGAAACGGCTGGGTCAAGAAGGATGGAGTCAATTACGCCAAATCTAATACAATTACCCTAACTTTAGATACTCCATTAATTTTGCCGTCAGTCCTCTTTTAACATAAAAAGGCGCACGATAGCGTCTAAAGTGGAGACAGACGCAAAAACGTAGCTAATGAACAAAATTGACAGGTTTTGCAATTGCGCACATTGAAAATATTTTTAAACTTTGAGGCCATTATTTATATGATGCACTGTACAAAAAAACTAAGGCTTGTTGGATTCAATTTGCGGTAAGATCATATTATTCAAGCATTGATAACACGGATTTCGTTTAAAACCACGTTCTACACGGGCAATATTTAAAAAAATTTTGATTATTTTTAGTTTGAACTTCTCAATAGACAATATTAGGCTCTAATAGCGTTTATTTTGGGTGTTGTAAGGTCACCAAGGTCAATGAGATGGCCTCGATGATACAGACCAATAAATTACATTAATTGATGACGTTAATACCGACAGCAACTTAATTTTCAATATTTGGTAGGCCTATATGCAAGAATTAGTTATGCCATTTAGACCCATTCTACATTAGGCGTAAAATTGTGAGCGTAAGTGTGTTCTTAGTTGATTTTAACCGACAATTGTCTGTTTGAAGTAAACTAAAATGCGCTTTTTCGCTAACGATTTTACACCCAGCGTAGACCGGGACTAGCAGTTCATCAGGTTTTTGGAAGGCAATATAAGGCGTTTACTTCAAGCGCTAATAGGTTTGGAACATACTATAATCCAACATTTGAAGATAAAGTTTATGTTTTTTCATTAACAAATGTCTGATAAGAGGGCATATAGGGCATAGGTCGCATTTGGCTCTTCTAGTGTTTTAAGAAAACAATCTTTCAAAAATTGTTTTGGTGCCTTACTCTTCGAACATCTTATCTCATTTGATTGATTGATTGATTTTTATTTTCGGACTGATGGATCGGTATTTTTGGTCTTGCTACAGCAACGAAGCTCCTTCTGTAGAACTAAAACAACCTAACTGTTTCTTGCTTTTTTTTTGTTGTAGAATACAGCATTCATTTGGAAATGGTTTGAAATTTCATTCTCTCCCTTTCCTTACCCACATTCCGTTATTCAATCATTGCTTTTTGGCAATGAATACTACGTCCGCCGAATGCTTTATGGAAATTAAGTGTACTAGATTGTCCTTTGCTCACTTTGCCAATGTCCACAAAACTCATCCCGTTTGATGACTTTGCCAAATTTAACTCCAAATTCTGTTCTCATTTCTATCTCTATAATGGTCTCTTCACATTTTCAGACAACCCGCATAATCTATTGCATAAGCTCGTCCTAACTTTCACTATAACGTTTATCTTGCCTTACATCTGCATAACCCCGATGTGATAGAAATATTTTATGGCAGAGGTCAGTAACCTATTTTGTGCCATGGGCCAGTTTCAAATAGAAAAAAAATTGTGGAGCTGTCCTCAACAGAATACAGTATGATGCCATTGAACCAATTCGCAGGAATCTGTAGCTCAACTTAAAGAACCAGTAGCAGATAAAGTTCCAGCAAAATTTGAGTATCCCCACTGGATTGACAGAAATACGATCATCTATCTTGACTTGAAACAGTGAAACAGGATTTTCTTTAAAAAGAGCCTTTTTTTGTGTTTGACAAGTCAATGTTTGTTTGCATCGTTTAAAGAAAACTTAACCTCTTTTGATAACTTTTACATACTCCAGGTTGCAGATCATTGTAAAACATTACTTAGATTAGAGATTCGCGACCCGGAAGCTAATTCCTCTAGAACGTGTTTACTAATAATTGCTGATGTATGAAAAATTTGTCAAATAGATATGCATGATAGTTGCAAGTTGTGATACAGTACTATCTGACACTTTTCCGCCGTTTTGTGCCAACCTATCTTTCCTATTAGTACGCCTCTGTTTTTGGATTAGAACGGAGTTCTGTTGCAATAGTGATGTAATTCATTACGTTAAATGATATTTTCAAGGATACGCATGTTGGACTTAGGGAGTTGACTACTCTAGCAAACATCCTTATACTGTTTGCGCAAATAATGATAATTAAATATTTTCAAATATTTCTGCTTCTTTCAAAAGAACTGCAAATTTACGATGTTCGAATTTATTTGAGCTGAGAAATCTAAGATTTGTCATCATTAAAATTCTCAGCCCTGAACGATTTGTGCAATGTTTAATCGCAATGGTAAATTAGCTAGGGAGCATTTTGAATGCTGGTAATAGGTAAATTTATCACATGTTTTTGAGATTTTAGATTTTTTTGAAATACTTTACTCGTATTAGTTGCTTCGACGCTGTGATACAAATTTAACGCAGTTTTGGTGGTGTGATATAAGACGTAGAAAGAGTTATACTTGATTTTTTTTTAAATTTTGCCGTTGCACAATTAACTGTGCAGGACCGGTGCGTCTTGAAATTAGTGCGATTGTAATTACATTTTATTCACCAAGTTGCTTTTGCGAGGAGACAGCAAAAGGAACTTTCGGTCTTCAAGTCAAGTAGCCACCTGCCCACCTGTTTACCACACACGGTGAAAGTTTCATACTGTCCCTTTTAATGCTGAACGTCAAGCAACGAAGCTGTGAATAAGAATTTTTATAGTCTTTGATTTGACCCGACCGAAAATCGCACCCGAGTTTACTTTTTCATTAACATACGCTCTATCCACTCAAAGCTCAATGACGTATTCTACAGTATACTGCAAAACATTTTTGTGAGCAATTTTTGAAGTTATACGATTTTTGTGAAAACGAGATAACTGCTCTCATGTAACGTTACTAAAATGTGACGTCATTTTTTCCAAAAGCGACCATCACGTTACTTAATAATTGATGACGTCATCAACTTAAAAAGAATTTTTTCAAAAACAATACTCTAAAAGTCATATTTAGTGGTGCAATGACTTTTGGAGTAAGACATCAGTTGGAGGATACCAAAGTTTATTGCCACTGTTTTTGTTTTCAGTGGACTCCCAAGAAACGTTTTTGAGCAGTTTTTACCCTTGCCGTCTTCAAATAAATAAAGGCAGTTTTTGAGCTCCCCTCTAAATTTGTTACTGTCAGGGGGTTATCCGAACCGAAAGTAACTGTTTTAACCGTTTATGCGTTCAGTGGACTCCAAGAAACGTTTTTAAGCAACGTTTTTAAGCAGTTTTTATCCAAGAAACGTTTTTAAGCAGTTTTTATCCTTGCAGTCTTTTAGGTAAACACAGGCAATTTTTCGTGCCTTCCCCCTAAATTCGTTACTGTCAAGGGGTTAGCCAAACCTAAAATACTGTCTTCACCATTTTTGTGTTCAGTGGACTCCAACGGACGTTTTTGAGCAGTTTTTATCCATGCCGTCTTTGGGGTAAATAAAGGCCATTTTTGACACCACTAAATTCGTTACTGTCAAGCGGTTAGCCGAACCTAAAGTTACTGTCTTCACCATTTCAGTGTTTAGTAGACCCCAGAGAACGATTTTAAGCAATTTTTATCCATGCCGTCTTTGGGATAAATAAAGGTCATTTTGACACCAATAAATTGTGGATTTGAGGAGTCTTTGCCGAAGTTTTGACTTGCCAATAAAACGTTTTCTTTAAAGTTGAGTAAAGACGTTTATTTTAGGCGCATCAAACTTTCCGCCGTATTTGGGATAAATAAACCTTCTGGGCTGCCGGTCTATTTGTGTTAAAAGGATAAGAATGAAATTTTTTGCCAAAAAAATCGCGACAAAAGTTATGCCATATGAGAATTTCAGTTACAAATGGAAAAGAACGTGTTGGCATTTAGCATTTAGCTGTCTCCTAATTCCTGACCAAGGATACTTAATGAATAAAACGTAATAACAATTACTGTAGTTTCTTAACTTTTGCAGATTCATTAATTTAAAAATTATTTGTCTAGTTTTACAAGTTAATTGCTGGGTTTCTGCGAACTAATTGGCACTTGTTAAAAGCTATTTTACGCAAAAAGTTTTCAGCAACGTTTGATTGAAAATTGATCGAACCAACATTATTCGGACAAAATCTTGCATGGACTGTCTTACGTCATTTTTTCTCAAAATGAAGAATAATAAGTTGCTAGCAATGAAAGTGTTTGCTGTGATAACCTTTTCCTATATCGTGTATTCTCTTTGTCAGTTATCAAACTTCAGGAAAAGTAATACAATATTCAACAAATATTCAGTTTCAAGACCTGTTGTTGTCCTGACTGAGGAAAAACTGCTGAAAATGTTATCCGAGAACTGCAGTGCATCGATTAATAATAATTATCAAATTAAAAATGATGACGGCTTGGTGCTGTCAATGAAAGAATACAAAGCATTCCAGGCAGAAAAGTTCATCAAAGAAAATGCAATTCCATTTCCAGAAAAAAAGCCACTGCCACCTTTAATTTTGAACAAAGTAAGCTTTTGTGCGAAAGTTCTACTTTTTTTTGTAAAAACATATTTATGAGAACACGAGACTTATAAACTTATTTTTGTCACGATTTAAGAACAAATGGATTTTGTTTTATTTGAAAAAAGTGGAGAATTCAGCCAATTCCGGCTGTTAACAATAGCTAAAATCGATTAACATTAGGAAATACAAAAAAAAAAAAAAAATACAAAAAGAGGCAAGGACCGACTTTTCGAGGACAAACCCTCTCGAGGCCAAGAACCAAGGACACTACGCGCAAGCGTTCTCAAATAAAAAAGGTCTTCGCGCAGAAAATCGAAAATTTTTCGTGGAATTTCAGACAAAAAAATAAAAAGGTCATGAACTTGGCCAACTTTTAACTAATCAAAAAGTAGTGCTGTCCTCGGCCGAGGGCAGGGCATTTTTGAGGTCTTGTAGGCGTTGAGGCCAAGGACTTCAAAATGCGTCCTCGAGGACTCCATCTCTGTAGTTTAGAGCTTGATTTCCTAAAATAGTCAAACTGCCATATGAATTTTAGGGTTTGGTGCCCCTTCCCAATTAATTATATGTGAAATAATAACGTTTTCCGTTTCAATTTATGCCAGTCCAGCTGGAAATCTTTGGTACCCCGCAAAACTTGAATCGTTGAGAGTGCATTACTAATATATTTGCCACATGGCTACCAGTGCGGAAGCTTAGCAAAGAGCCACAACGGCGTTCAAGAAATTGATTGTGATCGCTGCGTAGCAATGCTGCAGCCACGACAAAAATATAATTTGCTACGGACTCCACAGGAAAACAGTGATAAAATAGTAAAATTCATAAAATTCTTAGTGACTAATGGTGAATTTACGCGGAACAAAAAACTCGGGATCAAATGATTATTAGATGATCAATAAACTCTTACAGATTATCATACCTAACGGCCTTTAATTTCAAAAACAAATTAGTGCTTTGTTTAGACCTTTAATTTTAAAAGAAAGGGACTACAAAGTTGTAGCATTAGGACATCCATCCAATTTGATTGGGGTCCAGCAATCATGTACTAAACTAATACTGAAAAGGAACATTCATTTAAAAAATGCATTACGATAGCAATCGAACAAACACCAAAATCTGCAGAAAACATTACTTAAAGTAGACAAAAAAATATCAGTAAAATGCCTAAGACAGCTTTTTCGCCTAATTTCAAGGCTGATCAGTTAGACTTAGCCGCGCCAAAATGACAAATATTACCGTAAAAAAACTTTCGAAACACAAAAAACTTTCCCACGAAAATGATTAAATATTTGCAGATAAAACTCTGTCACATATTAGTCTTTACCCAAAAATTATACTAAACTAATCATTTCTTTCTAACTGAGATCTTTACCGAATGCAACTCTGGGCTTCAAGATGCTAAACTCACTGAAATCTTTATCAATTGAAACTAGGATACTGGCTATTATGTAACTGAAATCGTTACCGAATCATGCTTGGTTCGTAAGAAGTAATTTGTTTATGTTTAGACAAAGCAACTTCCTGATCCAAAATCGCGACTGACGGTTTCGGAAGTAATCGACGACAAAGTAATCGAAGACAATCTGCAGGAAGAAAAAGAAAGAAGGTTACATCTTGGGGACTTCGATGTTACCAAAGTAAGCTTGTAAATTAATTAGATTATCCACCGATTTTAGTTAACGGGTTTCTGGGAAGTAACATCACGAAATGTTACACCAATGTGTGTTAAGTGATTTCGGTAAAAACATTCCTGTGTAAAAATGTTTCGAATGATACCGGAAAGTTTTGCTCGGAAAAGCTTCCAACGAAAATAAATTTGACTTGCTGAAAGTCATATTAAAGAAAAATTTGCAATAGGTTCAAAATGTCCTCATATAGGCTTTAGCATGTGCATTTTTCAGGCCCAATTCTGGTTTAAGTGCCTGTTTATTACTGAGTCGTGCCATAAAAGAGCCAAATTACGAAAGACTGCCGCTTAAGGCTCTATCTTCACTGGGCGTAAAATCGTGAGCGTACGAGCGTATTTTTAGTGTATTTCAAACAGAAATTCTGTACGCTGGGCGTAGCGCTTTACCAGTGTAGAAGCTGCCAGTTGGTTAAAAAAGAACTACGGATACGTTGGAAAGCTCATGATTTTACGCACAGTGTAAACCGGGCCTAAAGATTTTATATGTTACCAGAAGTACATTGCTGTTGTATAAAATTTTTAATTGATTCGCTTCTTTTATTATTTAACGTTCAGAGTTTAGGTTGCGATGTTGCAATCTCATCTAATTTTGTTGGCAGAGTTTTTTCTTTTGTATGCTTCCGCCAAAATCGTACTAATAGAGAAAATTTGGAGATGGTGGGCGGTAACACGCTTTTGTTGTGGAGCAGGAGCTGAGGTTCAAAACTCAGACCCGTAAAACTAGACATAATATTACCAACGACCCACCACACTGCAACATTTTTTTAAAAGAAGCTGTATTGCCCGCTGGTATAATGACGCAGAGAGTCCCTACCAACTGGTTACACACTTTGGCGTAATATACCAATATTACTGTATAATTAAAGATTTTTAAACACGAAGTGCGTAATTATGTACTCTCTGAGCAACAAAAGTCGATGATTTATTTTTGTGACATTGTCAGGCTCTTCCCCATATTAGATGCCGAGAAATCGATGGAAATGCTTGTCAAGACCTACTGGCATTACAACGCTAGTGCAAAACTGCATAAAGTGTATAGTCTGGGGAGTGCAGACTTGCCGAATTCTTTCTTCATAATGTGCGCCTGACTTTCAGACATTTGGGAATCAGTTGGTAAAGCAGTCAGAGATCAAAATGGTATCTTGTGCTTGATTGAAATTTATCAGGTAATAACTCATCCAAGCATCCAGAAACAGCAACCATACACAGGTCATTCTTCCACCCAAATGAGTCCTTATCCATTGGCTCAAAAAAGAAGTGGCCTTTTTGGAGTTGCTTCTGTACCTGGTCGCTGTCGAGCCTTGATGGATGAATGGGGGTTGGGTGAAACATATGTAATGCAGATATGGAGAAAAGCTGCAGACAGTAAACCACTTTGTAATCTCCCCCCATCTGTCCGAAACATGCTGCAAAATGATTTAAATACCCTAAACCCTAAGGATAGAAATGGGTCGATTACTAAAGGACGAAATTGTCACACCAGAAGAAGAAAAATGAGAGCTTTAATTTGAGAGTATGTCCCATCTTTTCATTTTTATTAAACAACTCTTCTCCAACACTAATCAGTTGCAATCCCTGCAGATAAAAGAAGTGCAGGAAGAGATGGAACAAGATGAGTATCACGTGCCAAACATTGTTCATTTTATCTGGTTTAATTGCAAAAAATTTTATCTTCTACACTTTATGTGGTAAGAGCAGAGTCTCGAAAGTTAGTGCATAAATAGAGAGTACTTTCAATTTAAAGTACCAGTCGAGATCTTCAATTTTTCGATTTTTTTTTTCTGTTGATTAATAGAACAGTCCATTAATCAAGCATAGCAATTTTTTGCAAACTAGAAGATATCGAATATTTTTACCATGGACACTGTTTTGCATGCGTCAATGGCAATATAATACGTAATTTACGTAGCACCGGTGCAACAATAAATAAATAATGACACCAAAGTCATCGCAAGTAATATAGAGTAGCCTGCAGCATTAAAGAGATATTGTAAAGTGAAAAAAAAAGTAGAGAACGGTTTACTTTGAAAAACACTATTTTTAGCGTTTTCAGTGCATATCGGTATCAGAAACCCGAAGTGATATTGTTTCATACCGATTGTGAACCAGTAGGAGAATATTGGAATGTGCTAAAACGTGTTTTAAAAGATCGCTTAAGAGTTGTCAATCGCTCTCAACCAACACATGTCTGGGGAAAAGAGATTAAGGTAATTTGACTGTGGTTGCAAATAAAACAAGCTTGCTCAACTGGTTCCTACTGGTGTACGAAACTCAAAATTGAAAAAGATTTCAAAATTAAAACTCCACGAACTGGCGCACGTACGTGTAATCAAAAAATTTTGGCAAGGGGGGAAGCAGCTAGCACCAAAAGTTCAATTTTGTTTGTTTAAAAAAAGTCTCCTCTGAGTAGCCTGCTGAACAAACTGGCGTAATTTAAGCGCGTTACAGACGGCCCAGACGGTGGTCTAGGGGCGATCGCCAGTCCGCCGGAGGCTATTGGTGTGTGCAGATAAAGTCCAGTTGCTTTGCGATTTTTTGTGATTGTTAGGAAAAATTGCCTTAACGCTTTTGGATCAAATTTTGCCCGTTTTAGAGCCTCTTGAACAAACTGAATTGCTAAGATTTAGAAGCCAGTTGAAGAATTAAATTGCGCAACTTCTTCAGCCTGCCTTATTTAGTGGTCAAATTTAAAACGCTTGTAATCGCTCGCATTTTTGTGTTAAATTTTCCAGGTGGCTGGCTAGGAGGCTGAAGCACTCTTAGCTCTTTGGTTGCGCCACTGCCTCCGAAAAGAAAGCCTACCGTAACGTTGGCGATTCAATTTTAAAATTCTTTTTTTGAGTTTTAGCTTAACGTACATCAATCGTTACCAGTTGGGAAATTTTGTTTTAAGTTCATCATAAGGTAATTTGACTGTGTATAGCTGAGTCGTGTGTTCTAATGAACAAGCTTTCTTTAAATTCTTTGAAACATCATTAATACGCTTATATTGATTATGATTTAAATTCTCCTGCAAAAAGATCTGTCCAATGCTTTGTTACGATTGTTTACGCGTCTTACATAGTGTCGTCTTGCGATATTGACCAGAGGTGGAGTCCTTGAGGACGTCTTTGGCCTCGAAGACACATTTTGAAGTCCTTGGCCTTGGCCTCGAAGCTTGAGTCCTTGGTCTTGGCCAAGAAGCCTTCAAGTGCTCGAAAATACTCTGTCCTTGGCCGAGGACAGTACGATTTTTCTTGATTCGTTGAAAAGGAAAATGACCAAACAAACATTGACCTAGATTTTCTTTTCTTTGGATAACGCGTGAGATCTAGCGGAAAATTTGCAATTTCTTGATTTTTTTTTTTTTTTGAGAACGATTTTTTGGGGAACAGCCATAATTTAGAAGAATTGTGTCCTCGGTTTTAGAGAATAATGTAGAAGAATTGTGGCCTTGGCCTCGAGCATTTCTGTCCTTGGCCTTGAAAGGGTCTGTCCTCAAAAAGCCGAACCTTAGCTTTTGCCTTGGCCTCGATTGTTGGATAAACTCCACCTCTGATGATGGATAAATATCGCTGGATAAATTTCAGTCGCATAACCATGTCATTTCCATGTTTAGAAGTTAAAGAAAATTTTCATACGTGCTTTGAATGATTTCAACATTTTTCTCCTGATTGCCAAACTCGTAGCTGTAACAAAACTGCATGGCATAAGAAAAATGATTGATTGATTGACGACTGAAGCAAATCAAATTAGTTAATCTGGATTAAGTTCAAGTAATCTTCCAAAGCAACCACTCAGAGTATTCTACTTTTAAGGGCGGTCTACACTGTGCATAAATTCGTGAGCTTACGAGCGCAACCATAGTTTGCTTAAAAAAAAAATTCGCAAGCCCAGCGTACCACTTCACCACCATAGGTGGGTAGTACCGCGGTACTAAAGCACTGCGGTACCGGTACCGCGGTACTTTCCTGGTGCCGGTAGTTTAGTTTTGTTTTGGCTTTGTTTGAATCATTTTAATACGTGCATACTTACCAGCATAGGTGGGTAGTACCGCAGTACTTTGGTACCGGTACTTTAGTTTTGCTTTGGCTTTGTTTGAATCATTTTTGTTAATTTAGGGTTTAACCTATTGGTCTTAGCCGCTACTACCACCGCAGGAACTTAGCCTTAGCAGTTTCCTGGCTCATTTGGAAAATTGACGTTTTTGTTTTGCAACGGTACAATAATGCATTACCAGTATCCATTCTCCAGCAAAACAAATGTAAAATCGCTAAGGAAATTGTTAGAAACAACTTATGTTATGACTACTCATCTCATCAGGCATGAAGAAGTATTTACTACACGTTACTGTCGGCCTCCTTTCATACTTGGTTTCGACTTTCATGTGTCTGAAACGTTTGGCGTAAAAGACGCCCTCATTCAAAGGCGGCTATACTTGTCGAGAAAACTTATCTCGGAAAATTCTTTCATCTGCACCAGCCCACTTTGACTTTGGCCGCGATGAGTGTTTTTCTTTCTGAACATTGTACGCTCATCTAAAAAGTTCTAAAGGCAAAACACCGCAATCTAATTTTCGTGCAAAATTGTTGAGTTAAACACACGGTTTAAAAACACGTTTAAAAGCGCTCTTGAAATCTTTTGATGCCACCTCCCGAGAAACTCCACAAACTAACCCCCAGAAATCAGTTTTTCTAAACCGCTCAAGCTAGAAAACTTTTTTTTTATGAATGCATATTCAAGAAGCAAATATTTTGACATACTGTGGTGGACTCGCCCCCAAATCAGTTTTTTGAACTGCTTAAAAGTTATCCTCCTACTGGATTCGAGCCTGCAGGAGATTTGAAGAGCCACCGTTCTGTAGCTCTTTCTTATGCTTCTGTCCTGGTAGCCTTTAGGTCAGATAGACGTAAAGGATTAAATACGGTAATTTCATTACTTTTTTAACGTAATTTTTGGTGAAATAATTTCATTACTTTTGCGCAAAATTTTTGCCCCCCACTGCCTATTTGGTTGAACATTGGGTATCAAAGGTGTCAATATACATTTCAAATAACTCTGTACCAAATCAAACTGCTTATTTCGCTATGAGAATTTTTCTTAATCAGTTAATCTTTGTCGATCAGTAAGTACAATGGTCAGCAGTAGCATAGTCAGCGGGGTCAACAGCCCCTTTACCCCGATGGCCTGCCTACCAAAATGCCGAATAAGAAAAATACCACGTTTTTAGCACTTCTGAGACAGTCTTTAAGACTGAAATAGGTGAATTACAATATGTTTCACTGTAAATCAAAATATGCTTTAAATCAAAAAATAATTTGAAGCCGATTTTGAAACAATTGTTTAAGAAGGAGGGGGCTAGTTGTCAAAAATAAAACTCGTGAATCAGAAAAAAAAAACTTAAATAATTGCCAAAAACTAGCAATCAAATTTGATCGCTAACTGAAAAATGCTTAGCACAGATTTTATCAAAAAATGTATAAGCTCAAAAATAAGGAGGATACTATTCAGTAGTAGTTAATTACCAATCATTTCTCTTTAATTTATTTTCATTAGCCCCCCAGTTATATTTTCTCCATAAAATCTAGACATAACAGATTACTCTTCAGTAGCGTAGCCAGGGGGGGGGGGGGCTCTAGCCCTTCCCATTGGCATGTCGACCAAAATGCAGAATGGGAAAAACACTACGTTTTTAGCACTTTTGAGACTGTTTTATGAACTGGAGTGGACTAAATAGTGATTTAAAACATCTTTTGAAACATATGTTAAAGGGGGGCTAATTTGTCAAAAATAAAACCAACAAATAAATAAAAACTTTGAATAATGGTAAGAAATAAGCAATCAATTTTGATCGCAAGTGTAAAAATGCTAAACATAGATGTCATCAACAAATATACTATAAACTAAGGAATGGGGGGGGGCTTTTCAGTATTTGTTAATTAGTTATAATTACCAATCATTTCTCTCAAATCTCTTTTCATTAGCCCCCCCCAAACATTTTTTTCTATAAACTGTTTACGAAATAGATTACACCGAGTGAGTTTTATTGAACTATTCGATTTTACAATTTACCAGCATCTAAATAAGAGAACTAACATTTTACCATTCGCCACCCCCCAAATAGTCCATTTATGCCACCAGTTTAATCATGTTTGCACTGCCAATTTCTAAGCCACGTTTTGAAAGCATTATTTTATAATCAAAATAGCCCTAAAATGAAGTTATTTTTGTAAAAAAATGCAAAATTTTCGAGCGCTGGGGGCTCCGCTCCCAGACCCCCGTGCCTCCGGCGGCTGGGGGCTTCGCCCCCAGACCCCCCCGAACAGCCCCCCCTTTGCGAATTCCTGGCTACGCGCTTGTTACTCTTTAAAAGTTTTATTGCATTACCGGTATAAGATTTTATGATTTACCACCTTGTAAATAAGAGAACTGAAATTCTAGGAATATCTACCTCCCACGTAGTCGATTTATGCAACCAATTTAATCATGTTTTTGCACAGCTAGTTTCTATGCCACGCATTAATTTTTATCAAAATAGGCCTAAAATGAAGTTATTTTTGCAAAAAAAATACAAAATTTTCGAGCGTCGGAGGCTCCGCCCTCACACCCCCGTAACTGGCTATGATCAGAATGAATGACATTGATCAGGACACTGCTGGTCAGTCGATATGGCAGTTGGTGTCAACTTACCTTCTTGGTTATTAGGTAAATGAGCATCGAGCGGATGTTGCAAGACTTCAAATAATGATGGAAGTCGGAGGGATTTATCTGGATATGGACACAGCTGTGCTGAAACGATTTGATGACCTGAGAAAGCATGAGATGCTTTTAGCTGAAGCAGAACCAGATGTGTTAGGTTAGTTCGACCAAAAATTACTTACTAATTAGGCCAAGCCTTAGGCGTAACAATTTACAGTAAATGCCACAAATGATGGAAATGATGACAACAAAGTTATTGCTTCTTCAGTTTTGGTTTCTTTTAGCATTTTCGCGTACAACAGTACACGCGAACTACAGTAATTAACAAAAATATTAAAATTGATGACCAGGAGGTCTGGGCCTCTTCAATTCAAATTTTTGCCTACCAATTTAAATATATCACCTCAAAGAAATTCAGAGTTTTTGTCCTAAAAGCTGCAACCTCAGGTCCTCATCTAACCTTTTTACTAACGTAGGCCTAGTGCAGTAACATGATTAGTAACCATCAACAGTATTTGTACCAATTTTAAATAACAATCCACTTCCACCTGGCAAGTTTTTACGCGACTAAGTACTTTTGAAAAAAAATTAGCTACAGAAAATGCTTATTAAACAAATTATTGAATTTAAATTGAGAGGGCCTGGGCCCCCTGGTTGTACTGTCCTCTAAAACTGGTTGTTTTCATGACAGAACAAAAATCTTTTGGTGAATTATTATTTACTGCTAAAAATATTGCAGGAAGAAATGTACCGTGCTTCCTCCCACCTAGTTCAAGTCACTCTCTAAATTAACCCAAAAATGCAAGATTTTAAACGTGCTTTGGACCTGACCTGTAATTAAAAGGAAGTCTGAACAGTGAACAACTAAGTTTTTTCTATTGGCTTTCAAATCTTAAAACTTCAGTTCTTTCAAATGGCTCTAAAAACGTGATCCAAATGGCATTAAAATAGTTTCTTTTCCAAAAAATCGCTCAGCAGCTGGAACCTTCGCATCCAGACCTCCGTTTGTAATACGTTTGCGTTACACTGGTTTGCTTACCACGTCTCCCAATTTAGACACTTTCGGAAAGCTTGTTGGCTTTTGATTTAAGTCCTCGCCCTTTAGCAAAATCCTGACTACGTGCCAAACCAGGTCCCGGTTTCTGATCTTCCATTCTACGATATCTTTGTTCCATAAAAAGTCAAAAGACTCTCTTTTCGAAAATTGATGATGACGTCACTGCACGGGATTTGCAGTTAGCCCCCCCCCAATCAGAAATATGAAATGCATACTGAACTGAACTTTTGTTTGTTTGTTTTTTGTTTTAGCTAATGGCATAATTCTGGCCAATCGTAACGCTTGGTTCTTAAGAAGATGGTACTGGGAATATCGCAACTTTAATGACAAACGGTGAGTGTTTTATTAAAATTTCAATTTGTTATTATTTGAATAAGTACTGCTGTTGGACATTTTGAATTAAAAAAAGAAGCACTAATAGATTTAAAAATCAATCAAAAAAAATTACTATTAAGAGCTGATTTAATTTACGGGATTATTTAGAGTTTTTGCAAGTCAACTTTTCGTGCTCGGTTATTCGCATAACTGTCAACTCTTCCGATTTCGTCGGGAGACTCCCGATTTCGAGGATTTCTCCCGATCACCCGATCTCAACGAAAAATCTCCCGGTATCACGATTTAGCTCAAGATTTTTTGAATTTAAAATTTAATCAGTGTTTTGAAAAATTAATCTATTTTGTTTGCGAAACTTTTTTTTTCTGAAAGGGAAAAAATACGCTTCGACTCCTGCTTCGACTAATTTTATATTTTTCAAGAGTTTTGAATTGAAAATTAGGATGTGATCTTGCTTTCACATAACGGGTAGCATCAATTCGAATTGTTAAGAATTGATGACGCAACAAATAACATTGGCATGCACAAATTGCAGTCTCTGGTAATGGTGATTGCAACCAGGCACGTGCTAGAACGGAATTTTCGAGGGGCGATATCTTCTCAAAAAGAAAAAAAAGGTCTTTGGTGCGGATTGCCATTATTT
This sequence comes from Trididemnum nubilum, assembly GCA_963965965.1. Classification (NCBI taxonomy): domain Eukaryota; kingdom Metazoa; phylum Chordata; class Ascidiacea; order Aplousobranchia; family Didemnidae; genus Trididemnum; species Trididemnum nubilum. Next base: position 34,216,244 of record OZ014471.1, read on the forward strand.
TCTCTTGATTTTGAAGTGATCTCAAAAATAAAAAAAGACCTTCGGTGCAAAACGACATTATTTTCTCCTTATTTTAAGGTCATCTACAAAAAAAAATGTCTTCACACCTGCAAGCCTCTATCTACGATGTTTAAGGTGATCTCCAGATTTCCATTTTAGGGTTCAGGCGTTGAAGTTAAATTTGTTTGAGGGGAAAACTGAAATTTTGGGGGCGCAATTGCCCCCCTGGCAACGTCCCTGATTACAACTATGAAGAGCTGAGCTCTTTTAATGGCGTCTGTTGGAGAAAGTGCTAGTACGAAGAAGCGCAAGGGAGATGGTCAGCGAGAGTTGCAAGACGAGGCAGTAAAAGTAAAAACAAGAAGTATAGCTGCCGGTACAAGCAAACTTGAGAGAAAGATTATTCTTTCATGCGTAGAAGCCATAAAGGGGATGAATACGCTTAATGTAATTCCTGCACAATAGATATTAGCGTAGCTCGAGGAGGAATGAAAGACATAACGAAGCACGTCACCTCCAAAAATCAAAAAAAGAGCATTGCAACCGAAAAAAGAAATCAAAGGATAACCAGCTTTTATGGTAAAGGGACCAGAAGAGAGCGATAACCTTATTATGCGGAAACAAAATCTGTAATGTTCGTGGTGAAGAACAACTTGCCGTTTAGCATTTCTGATGAATTTTCGAAAATCGTCATCGACATGTTTTCAGATAGCAAGCTGGCAAAAAAATATGGAGCTGGAAAGACAAAAACTTTAAAAATCATAAAAGGAGAGGCAATTAAAAAAATTGAAATTGTAGACCTACCAGCAGAAAAAGGGCGACTTAAAATTTATTGAACTAATAGTATTAAGATCTAGTCTACAAAGATTGGGATTGGTGTAAAAATTAAAAAGAATTTTAAAACAAATACGGGTATTTTGAAAACGTTTATCACTACTGAAAAGTGAATGTAATGCATTTTTTGACTTTTTTCCTCCGGCTTGCGTTTTGCTTGATTATGTTTGGAATGGTTACTTGGTAGTGTCAACTGTTTATGTTAGGTTCGATTATGTCGCACTATAGAAGCTTTTTTGCTGTAAATCGAAGTAGTGTACCCAAAACTTTACATGAACAGAAAAATTATGTCTTCTGTTTATTTCTTACTTATGACATAAATTCTATACATGACAGTTGTGAGGTTGTACCAATCATTCCCTCAACTTGGCTTGGACGAAGATACCCTCGTCAAGAGTTTTTAGAGTACCAATTGCAGCATGACGCTGAAGTGCCCAAACATCTGCAAGTGGACAAGTTTTGGGGCTTCATGGGACGGAAGAAAACAGCTGGTGAACGAATTTTCAGCAATCTTGCTACATTAACCTCACTCAAACGCATCTAGCGAAAGAACCTTTTACATGATGTTGAAGATTGTAACCGAAAACAGAACCAGTTTGCACAATGACACTGTATGCGCACGTTTAAGTTGCAAATTAAATTGTGACCGCATTGCAGCTGGCTTTAAACCTTCCAAAGTAGAGATAAATTTTGCCAAAAAAAACACATATGTTTATAATCAAGCCCCTAGAGTTAAAGTCAGGTCCGCAACTAGAAGCAAATGCTTAAGGAAAGGGTTGGGGGGGGCGGTGAAAGCTAATTAAGAAGGGGCACTAATTAATGTACCGCTATATACATACAACTGATTTTGTCTAGGCCGGGGGGCGAAAAAATTTACTGCAGGGGCTGCTGGTCTGGATAAAGTAGACGTGGTTGAATGATATTTCACTTTTATTGTTCAGTATTTTTTGGAAAGCGTCTGCTGCGCTGAATGTAGCATGACTTCTTATGCCGTGTGTCAGTGAAGTGTATGAAACAGTACTTATGTTGCCGGCAGGGGCGTAATTAGGGGGGGGCATTGGGCCATGCCCCCCCCTTTGGGTTGCCAGAATAGTAGATTTAGCATAGAATAGTATGCAAAATTGTGGCATGCCTCCCCCCCCCCTTTGTAAGTTGGGAGTGAAGGTTTGAGCACATAAAGGCGATGTTTCAGACGTGTGATCTTCAATTTTGGGCTGACAATCAGACTAAATTTGAGTGAAGACCTTTTTTTTTTGCTCTTCACCTAATTTTGGGCGAAATTCGGACTAAATTTGAGTGAAGACCTTTTTTTTTGCTCTTCACCTAATTTTGAGCAGAAATTCGGACTGATTTCGGGAAGAATTTCTTACTCTGTTCTTTTCTCAAATTTTCTGAAGTTTCTGTCCCCCCCCCCCCCTTTTCAAAATCCTGCGTACGCTACTAGTTGCCGGTTACCTGGTACCGTATCCCAAAATAAAAAGACGGCTTGATTTAATTTTAGTAGCTAGAACTGCTAGAACCTGAAATGGTAATGTCAAAATTTTGATAATGTATACCAACATCAAAAGATGACAACAATTATTAAAGCAGTAGAATCAGGTGGGAGGTCTTGGGGGCGAAAATTCCCAGCTATTGGATTTGCTGGTAAGAAATTTCCCGATTTGGCATTTTCAAATGTTGACAGGTATGTATTCGTACTGGTATTTTCGGCACGATATCACCAGATAAAGAATTGACCTGGAAAGTGAACATGTAAAACACCAACTAACGATCTACTGTATTCAATCCAGAACCTAACTACAGCGTAAACTGAAAATTTATTTCAAGACTATACTGCTATTATACCGCTATAAGACTCATAAGGTGATTTAAGGTCAAAAAATAGCAACCCTCCACCCGCAATACAAAAAATAACTGAATGAGCAATGTTGCAATCGAAGACAAAAAAAGCGTTTATTCTAAATTCGGAAAAATTGAAATAAATTACTTAATTTGTGAAGTCAATTGTAACAAGCGACTAGTTCTGGAAATTTGTCAATGGGTCTCTGGTTCAAAAGCATAAGTTTTTCTGACATTTTTTAGGACCTTCAAAATCGGGAACAGGTCAAAAATGAGCTTCGGGGTGGGTACTTGGGCTGTTTTAAAAATCAGGGATAACGAATGGTGGCCCACATTTAAAAAGTGGGTCTGATCAAGTGAAGACATTTTGAGATTTTTACGTAGATTTTCCGTCAAGTGGCCATTAGAATTCACTTTTCAGGCCGGTTGCTGGCACCAAACCACAGTGGTCAACGAATTATTTGGCGGGAGACAAAGCGGTGCTGTAGCTGCTAGTTATAAACAATTTGTTGAAAACTTCGAAATTTTATTGTGGCTTGATTTTAGCTGGACTTTAGAAAACTTTTGTGTTTTGTCTTACGTTTGGGAACCGGTAAGTGGCATGGTGTAAATCTTTCAAAGAAAAAAGTTTTTTTGTGGTTTTGATTTAGGCTTTTTTGGAATATGTTTAAATACATCATGCTAATGAATCACGCAGGAAAACAGAAGCTTAATTTTCTTCTTCATGCAGAAAAGTTCATTCTTGTCTCCTTAGAGACATCACTACAGATTATCGTTGCTCAATTTTTATGAAGTAGAAATTAAACGTTGTTTCTGAATAAATTCTCACGTTCAACCAAAATGTTATTCAAGAAGAAAGTGGAAATTAATTCAAAATCAACCGCCTATTATAGCTTATTCCCGCTAACTTTCTTCAAAAACTTTTCCGACTTCCGAGTCTCAACAATTCAAACTTTTTCATTATCAAAACTTTAATTTTGACATTATATGATTATAATGTTTTGACATTTGCTGCTCCAGAGTAATTTTAATGGATTGCTTTTTTTTTTTTTGTTCTAAAGATTATAGAGAGAATGAGATTTGGTTTATTGTGACTACATACGGTGCACAACACAGCACACAGAATTTACACAAAAAATAAATAATGTAGAAGACATCAGACACTGGAGTAAACGCGAACGACTACAGGTCAGGTCCAAGACCAGAAACGCGGAGGCACAAAAAACAGCAACCAGAACGACGAATGCAGCATATAACGAGCATTGTAAACTGCTTCACTTTTCTGTATTAGTGTCCTTCTTGATCTCTGATTTCCACTCAGCAAAGATCTGATTTCAACTCTATACTCACTACAAAGAAAAATTCAGTTTCTCAGCCTTGGTTGACAAATTAATATGATTATTTTACAGTTGGGGATTTAATTCAGTCTTGGTTACTTGGTCTTTAGCCCAAGTTTACCCATCGACAATTCATGTTGTTAAATATATACTATGCCGTCCTAATTTTCAAGAAGTACCATACATTTATCAGCAAGTTTATGACTGGAAAGATAATATAATGATGCACTTATATGCAAGGTAAGTATTATATTAAACAAAATGTACTTGTTAAACTGACAATTAATTTCAAATCTTGGAAACTTTTCTCATCGTTTTTTGTTCTCAGGCTTGTAGTAGAAATTTTACAAAATTTTTCATTTTGTCAATCATATTTCATGACTTTGGAGCACAAAAATAGAAACAGTTTCACTAAGAATAAAAGAGCCAAAGCTGTTGTAAACATTTTAATAAAAAAAAAGACGTTTCGACTAACTCAAGTCATTGTCAATATTGACAATTTATTACACACTATTTCTTAAAAGAAAAAAGGGATGTTTCGAGTAATTACTTAATTATCGTTTTTAATAAAATATTTTACGACACTATTGGCTCTTTTATTCGTAGTGAAATTATTTTGCGACATTTCTGTGTTTTATTTTGCTGTGAGTAGCTTTTGAAGAACTCAGGCAAAAGCAATGTTTAGAATTTTTGATTTAAATGTTTTGTCTATATTGTGCACAGCAATAGCGTATTTAGAAGGGGAGGGGGAAGGGAGCATTCTTCCTTGGGCTCCCTTTTGTATGTCTCCATCCATTATGCTGCTTAAATCACCAGTGTAAATCAGCTATGCTCCCCGCCAGCTGTTTTGGCGTCTACAACCGTTTAACTGTGCCACTCAACTCCGATTTGAAACAGTGATCTTCTTTGGTTTGTTAGGTTTTGTCTCCCTTCCCCCTCTCCCTAGAAAATCATGTCTACTGTAATTGTTCAGTAAGTAATTTAATTGTTTAATACCTAACATTATTTTGTGCGTAGAAAAAAGAAAACGTATGATTCCAAAGAAGAAAGAACACTTAAAGAATTGGCGATACTTAACAGCACTTACGGAGAAATTTCCCGTCATATTATTTGGGGAAATAAAAATCCAAGAGATATATCAGATTGGATTGTGCCTTGCAATTTTACAGAGATTCTATTAAATGCTATTTCGTAAAAAAAAAAAGAAACCACAAAAGAAACAACAAAGGAAAAAAGGATAACTTTTATAGCTAGTGATGTCGATTTTAGAGTATACCGCATAATATGAACAGCGAAAAGATACCAGCTTCTTCTTGTGATTCTTTGCACAATCTCTGATATCACATCATAGATTATAAGTTAGACACGTCCATCGACTTTAATGAATCAAAGTCGAGGAAAAAAAATTCTAATCTTTTTTTAATTTTAAAGACCCTAACAAATTGAAAACCTTTCAAGTCGATGGATGTCTTGAATTATGTCACTTATAATCTACTACGTAATATCTAAGATCGAAGCAGAGTCACAACCAAGGATGGCAGTACGGTACGGTACGGTGCGCCTCAATTTTTGCGAAGAGGTACCGTTCGTCTTTTTTGTAATGGTACGGGTGCGGTACGGTTGAAAGTGCGAGGTACGTAGTACGCAAATTTTAAACGTACCGTACCGTACTGCCATTCTTGGTCACAACGAGAAGGTGACATCTTCTCACTAGGCGATTTCAACGATTTTTTGAAAAAAATAGGAATTTCAATGCTTTTGGATCACATTTCACTCTTTTTAAAACCATTTGCAAGAATTAAGTTGTCCAGCCCATAGGCGTAGCCAGAGAGGTGGGGCCATGGGGCCCGGGTCCCCCAATCAAAATACCACTAACGATAAAAAATTATGACAACATAGCCTAGCGATGTTTAGTTGCAGTTTTCAGTAATTACGCACATAATAGTAATTAACAATAACATTAATGACGACAAATTAAGGGAGTCCCGGGGCCCCTAACTAACAACCAGGGTGCCCCTACTAACAACTAGGGGGCCCTGGGGCCCCTAACCGACAACCAGGGGGGCCCCAGAACCCCTAACTGAAAACCAGGGGGCCCATAACTGACGACCAGGGGTCCCAGGGCCTCGAACTAACGACCAAGGGGCCCCTAACCAACAACCAGGGGGTCCCTAACTGACAAACAGGGGGTCTCGGGGCCATTAACTGATTACACAACCAGGGGGCCCCGGGGCCACTAACCGACAACCAGGGCAGAGTTGTAAATCGGGCCGGGCTTTTCGGGTCAGGTTCGGGCCTAAAGTTGACAAAAACTTCGGGCTTAATTCGGGCCTGAGACGTACTTTTTGTCTTAGGTGCATAAAAATATAACAAAAATGATTTGGCAACATTGCTAAATTTTTCAGACCTACCTTAACTTTCGGCTTTTTCGGGCATGATTTGGGCTTGAAATTAGTTTTCGGGTTCGGGGCTTAAGTTTTTGGGTTCGGGCCTGGGTTAGGGCCCGAACTAGTCGGCCCGTTTACAACTCTAAACCAGGTCGCCCCGGGGCCCCCCTAATTAACGACCAAGGGGCCTTGTGGTCCCCAACCAAGAACTGGGGGCCCCGGAGCCCTTAACTGAAGACCAAGAGGCCCCGGGGCCCGTAACTCACGACCACGAGCCCCATGGCCCCTAAATAACGATTAGGAAGCTTCGGGGCCTCAAACTGGCAACCAGGTAGCTCCAGGGCCCCTGACTGACGACCAAGGTTTCCGGGCCAGGGGCCTCTTTTTAACAATTTATACGCGAAACCTGTGAAAAATCTAACTGTTTCGTCCAAATAGTTGCAACAGCAGGCCCTCGTTAAACGTTATTATGAACTTAATGCTATAACATAGGCGGTAATGCAAACCCCCCAATTGAAATACTACCAATGATAAATATAATGAGAGCATAGCCAGTATGTTGTCCTTGTCCGGAATTGCAGTTTCTCTAATTTAAGATTTACGCGTACAAAAGTAAGCAATAATAATGACGATCACATGTCCACGTCATAATAAGGTCATGCAATTTTTGGACGTTTCAAAAAACTGTTCAGTGACTTGATCCAAATCCTCCACGTTTTGGAAAATCAGTTATTTTAATTTTGATTTAAATGTTTTTTGTTTATGAAAGAACTTAGGGGAGCGATTTTCTCAAAATCATTTGAAAATCATTTTTATCAAAATCATTTTCTCAAAATCATCTCAAAAATCTTGTCTCAAAATCATTGGCGTAGCCAGGGTGTGGCCGAGGGAACCCGGGCCCCCTCAATCAAAATGCCACCACTGGCAAAATTTTTTCAAAATAGCCTTGTTTCTTCATTTTCAGTTTCTTTGAGCATTTTAGCGTACAACAGTACCCGCGTACAACAGTAATTAACAATAAACATATTTGACGACCAGGGGGCCCGACGCACCCCCTTAATTCAATTTTTCCTACCAATTTAAAGGTATAACCAAGGTGAAATGAAGAGCTTTTGTCCTAAAAGTTGCTACCTCAAGCCCTCATCTGAACTTTTTATGAGCGTAATGCAATAACCAGCACCGTATTTGCCATATGGCTCAGTGCCAGGGCCCTCCTCACATAGTAGGACTTTTTTTGGTCTTCATTTATATTTGGCAGAAAGATGTTGCAAAAATCCCATGAGTGCTTGGGGCCCCGCACAATGTAAATCCGGCCCGCTAATAACATGCTTCGTAAGCATAACCATCTATTGTCTATTTTTCAATAACAATTTCACCTCCACTTTGCCAGTTTTTACGCACAAAATACTTTTAAAAAGTAGCTAGGGAAAACGCTCATTAAACAAATTACTGAATTTCAATTGAAGGGGCCTAGGCCCTTTGGCCGTACATGTACTCCCATAGCTGGTAAACTTCATGACAAACAAAAATCTCTAAAAAAATCTTTGAGTGGATTATTATTTACTGCTAAAGTATTACAGGAGGCGATGTGCCTTACTTCCCCTTATGGAACAAATCACTAACAATTAAAATTTTACACCATAATGCAAGATTGTAAACTTGTTTTGGGATTTAATTGCAAAGGAGGATTGAACAATTAAATTTTTTCGATTGGCTTTGAAATGTTAAAAATCTAGTTCTATGAAATGGCTGTGAATTCGTGCGAAATGTGATCCGATGGAATTTAAATAGCTTTTTTTCCATAAACTTACAAAAATCGCCCAGGGGCTGGGGGCTTTGCCCTTCTGTCATTGCCACCTGCGGTATGTGATGAATTCGTGCGAAATGTGATCCGATCGGATTTAAATAGATATTTTTCCAAAAACTTACAAAAATCGCCCAGCGGCTGGGGGCTTTGCCCTTCTCTCATAGCCACCTGCGGCTAGAGGCTCCGCGCCTCCAGAACCCCGTCAGTGAAACGGTTGAGTACACTAGCTTACTCACACACGTCTCCTAAGTTGGACATTTACACTTTTTAACTATTAGTTTTTGCCCTCTCTCTTTACCAAAATTCTGATTAAAAGCCATCAGGCTACGGCTTCAGATCTTCATTTCCACGGTATCTTTGCCCTACAAAAAGTTCCTTTTTTGAAAATTTCTGATGACTTCATTGCATGTGATTTGTGGTTTGGGGCCCCCCCAATCAAAAATCCTGGCTACGCCTATGGTCCAGCCCCTTTACGGGTCCTGCCTACTTGTTATGCACTTTGGCGTAATACTGCAAGTATAATGGAAGATTTGAGCTGACCAATGACCTGTGAGTGTGCTTTACTGCTTCTTGAACCAATTTTGAATTTGATGATTTGACCATAATGTAAAGTGTTCGCAACTAAGTTGGTAAAATGCAGTTTTGAGTGTATTTAGAATTTTCTTGAGAATAAAACAGCACATGAAAATATCAAACAAGTATAATAAACCCACAACATTTTGCCAAACTTATCAACAATAGCCTAGTCACTGAATAACTAGGCTAAAAGTAGCCTATTTATAATGCGCAAAATTGCTGATGGAACATTACTGCTGTTTACTTTCGAATTCATAAAATTTATGGATCTACTGTGATCTTGTGATGTCGTGGCATATTAAAAGTGATCCCAATTGCCATCTATCACCAAACTGTTGGTTATGGATATCACAGCAACTGTTTATTCAAGTGCAGTATAGTGATTTTATCCAAACTAACGTCATGTCGCTGAAATTTCGAGATGCTTATTGGTGTGCTATATTAGTGATGGATGAACAAAAAAATGAAATTACGCATTGGTTGGTCTAGGTCTTCATTTGATTAAAAATTAATTCAAACCACTGTGCTTTATTTGTGCTTTTTTTATGCTTAACCTTTGAAGTGGTGTATTTCAAAGAAGTTTGACAAGTAGTCTTTGCACCTTTTGTGCTTTGTTTGTGTTTTGCTAAGTAGTTTGACAAGACTTTGTACATTCTTTTTTAATTTTTTATTGGTGTTTTTTGTGAGAATTGTTTTTTTTTTTTTTCTAATGATAAAACATTGGACACAAAATGCAAGCAATGAGAGAAGGTTGCAAAGAGCAATCAGAATTGTATATTTTGAGAAATATGCCAAAAATGGTATCATCTTAAGTGCATTAACACTCAACTTAGCGTGTCACAATTTAAAAATTATTTTAATTCCGAAGAACCTTACTATGGTTGTGAAAGTTTGCAAAGTATTATGCCGTCTCCATTACTATCCAACGTAGGTGGGCACAAATTGCTAATCCGCTAATTCGCGAAACTAAGATGTTCATTAGCGGATTAGCGGTTCCGCTAACGTTCAAAAATGTTAACGGACTGGTTATCGAAGCTAATTTTTTCAGCCAATCCGCTAATTCGCTAGAAAAAAATAGTTGCATGCGTGGTTTCAGTAAAGCATAGCCTAAAACTTACCACGTGTTGCCGTTTTTGCATGGCACTGCCGCAAACATCGTGCTTCGATATGGTAATGCTTTTCACGCGTTGGTAATCACTCCAGTCTATAACATCATAATGCTGGCCTTGCGCAGTAACGAGCCAATAAGAGGTCAAAATTTTGAAACCAGCATTTGGAAACAGCATGATTAAAATCGTTAATGTCATGTTGATCTTCAGTTAGTTTGTGCTGGCCAGCGGGCTGCCACCCCCGGCGGGTTATCAATTCAGTAGAAAGCTCTTTCATTTTTCATGTAGAGCGAGCACTCAGAAACAGGCAGCAGGAAGGTAAAAATATTGTATCTGGAAGCTAAGGTTCAGTTCCAGCTACATTACGTTGCCTGATCGCTTAGGTTTTTGAGGCCGAGCAGTAGTAGGCTATACCAGTTGTGGTTACTTCTTTGCAGTCTGGCTGAAGGGCCCAAAATCGTGACAATACCTTGCTATTGAAAAAACTTTTGGAATTTGGAAATTTTGGAGGTGCAATATGTTTAGATTTGGCTGATCAACTGAAAAACGCGATATTAAAATGATTGGTACTACCATATTTCCCCGAAAATAAGACAGGGTCATATATTAATTTTCCTTCGAAAAATAACCCAAGGGCTTATTTTAGGGCGATATCATTTAGTTTCCTTTATCACAAACAAAACTGCAAAGTAAAAAATTACGAGATTTTCAAATACACAAAATATGAAAACCGATATCCATTTACTTGTAAATAACATTTTTATTAGAAAACAGCTGTTCATAGATTGAATAGAGGCGTGATCTTTATGTTATCTCAGGCCATTGAACTTTTTCCTCTCCCACACCTTTCAAATTGATCATGGAAATACGATCATTATTTAGCTAATCTATTCATTAACTAGCACTACTTTTTATCCTAAATTCTCGTAATAACTTTTCAGGCAGTAAAAACACACTCGAGGACAAAAAAATTTTCAACCTATCACCTAGGTCTTATTTTTAGGGTAGGGCTTGAATTAAAATCATTTTTAAAATTCAGGCTAGGTCTTATTTTCGGGTTAGGTCTTATTGTCGGGGAAACACGGTAGTTACGAAATTGATTTCGTTTTTTCCGTCTCGTATTGTACTTTTATGGTCAATTAGCGTTAGCGAAGCTAATCTTTTTAATTAACGGAATAGCTGTTAGCGGAGCTAATTTTTGCTATCCAATAATAAATTGGTGCAAGAGTAGATTAATTCCAAATCAAAAATAGAAATGTTCTAAGCTGCCGTATTTAAAAACTTTACTACCTGATATTTCAGCTGAGTAATAAGAAGGCTAACAGTTTAAAAAAAGAAATTAATCACGAAATTACAATTTTGCACGCAAGCATAAGAAGTTTGATAAAGAATTTGCCTAAGGTTGAAGAATTAATCAATGGCATGAAAATGGCCCCAGATATCATTGCAATATCAGAAACATGTTTGCATCCTACCAAATTAGATAAAATCAGCATTATCTGGTTATACGTTCATGCATTCATGTTTTAGACATCAAATCTCTTATTATACTCACTATATCACGCCGAAGCGTGTATCGAGTTAGCGATGCCCATCTCCGCGCCATTGCGCCAGGGCAACACAGCTCCTTTCCAAGAAATGCTGCAGCGGTGGCGGGTCGTTGGCATCACTATTCGACTTGTCCGGCCCGAGATTTGAACCTCAGGCCTCCCACTCCAGAAACGAACGCGTTACCGCTCGACCATGTTTTAGACATCAACAATAAAATAGTAAAATCCTTGCTGGTGGAGTGTGATGTTATATCAAAAATACTATGCAATGTACAGAATACACTTAGGGTTAGGACTTGAATTCAGCAGATCGTAAAAATCTTTGGCTAAAGATCTCGTTGAAAGATGGTAAAGAAATTGTATTAGTATAGTGCTGATACCGACATCCGAGAGCTGATATTTATGATTTTCAAGAAAGATTAAATAAAAGCATATGCAAATTGAATAGTCTCAAATTTAAATTTTAAGTTTGGGTAGATATTAATATTGACCTTCTGCAATGCAGTACCAATATAAAAATCCAACGTTAGTTTGATTCACTAATGACTTGTTAGCTTAGAATGCAGCTCTTTGGTGAATATACCAACCCGCATTTCAACTAAATGGTCTACATTATTAGATCATTTGTACAAAAATGATGTGGAGAAAAATATAAGATGCCAGGTTCTTGACTGTGATGTTTCTGATCATCTACCGGTGTTTTTTTCTATAAATAGTTTCCCTCTTAGAAATCAATTAACATCACAGTTAAAATTAGAGATATGAAACAATTTAATGAAAAAGCATTTTTAAATAACCTTGCGATTGCCTATTCAACATTTGAAGTTGGACGCAGCCAGAGGTGGAGTCCTCGAGGACGTTTTTCGCCTCGAGGACACATTTTCAAGTCCTTGGCTTTGGCCTTGAAGCTCAAGCCCTTGGCCTCGAACCCTACAAGTCCTCGAAAATGCCCTGTACTTGGCTTGAGGACATTGTCTTTTGATTGGTTGAAAGGAAAATAACCAAATATAAAAATCTCTTGAATTCAAGCTTAAGTGTAGCCTGGATTTTTAATTTGGGGGCCCCAATTCGGAAATCACGTGCAAGATGACGTTATCAGAAACTTTCAAACGGAGAGACTTTTAATGGGATAAAAATATCTTAGAACGGAAGATCAGAAGCCTTGGGTCTGGATTGGCGCGTAAACAGGATGTTGCTAAAGGAGGAGGACTTGAATCAAACGTTAATGTTTTCAAACATGTGTTAAATTTTATTGTGGAGCCGCGGTAAAGAAACTATTGTATTTTAAATTTATCACAGAGGGGTCTAGAGGCGGGGTCCCCAGTCGCCGGAGGTTATGGTACAAAGTACTGACCAAAAAAAGTATCTTAGTAAAAGTAAAAAAGTAATCGTTTTAAAATTACTCAAGTACAAGTATTTCTGAAAGTATTCTAGCAAATTAAAGTAACTTTTTAATCGGCATATTACGACTGCTCGACTACCTCACATCATAACTGCCACATAGCGCTTGGTCTTTTAACCCCTCATTCTTTCAAGAAGTCATGAATTATTAATTTTTGCAATTTTTTTTATATATTACATTCAAGACAATTAATTAAAAGAAAGAACATCAGCAAAATTTCGAGATTTGAAAATCATGCCAAGCAGGATAGAATCATTTTATGCAATTTTTGCTCAAATACTCATTCAATGTCATTGTTGAATTATGCTAAAATTTAAAAACACTGTGGACGTTTTTTATTAGTGTATAATAAATAATCTAATGTAACTACAGGGTGAGCAAAAAGTTTGGATCATAGCTGTTTCATTATTTTCTGCGATAACCTGTTTTTGGATTAATTAATCAAAATTATTGTGGAGTTTTTTGATTTAATTTATTTCGCAACGTGTGAAGGCAGGCAGAAGCCTTATAAATATTACGTCACTAAATCACACAAAATTGTTGTTGATAGCCCATTAAATAGTCTGGGTCTCTATTGGGACGAAATTGATCGTCATATTGAAACCATCTTGTAATTACATTGCACAATATGATACAGACCCCTACCGTACAATAGTGTTTAATGCATATGTGGTGTGTGATTTTTGCCTCTTTTTGTAGAATTTAGCAATAGAAACGTTTAGTAATCATAGGACGTATTTTTGGCAAATTTATATATCTGAAGAGCAGACACCAAACAACAAACGTAAAACTAAGACCATCTTGAACCGCTTTTCGCCAGACTGGATCTGATACGTATCCCCAGATGGAGAAAAACGGCATTGCTGCAGTCGCTGTGGTGGTCTGACCTCTATTCAAAAACACAAGTTTTTAGTATTTTGCGATACTGTTAGATAATAATATCATAGTCGCTAAGCAATATTCAAAAACTATGATAATGTTTAAAAATGTCTGTGAAAAGAAATCGTTTAACCTAACAATAAGGTCTGTGTTTGAGAATTTACTGAAAAAGTGGGGATCCATAATCAATGGACGTTTGCACCGGGGCTCTAACTGATGAAATTAAGATTTTAAAATCGACCATTTCCGCGTGAAGAATTTTTAGTTTTTAGTTATTCCCATTTCCAATTCACGAGTTACGGCCTTAATTGTTTCAATACCACGATACCGCTACGAAACCTAATCAGCATTCCTGCTAACGTGTAAAACTTCACAATGATATTCATTATTTTTAAAAACTGCTATTTTCGAATTAATATCAAAAACGTAACAAAATGCAATACCCTAAAGACTTTTGCGCATAAAAATAATCGAAAAATTGCCGACAATTAAAAAAAATTGTTTCCTCGGTCCTTGGCCTCGACCATTCCTGTCCTTGGCCTCGAGAGGGTCTGTCCTCGAAAAGTCGGTCCTTGGCCTAGGCCTTGGATTTTTTTCGAGTCCTTGGTCTTGATCTTGGCCTTGAAGTTTGTGTCCTCACCTCCATCTCTGGACCTAGCCTTAGCCAGGCGTGTAGCCAGGAATTTGCAATTGGGAGGCTGGAAACAATAGCAAACGATCGTGTATCAGATTTTGGTCGATCTTTACTCAGGTTGAGTCGGTTTTTCTGTCTAAATTTAGGTGATCTCCAAAAAAAAAAAAGATCCTCAGCCAAGGGGAAACCCAGTTTTCTGGTCGAAGTCATATCAGGTCCTTGACCAATTCTCATCGCCAATGCCGATGGGGCGAGTATTTTTGTTTTTTGAGCAAAAATAGGCCTAAAAAGTGCTAAAAACGAGGTATTTTGCATACTTTTCGGGTCAATATGGAGGCTGTTTTGGCGAAAAGAAAACGTTTCAGTACTGACGAAATTCTTTTATCTTTGCGCAATATTCGTGATGATGTTTGTGAATGCGAGGACAGTGAGTCAGAATTCGACGATTTACAGTATATAATCCCGAGCTAGATTCAGATTCCTCCTCAGTGACAAATATGAGTCGGAGTTATCACAGAGCATAATGTCTGATTCCAGGGCCGCAGAGAAAAAATTTGCCAAAGGTAACGAAGGTCGATACCGGGTCCAAATCTTATTGGGGCCCCCTCAAGCCTTATGGAGGCCCACGGCATTAATTCATGTTTTGTCGGATGGGTGTAGAACTGTAGATCTTCATTTAAAAGTGACGGGATAACGATATTCGCATACAGTTAGGATCTATGAAAAACACAACTCGACATAAAATTGGTTTATGTGAGCTCCCCCAACGGGGTCCTAGGCAGAGGCCCCGGAAACTTTAGCACTTTTTATGTTTCTTGAGGGTACAATACAGCATTTGATCAACATTCCAGCACTAAAATTGCTTAAATTGACAAGCAGAAAACGTGATATACATAAACGAAAGTATGTTAAATGGGGAATGATGACATTGACACAAGATTATACAATATAATGACTTTAATATTGCAAATCTAAATACTTCACTGATAAAAGTTTTAAGAAGTCATCTGCAATCACGGACTTCACAAACTCAAACATCTACTAAATTCACACATATTGAGTGAGTTACCTGATGATAGTAGTATTATGTAAACTTTGACTACGTTCTTTGAGGTGAAATGCTTTTGGATCTCTGGAAATGTGGGCCCTTGTACATTGTTATACCGTAAAATTAGGGCTCTCAAGTCAGAGAAATGTAACAAAACGTTAAGTTCGGTGCAAGTGTATGGTTTTTGATACATTTTCTTCTTTTTTTAATCAAATCGGCCACTATTAGATGCCCTAAAGGCTGCGTAGCAAAAATAGCGTCCAATTACCAATACTGAATAGGCTGACTGATATTTTTGCTGTAAGCAAGTTTGATTATGGTGTTATGGTGCAATACCAAAACTTAACGCGGAAACCTGAACTCTTCCGGGCCCCCCTAGGCCCGGGTACGATGTACCCCCTAAACCCCCCTTTCGCAGACCCTGTCTGATTCTGATTCACTCGATCCCCTTCTAAGCGACGACGGACACCATTTCGAACAACTGAAGCTCCTAAGGAAGTAGACAATGATGCGGAAATGAATTCATGTCACAATCAAGAGGAAAATGATCGAAACAGTGACGTGGCATCAGACATTCCACAAAGCGAACTTCCTTCTCTGGACGTTGGTGGCACTGCTAGAAAGAGCGCACTGATAGCTCCAGATGGAACCGAATGGCTTCAGATAACTTTCTGTGACAGTTCAGTTGGAAGATGTCCGCAGCAGAATATTTTGAGAGAAACTTTTGGGCCTACGCCTTATACAAAGAAAAATGTGTTTGCTGGTAGCCCTGCAAGTGCATGGCGTCTTCTTATTGATAACTTTATTCTCAAACACATTGCAAAATGTACAATTACTGAAGCCCACCGTCAACAACAAGATGAGACATTTGATAAACTCTTTAAGAATTAGAAGCTTTCATCACTGTCATGTATGCTCGAAGAGTAACAGGAAAAAGTATTTTACCTTTGCATGATCTTTGGACTGAATGTTGGGGTGTGCCTTTGTGCAAAAGCGCTATGTCCAGAAACCGATTTTGAGAAATTCTCCGGTTCCTTCGTTTTGATGTGAAATCGAACCGTTTACAAAGGCTACAGACCGACAAATTTGCTCTATTTTCAGAAGTCTGGACCCACCTTACGGTTAAATGCTGCGCATTGTATAAACCTGGAGCTTTCATCACAGTCGACGAGTAGCTCTACCCTAGTAAAACCAGATGTCCTTTCACTCAATACATGGCTTAAAACCCAGATAAATTTGGGCAAAAATATTGGTTAGCCGTGGACAAAGACAGTAAATACGTAATAAATGGCTTTACTTAAGTAGGGAAAGATGAAATGCGCTCCTCAATCGAACGCGTTTCTGATCGTGTTGTGATGCAACTCATGCGCCCTTATTTATGCAAAGGGAGAAATGTCACCACTGATAGTTATTTCACTTTTGTGAAATTAGCCAAACAGTTGAAAGAAACGCAAACAAGTCTTCTGGCATCAGTAAACAAAATTAGGAGAGAAGTGCCATTACCATTGAGAAAAATGAAAGAAGATCTTCATCTTTGCAAGCTATACAAATCTGGAGATATTACTCTAACTGCATACCAGGGAAAGGTGAATAAACACGTGCTAACCACAATGCACAAGAACATTACTATAGCTAATAATGCGAAGAAAACACCGGAAACAGTTTCCTCCTATAATGAAACAAAGTACGGAGTAGACATTGTTGACCAAATTGCTAAAAAATACACTTGCAGAACTGGCACACAAAGATGGCCAATACATAGTTTTCAAAACACACTGGATTTGGCTGCTATCAATGCCTGGGTTCTTTACAAAGAGGTTACCAATGAGAAGATTTCTCGCTGAACCTTTATTCGCAAATTAGCGGAGGAGTTGGCTGAACCTCAAGTAAGCCCCGGAGCTCTTAAATAACAAACAGGGGCCCCAGGGCCTCTAATTAACAACCAGAAGACCCCGGGGCCTCTAACCGACAACCAGGGGGCCAGGGGCCCTTAGCTGACAACCAGGGAGCTTCAGAGTCGGTAACTGACAACCAAGGGTCCCGGGCCAGGGGTTCCTTGATTCAAACTTTTAACATTTGTATGCAAAACCTGTGAGAAATCTACGAGTTTTGTCCTAAAAGTTGCAACCCCAGATCCTCGTTTAACGTTATTATGAACTTAATGCTATAACACTGGCGATAATACAAACCCCCCAATTGAAATACTTTCAATGATAAATATAATGAGAGCATAGCCAGTATGTTGTCCTTGTCCGGAATTGCAGTTTCTTTTAATTAAAGATTTACGCGTACAAAACTAAGTAATAATAATGGCGACCACGTGTTCACGTCCAAATAATGTCCTTCGATTCTTGGAGGTTTCAAAAAACTGTCAAGTGACTTGATCGAGTCCTCCACGTTTTGGAAAAAAGGTTGTTTTTTTTAAATTTTGCTTTAAATGTTTTTTGTTTATGAAAGAACTTAAGGGAGCGATCTTATCTCAAAATCATAGACGTAGCCAGAGGGGTGGCGCAAGGGATCCGGGCCCCTTCAATCAAAATACCATCAATGACAAAAATTTGACAAAAAAGCCTTGTTTCTTCATTTTCAGTTTCTTTTAGTATCTTTGCGTACAACAGTAATTAGCAATCAATAATATAGACGAACATGGGGCCCGGCGGACCCCTAAATTCAATTTTTTCCAACCAATTTAAATGTATAACCAGGGTGAAATCAAGGGTTTTTGGCCTAAAAGTTGCTACCTCAGGCCCTCATCGAAACTTTTCATGAAGGTAATGCAATAACCAACGCTGTATTTGCCAAATGGCTCAGTGTCAGGGCCCCGCGCTCAGATAGTAGAACTTTTTTTCGTCTTCACTTATATTTGGCCGGAAGATGTTGCAAAAATCCCATGAGTGCCAGGGGCCCCGTGCAATGTAATCCGGCCCGAAAATAACATGTTTAGTAAGCGTAACCATCTATTGTACCATTTTTCAATAACGATTACCTCCACCACACCTATTTGTACGCACAAAATACTTTTAAAAAATACCTAGGGAAAATGCTCATTGAAGAAATTGTTGAATTTCATTTGAGAGTGCCTGGGCCTCTTGATCGTACATGTACTCCTGTAAATGATTAACTTCAATGCAAAACGAAAATCTCTAAGGAAAACCTTCGAGTGGATTATTATTTACTGCTAAAATAATGCAGAATACGCAATGTGCTTTACTTCCCCCTACATGGACCAAATCACTTACAATTAAAATTTTACTCCATAATGTAAGATTTTAAACGTGTTTTAGACTTTAAATGCAAGTAATAACTGGATTGAACAATTAAATTTTTTCAATTGACTTTCAAATGTTAAAAATCTAGTTTTTTCAAATGGCTGTAAGCACGTGCGAAATGTGGCCAATGGGATTAAAATAGCTTTTTTTTCCAAAAACTGACAAAAATTGCCCAGATCCCCATAGCTACCGACGGTTGGGGGCTCTGCCCCCAGACCCCCATCTGTGATGCGTTTGAGTACACTAGCTTACTCAACACGTCTCTTACGTTAGACATTTGCCTTTTCTAACTATTAGTTTTCACTCCCCAGATAGCCATTTTATCTGGCTCACATCAGAAACAGGTCGGGCAAGATCGGGCAAAATGATCAGGTTCAGATCGGGTTTAGAACTGGTAATAGTTTAACCAGATCTTAACCTGATCAAAGCCAGAGGTAGCATGCAAAGTCGACCCGATCGGGCATGCAGATCAGATTCAGATCTGGTTATTAGACCAAAACCAGGTCGGGCAAAATGATCAGGTTCAGATCGGGTTTAGAACTGGTATTAATTTAACCAGATCCTAACCCGATCAGAGCCAGAGGTAGCATGCAAAGTCGACCCAATCGGGCATGCAGATCAGATTCAGATCTGGTTATTAGACCAAAACCAGGTCGGGCAAAATGATCAGGGTCAGATCGGGTTTAGAACTGGTAAGTTTAACCAGATCCTAACCCGATCAAAGCCAGAGGTAGCATGCAAAGTCGACCCGATCGGGCATGCAGATCAGATTCAGATCTGGTTATTAGACCAAAACCAGGTCGGGCAAAATGATCAGGTTCAGATCGGGTTTAGAACTGGTAAAAGTTTAACCAGGTGTTAACCCGATCAGAGCCAGAGGTAACATGCAAAGTCGACCCGATCGGGCATGAGGATCAGATTCAGATCTGGTTATAAGACCAGAACCAGATGTGGAAATCTTATCTGTTTCATATCTGGCTATCTGATCATTATTAGATCTGGCAATCTTGATCTGTTTCGGATCGGAAATTTGTATCTCTGCCAGATGTAAAAACCAGGTCTTTTCAAGATCTGGCATCTCGATCTTTATCAGATGTGGCATTGCCATCGTTTTCAGATCTGGCATTTTAATGTTAACCAGATGTGGCATCGCTATCTGTTTCAGGTCTGGTATCTTGATCTGTTTTAGATCTGGAATCTCTATCTTGACCAGATGTGGCTTCGCTATCCGTTTCAGATCTGGTATCTTGATCTGTTTTAAATGTGGCATATTCATTGTTTCCAGATCTGGTGTCGTGATTCTTAAAGGCGGTAAATCATCCAGTCAATTCCGGTGATTACAATACCCCGGTAGCTAAAATTGAAATAAAATTTTGATATTTTTTGTTTATATCTTGGGGCGGCTGTTGCAAAGATATTCAACAAATACAAAAAGATATGCCCCGTGGAACTCTTGAGTTTTGTTCTTCCCGCCAAACCACGGTCAAAAACTTTTTTCGGGGGATATCTTTTTGTATTTGTCAAATATTTTTGCAAGAACAACCACAAAATTAAAACAATATCAAAAATTTTATTACAATGTTAGATACTGTAAACCATACGGAATTGGCGGGATGATTCACCGCCTTTAACAACATATGGTATCTTGATCTATTTTCAGTTTTAGATTTACCATTGTGGGCTTAGTCACACTGCTTTTCGACAATCAAGATCTGGCAGAACGATTAAGCTTTTGCACTTTGAAAACCAGCGATGTACTCATCATGTAAATGCGACCTAAATGGGACATTAAAAACCCTTGTGCTGTTATTTCAAGTTTTTAAAAATGACAGAAAAATTATGTTCAGCAAGGTAAGGCAATTTATTGCACATCAAATTAAGGCACAGAATTAAACACTCGATGCCGTATCTCCCGAATCGGCAGCGGGCTCAACTTGCTTCCGCTGCAAGCGGCCTCCTTTACGATCTTTTGCGCCGTCAAGCCAGTTTACGACTGTAATGTTGTAATCTTTTATCGTGATATCTGCGTGCAATTTTCGCAGAGCATCTGCAAAACAAAATTCAGAAAATATAAAAGTTTGCTAGGTTTTACTTCGTTTCTACGTACGGAAAAGGTTTTTGGCAATAATAAGCATATTGTGTAATTGTCATTATATTTTTATTTCATTCACCAAGTTGCCTTGACCAGGAGATAGCAACCTGACCGGAAATCGACCAAAGTCTAGCGTTGCAATAGCAGACGCTTTATTCATTCAATCATTGATCGGTTGGTTAAGTAAAAAACTATAGTGGAAAAGGGATATTACGCAGTAATTAAACTGCATCCGTTTTGACAAATAACGGCTCTTCAAGTGGATATAATTACAGTATGATAAAATGTTGGGAATTAACTAGTTAATAACGAAGTCAAGTTTTTTAATTAACGACTTAAACTTATTAACTATATAACTTTCGTTAAACTACTTAAATGTTTAAAAGTAGTGCTAGGTTTCGCCAGCCTGTTCCAGAAAGTGCTCAATAACTGGTTCAAAGTTCAAGCTGTACTTTTAAAGTTTACGTAAATCCGTTAAATTTCTAGGCAACATCATGCACCACAATAATGCCATAATCATCTTACTACGTAAACTGATTCACTAAATACCAGAGGAGGAGTCGAGGACACAAGGCTCGAGGCCAAAAACAAAAAAATCCGAGGCCAAGGGCAAGGACAGCTTTTCCGAGGACAGACCCTCTCGAGGCCAAGGACAGAAATGCTCGAGGCCAAGGCCAAGGACCAAGGACACATCCGCACGTGTTCTCCAAAAAAAAAGGTCTTCAAAAATTTTTTTTCAGGCGATCTTCAATTCATAGGCGTATCCAAAATTTTTAATTGGGGGAGGCCTAAACCGATAATCACATGAAATGACATCATTAAAATTCTTCCAAAGAGAAAGTTTTTGTGGGACATTGATATCGTTGAATGGAAGATCTGAAATTGTTGCTTGTTGGCACGTAACCAGGATTTTGCACCGGGAGAGGGCTTAAACTTATAGTTGAAAAACGCAAATATCCAACTTTGGAATCGTGTTGAGAAAGCTAGTGTAACTCAAAAGATATCCCAGGTGGGGTCTGGGGGCGGGGCCCCCAGCCGCTGGGCGATCTTTTGTAATTTTTTGGAAAAAAAAGCTATTTTAATGCCACATTTCGCAAGTGTTTAGAATCATTTGAAAGCACTACATTTTTGACATTTCAAAGCCGATTGAAAAAATCAAATTGTTTAATCCTCCTTTTACTTGCAATTTAAGTCCAAAACACGTTTAACATCTTGCATTTTGAAGTTATATTTCAATTGTGAGTGATTTGGTTCAGATAAGGGGAAGGAAGTAAGGTGCATTGTCTCTTGCAACATTTTAGAACTAAATAATAATCCACCCGAAGATTTTCCTACGAGATTTTTGTTTTGTCATGAAAATATTTAATTATGGGAGTACATGTTCGGCCAGGGGGCCCAGGCCCCCTCAATTGAAGTTCAATGATTTGTTCAATCAGAGCATTTTCCATGGCTAATTTTTTTTTCAAGTATTTTGTGCGTAAAAACCGGCGAGGCTGGAGGTGAATTACTGAATTGTTAGATTTTGCCAACATCTTTCTGTCAAATATAGGTGAAGACCAAAAAAGTCATTGATAAAAATAGGTGAAGACCAAGACCAAAAAAAGTCCGGGTTCCTTCCCCCCCTTGGCAACGCCTATGCTCCAAGTGAGGAAAACAAAAAAGTCTTCGCAAAATTTCCGCGAGGTATCTGGCGTTTTTCCAACGAAGTTTCAAGTGTTTAAAAAATAGTGATGTTCTCGAGCCGAGAACAGGGCAATTTTCGAGGACTTGAGCCTTGGAAGCCAAGAACTTTAAAATGTGGCCTCGAGGACTCCACCTCTGCTAAATACCATAATAACAGATAACAAAGTGAGTAATTTTTATCTCGTGTGGAAATGAAATCATTTTATTTGGGCATCAACTGCACGAAATTAACGAATTAACTTTTAACTTCAACTTGCGTTACTTTTGTTTTTCAGTTAACTACTACTAAAAAATTCTTAGCAAATAAACTCTTAACAAAATTAACGTTTTTCATTAACTTGCCCAACACTAGATAAAATAAAAAATCAAGCCAAAAGGATGGATAAAGTACAGTAGTGCAGACAATACTAAAACAATTTTGCACGAAGACGATCGGTTAAAATTTATGCAAAAGGTTAGTTACAAAACATGAAAAATAATTTTCTTTTAAACAGTTTCTTGCGCCTCTTTTAATGACCATAATATTGAACAAAGACATTCAAAATTAAATTCAGTAAAAACTCTCTTACAATATTAACTATTAGAGGGCGCTAAAGAGTAACATTACTGAGGACAAAATGCTACTGGCTTGCACTTATGGCTGGCGATACACCAATTTTAACTCTTTAGTGGGCGCTAAAGGGTAACATTATTGAGAACAAAATGCTGCTGGCTTGCATTTGTGGTTGGCGATACGCTAATTATTAGGTCGTACTCTTAACTCACACGGTCAAAAGTTCAATCACAAAAGAGCATGTAGAGAGAGCACTTAAATGTTTCACTTACAGCAAAGTTGTTTTGTATTAGCGATTCTTCTTGAGTTTGTACCGAACTAAATGTAAGTTTTCGGCAAGAAAACATAGGGGGTACATTTCGCAACAAAAAAAAGTTGCACTATACTGTAGATCATTATCTAGAATAGTTTTCCAATCAACAATTACATATACCATTTCGTCAAAAACAATGAATTTATTGGTGGAACTCGTACTCAAGTACAAGGCTACGCCGTGTTTTATATGCCTTTAAAGAGATACTTGTTCGAGAATGCCCAAATTAAACAACTGAGAACTACTTGGGGTAAAAAAGAGGTTCACCTTCTGCTATAATTTCTTGTATTCATAAAAATAAATTTAATCCGTTTAACTCTTTATCATTCGCAATCCTGCGTATCGAAACTTCCTGACATCAGAAAATATGTTTGCAAAACTTCTAGCAGAATAATGAACAAGATTATCGTTATGCAACACTTAACCCTACAACACGATTCTGGTTCGGCCAGCCACTCCAATATAAACTGATTTACTAGTGCCATTATTCGAGTCATATCCTTTCAAAGTTAAATTACTTTTACAGTTGTTTTTAGGGTATGGATTGGATAATGATAGTCCTTTTTTTTTTATTTAAGAAAAATAAATCAGCAACTGATTTTGATCACGGGATTGTTTGAGTAAAACACTGCAAAACATGAATGGCAAAAACTCCTAAGTACGTGCAAACTTCTAATTAAATAAAACAATTGAATAAGTGCTTTCGATGTTACAGCTCGACCGAAACTTTGCATAATATAAACATTGATTAATAAATTTGACTTACTAAAAATTAGGGAAAATAATCTTAACTTCTGGAAACTTTTTTCCCAGATTTTCCCTTTCCGCTTAGATTAAATTTTAAAGCCATATCGTGGCCAAAAGTTTCTTCTAGCATGACTCTGCATGCTTCAAAAGAAGTCTTTCCGTTGAAAGCCAGGAGGTGTTGAATCTGAAACAAACGTATAACAGAAAAGATTGAAACGCACCAATTTTTTGTCTTAGGTAGCGGTATCAATATTATGAAATAAATTCTCAATATTAATTGCAAAACGATATTTAGTCTCTCTTTTGCTTCGTCACATGTCGGTAATAACATTTCTATCTCAATACTGGAGTTGCTAATTGAATGTCCTATCACATAGATGGCAGTAAAGAGTAGCGACGTGAAAATGAGCTTATCCACCATTCTCGAACACTTCACAGATCAATTCGTTTTAATCATCAAAAAAATTTGCAAACTAGATGAATGGACGTATGTACGTATTGGCAATAAACAAAAGCGAGCAAAGTTTGGGCGCTTATTTCTTTCTTTTATAGTATTTTATGAATAATAGCAATAAAAATCGAGTGAAGGTTTAAATTTTAAGCAGTATAACCGATTAATGCTCGAATTAGGACTTACGATTCGAGTTTGGGTTATAGGTAAGTTAATATTTTTTTTTCATTTTTACGTAACGTAACAGCATCCTCTGCCTTACTAATAATCTTTTTGGTTGTCTTTATCCGTTGATGACAGTTTTCTATTAAGTAAACTAAATACAATTGATTTGCAAATGGCGATAGCTCCACTGGTGGAGAATCGGTTGGCTAATTAAAAGGTTGCTAGCTTCCCGTTTGATTTCCGAACTGGCATGCGTCGCAGTGTTCAATCTTGAGAAAGATACTTAATGCTTATATCCCATTGAAGACTTCATTCACCCGCTGCAGCACCACAGTTTGAAATGCGACTTTCAAGCAAACAAAAAAAGAGTTCTCTAACTTAGTGCAGCTATACAGACAAAGACTGAGCTTTATTCATACCCATAAATGAATGAATAAATTAGTTTGTACAAAATGTAATCTACTTACAATGCTTTCTCTCAAGGTCTGTTCTAGAGCTTTCCTTTCAGAATTGTTTAGTTCCTCTTGAGTTTTCAAAATCGATCGTAACAGAAGCTTCGCAGGGAGGTTGTTGTTGAAATCTTTTCATTTCATCAACCGCCTTCCGCAGAGATTTTTGGTCTTGCTTGATATATTCCAGGGAATGGAAAATCTTTTTTAAGTAAAATAACAAATCCGAGTAAACAAAAATTTTAAGACAAGCATTAAAAATGGTACACCAAAAACTTGAAAATAGAATGGACTTAAAAAGTTTGGGTAGGAATAGCTACCGTATATACTCTAAATCTTGATTAGCATAATAAAAGCCTAGAAGTCGCACTGGCCTAAATTGAAAATTCGCAATAAGTGCGTTTGGTCAAAGTCTTATCTTGTTGGTTCGAGATCATGGTCAAAAAACTTTTGGTATCAGCATTGCTATACTGTTATTGCTCATTAGAATTCTTGTTTGATCGTACATAAAATTTGAATTACTTGTCGTCGAAAGGTTAAGTAAGACGAGACTTTAGCCATCGAGAAAAATTTTGGTTGCCACGATTAAAAAAAGCCAAATGGCAAATCAGGTGCATCAGCAGTAGTCACAATCTCTTTTAACCAGTCAAATTAGAACAATTTGTTAAAAGTGTGCAATCACTAAACCGTGTTGTAGTTGATGCACACCGGTACTAAACTTTTCCTAGTGTGTTTTAGTCCTTATCATGGTAATAATACTGTGTAAAACATGGGGTTATATGTATATTTTGAATTTGGACTTCTTTACAGCAGCAGCAGCAGCAGCAGCAGCATTTCAATCGGAAGCAAAATTATTACCGTAGTCTACTTCGTATCTTTGCAATCGCGCTTTTTTCGGTTTGTAGCGACACTGAGCGTTAAAAAAGATGGCATGGTACCAATTGTGTTACACTCGGGTACGCAAGTATCTAATTTAAAATGCAGACTGAAAAGCGTATTGCAAAACTGTACGGTGTGCTTTGTTTGATAGATTGACAAAAACACTCGCTTACCTAAGATTGGCATCAGAGATGAACCTTGTATAGATTCATCACTACAACTGTCAGCGCATTCGTTGTTTGGCGTTTGAACTTCTAAAAAATATGTAGATATATAATTTAACCGAACTATCTAAGGTCAGAGAACACAAGTACAATCGAACGTCACATTTGTTGATCAAATTATCGTTGAGGCAGGCCCGCAAATAAGTTTTAAATCGAAAAAAAAAACCTGATGCTTGATGCACTCGTCCTGCAAACCTCCCTTTAGCGATAACTCAAAACAAATAAAATGTTGAAGTTCGTTTTTGCATCCTCTCAAAAACAATTCGTCGAACATCAAGCGGTAACGCGTCCGTCTCTGGAGCGGAAGGTCTGAGGATAAAATTTCGGGCCAGTCGAAACAGACAGTGTTGCCCATAAATCGCCACCGCAGCGACATTTCCTCGAAAGGTGGTGTGTTGCTTCCCGCCAAAATTTTGTGTAATCTGCAGTGAGGATTCTATACACCTACCCGAAAAACATCTTCCAAAAACTGGTGGTGGAGGTGGTACTACCCGACCCCTTCCGAGGGATGGGGGCGCGGAGGAACTCCTCGGAGACCCAACAGTCGGGCCACACCCCAAGGTCTGGACCATAGATCGAGAATAGAAAGAGAGGAGCCAAAGATAGATTTGCGAAGGGGTTCAGAAGCAGGACAATCGAGGAGGAGATGATTGAGGTCCTGCAGAGGGTGTCCACAGGCACTACAATCAGAATTCTCCTACCGACTGATCCTGTGAAGATAAGAAGATAAAAGAAGACTGTGACCATGGCAGCAAAGACGAGAGAGCTCACTGCGTATGGAGCGAAAAAGAAGAAGTTCCTCCGAAAAGACTTCGGGTACTTGGAAGTTCAGGTGGGAGTGAGAGATGTGACGTCTCCAATTGCGGTATTGGGAATAACGGACTTTGGCAATAACTGGGAGGAGAGGGCATGGGATCGCATCAGTGGGCAGAGAGGCACCAGTTTTGGCAAGTAAATCAGCTTTTTCATTTCCGGGGAGACCTGCGTGTCCGGGGACCCATTGGAAGCTCAAAGTGGTATTGTTGGAGAGGGAGGAGGCAAGGGACCAAACATTACATAGGGACTCAGGCAGGAGATAAGTGGGGGCTGAAGAAAGGATAGAGAGGGCTGATTGAGAGTCGGTTAGGAAAAGAACTGACTGGAATTTGCAGGTCATCAAATGGCTAGTACACCAAGCAAGACCTTGCTTGAGGGCAAAGGTTTCGGCTGTGAAGCTGGAGGCAATTGGACCAGAGGAAAAGGATAGGGAATGGGATGTGTTGCATTTGGAGCATGTAGCATAGACTCCAGCGCCACCAGGACCGAAAAGGGAGGGAACAGAACCGTCAGTCCATACTTGGATATCAGAGGGGGGGAGGGAGGATAGTCTGCTTGAAGCAATTTGGAGTCGGGCTGTACTGCTGCCTGTGCAGTCGGGAATGAAGGGGGAAACAGTGAAGTGGGTTGTGGACCATGGTGGAAAAGGGGGGCAAGTGATCAGAGACTCGCGTGGGGATGGGAGTGGTAGTGTGGCTGAAGACCAGGATGATCTCCAGGAGGGTTTCTTCTTTAGTCGACAGGGAACGTTTTTAATTGCCAGGGCATAAAGGCTGGAGAAGTCGGGGGGAAGGTCCAGAGCACGTTCAAAGGAGTAGAGGGTCTGGTGCTCTGGAGTCAGCTTTAGAGGAGGGAGTTGGGCCTCGAGAAGGAGTAGTGAGGAGGGGGTGGAAGAGAGGCAACCAGTAATGACCCTGCATGCAGCTGTGTAGAACTTCCAGATGATTGGTTGCAGTGTTGCAGAGGAATGGGAACCATCCAGGAGAGGCATATGTGAGCACCGGACGGACAAAAGCTTTGTAGAGTAGGGAGAGAGATTCTTTTGTGGGACTCCAAGAGGCAGTGGCAATTGAGCGAAGGGTTTTGTGGCGTGGGTAGAATTTGGAACACAGGGATTGGACATGGGCCCCAAAGGATAGAGTCCGATCAAAGGTTACTCCAAGGATTTTAGGGGTGGGATTGAACAAAAGAGGGAAGCCCAAGAGGTTCAGTCGGGGTTGGAAAGTGGCTTGATGGGGATCTGTAGAGAAAAAGGAGGACTCACACTTCTTTGGATTGAGTGGAAGTGTAGAGAAAAAGGAGGACTCACACTTCTTTGGATTGAGTGGAAGTCTCCATAAGTTGGACCATGTTTCAAGGACGGCGAGGGAGGATTGGACAACAGAGAAGGCTTTGAGCGGGTCTGGGGAAGAGGACCAGATGGCCAGATCGTCAGCATACAGGGAGGCATGGGCATCCCGAGGTAAATCCTTAGTGATGTCATCAACAAACAGAATGAAAAGGACTGGACCAAGAACCGAGCCCTGTGGGACCCCACGTCTGATGCGGAAGGAGCGGCTGTGGGAACCACCAACCTGGACTTTAGCTCTACGATCAGAAAGGAAGGAGCGCACCCAAAGAACGAAGCAAGGGGGGAGTTTGAGCGAGAGGAGTTTGTAAAAAAGAGCAGAGTGCCAGACCGAGTCGAAAGCCTTGGAGAAGTCAACAGAAGCCAAAATGGTTCGGTCTGGAGGTTTTTTCTTTTGGAAGCCATCCCAGATTGATTGAGACAGAGTTAGAATTTGGTCAAGGGATGACCTACCAGGACGAAAGCCGGCTTGGCAAGTGGAGAGGAGATGATTCGATTCAAAGTGAAAAGTTAGGCCAGAAAGAATCAAGCGCTCAAAAAGCTTGGAGATGCAGGAGCTGAGGGAAATGGGGCGAAAAGAGGACGGAGAGGAAGTGGGTTTTCCAGGTTTGTGAATGGGAATGATAGTGGAAGGTTTCCAACAAGAGGGGAAGGTGTGAGAGTGCCAGGACCTGTTAAAAAGAGAAAGAAGGAGGAGCTGTGCTGGTTCGGGCAGGTGCTTTAGTAAAGGGTAGGCAATCTGGTCAGGGCCAGACACAGTGGAAGCGGAGAGATTACTGATGGCAGTGGAGAGTTCATTCAAGGAGAAGGGGGAGCAGAAAAAATTGTGGAGGGAAGAAGCATCCTCACAGCTAGCTTTCCGGAGTTCATTCATGAACTGTCTTTCAGCTCTGCGCGAGGAACGGGGTGTCGCTTGAGATAGATGTGAGCGAAGATAAGAGGCGTAGTGGTTGGCAGTATCAAGAGGGGAAGTGCAATCAGGAAAAGAAGGGTCTTGGGAGGAGTTCTTTTTGCCCGCTATGGCATTGAGAAGCCTTAAAACAGCACGAGGATCAGAACGGGGAGACAGGTTAGAACAGGTGGCTTGCCAGGTTGCAGATTTGGCTCTAGAAATGACTGAGGACGCCCTACGAGAAGCGTCTATGTATCTGAGGCGGTGCGACTCAGATCGGTGTGCTACGGAGCGGGCCCTCCGTCGTTCCCGCACTGCAGATTCCGCTTCCTGGGACCACCAGGCTTTGGGGGAACGACCAAGGCGGCCAAAGAAGATAGAGGCCTAGGCAGCTTCGACTAAGAAGAGGGAAAAGGAGTGGGCAGCCTGGTGGATGTTGAGTGCATCGAAATCAAGAGAGGGAAGGTGCTCAGCAATATAAGATTGGTAAATATCCCAACTAGCCTTTTAGTAGTTGAATTTGGGAGGACGAGTGTTTGGGAGACGAACTGGAGAGAGGGGAAGGACAATTTCAATGGGGAGATGGTCCGAGCCAAGGCCAGGGAGAGTGCGCCATTCACAGTGGGGAGCGAGAGACGCAGGAGCTAACGAGATATCAGGGGAAGAACGGCTCGCAGTGGAATGGTGAAGGAGCGTGGGAGAGGCGGAGTCGTTCAGAATTTCCAGACCGGAGGAAGTGATCCAGTGAAACAGGTCATTTCCGAGCGGGTTAGGAGAAATGAGTCTGTCCCATGTTGGGTGGTGAGCATTGAAGTCTCCGAGGATAAAAGTGTCGGGGGAGTTAGGAAGGATGTCAGGATAGAAGGTCCTGCTGTGGTAGTCAGGAGGAGTGTTTCTGATGGGAGGGGAGTAGAGGTTAAGAAATTGAAGAGGAGAGTGGTTGAAGAGAAGGACTTTAACACAGGTGTAGTCTGAGTAGGGGTCCTGGGAAGACAGAGAGGAGACAGAAACAGGAGAGAAAGCCAGGTCAGAGTGGACGAGAGTGAGGACACCACCACCAGTGCTATGAGTAGCGGAGGAAACAGGGCCTTGTCTACCGAATGTCCGGTCCGTGCGGAGGGTATAATAACCAGGGATTTGGAACTTTTTGGTTGAGGAAAGATGAGTTTCCTGGAGGAAAATGAGGTCATAGTGGTTGCCAGAGAGAAAAGCGATCAGTTCGGCACGGCGGGAGGAAGGAAGACCGCCGGCATTCCATTGAAGAATACGAAGATTTTGTGAGGGGCGTGGATTTCCTTGAGTGTGGGGTGGCAAGATATGGACCGACTGTGAACCTGTGGGCGGTGGTGATGAGGCAGGAAGGGTGAAGGCGGAAGGAGGGTAGGTGTTAAGGAGGGGAGGATGTGAGGGGAGAGGCAGAGATGAATCCCTGAGATCCGAGCAAGCAAGTGGAGGAGGTGTGGGTGGGGGCGGAGCTGGAGAGAAGGGGAGGGGAGACGCTATGCGGAGGGTGGGAGAGGCAAGGTCCCCATTAAGACAAGCAGGGCAATTCCAACACATGGGGGAGCCAACCGCGCAGGTTTTGCAAAAGTCAGCCCAGGTCAGAGAGAAGCAGGAGAAGTGCACCCACTTGGAGCAGGTGGAGCACTTTAAAGAATCCTTACCAACCTCGAGAAAGCAAATGGAGCAAGGGTAACGTGGGGGGCCCCGAGGTGGACGTGATTGGTAAAAACCAGGCGGTAGTGTGGGGAACCCTGGGGGAGGGGGTGGAGGGGACGCAGGCGGCGTAACAAGGAGACTGGTTTGAGTGGGGCAGTCAGTTGTATTTTGAGGATGGCACGCTGGGCATCGCCAGTCGACTGCAGTGCCAGTTGCACAGATTGTGCGAAAGTCAGCACGGGTGAGGGAGGAGCAAAGAAAATGCACCCACTTCAGGCAAGCAGAGCATTAAAGAGAATCTCTGCCCACATCTAGATGACAGATGGAGGAGGGGTACCTGGGGTGAGGATGGTTGCTGATGGGGCCTGGGTTAGGGTGGACATTGCCAGTAATAAGGAGCAATGCCAGGATAAGGAGACGCCGAAAGGGGGTCCGGTCAATAAGAAGTAGAGGAGCCGCCCAGTTGTGACTGGTCAACGGGCGGCCCAGCAAAAACGAGACAATGGGGGTGACCTTTTGGTCGAGCCCCTCGGGAGATCTGTCCTGCCATTTCGATCCATCCCCATTGGGGAGGGGACTGCACCACCACGTTGAGGTGGCAGGACGTTGGTGCAGTCTTCCACAAACTAGAGTATGACATCGCAAGCGATATCCTAAGGACTTCGCAAAAGTATTCAACTTACTGAACTAAAGAACTTCACAATTGCGTTAAGCGTGTTTATAGTTGTTGATAATCACATCTGAAATACATCGCTTTCAAATTTTATTATGTTCCATTAACTTAGTCAAGTTTGTGTTTAACGGCGTCCAAATTTTAAATGTCTAGAAAAGGCATCTATAAATATCTATCAGATTTCGTTTCAAATTTTAAGGAGTTAGTTAAATTTTCGCTTAGCAGCGCAATTGTTAAAATTGCGGTTACAAATAAAACCCTCGTTAAAACAAATATTTCGACAATAACCTTTTGCTACGATTGACACACAGAAATAAAAACTTTTGATCCGACAATGCCAATTGGAGTGTTGGATTTTGCAACTTACAAATTTTCGCTTAGCAGCGCAATTGTTAAAATTGCGGTTACAAATAAAACCCTTGTTAAAACAAATATTTCGACAATAACCTTTTGCTACGATTGACACACAGAAATGAAAACTTTTGATCCGACAATGCCAATTAGAGTTTTGGATTTTGCAACTTACATTATCAAATTTGCCACACTATCCCAAATATCAAATCTACACCCCATCTAGCTCACTGCAATATTTTTTTAGACAAAATTTAGACCAGCACATGCATGAACAGTTCGATAAATTTTTCAAAAATCTAAGAACTAAATTAAACAATGCCTGCCGTGGCAATTAGCATGGAAAGAGATACGTACACAAACAAAATTTAGAAACAAAAAATCAAATTCTTTTAAATTTATAAATGTTATTACAGATTCTAACTTTACGATGACTTCACATTGAAAACGTACAATAATTTACCCATCTCTATGCTTTCCAAAACACTATGGGCAATGTTTAAAGTCAAACAACTATTTACCAAAAATCATCTTCTACTTCTTTCGCTCATTGCGCTCTTTTTAGTTCATTTTAACAGCTTGGAGGTCATTCGCTCTTAATGTTTAAAGGTCTTAAAAAGTTATCAAAATAATCAAGTAACGTCAATCAAAAAGCTATAAGAAGTTCAAACAGTTTTTCTCTTTATTATGAAATAACATAAAGCGATCTTTAAAATTCCAGCAACTTTATTACATCAGCCAAACAACACTGTCACGGCCAAAAACAAGCACGCAATTTACAACTATTCTTATTCTGAGAACGCTATTTAGCAGTGCGACCCAACGGCCAACATATTAGATATTGTACAGAATATTGTATTACATCTATTATTCAGTACAAAAGCTTTCTTAACAAAATTGTTCAAAAACTTTGAAGAGCAAGAATTTTTTTTAACGTCATCAGCGACAGTTTAGTAAAAATACTCGGCCATACAGCTTAAATCTAATAAAGCCATTAAGCTCAAGTACTTCAACGTGTTAAATGTTGCAGTATAATCCCATAGGTTTTACTTTTCTACTTTTCTGTGATACCAATTCATTGTGAGAATTCAACGTACAGTTTGAAGGTCCATGTAGGGGCTAACTGTCCAACATGGTATTGCCAAGTTTGGCATGTTTGGTCATTTTCTTATATTTGCCTATCAGTACTCTTTGATTATATCTACTCGGAGTACTTCGAAACAAAAATTTTGAAATTTTAAGGAGCCCATGTGAAATTTTAAGATTGAAATTTTAAGGAACATAAATTTTGAAATTTTAAGGAACCAATTAAATTTATCTTTAATCTTTGATTCATATTAACTTATCCAATAGATTTAGTTTGTTTAGCTTTTGTGGTTAATGGGGGGAGGTGCCAACACAATTGGAGCACCCCTATAGTATGAGATCCTCATTTTTTTGTTTAGCTTTAGTGGTTAAAACATGTGAAGGACTTGCTGGAGGACGACTCTCTAATTGTGGCATTTAAAATTAGTGATATTTTATTTGTCTATTGTGATTTTATCTTTATTTTTGCCTATTCTGAAAGTTTTATATGTCTAGCTTAAATGGTTGAACAGTTTGAATTCTGAAGGACCTCCATTTTGGTGCCACAAACTTTTTGTCGAATTTATCTTTCTTTCATATTTGCTTGTGTATCCTGAAATTGTGATGTGTCTAGCTTACAAAAGTAAAAGGTGTGAATTTTGGCATTATCATTTGAGGGGACCCCCACTGTTGTACTCCCAAATTTTATCTTTTCATATTTGCCTATTCTAAAAAATTTTATCAGTTCAGGGTGAGTGGTTCAGTTTTGAATTTTAGCGTCTTTGTTTGAGTAGGATCCCTTCATTTTGGTACCCTCAAATTTTGTTAAAATTAACTTCATTTTGTCTATTCTGAAAATTTCATCAGTCCAGCGTAAGTGGTTAAATTTTGAGTTTTGGCATCCTTGTTTGAAGAGGACTCCATCATTTTGGTATCCCAAATTTTGTCAAATTTTATCTTTTCTTGATATCTGCATATTCTGAAAATTTCATGTATATAGCATGAGTGGTTAAAAAGTTGAAATTTTGGCCCCCCTTTTGAGGGATACCCCTCATTTTGATATGCCCAAATTTTGTCATATTTTATCTTTTCTTCATATTTGCCAACCTTAAAAATATTATGCGTCTAGCATGAGTGCTTAGAAAGTTTGATTTTTGGTGGCCCCATTTAAGAGGACCCCCACTTTGGTACTCCAAATTGTTTTAAATTTTATTTTTCTTTTAAATTTATTTACCTTAAAAACTTTGTGTGTCCAGCTTTAAAGGTTAAAAAGTTTGAATTTTGGAGGTCTCCATTTGGGGGTAACCCCCAATTTTGGAACCCATAAGTTTTGTTTGGTTTAGTTTGTTTTTGATATCTATCCACTCCAAAAATTTGATTTATCTAGCTTCAATGGCTTAAAGGTTCAAAACTTTGGCGGCCCTGTTTAAGGGGAACCCCCCATTTTGATAACCCCAAATTTTGTCAAATTTGATTTTTTTGTAATATTTGCCTATACTGAAAATTTTATTTGTCTGGCATAAGTGGTCAAAAAGTTTGAATTTTTTCGGTCCCGTTTGAGAGGGCCCCCCATTTTGGTACCCCCAACTTTGTCAAATTTTATCTTTCCTTTATAATTACTTACCCCAAAAATTTCATGTATTTAGCTTAAAAAAAGTTTGAATTTTGGTGGGTCCGTTTGAGGAGAAATCCCTCATTGTGGCTTCCCCAATTTTTGTTGGGTTTAGTTTATTTTGATTATCTACCCATTCCGAAAATTTGATTCATCTAGCTCCAACAGTTTAAAATTCAAAATTTTGGAGGACCCATTTAAGGGGGATTCGTCCAACCTGGCAACCCCAATTTCAGTCGAGCTCTAGTCCTCCCTGATATCTTCAATCGCTTAAACTTTGAATACAGTGCGTTTAGCGGTTAAAAACTAGATAGCCGGAGAAAAATAAAAAAGAAAAACAGTATTAAAGTTGGGGTAAATGAACATAATCAAAAGAAAAGTTGATAGTGTGCTTAAAAATAACAATCCAAAAAAAATTTTTCATCAATATCGCTAATTACCAAGATATATCGGTTCAAAATCGTCCACTTTTGACCTGTAAAATTGTGGTAACGTGACCCGGCGCCCCCAAACTTGGTTTGCATATACCATTCATAAGCACCCACATTGTGTCCAAATTTCAGCTTTGCACGTCAAGTAGTTTTTTCAGTTATAGGAGAATTGATAAATTTTCAAGCCTAAAATCGCAGTTTTTTATGGGTTTTTTTTGTGTCTCAATTCACGATTACATGACCGAGGATCCCCAAAATCGGCACACAAGACGCTTTCATTAATTGTTATGTTACGTCCAAATCACAACTTTCTAGGTTTTACTGTATGTTAGTTATAATCAAATCAATCCTCATCTGCCAAAATTCGCGAACAAAACCAATCGTACTACGCGCTCGCGCGAAGTCCCAGTTACATTTCCCCGAAAAACGCTTAGCCGAAACTAAATTAACCCGAATGTACATTTCTCTGAACGTGCACTTGCAAAAACTAATTTTTCCGCAAACTTATTTTCCAGAATTACACTTGCCACAATTTGCATTCGGCCGAAATTACATTTCCGCAAAAACTTATTTTTCAGCATTTACACATGCCAGAATTTACATTTGACCAAAATTACATTTTCCCAAAAACTTATTTTCCAGAAATTATGCACTCTAACCCGAAATTTCGTTATTGATAGAACTTACATTACAAAAATACATAATTATGCTCGCTTATTTTCAAAAATAATATTATTAAGTTACGCGTAGAATAGATGAGGCAAAAAAAAGCAGTCTCTCATATTTTGTAATTAATTTTGAGAAAGATCAGGTTTAAAATAATTTTGGTTTTTGACAAAATTAAGTGCCTTCTTCAGAACTATTTCAAACTTAAATGTATTTTGATGTGTTTTCGGATTATTATTGATAATATTGCAGTAATTCCATAGTATCAAAAACTAACAAAAATATCAGCACACAAAGGTTATATATTTGAAGTATCTTAGTCATGCGCGTAGCCAAAAATCTGCAATAGAAAGCTGTTTTAGGGGACTGATAGCGCAGCGGAGCCCCCAGCAACCGAAAGCCATTGGAGGTCTGATGGCAGAGCACCTAGCCGCTGAAAAGTCTGTATTTTTTGAATTTAAAGCATATTTTGATAAAATTCAATGCTTAGAAACATGGCATAGAAACTAGAACGTGATATCGCAAGCAATATCTGGGGACTTCCGGCATCATCCGACTTCTACTAACTTCATTAAGCTTTACAATCCTGATCTGATTGCTTTGAAAAAATTTGAAAAGGGCTAAAATTATGCAAATTTACAACCGGCATTTATTTAAGCTTTTTTTACTAAATCGTTCGTGCTTTTACCACATAGCCGTCATTTTCGAGTGGTTTAATTAATCAAAACTTATTTTTCTTAGTTAATGCATCACTTACAAGTTGTCACAGGTCCATGAGAATAACTTGGTAGACTATCGCAGTTTTCTATACACCTTTTAATTAACGCGATCTTTTGAGATAACTACTCAGCATGCTTTTGTAAAGATTTGCTTTGAAGGTGAGAGGTGCTGAGAACTCAGCTACTCGACATGAAAGTGGAAATTTGAAATCAAAAATACTTGAAAACTTCACAAATTTTCACGTAAGCGGTAGAGGAAAGGACCCTAATTTCGAAACACGAAACACAAGACCCTAATTTTGAAACAAATAATTATTACATTATTCAACAATAAAACTTCCTTACTCTAAGTCTTCAAAAATCTTGAGCCCAAACAAAAAGTACGCTTTCTCAACATCCCAGGTGACAGTTTCAAGAAAAAAAAAACTCAGCCATGTAGTTCAAACTTATCAAGCCCACTAAACTCAACTAGAGTATGACATCGCAAGCGATATCAAGGGACCTCCAATTTCAATGTTTCGATATTAGATTGTGTTTGAATTTTTTTTCCTGTTTCCGATCACAAATTTTTTGTTTATGATTACGTCTTTGATGCTGTTTTGTGTATTTAGTTTATGATTTTGTTTAGCTGTTTGGTTTGCTCTACTTTTTAATATCTACCCATTCCGAAAATTCGATCCATCTAGGTCTAACAGTTCAAAAGTTAAAAAACTTGGTGCCCCGCTTGAAGGGGGCTTCCATTTTGGAGTCTCTTAATTTTGTTAAACTTTAATTCTTCCTCAAATTGGCCTACACTGAAAATTTCATCTGTCTACCATAAGTGGTTAGAAATTTTGAATTTTGGCAAACCCGTTCCTGTGGGTAGAACCCCCATTTTGATACCCCCAAACTTTGGTCAAATCATATATTTTTTTAATAGGTGTAGTTTATTTCTAATATCTACCCATTCCGAAATTTCGATATATCTACCTCTAACGGTCTAAAACGTTCAAAACTTTGGCGGCCAAGTTTCAGGGGACCTCCCCATTTTGGTACCCCCAAATTTTGTCTTTCCTTTATATTTCCTTACCTTAAAAATTTATCGTGTCTAGCTTAAAAAGTTTACATTTTTGAGGACCCATTTGGGAGGGAAACCCCATTGTGGCACCCTCAATTGTTGTTAGGTTCAGTTACTTTTTAATATTTACCCATTCCAAAACTTGTTTAAAAGTTCAAAACTTTGGCAGTCCCGTTTGTCTCCAATTTGATACCACCAAATTTTGTCAAAAATTATCTTTTCTCAATATTTGCCTATTTTGGTTCCTCCAAATTTTGTCAAATTTTATCTTTTTTTGTATTTACTTACCTTAAAATGTCATGTGTCTTGCTTAAAAGGTTAAAAAAGTTTAAATTTTAGAGGGCCCGTTTGGGGAGGAATCTCCCATCGCAGCATCTCCATTTTTTGTTAGGTTTAATTTATTTTTAATATCTACCCATTCTGAAATTTTGATCCCTCGAGCTCTAATTGTTTGAAAGCTCAAAATTTTGGACTTGATTGAGGGGGATCCCGAAACCTAGTACCCCCGATTTTGAGGGTTCACGACAACTGACCATGAACCAACCGACCCCGATTGGCTAAAAAGGGCGGTCATAGAAACATTTTACTATCCCAGGAGCCATCTTGCCCAAACCCTCATTTTGTGACGAGATCACTGGTAGTGGTAACCGTTATTTTGCAGTCACTTGACTTGGTTCGGATTTCTGTAGCACACTAGTCCTCCCTGAAATCGCTCAAACTTTGAATATAGTGCGTTTAGCGGTTTAAAAGTAGATAGCTAGGGAAAAAGAAAAAAAGATAACGACAAAAATAGTGTTCAACTTAGGGTTAACAAACATAACCAAAAGAAAGACAGTTGACTGTGTGCTCAAAAATCACAAACCATTTTTCATCAATATCGCAATTACCAAGATATATCGGTTCAAACTCGCCATTTTATTACCATTTTCGGCCTGTAAAATTGTGGTCACGTGACCGTGTGCACCCAAAGCTCGAATTGCATATACTAATCATAAGCACCTACATTATGTTCAAATTTCAGCTTTGCACGTCAAGTGGTTTTTCAGTTATAGTAGAATTGATAAATTTTCAAGCCTAAAATCGCCGTTATTTATGTTTTTTTTTATGTCTCATTTCACGATCACGAGACCCAGGGTCCCCAAAATTGGCACATATGACGCTTTCAGTAATTCTTACAAGTTCAACTTTCTAAATTTTTCCGTTCGCTAGTTATGAGGAAAGCAATCCTTATTTGTTAAAATTCGCAAACAAAAACAAAGGTCTTGGACAAAAAAAAAAACAAAAAAAAAAACAGAGAAAAGATAAAATGAAACGAAACAACGTTTTGACTACTAAACTTATTATCAATCTGTAGATATCATTGATGAAACTAGCAAACGTAGTTAGGTCTTCATTTGGAATTCTAACACGCAAGGTAAGTTTTGTAATTTTTTTTACCATCGTGGTTAGAGGGTTTTAGTTTTGCCTAAACTCATTAAAGTTGGGTTATCTGCGGCAAATTATCAAAATGTTTTTCCATTCCTTTTTACTTTGGTTTAATTTTAGATTTTGATACTTTTAGATTTTACCCTTGACCCGCTTACTAACTACTACCTCCGGTTAATCGTTTTGGTCTATATTGATGTTCTTTCAATAATTCGAACGTCATGCTTTTTATAGATTGATAATGACTTTAGTTTAAGTTAAAACGCCTCGTAAATAGAATGTTTTATTTTATCTTGGCTCTATTCTTTTTTTTATCTAAAAACAAAGGTACTACGCGCTCGCACGAAGCCCCAATAATTAGTTTTCATAGTTTTAATGTTTCTGGTTTTAATAGTAACAACTAGGGTTGGACTGAATTTGAATTTGAATCCGCTTACGAATTATTGATGAATTTGACTTTTGCAAAATCAATGAATTTGAATTTAGCTTTTTCAAAATCAATGAATTTGATTTAACATCTAAAAACAAAATGAATGGATCCAACCAGTACCGTTGCTACGGGAGAGGGGGGATAAGGGGCCGTACCCCCCTAGTGGCCGCTTGTGCCCCCATTTTGGTTAAGGAAAAATACTGATTTTGGAGCATCAAGCAACGACAAGACAACAGACAATGATGAAAAAAGAAATAATTGCGTTTAAACATAATTCTCCTCTGATGTTTTTTCGATTCTTGCAAAATTGCTAGCAACCAACTGCTGTACATTAATCTGACGCAATATTCCACCTAATTGACACGCCTTTACGGATGTGTCGCGAAAGAGGCATGTCATAATCGTTGCCGATACTCCGTTAGCGATTATGACATGAAACAATGTGTAAAAACTATTTTTTAAAAGGCCAGCTGTTTTGATTTTTACAGCACACTCAAGATTTTGAGGTCACAGTCAGTGGCGCAACTAGAGTGAAGGGGCTCAAGCCCCATTTGCAAAGTCACTTCGAAAATTTAATCGCAAAATACGAGCGTTTAGACGTATTTTAGACTTGACCTAAAGTAAGGAGGGGCTGAAGGTGCAAAGCAATTCAATTCAATTCTTTGAAATGATTTATGAATTTTAGCAATTTAGTTATTTATATGGCTTCTACGAGTGCGAAGTATGATTAAAATTGCTATTTTTTTGCTTCAAAATCGCCCAGTGGCTGGGGAATCCGCCCTCAGGCCCCATCCACATTCACTTAATATTTAGTGTGTACATAGGCGTAGCCAGAGGGGGGCTCAAAGGGCCCGCCCACCCCACCCCAATCGAAATGCTACCAATGATAAAAATAACACAAGAAAGACTATTGTTTCTTCAGTTTCAGTTTTTTTAGCATCTTCGCGTATGTACAGTACACGCGTACATTAGTAATTAACAATGGGGCCCCTACAATAATATTTAAATGGACCCCAACAACAATATTGTTTCAGGGGGCCCGGGCCTCCTTTATTTAATGTTTGCCAACCAATTTAAACGTATAACTAGAGTGAAATTACGAATTTGGATCCTGAAAGTTGCGAACTGAGGCTTTCATCTAACGTTTTTATGAACGAATATAATAACCAGAGACGAATTTAACATATGGCGCAGTACCAGAAGCCCCGCGCTCAAATGGTAAGACTTTTTTTTGGTGTTCACCTGTATTAAACAGGAAAATATTTCAAAAATCCAAAGGTGCCAGGGGCCTAACTCAATGTATATCCGGCCGGGCAATAACATGGTTTGTAGGCGTAACTATCTATTGCACATTTTTCAATAACAATTCACCTCCACCTCGTCAGTTTTTATTCAACAAAAAACTTCCGAAAAAAATTAGCTACAGTAAAGGGAATGCTCATTGAACAAATTTTGGAATTAAGACGGCCTGGGCTCCCTGGCCGTATATGTACTCCTATAACTGGTTGTTTTCATGACAAAACAATAATCTCTAAGGAAAATTTTCGAGTGGATTGTTACTTACTGCTAAAATATTACAAGAGGCAATGCACTTTACTTCCCCCTACCTGAGCCAAATCACCTACAAAACTTAACCCTAAAATGCAACATTTTAAATTTATTTTGGACTTAAATTGCAAGCAAAAAGAGAACTGAACAATTTAATTTTTTTCAATTGGCTTTCAAATGTTAAAAATATAGTACTTTCAAATGTCTCTGAATGCGTGCGAAATGTGATCCAGTGGTATTAAAATAGCTTTTTTTTTTCAAAAAAATACGAAAAATTGCCCAGCAGCTAGGAGCTTCGCCCGAAGTCCCCCGTCTGTGATACGTTTGAATTACAGTACACTTCTTTACTCAAACACGTCTCCCATTTTACACATTTTCGCATCTTAAGTATTGGTTAAAGCCCTCTCCTTGAAGGAGTTCCTAATTACAAGTCAACACCAGGCCACAGCTTCTGATCTTCCATTTTGCGATATCTTTGCCCCCACAAAAATTTCTCTTTCGAAGTTTATGATGACGTCATTACATGCTATTTGTGGTTTGAGCCCCCCCCAATCAAAAATCCTGGCTACGCACATAAATGTCTGTCCGTCTATGACACGCTTGAGTTGCATCAGTTTGTTCAGCACGGGGGCTAAATCAGGCAGTTTTTATGTAAAAAAAATTTACTTTTGGTTCACCTCTCTTAGCAAGATCCTGGTCGTATGTCTTGTAGCATTCACTGCAGTAGATAGATTTTTCAAGCGATTATTAACCACAGACGAAACAAGCAAAGAAACTCTGTAGGCCTCATTTTAAAATTGCGCATAGTTGAAGCCGCACAAGATCTGAAGATCAGTTTTTATAAGGAAATTTTACTGCCCCCCCCCACTTTTGGCTGATGCCTTCTTACTTCGGTTGCTTTGGCGACAGCACTGTGTCCAATTTTGGATTCAAGCGACTTGTGTTGTTGGTTTATTACACACCTGTGATGCGCTAATACACATCTGCGACTGCGAGACTGCAACTCGCTAGGTGCAAACTGCAAAATCCTCTTTGAATCTTTGGTGTGAAAAGTGGGGTTGGATTGAATTAGAACTTTGAATTTGAATCCGCTCACGAGTTATTGATGAATTTGAATTCGATTTTTGCAAAGCCAATGAATTTGAATTTAGTTGTTTTAAAGTCAATGAATTTGAATTTAGTTGTTTTAAAGTCAATGAATTCGAATTTAAGAATTAAAAAAGGAATGAATGCATCCAACCCTGGTAACAACCACAGGGCTGGATTTAGAAAGTTCAAAAAACGTTTCACCTCCAAAATAATAAACTCTCCAAAAAGTTTCACTGCTAATTCGCTAAACTCGAGGCCCAATAAATTCCAACCAAGGAGGATTTGAATGTAAATCCATTCTTCTTATCCCAACTATTTCAGAGATTTTCTACAACAGCCATCAATATCTCCAGACCTTACCGCAAACTGACTATTTTAGTAAACATCTTTGATTTAATTACTGTCTGCGATATCGTTTTAAGTAATTCTTGATTACAACCCAAAAGTGAATGTGATACAACGTCATAAACGGCATTTATGCATTAAATTGCTACTACGATGACTTGTGATGGAACAAACGCACAAAAAATTTGATGCTGGTGTTTGCGCTATAGTCGGAAAACACACAGATGAGTTCGTTGTAAAAGATCTTTTAAAGAAAGGTCAAGAATTCGAATGAAGTTACGCTATGCTATCCTAACAATACCAGATGGGAGCAAGCCCATTGAACGACAGACGCATGTTGAATAATAAGATTCTCAAAAAACGTTTCGCTTACCCGCTAAGACAGAAATTAAAAATATTTCTTCTTAGCAACCAACCCAAGATGGATTTAAATTTTGAATAGCCTCAAAACACTTTTTTTTTCGATCACGTTATGACTGATAATAAAAAAAACTCTATCCGTAGCAGTTAGGGTGGATTAAAAAATAGAAATTTTTGAATTTGAAAAAATGGTCTTGCTATATGGTCCCAAATACCATATGAAATACTTCTATCGCAATTTTGAGTTCTTGCATCCTCTAGTGGTTGTGCAATTTGATCAAACGAGCTTAAAATAGCCGATTTTGCCATAGCTCACTAACCACATATGCTAGAAAGCTAGTATTTAGCTTAAGAGGTGCAGAAACAGCACATTTATATCTCCATTAGAAAGAACTTTGCCATAAAAGCGTACAGAAAAAAAGTTACAGCCAAATTATTGATTACAGATTTGCTGATTTATTGATTTTTCAGTGCTCAGCTTCAAATGCATTGCAATTCACGTTTGCATTGAAAATAAACCAGATGGAGTTTAAATTTATGTATATTTGCACTTTTAGTGTGCCATGCTGCCTTATCTGCTTCAAATAGTTTCTTTAATGGCAATTAGCCTTACACAACTGGGCAATCTTCAGCATAGTATAGTAACAAATATTGAAAGTTTCATGTTATAGCATCATCCAGTATAGGTCCACTCTTGCATCATCATTTTATTTACGCTGAACTCGAGAAATTATATCTAGTTAATTCAAAAAAGTTTAGATTGTACAGTTCAATTTAAAAGCACTAACAGATGCAAAAGTACAAAACTAGAAAAATAAGAATTAAAAAAGCAATTAGTAATTCAAAAAGCTACGGTTCTAAAAAAAAAAAAATTTGGCGATAAATTAAACAAACAATTTGATACCATTGTTTATTGTATTGTAGATACAGTATATACTGTAATCGATGGCATAAAAATCGTTGTTTCTGAAGCAGCATGCTAACTAAAAAAATCTAAGTCTAATGTTGTAAAAAGTTGTGCGAATTAGAAAATTTTCAAAGTTCTGATAATTTTCCGCCAGGGTTGCTGCGAACCAAGAGAAAAGTGATTTGAGGGCTTACTCACCTTTAATCACTTTAGGAAGTCGGGATACAGCTCGAATTGTTGCAAAAAAATAGATGGATTTGGTGTAAAGTTTATGCTATTTATGAGCTGAGTCTTGCACAAAGAATCCATCAACTAATGCTAAACTTCAGT
Organism: Trididemnum nubilum; assembly: GCA_963965965.1. Classification (NCBI taxonomy): domain Eukaryota; kingdom Metazoa; phylum Chordata; class Ascidiacea; order Aplousobranchia; family Didemnidae; genus Trididemnum; species Trididemnum nubilum. The sequence continues at coordinate 34,260,194 of OZ014471.1, forward strand.
GGTTTAACTAGATAATCGAAAAAATTTAAGCCATCAAATCAATACAAAGAGATTGAAACTAATTTCTTGCACGATGCTGATAAACTTCTTGACATTTTTTGCTATGACAATAAACAAAGAAAGCCATATGAAATTATATATGGCTTGAGAATAACATTTAACGATCATGCTTTTATTAAAGATCAAAAAGCAGAGCCTAAAGCTATATGCTTGGCAGAAATATCAGAACTTTGAAAAATTTCTCCACCATACAACCTTTCACAAGTAACATTAAATTTGAATCTTTTTTTAGTTAGCATGCTGCTTCAGAAACAACGATATTTATGCCATTGAGTACCGTATATATTGTATCTACAATACAATAAACAATGATATCAAATGACAAATTGCTTATTAAATTTAATGTCAAATTTTTCTTCCTTTTGGAACTGTAGCTTATCGAATTTTGTGCTTTTGCATCTTTTAGTGCTTTTAAATTGAACTGTACAATCTAAACTTTTTTTGAATTAACTAGATATAACTCCTCAAGTTCATCATAAATAAAATGATGATGCAAGAGTGGACCAATACTGGATGATGCTATAACATGAAACTTTCAATATTTGTTACTATACTATGCTGAAGATTGCCCAGTTGTGTAAGGCTAATTGCCATTAAAGAAACTATTTGAAGCAGATAAGGCAGCATGGCACACTAAAAGTGCAAATATACATAAATTTAAACTCCATCTGGTTTATTTTCAATGCAAACGTGAATTGCAATGCATTTGAAGCTGAGCACTGAAAAATCAATAAATCAGCAAATCTGTAATCAATAATTTGGCTGTAACTTTTTTTCTGTACGCTTTTATGGCAAAGTTCTTTCTAATGGAGATATAAATGTGCTGTTTCTGTACCTCTTAAGCTAAATACTAGCTTTCTAGCATATGTGGTTAGTGAGCTATGGCAAAATCGGCTATTTTAAGCTCGTTTGATCAAATTGCACAACCACTAGAGGATGCAAGAACTCAAAATTGCGATAGAAGTATTTCATATGGTATTTGGGACCATATAGCAAGACCATTTTTTCAAATTCAAAAATTTCTATTTTTCACTCCACCCTATTAGCTGTTTAATAACCAATTCCAGGGGTGCACAACTGCACATTTGGGAAGTTACTAAATTGTCTCCCAAATGTTTATCCCTTAGATATTGATTAACGTTAAACATATTTATTAACATTTTGCTTTATATTTTACATACCGTACCTTCAAAACATGTAGATTTATTGAAAACCTGACTGGAATTCAATCTTTCCTCATTCTCAATGTCAGAAAATTCTGCTTCTGATAATTCCGAATCATGAAATTCATTTGTTATTTCAACTTCCTCGTCTAAACGTAAAAATCATTTTTACTAAGCAAAGTTGGGCTAAAATTATAATTTCTCAAGAATATAATCAATAAATATATTTTTTACGCGTTTGAAAATCTTATTTTCCCAGTTTTGGCTCTAATTTTGGTACTTGCTGTGATATGTAGGTTCAAGCTTGTTAATTTCCTTGGTTTCGGATTGTAAAATTACGTTACGAGACCAAGCGCCTAAAAATTGGCATGATTAAACCCTGTTTTGTCTTCACTCTCCATGTTTTGTCCAAATTTCTGGTTTCGTTTGTTTTTGGTATTTGGTCTTTAAAGTTGTGGGAGAGCAACTGTTACCCAAAAAATTAGAGTGCATGAAGCATTATCTTTTCTTATGTTGGGTTTGAATTTTCAAAATTTTACATCTAAACGTTTTTTAGTTTAAATTACAGCAAAAAAAACTATTATACTAATAAACTTAAAATGTTGGCATGCCGCGAATAGGTTAGTAACAATGATAGCCCTATAAATGAGCTCAAGCCTCAAGTTCCAAAAATAATACCGGATTTTGTTAAGGTCGTCTTCGTTTATGAATACTCTAATTGCTTAAGACCAATCTAAAAGTTTGCATGTCCTAATAACTGTGCTAACGAAATACTTCCAGTTTTTTTAAACTTTAACGAGATGTTTTCTAATGTGACTGCGCTTACTTGTTGAACTTGAATGCGGGGCAGCAACGTTTGTCAATGATGTTTGCGCTGCTGCTGGACAAGATTGATTTAGGTGAAAATTTCGGCTCCGCTTATTCCTAGCCAACATGGTGGCGCTGTTGGAAGGCCCAGATTTTCTCTTGTTACTGAAAGATATACACAACATTACAGATCGATGCTCTTCTAAAAGCATACTAGATAATTGACGAAGTCAATATTAAATTTATTGCTCAATCGTTAGCAGGCTCTCTGGCCTAGAGTGAAACAACCTAAAGACTTCAGACCAGAAAGAACCCAAACGATTTAACACTAAAATTCTGGACCACAAACGTCAAAACATTACAAATAAACTAGAATGTGATATTGCAAGTGATATCAAGGGACTTCGCAAAAGTATCGAACTTTACTGAATTGAAGAACTTCACTTTCTTGAAAATAGCAGTCCGATTGCGTGAAGTCTAGATATTTATTGATGATAGGTTTGATATTTAGGATAGTGAGTCAAATTTTTGTTTAATAATTGCATCGCGCTGCTAATTGAAATTTCAAAATGAGATGAAGAAAAATGGACTGGTGAAAGAGGATGCATGTGACCAAACAAAATGGCGAAGCGTGGTAAAGACAGTGACCAAACGAAATTCGGCCAACTCCGTCGACGGGGACAATATCGGATCCAACTTGTGATGATAATGATGAACGTATATTGGGTTTTTTCGGCAAATGCCTGATGTTGAAAGTGATGAGCTTTTGCATGTTACTGATGAAAATCACTTTCTTTTTGCTTGACATTACAAAAACCTGGCGCACCCATGTGCCAAAGAAATTGTATGATTCACTGAAAAACCATACCAAAATTACACAATAAAACAGCTCTAAAATAACTACACACAGCATATTGTATAAACTGAATTAATAAGTGACACACCCAGCAGTCCCCAATCATATGAATTAAGGTTGTTAGTGAAGTCTCACGTTCAAGGTAACTTTTCAAAAACTATACCCCTAAAATACTTGTAATGTTTGACAAATTTTTTGATGTTTTCTTCGATACTTATTTCTTTTTTGGCTACCATGTATAATCATGCTATCTCAACTGCTAATGGAACATCAATTTAGTGTGTCTCAATGTCAGTGTTTTTATGCGTGAAATTAAAATTTTACGCATAAAATAAAGTTTTACGCAGGAAATTATCTGCCATGCCAACTATAGCTTTAGCTTTTCCGTTACAATTTCAGCCCTGCCTCGACCTCTTTGAGTACTGTCCCTCTCGTAATAATAAAAGTTTTTAAAAATCAAGCGGTGAATTTGCTTAAAAAAGCATGATTGACATGCTAGAATACGCCAAAAATCCAGAAAATTTTAAAGTATTGGGTGCGCCAGCTTTTTTTCATTTTGGGATGCAATATTAGTGGAGAAATACTTGATTTATAAAAGTTCATTGATTGCAAACCCAGAAATTTAATTTTATTCCAAAACTTGAAAAATTCATCCCTAATGTATATATATTTTTTGTAATTGGGAAAATAATTGCCAAACTTTTTCATGAAAAAACACTATTGCGATAACAACATCTGCACTGCTGCTTTGTATGTACCGGTACTGCAATACATATCCCTACACTGTAAAGGATGTACCGGTAATCTGTTTCAAATTCTCAGGTGATCCAAACGTTACTGTAAATCAGGGGCGTCCAATACACAGCCTGCAGGCCACTTGCGGCCCACCAAAGGTTTCAAAAGGGCCTATTAAACTTTCTCCATTGGTTGATTAATTGATCCATATGCGCTAACACGATATTGTGAGTTACAGATCTGAGTCCTCAACTTTTTTTTTTTTGGAGAACACCACAAAATCTATCGGCATTGGTGAGCTGAAGACTTTATTTTTGGAGAACACCACTGAAGATCTTTTTTGGGGGGGGAGAATATAACAAAATCTATCAGAAGACCTTTTCCAAACAATACCACAAGCTAAACTTTGGCCAGTGAAAATTTTGGAACAGCAAATCTGGCCAGTGACCGAAAAGACTCGGACACCCCTGCAGTAAGTCTTACCCAGCAAAAATAGTTAAAAGCAAAATCCTTACCTGAAGGTAGCCATGCTTTGACTTTAAGTTTCTTCCAGCTGGATTCCGATTGAACATATTTCTCTACCATAAGTTCTATTTTCGGTAAATTATTACAAGGTGGCCATAAACAATACTGCCCATGAATCCATGTTTTTGGTACCACAAACATGCTGCTGTTTTCGCGAAGGAATTCGACCACACTATATATTTTCTCAATACTTGCATCATTTTCACTAACTTGTAATCATTTTTAGTACTGTACAGCAAATTCTATTTCTTGCAGTAGTAGACCTAAAAGGCAACAAGCAAATCATTAGAAAAGCAACATAATGTAAGATTATAATGCCAGCATTGGGGTGCTCGATGACAAACCAAAGCGAAATATTAACTAGTTACACATCTCCACAATTTAAGACGCGGGTCATTCCATGCTTAATTCAAAATGGCTTGTCACTATATGTAACCAAACATGGACATTTGTTCTTACACTTAAGAGTATCACACAGAATGAAAAATAAAAACTTGTTTTTTTGAATATCTTAAGTGGACTTCAAGTTATCGCAGTTTGAATTTTCAGCCACTAGATGGAGATTTTGCTCTAAAGTTTTGAAAAGAGTGTTGTAATTCCATTTCTAGGGCAATCTGATGCTTGAAAATTGCTACATGGGGGGTTTCTGGGCAAGGAATTCATTTTTGATGTCAAAATTGCAAAAATATGACTGCTTTGTGGTGAAAATGCTCCAGCAACAGTCCTGCATGTTTGCTCTACAACCTGAAGTATGCTTTGTCGTTGTTATTTGTTTGTTGTTAAAATTTTGTTATAGTCACTTCCAAATTTAACTGAACGCTCAGCTGCATCATTGATAACTTCCAATCCTGAAAGAAGCTGGTTGAGTTGTTGAAAAAAAGAATCTTCTTTCCAGCATACTACTGAATCCATTCGTAGAGAGATATTGCTCTAGATCCGCTTTATTGAAGAATTGAGTACTACTTGAGGCAATATAGATGTTATCCAAACCTTTTCCACAATTCCCCTTATTTGCAAAAATACGTTTCAATCTGTTTGACTCTGTACCATTGGCAAACTCGCATTTTGCAATTTTGTGACATTAAAAAAAGGCTATTATAAATCAGTACTGGTAGCGTACATCTACTAGTTCCAGGAGCAGTAGCCAAGTTTTTAGACTTGGTTTTAGGCTACTCACAGCTACCAGCTGGCAAGTTCCGTGTTTCTTAACTTTAGACAATTTTTGTAAAATTATGCCTCTTGTGATATCACAATACTGCAAAATGTAGGATAACCAATGGTGCATACTACATAGTCAAACGGATTAAATTGTATTTTCATGAATAAAGGATACATTGTGGGAAAAGGTTTGGTGCACCTCTTTATCACCTCCAGAAGTTCTCTTCTTCAATAAAACCGATTTCCCGCAGTATCTCTTTAAAAATGCAGATTCAATTCCAATTACACCAAAAAATAAAATAGCCATTTAAATGAATCCTTGCAAAGTGCTGTCTTCATATATTTTGGTAGTTCTGGCTTACCTATTTGAAAATCTGTTTTGGGATATTTCAACAAGTTGGTAGTGATGGCTTTCTTGATTTCATCTCTAAATTTGAAGATAGTGCAGAACTGCAGGTGTTAAGTGCCTTGGTAATAAATGCATGATATTGGTTTGTCTCATCGGTTCCTGCAGATGCTCCTTACTGGAACAACCGATGCTCGCGTCGCGTGTTTCTTTGTTTTTACTCGGCCATTTTTAAACTAATGAGTGCGAGATTTCAAACTTTCGCTTATAACTCGAGAACGGTTTGGTCTAACTACATGAAATTTTGACAGCAGTTTGAGATTAATGAATTTTATGTTTGTACCAACTCTCGAGGCAATCGGTCACGTGACTTCGGTTTTATGACCTGAAAACCGCCACAAAAGTTTTGCGTAAAAAGCGGTCCAAATCAAAAACAGCTTCAGTACGGCAAAAAATATTTCTCATGGTTATATGCCTTAAGATATCCTTTCATCCCTACCAACCCACTTTCGGCCGCGATTAGGTTTTTTTCTTATTTTTTCCTTTTTTTCTTCCCAAATCTTGTACGCTCAAGTTCTCCTAAACCACAAAACATAGAAATCTAATTTTTGTGTGAAGTTGTTGAGGTACATTTGCAATTGTGTCTCCAGAAACTTTTTTGGGGCAACTCTCCTGGGGACCCCCCCAAAATGAGGCGCCAAAAAATCAAACTTTTGAACGGCTCAAGCTAGGGTGCCAGTTTTTTGGATATCAGCAGATGTTTGAGAGACAAATATTTTGACATGCTTTTGCCACCCCCCCCCCCCCCCGGGGAACCCCCCCCAAAAATCAATTTTTTTAACGGTTCAACGTAGGGTGCCAGTTTTTTTCAATATCAGTAGACACTTAAGAGACAAATATTTTGACATAGTTTGGGAGTACCACCCCCCTCAAGGACCCCCCCAAATGGAACCCCCAAAAATCAATTTTTTAATGGTTCAACGTATGGTGCCAGTTTTTTTTGATATCAGTAGATACTTAAGAAACAAATATTTTGACATGGTTTGGGGGTACCACCCCCTTGGGGACCTCCCCAAATGGATCCCCCAAAAATGAATTTTTTAACGGTTTTTTAGTTTTTCTAATTTTTTAACGCCAGTTTTTTTTATATCAGTAGATAATTAAGAGAAAAATATTTTGACATGGTTTGGGGGTAACACCCCCTCGAGGACCCCCCAAATGGACCCCAAAAATCAATTTTTTTATTGGTTTAACATAGGGTGCCAGTTTTATTTGATATCAATAGATATTTAAAAGAGAAATATTTTGACATGGTTTGGGGAAACCACCCCCCCGGGACCCCCAAAAATGAATTTTTTGAACGGGTTAACCTAGGGTGCCAGTTTTTTTCGGATATCAATAGATATTTGAGAGACAAATATTTTGACATGATTAGGAGGTACACCCCCCCCCCCCAGGGAACACCCAAATAGACCCCCCAAAAATGAATTTTTTGAACGGTTTGAACTAGGGTGCCAGTTTTTTTTGATATCAGTAGATATTGAACAGAAAAATATTTTGACATAGTTTGGGAGTACCAACCCCCCTCCCCCTCCAGGGACCCCCCAAAATTTAATATTTAATTTGCGTCGGTCATTCAATGGGCTTGCTTCTTGTAAGCTCCCATCTAGTTTAACACTAATGTTTTGGAAAGTTGTAAATGAGTGGTCGGTGTGAGATAAAGCTCTATGTTCAGTTTGCAAGCTCAAAGTCGACTTGCATACTTGGCATCTGCAACCAAGCACATACCACTTGGCACTAATTTCAAATTTAGTTGGTGATAAAACCAAGAATGCTATCGCTACTGCCTTGATGAAATATCCGAAAACAGATTTCGGAATAGGTAAGCCAGAACTACCAAAAGTATATGAAGACAGCACTCTGCAAGGATTCATCAATAACAAATTGTGGCTATTTTGTGATCTACCAGTAATTGGAATTGAATTTACATTTTTAAAAATGAATTCAGTAGTATCTAGTATGCTGGAAAGAAAATTCTTCTTTTCAACAAATCAAATAGATTGTTTCAGGATTGGAAGTTATCAATGATGCAGCTGAGCGTTCAGTTAAATTTGGAAGTGACTACAACAAAATTTCAACAAGTGAGTAACAACAACAAAGCAAACTTCATTTAGGTAGTAGAACAAACATGCCGAACTGTTGCTAACACATCAAAGCATGCAGACATGCAGAACTGTTGCTAACACATCAAAGCAAACCTTTTCAAAAAAATATCTGATTTTTGTTTTTCGCTTTTAATAGAAACTTTTGAAATTTGCTGAAGTGTGGTAACCGAGTTTTGTTTTAATAAGATAATCTGTAAATACTGGTTTGAATTGCATTTCTGTGTAAATCAAAGGAGCTTTTTGACTTTTGAAATTACTGGAGTGGTAATTGTAAATTTAAGTCAAAATATTACAGTACTGTCGAGTAACTCTAATTATATTTATGCTGCAAACGACGAGTGTTGTTGCCGCTTTTTTGCATTAAATGCCTGCCTTTTCACATGATCTACGTAAATATTTGAAAAAAAAACTATAAAAAATCGCGCAGTATCACAATTTATTCAAACTTTTGCAGTGGCGTTAACTCAAGCGTATTAACTCAAGCGTATATCACAGTAATCAATAAGTGCAAATTATCTCCCTCTAGTGGCACTGCAGCAAAATCTCAACTTTAAAATCGAAGTCTGTTTCACTCAAAATGGTGAAATAAACACAAATTTTCAAAAAATTTCATGAAAAATTAAACTTACATTTTGGCCACTAGACGGAGTTTTGCAAATAATACCACTAAAATGGCCATAACTACTGAACCAGAAGTCCAATTCGCTTAGTTTTTTTTTTTTTAAGATGTAAAATGCAGAGGGGCATTTAGTCAAATTACTGCTTTAGGTATATTTCAAAAGCAGCGCCTTTAAATGTCAAAAACTCAATTTTTTTTAAAAGTGGGGGTCGGAAACCATCGCATAACATGGAAACCGTTCAATCAAAAAAAAAAAGACTTCATCATATACTAAGTCATAGATTTGAGCCTACATTCGCCTGATGAGACACAAGGATGTCAAGATAGTCGTAGATTGGCTTTTTTCAGTGACTCCTGGTCAACTGCTACAGCCAAAACAAATTCAATCTTTTCATAAATCATTTTGTTTAAATAATGACGTCATTGTCACGTGACCCTACGTTCTTTTTTCGGTCATTTGTTGGTCATTGATCGATTTGTTTGTGCCATGTCCGAAATATTTTTGGTCTGTTCGATCATAATGACTGGAAACTTTTTCACGACAGCCAACACAGTAATCGCAGGTTTGTAGCGTAAGCGAATGTCGAAAAATAAAACTAGCTGTTGTGAGATGTTTTCTCTAAACAAATAATAAGCAGTGTTCTCTCTATCTTTTTGGCTAATCAACCAGTGCCAAAATTTCTTGAAACAAATGTGCCCAAAGCTCTTAAAACACATTTATGAGCCGTAAATTTTGTACCAATTCAGTATTAAAGTATACCAAATGCCATATTTCAACAAATTTGTCGAATTTTCTAATGCAATGTTTATCATTTTGCCAAAATGATTTGTACTTGTTCCTAGTGATGGGCAATATAGAATACCCAATCTTTAAGATTCGAATCTTAAATTATCCGGAATAGTTAAAAAGAATTGGTTTCAATTTTGTGGTATCAACTTACTAGATCAAGATTTGTTTTGCGACTTAAAGCGATTGCATAACACTTTTATTTGCATAACAAAGTTTTCTATATTGCAACAATGCTACTAACGGTAACCGGGAGTTGTTTTGCATGAACTAATCACGTGCTATTGCACAAGCTCACTCACTATCACATGCACGGATAATACTCTAGGTCAGTGGTTCTCAAAGTGGAATCCGCAAAACAATTTTCTGGGACCGCAAAGCACATTTCAAAAAAATCAAAACGATGCCTCGGAAAAAAAATGTGTATAAAATAAGATTTTAAGGCAGCTTATCTTTCCAAACCAAACTTAGCAAACACAATTTGAGATGAAACCTTACAGGCTACATACACATCTATGATAACACAATAAGATCTACGATGTCATTCAAGCAATAGCTCTTTTAGAGCGAAGTCTTTTAGTGCGAGTGAAGAAGAATGTTTAAGAGCCAAAAGGATTGTTTGTTTTGCAGATAGTTTAAAAGTAGGGATGTGTCGGCATCCGCAATTTTTTGGAAATCGGTATTGGCATCGGTAAAATATGGCCGATACTTTAAACATAATAACATGGCTAATTTTTTCCTATCAGATCGTTTTACAATTGTATTTTTTACCAGACAGAAACATTTTTCTTTTTACGCAAGCGTTTACAGACGTTACAAAAGTTGTTTTGCGTTTTTTATGTTAATTTTTTAAGGAGACCGTGAGCCATTTAAAAAATTGCTAGGGGACCGTTGCAAACAATAATTTTTTTAAAAAAAAGTTTGAGAACCGCTGCTCTAGGTCTAATTGTGCACGAGTAAGTGGAAATGGCACAAGAGTAGAGCAAACACAGTTTGTTTGGAAATCATTGTCAATCCAATACCATAGCATGGCACTTGCCAATGTTAGCGCTGAGCAGTGATGATAATTGACCAATCCAGGAACTGCATAATAAGAATAGCCTACACCGAAATTTTTTCAAGTTCCACGGAATCCACGCAAATACTTCTTTGCGTGCTGGCCCTGCTAGGTAAATCTGAAATGATATAATAAAACAAAAAGCAAAAGCTGGCCGAATTCTTAATTAGCTATCCAAAAATGTAAAATCTGTTTATTCAATTTAACTAGCTTATTTGAAACCAGAATAGGATTCGATATTCTGGATTCGGTTTCAACTATTCGGAATAATTCTAGAATAATCAACTATTCTGAAGTCCCCATCACTACTTGTTCCAACAAATGGCTGATTGGCTGAAAAAAACTGGCTTAGTGCTGAGTGGGAACACTTAACAAGTATTGCTTGAAAGAACTTTTCTTATCTGCACAAGCCGTGAATGTCGTAATTGATGTGGAAGGCCTATGTGTTGAAAGAGCAGAAAAAAACGTACGATTTTCACAAAACAATTGAGTAGCAAACTTGCCGTACACATGAGCAATACGACCCACCACCCATCAAAACTTCCTTGGCAGCGTTGATCAAAATGGTAATTGCAAATGTTGAACAATTAGACAACTCAAGACGAAATTTGATATTTGAGGTAGCAAAAATTTTTATGCTGGAAAATCTTCCTTCAGATCCAGTACTACTGGCTATAATGATTAATTATGAAACAAAGGAAGTCATTGCCCTACCTAAGTTTTACAAAATTAACCCTGACCCAATTGAAACCGAAGCGCTAAAAGACAAAAAGCGCAATTTTAAGTTTGAAGTTTTACAGAATCGTAGTCATGCTGATGACAACTGTCAACTGGTTTTGACAATCGCTGCAAAGCGGGAATTGGATTGGTCCACTTTCTCCATGATCGCCAGAGCTATACTTAAGTTTTAAAGCTGAAAACGCAACTAAAGAACAAGGTTTAAGTCTTTTGACTAGACTGAAAACGCCTACAAGAAATCGTCTACTACCAGTCATTTGTGACAAATTGATGTGACTACGCTTGAACACAGAATCGTACAAAACTTACAATCACAGTTTGGCATACAGCCATTGGTTACAATCCACAAAGCGGTCCAGGTACAATGCAAAGAGCAGGGGTTCTAGTGCCTTTTCTTTACAGTCCAACATGCCAACGACTGAAGAAATATTGATGGCTGAATTTTGAGAGACATATTTTGTGTAGGGTTGTTTTTTCGTGGTTTGTTTAAGTCTAAGATTTTTTTAAAGTCATGATTTTGTTGTGCAAATTTTTAACCGCTTATAAGATTTAGTTTGTTCTGATAATTAAAAAAAATTAGACTGCAGATAATGTTTATTAGTTGTTCTCACATTGTGAAAGATCACAACTACGACCTTGCGTCGTTCATCCTACGTCTTTTTATAGGTTAGTTTTGGTTCAAGATGAATCATTCTGTGATTGTTAGATCACAACAACTCAGGAATTACTTAGTGACTTTTGTAACTTAATTATGCTATCTAACGCACTTTTTTTTGAAGCCTTTTTGCATTACTGCAATGTTTGTTTATAACATACACACTGCAGAGCGTAGCATCAATTTAGTTGAGAATGCTTGAAGTAATTTGACCTAAAATGCTTTGTTTCTATGGTCTTGTTTTGCAAATTTTGCTTCATGTTCATATTCTGCTAATAAAAACTCAATAAATCAAAATATTGTGCATTTTACTTTGATAAGAAAATGACCGAAAAATAAGTCAAATGACCGAAACCAGATTTTGAAAAAAAAAACCTATACGTGACCTTGCGCTAGTCAAGCAAAACAAAAAAAAGTCGATTAAAGTTTAAACACTGACCTAGTAAGAGACCGCTTTTGGTCTTTAAAAGTATTTGAATAACAATCAAGTTTATTTTAGTGTATAGGGTTAAAGTCACCCTGGTTGATGGCAGTGTTCCCACTACGCCGATTTTTTTCAGCGAATCGGCGATTTCTTGGGCCAAGGGCAAATAAATTTTGGCAATATAGTAAACATAACTTTAGAAAATTCGACAAATTTGTGGAAATATGACGTTTGTTATACTTTAATACTGGATGGTACAAAATTTAGGGCACATAAACGTCTTTTTAAAGCTTTGGGCACAATTGTTTAAAGAAAATTTGGGCACTCGCCGATGAGCCATAAAGTTAGAGGGAACACAGGTTGATGGTGTCTCTTAAGATGAAGAGACCGTACCAAGGTATTATTATTATACCATACTATAACTTAGAACGAGCATACGTCATACTGTCAGCTGTATAAGCTGTCAGCAAAGTCCAAATGTTACTACCAGAGATAGACTTTAAAATACGATAAGAACAAGTTAACGCAAAAGATACAATTTGCGAAATATGACAAGACCACTTTAAATTACTAGATATCATTACACCCAAATCTTTCACAGTAGCAGAACACAAAATTTGATTATCTCCAATGAAATATTTATTGCTAAGACTATCTTTACGTTTAATGGCTAAGTGTTGGCATTTAGTTGGGGCAAGAGATAATTAACAACTACTGGAAAAAGACTGAACTCTGAACTGAAATAAGATTTTTATGCAATTCAACACAGTTATCACTAATTCCAAACAGTTTAACATCATCAGCATATAGGTAAATGTCACTTGAGAAATTAAAAGTACTACAACACTTGGGTGAGTCATTGATGTAAATATTGAATAAAAGAGGTCCTAAAACACTCCGCTGCGACACGCCACTACTGACTAGTAACACTTAGAAAAGCAGATTGCACCTTGTTCATACATACACTTTGAAACCTCAGACCAGTTAAACAAAAGTTCTTTGATCCAGGATATTAAGTGATCACTAACACCATAAGAATAGCCTATAAAACTGCAAGTAATTTAGAATGAGAAACAGTAGAGTATCAAAGGCTTTAGCAAAATCAATGTATATAACATCAAAATCAAAGTTACTGCAGACTGTCATAAAAAATAATGCCATTTCTTTAAAATTGACATCAACTGAGTGGAAGTAGATCTACGTAAAACCATATTGACTAGAAGCAAAAATGTTGTTGCTTAATAAATAATGTAGCAATTTTTGACAATAACACTTACAAGTATTCGAGTGTCGCCAAGTATAAGCCGTCAGCTTGTTTTCAGAAGCTCTGCGACCAGTGTATGAGCGAGAGTGCACTTTTCTTGCTCCGATTTAAGCTATTCCCCAAGATCGTACCATAACGCGAGCACGCAAGACGCATGAGAAAGCACGTGCGCACTCGCGTTTAAACACGAGTCGCAGAGCTTCTGAAAAAAGCCGACGCTTATACTTAACGACGTCCAAGTATTCTATAAGTGACACATGTGAATGACATAGGGCGATAATTTGAAAGTAGTAAATGAAATGCTGCACCGGTATTTGAATCGAATTAATGAAAAAAAAGCAATATATCGTACGATAATGATCGGTGCAGTAGCTTTTAGATATTGGAAACCGAACTGTTGCTCTCTGCTCTAGACACTACCTTATTGAAAAGCAGCTAATCTTAGTTTTAAACCTGTAGGCCTGCTTTGGTTTACAATTTTACCACAAAATATTTATGGAGAATCACAAATATGCAGTCAATTTTTGAAATTTTGTTTCTAATTGGCAACTCTGGCAAAATTTTTAAGGGGAAAAAGCATTTCTAAGGGGAAATCTAATCTGTTATATCTCAGGAACGAAAGGTCATTGTACACTGAAATTTGGTCAAGTTGGTCTTCAGATCAGTCCAAATTTTTTGAGAAAGAAAAAATTTTCGACCTGAATGCTATTTTAAGAAGACAGCGGCTATTTTGCCTCTAAGAGGCATTTGGAGGCAAAATAGTCCTAAACGCTATTTTGCCTCTTAAGAGGCATTTGGAGGCAAAATAGTCCTAAACGCTATTTTGCCTTAAGTGCCAAAATAGCCCTAACCCAAACCCTACGGATGTTGTTAAGTATAAGCTGTCTGCTTTTTTCGGAACCTCTGCAACCCTTATCCTTAATCTATGAGCTCACGCACGCTCTTGCTCCTCTCATGTGTGCGCTCATTAGGATTAGATTTGGAAATTGCTTTGATCAAAAGAAGGAGAGAGTGCATGCACGCTCATACACAGGTCGCAGAGCTTCCGAAAAAAAAGCTGACGGCTTATACTTAACAACACCCAACCCTAATTCGTACCAGGTAGTCAGGTACCCTAGCCCTAATCCTAAGTCCAATCCCCAACCTTAATCCAAACCCTAACCTACAGAGGGAAAATACTATCTTGCATCCAGAGGCAAAATGGCCACTTCCTTTTATGAATACAGTTCGTGTTTTCACTCTTTTACCAAAAAGAATGTTTTTGAAAACCGAAATTGTTTTGTAAAACTTTCTGGTTTCTCTTTTACCAATAAAGAATGTTTTTGAAAACCGATATTGTTTTGTAAAACTTTCTGGTTTCTTTACTTTCTAAAACTGCTCTGAACAAAAATCATACTGCAGCCTGAAGTACTACCTTATGACAACACTACACATAGACGCGTACTTAACACAGAATTTCATTTTTCTACGGTTTTTCAGTTACCCAGTAGGCTACTGTACGTACTTACCGTACCTTGCAATGCTGACTCGCAACAGTTCCACTCTGTCCATTGCAAGCTATTTAAATAAAAAGCTGCGCAGTAACGCAGAGCGCATTCGGTGCATGCTTGTCTCGCTTCAATAGCGCGCGCATTGTTTGTCTCGCTTCAATAATCGCTTCATCTCAGACTGAAGCGGTTGCGGCTGGTAAATACAGTGTGCGAGTTGTTCATAAACATCGAAAAAAGTGGCCAGTTAGCAGCGGTACATTAAATCTGCGATATCATGCCGTAGGTCATGTTATTCTTTGTTTTTATTACTACAGCCTTAATCATGCTTTTAAGAAACTGCTTTCTAAACCATAGTCTAAACTCAATAAAGCAGTTCATGTTTTCACTCTTTTACCAAAACTGTAGTAATGCTTTTGAAAACCGAAATGGTTTTGTTAAACGTTCTGGTTTCTTTACTTTCTAAAAATCTTGGTTTCTTACTTTCTAAAACTGCTCTGAGCAAAAATCATACTGCAATTTGAAGAACTTACTACCTTACGATAACATTAGATAGGATGTCGTATTTAGTGACTATGGTAGGATTTACTAGGCTTTAAAAATAAACTTGATTTCATTTTTCTTCGGTTTTTCGGTTATTCAGTACCTTGCAATACTGACCTCCACGTTGTCTAGTGTAAGCTTTTCAATTCAAAAGCTGCGCAGTACCTGCAGGGCATTGTTTCACTTGTTCATCAACAGGAAAGAAGTGGCCTGTTTGCAGCGGTACATTGAATGTGAGATATCCTGCCATATTCTTTAGTATGCCGTGACACCAGGCCAGTCAGGTATATCCTGCCATGTTCTTTGGTAAGCAGTGACATCAGGCCAGTCAACTACAGTAATATCAAAAAAATTTTAACGCCTATAAAAACTATCAAGACATCAAAGTAAACATTGAATACATACGCTCTGCTTCAGACTTGGAATTATACCAAAATGGTGACGTTGGTTTACAAGGCAAGAAATATTAATCTCGGTAATTACCCAAAATTTTTACATACCATTTTTTTCGCAACTGTGTGGTAGCACTTACCTCACATAACTGCTTTGCCAGATTAGGCTAGTGTTTCTTCAGCATCTGAATTCACACATATACATAGCCTATTCTGGCAGCCCACCCGAACCTTCAACCCACACAAGAAAGCAATTTTTGCACTTGCCATCGTACCCTCTTCTCAGATTACTCTGATCTAAATCTGACAAGGTCACCAGAAGTGCTACCTCACAGTTGTGAAAAAATTTTACGTTTCAAATCTGCTATGTAACTTCTGAATTTTACGTACCGGTATACGACCAGTGTGAGTAATCATCATAGTAAGCATTGAGAGATTTGGCTTTTCACGTAGCCTACTGTGCTTATGTTAATCATGTACCGTACTTTGTATACGGTATATAGCGATGAGAATTGCTATTTTTGGCCGAAAATCTTTCATTAAAAGGGGACTACAACGGAGGTCATGGGAGGTTAAGCCCCCAGTTGATGAAGGATTTTTGAGCGAAAATAGCAATATTCTTACCGCCTTTAAAAAAATTGCAGGTTTTATGGAACTATGTCCAAATCTTAAAATTGAATAAGGTTGATCTGTTCGGTTAATTAATTGACAAGACAAACGGATTGTTTAAAAGCATGAGTACTGTTTAAATGTCAGTAAGAATAATTGGGACTTCGTGTGAGCGCGTAGTACCTTTGGTTTTTGTTTGCAATTTTCGTCAGATGAGGATTGAACGAACGAACGAACTCATGCCTCATAACTAGCAATCAGTAAAACTTAGCAAGCTGAAATTTGGACTCAACCGGTGGTCGAGTAGATAGACCGTCTGCTACTGAAGCGGTAGACTCGGGTTCGATTCCCGGTTGGGTCAAACCAAAGACTATAAAAATTGGTATTCATAGCTTCCCTACTTGACGTTCAGCAATTAAAGGGACAGTGTGAAGCCTCCGCCGTGTGTGGTAGACAGGTGGGCGGGTGGCAGCTTGACTCGAAGACCGAAAGGTCCCTTCGCTGTCTCCTGGCCAAGGCATCTTGGTGAATAAAATGTAATTACAATAATGAAAGCGTCATGTGCACCAATTTTAGGGAGGCTAGGTCACGTGATCGTGAATTGAGACAAAAAAAGCGTAAAAAAACAGCTATTTTTGGCTTGAAATTTTATTAATTCGCCTATAATTCGAAAACCACTTGGCGTGCAAAGCTGAAATTTGTACACAATGTGCTTGCTTATAAGTGGTTTATATACACCAAGTTTGGGGGCGTGCGGTCACGCGACCAAGATTTTACAGGCCGGAAATGGGCAGAAAGTGGACAAGTTTGAAACGATATGTCTCGGTAAACGTTTACGAACAAAATCACGAAAAACAAAATCCCGAATTGGACAAAATCCCTAATGGACAAAACCCGAATGGACAAAATTCCGAATTGGACGAAATCCTGAATGGACAAAATCCCAGATGAACAAAGTCCAGAATTGAACCAACTTCAACAATAGTGAAAATCAGGATTAATAGTGTACTCACTGCTGCCTTATAAGCACTAACAAGTACAAACAATTATTTGCCGACAAAACTGCATGTTTTTTATTCGCTTCTGTCCTGGCGACCTGGAAAAACAGCGCATATACTAAACTAGAGCGATCAAGTCAAAAAACTTTGCTGTTCTGTCGAGTTAATTAGGTGCCAAGCAGTTTGTCCTGCAGCGAAAGCCTCGCACTTATCACGTTTGCCATCAACTCCTTGAGTTTGCAGGAAAAGAAAACTAGGTTAATACAATATTTAAAATAATTAGCGAGTTTTGGCCTTGACGAAAAAGTAAGCAACTAAGAGGTGGAGAGGAAATCGGCCCACAAACAAACTCTCTGAAAATAAGTTTTTTTCTGTTTTCAAGATTGTTTTCTTTTTTTGTCAAAAACGATTTAAATCTGGTATAAAGGTTTACAAAGTCAAATAATAAATGTTTTTTGCCATTGCTAAAAGAACTTCCTTTGGGATCCTATACACCTCCCCGAAAAACATCTTCCAGAAATTACATTTCCCCGAAAAACACTTGGCCGAAACTATATTAACCCGAATGTACATTTCCCTGAACGTGCACTTGCCAGAAATTACATTTCCCTGAAGGTGCACTTGCCAGAATTTATATTTTCCTAAACGTGCACTTGCCAGAATTTACATTTTCTAGAACATGCACTTGCCAGAAATTACATTTCCCTGAACATGCACTTGCCAGAAATTACATTTCCCTGCACTTGCAAGAATCTATATTTGCCAGAATTTACATTTCCCCGAAAACTTATTTTCCAGAATTTACATTTGCCAGAATCTACATTTGGCCGAAATTACATTTCCCCGAAAACTTATTTTCTAGAACTTACACTAGCCAGAATCTACATTTGGCCGAAATTACATTTCCCCGAAAACTTATTTTCTAGAAATTTCACACATTAGCCCGAAACTTCAACGTTGAAAGAATTTACATTAACGAGCTTGTTCATTGTCAAAATTCATTGTTAACGCGTAGAATAAAAAAGGGCATTCTCTCATGTCTTGGAACTAGTTTTGACAAACAACGTTAGGTTTAAAATGTTTTTGGTTTTTGACATAATTAAGTGCCATTTTCAGAGCTATTCTTTTAAAAGTTTGTGATGATATCAGATTATTGGTAATATCACGGTATTTCGGTAGTGTCTGAAATTCACGAAAATATCAGCAACTCAAGTGTTGTGTATTTTTGAAGCATCTTGGTGTAAGTCTGCACTAAGATCAGTAGCGTAGGCGGGGGGGTGTAAAGATCTCTGAGACAGTCTTTTGCACTGGAATGAACTCAAAAATGATTTAAAGCATCTTTTGAAATATTCATTTAGAGGGGGGCTGGTTTGACGAAAGTAAAATACAACAATCAATAAAAACTCTGAAAAACATCCAAAAGTAAAGCAATCAAGTTGAATCGTTTGTTGAAAAATGCAGAACCAGGGTATTCATAAAAAGAAATATTTAAGCTCTGGAATAGGCAGGAGGCTATTCAACAGTAGTTAATAATTATCAATCACTTCTCTCAAATTTTGTCACTATTACTTCTTTCAAATTTCATTCCATTAGCCCGCTCTCCCCTCCTATTATTTTTCTTTATAAAACATAAACGAAATAGATTCCTCCTTATAAGTTTTATTGAACTAGGATTTTACGGTTTACTAGCTTGTAAGTAACAGAACTGCATTTTTTCAAGTTACGTGTAAACAAGCTTACCAGCTTGGAAATAAGATAAATGAAATTTTAGTTTTAAGTCAAATATTATCTTCAGTAAGAGAATTAAAATTCAATTATTTTTTTCTATAAAATATAAACGAAATAGATTACTCCTTGTGAACTATAAGATTTTATGATTTATACCAGCTTGTAACAAGAAATGAAGAAACTAAAATTTTATTGTTTATAGCCACCTCCCACACAGACCATTTTTGCAACCAGTATAATCAAGCTTTTGCACTGATAATTTCTATGCCACGTTTTAAAAGCATTGATTTTTATCTAAATACTACTAAAATATCAAAATACTTCCAAAATAAAAATTATTTTTTGTAAAAAATACACAATTTTCCAGCCGCTGGGTCTCTGCCTCTTGACTCGCAATGGCTTCCGGCGGCTGGGGGCTCCGAGATCAGACCCCCAAAACAACTCCCCCCCATTGCAGATTTCTGGCTACGCGTCTGCTGCACGTACGAAAAGATGAAAATTAAATTTCACGACTCTTACCCTCGCATATGGCCTACAGTTTTACTTTTATGGAGCTTGTTAGGTGAGCGTTTTCTCGCATTGATCAAACAATAAGATAATAAAATACTTATATCAATAAATCTGGAGAATCAAAAATGTACTTGTTAAGATACTCGCTGTAATACGTCAAAGCGTGAAACGAGTTGGCGGGTCCTCATATCCGCGTCATTGCACCCGGGCAACACAGCTCCTTTCGAAGAATGTCGCAGCGGCGGAGAGCCGTTGGCAATACTGTGTCCAATTGACCTGCCCGAGATTTGAACTTCAAACCTCCCGCTTCAGAGACGAATGCGTTGGTCAGAGCGGTAACGCGTTCGCTTCTGGAGCGGGAGGCTTTCGCTGCAGGACAAACTGCTTGGCACCTAATTAACTCGACAGAACTGCAAAGTTTTTTGACTTGATCGCTCTAGTTTAGTATATGCGCTGTTTTTCCAGGTCGCCAGAACTAAAGCGAATGAAAAACATGCAGTTTTGTCGGCAAATAATTGTTTGTATTTGTTAGTGCTTATAAGGCAGCAGTGAATACAGCATTAATCCTGATTTTCTCTATTGTTGAAGTTGGTTCAATTCTGGATTTTGTCCAATTCAGGATTTTGTCCATTCGGGATTTCGTCCAATTCGGGATTTTGTGCAGGATCCCTCGGTAAATACCGATGTTGATGGAAAATGATTTGGGATTTTTGAGCACACTATCAATCGCCTTTCTTTTCGTTATATGTTCGCTTACCCCAAACTATGAATACTATTTTTCTGCTTTTTCATCTTTTTTTTTACTTTTTTTTTTCTTCTTTTCCCATCGAATTTGAAGTTTCACATCGAAATTCAGATCGAAATCACATTCACATCGAAATTGAAGTTTAGTAAAATATACTGTGTTATCTTAACACGAAGACTAATCTTGTTTACATTAACTGTGTTTCACACAGTCTATTTGACTAACGTATTTTACACTGGAGGAAGGGCAAATATGCCCCCGTATTAATTCCTAAACCAAAAATCATGAAAACACAAACTCGGCATGCAGGTTGGTGCTCACCAAGTTTTTTATAAAAACTAGTTTTGATCTGCTGACGTCATCATAGTGACATCAAAGCCTTACTTTAAGTTGACGTCATTTTTTCAATGTGTCATAAACGGTTCAAATTTTTACATAGTTTTTTTTTCTGAATCATAAAACGTCCAAGTTGAAATGATTACAGCACAAAAACGTCTCATGACGTTATATGGGCGAAAATATGCGGATTTCGGAAATTGATTTTAAAAAGCTTTGTGGTACAGAATTTCAAAACAGTTTTAATAGAGTCGGAGATGGGCAGCCTTGAAAAAGGTGGTTTTGATTGAATATTTTTGTCCAGATCTCTTCATAATCTACGACAAAAACGTTGAATCCAAATAAACTGCCTTTTTCAAGGCAACCCATTTCTCAAAGAGTGAAAATAATATAGCTCCGACGCTATTAAAAGCTATTTTAAAATTGATTTTAGCCAACCTCAAAAATTATGAAACTTTCCTTAACTTTCGCAACTTGCTGAATTTTTCAAGGGGTATTTGTAATGAAATATGACTCAATATAAGGTTAGTTTGAACTAAAAATCATTTATGGAAGGGATTTATTGCCAAATCAAAATTCATGAAGGGTCATTTAACATTTTATTTAGTATTCATCAAATTAAATCTTTCATTATAATCGCTTTTTTACGCCGAAGCGTGTAACGAGTTGGCGGGTTCCATCTCGGCGTCATTACGTTCGGGCAACACACCAACACAGCGTCTTTTGAAGAAATGTCGCAGCGGTGGCGAGCTGTTGGCAGCACTGTGTCCATTTTGACTGGCCCGAGATTTGAACTTCAGACCTCCCGCTCCAGAGACGAGCGTGTTACCGCTCGACGCTTCAAGTTATCTTTAGAAGCAGCTGGCTGCTGTTTCACGCTGTGTCTTATTTTTTATCCAGTAGCTAACTATACGACAGTGCACCTCCACAGCTGCAACTACAAACGCAATATTTACTGTCCAATACTCCTCTTTAATTCCGTTTTAGCTACAAATTTAGAAAAACTATAAGTATACTGTAGTAGGAAGTAGCTATTTTGCCTCTAGAGGCAAAGTAGTATTTTCTTCTGTTTGGGTTAGGGTTAGGATTAGGGCTAGGGTAAGAATTAGGGTTAAGGTTAGGGTTTGGGTTGGGGCTATTTTGGCACTTGAGGCAAAATAGCGTCTAGGACTATTTCGCCTCCAAATGGCAAAATAACAAGGGGCTATTTTGCTTCTGGAGGAAAAATAGCCACTGCCTATATACACTGGAAGCACTATATACTGTATATACATATAAGAAAACTTTCTACCGTTAGGTAACATAACAGGCCATGTCGCATCGGTAAAATTAACAAACTTTCAACTAGCATTCTCAACTGCAGCATTAAAACATAATATAACCCTAACACGTAACCATTGAACTGAAGCGCAATTTTCTAAACTTAATTGTTCTTTTGCTGGTTTTACTTTAGTTCAAAGGAAATCCTTTTAGTCTCGACAAAAAAGTTTAATATTTAATTTTGTAAACATTCATAACAGATTTTGCTCTTGACAAAAAAGAAAGCAATATTGGAACAATGAAAATTTTATTTTTAGAGAGTTTGTTCGCGGGCCAATTGTCTCTTAAACTCTTAATTGCTTAGATTCTAAAATCTAAATACTGTATTAACCTAGTTTCTTTTTCTGAAAACTGAAGGAGTTGACGGCAAACGTGATAAGTGCAAGAATTTCGCTACAGAACAAACTACTTGGCACCTACATACTTGGAGAAAATTGCAGAGAGTTTTGAATTGATCACTCTTTTTTGTACATGCGCTGTTTTTCTAGGTCTCCGCAACTTAAGCGAATGAACGACATGCAGTTTTGTGGGCAAATTATTTATATTAATTAGTGCTTATAAGCCAGCTGTAAGTACACTATTAATCCTGACTTTGTCTATTTTTAAAGTTGGCTCAATGCTGGATTTTGTCTATTCTGGATTTTTGTATTCGAGATTTTGTCTAATTCTGAATTTTTTCCGTTCTGAACTTTGTCCAATTCTGGATTTTTTCCATTCTGGATTTTGTCCTTTCAGGATGTTGTCTGTTCTGGATTTTGTCTAGTTCGGAACTTTTTCCATTTGGGAGTTCGTCCATTTCGGGATTTTGTTCATTCGAGATTTCATCCATGCAATTCGCGCTTTGCCTCCAAACCCCCGAAATAGTTCCCCCCCATTGCGAATTCCTGGCTATGCACCTGCTTCGTTTTTGTATTTTTGTTCATTCATTAAAACAATAAACTTCATTAACAATCATTTAAATCAAATGTGCAGCTAGTCCAAGAAGTGAGGGTTTGGGAGAGTCTGGCGTCGCTCTCCTACGCGTTATTGAATTTAGTTATAAAACTCCGCATCTTCATTTTAAGAATTCAGCAATTAACGAAAACATGTTTGGCAAATCGAAACAAACGCTTTGAAACAAAAACTTCGATCACAAACTGTGCAATGTGCAATGCGGGATTTTAAAAGCCGCGGAGTTAACTGCAGCGCTCGAATTGGACAAAAAACTCTTTATAAAGTTTTCTTCACATAGTGCAAAGGTTGGAGCATTGGCTGAAATTAGTCCATTATTATAATGCGTCAAAATTGGTTTAAATTGAATTTAGAGCTTTCTGATGTAAAAATTTTTGATTAAAATTGCCCATCGAAGTCTGATTTGAAGCGCTTTCAAAAAATTGAAAAGCTACCACCTAAAAAATGCTTTTGCCAAAAAAAAATTGGTGGTTTTTATGAGTTTTAACCAAATATCTGCATTTGGAACGAGACCAACACCTCGACTTTGAACAAAAATTACGCATAAGAACGTAAACTCAGGACAGCTGCATCCTGTACAGCATTTCTTCATTTATTTAGTCTAGAAAAAACGGAAATAAAAGACTTCAGATTTACTAGTTTGCCTGGAGCATAATTCTCCCTGTATCCCATGATATCCAGAGCTTGTAGACCTAATCTTTCTCGTAAAACACGTAGGTAAAACGCGTGAATACAGCAATAGAATGAAAGAAAATTATAAAAAAAGTAATTCGATCTTTTTCTCAACAGATTAAATTCCTTTTTTGTTAGGCGAAATCATGGACTACCGGTTTTGCAAATGAAATTTATTTTCCAAAAAAAATAGGGCGTTTTTATTTTTCTACAATACTATATGCTTTCTTTCAAACTTGGTGAAATTTGAAAAGCATGACAAAAATGTGTAAGAAGACTTTGTTACACAAGGTGCGGCAAAAATTTTCGTAATTTTTTTTCAGATTCTAGTTTCGGTTAACAAAAATTTTCTATTGTATTTTTTCATAAAACTGCCCCGAAAATGTACTGTATCAGTAGATTGGAACGACCACGACAACTACAAGATAAAAAATCGAACCGCATTTCACTAGTGCCTACAAGTATTGCTTGGATGGTTTCAATTTTCTTCAGTTTGCATCAAATTTATTTGTGCAAAGATAGAAAAAGTACTTTAGACCTATATGCCTATTGCAGTTTTGACAATAAACACCAATTTTAGAATTAAGTATGTTAGTAACTGACTGTGACTTCCCAACAAGCCCCGACAACAATGAGTACGATTCATTCACTGACCAACCAAAATATTAGAAATAGTACGTCGTAGTTAAGATTGTTTTTTAAAAACGTAAAAAAATGCGAAAATTTAAAAAAAAGTTGTAGAATGCTTGTACGGCTATAGTTCACTGACACAAGAATAAACATCTAATTTGTGGGTCTGCAGCTAAAAAGTCAAGTGGATTTCCAGCTTAACCTCCAATCAGTTTTCCCCAATTATCCAACTAACTTCGATCATATCTTATGTATCGCATACTACTTTAATAACAACCCACAACTAATGTGGCATCTCAATTCTCAACTGGGGGGCACGACAGAGCAGTACCTCCTGTTTTGGTATAGTTTAAAACTCTAAATTCCATATGTAACTTGGAGTAGGGCGCATTTATAGATAAACTCTAAATTTTTTCTCAAAATCATTTTCAAATTCAAAATTTCAACTTTTTTTGTAATAACCAGAGCAGAATAGAATTAAATTTGAGTCAAGTATATAACAACTTATGAATTGATCACGCAGTGTTTATCTCTTTTTTTTATATGAATCTATAGCCTCATCATACTGTTTAGGCCATTATATTTGGATGCTAAAGCGCAATGCAAAATGATTTGAGAGATTCGTTGTTAAAGACTAAGGTTGAAAAAATGTTAAGTTTTTTCTAATTGGTCGCAACCTCAAAATGAATTTTCATAGTCATTTTTACGCTAGTTTAGTTCCTAATTTTGCTGTTTAAAGACTTTTTCCAAAATAAGACTGAGTGTTTTGAACTGCAATTAAACTGCAGAGTGCAAACAATTTTTTTTGCTTTTCTATTTCGTTCTCTTTTACTTAACAATCAAAAACTGTTTAGGCCTAAATTTTTTTGGAAACTTTTGGTATAGGGTATCTTTTGGAGGAATTGCTTGCTAGATTTTGGTTCCAACATTAAATAGCCAATTTGTTTTTGTCTTAATTTTTTTGTTGTTTCTTCAAGAAAATAATTTTGTACTTAGCTTAAACACGTCTCGTGAATTGATTTAAAATAGTAAAAAAAATACTGAAATATGACATCGCAAACAATATCAGCAGACTTCGCGAAAATATCCAATTTTACTAAATTAATTACAGAAATTCACAATTGCAGTAGGTTTATGGCTGATGATATACTTAGATCTGAAATACATCGCTTTCGAAAATGTTCCATTAACTCGATCAGGTTTGTAGTTAACGGCTTTGAAAATTTAAATGTCTAGAAAAGGTATCTGTAAAATAACAATCAAAAGCTATAAAATGACAATATATAAAATGACAATCTATAAAATGATAATTCTCTCGTTTCAACTTTTAAGGAGTTTGTCGAATTTTCACATAACAGCGCAGCGCAGTTGTTAAAATTGCGGTTACAAACAATTAAAACAAATATTTCGACAGCAACCTTTTGCCAATGTGATTTTTGGATTTGCACTTACATTATCATGACCAGAAATCTGACACACTCTCCTAAATATTAAATCTACACCCTCAACTAGCCCAACACAATATTTTTTAAGAAGAATTTTATATAAGCACAATATGCACATGTATGAACACTTTTACTGATTTTTCTCAAAATTTAAGAACTAAATCAAAACAATTAATGGCTGCCTTAGCAATTAGCATGGAAAAAGTAACGACCTTACGAACACAAACAAAATTTAAAAACAAAAAAGTCAAATTCTTATAAATTTATGTAATATTTCAGAGTCTAACTTTACGATAACTTCATCACATTGAAAACTTATATTAATTTACTCAACTCGATGCTTTCCAGAACCCTACGTATAATGTTTAAAGTCAAACAACTATTTGCAAAAAATTATCTACTTCTTTTGCTCAATACGCTCTTTTTAGTTTATTTTAACAACCATGAGATTATTCGCTCTCAAAGTTTAAAGGTCTCAAAAAGTTATCAAAATAATCAAGTAACATCAATCAAAAAGCTATTGGGAGTTCCTGACAGTTTTTCACTTGTTATGAAATAACGTAGAGCGATATCTAAAATTCCAGCGACTTTATTACGTCAGTCAAACTTAACACTATCCACGGTGAAAAATATGCACGCATTTTACAGCTATTTCTATTTTGAGAACGCTATTTAGCAGTGCGACCCAACAGCCAACATATTAGATATTGCACAGTATATTAATTGTATTACATGCATTAGTCAGCTCGAAAGCTTTCTTACAGTAACAAAATTGTTCAAAAACTTTGAAGAGCAAGTAGAAGATTTTTTCAACGTAACCAGTGACAGTTTAATAAAAAACTCGGTCATCCAGTTTAAATTTAACAAACCCATTAAACTCAAGTACTTCAAGCTAACGTTTTAAATGCTGGAGGAATCCCATAAGTTTGACTCCTCTACTTTTCTATGATACCAATCAATTGTGAGAATTCATCTTACAGTCTAAAGGTTCATTTAAGGGCTAATTGTCTAACATGGCAATGCCAAGTTCGGCATGTTTCATCTTTTCTTTTATTAGCCTATCGGTACTCTTAAAATTTGATAATTATGTCTAGCTGGAGTACTTCGTAATAAAGATATTAAAATTTTAAGGAGTCCATTTGGCATGGTCTCCTCAATGTGGCCCACCAAGTTTTGTTATCTATCTTTAAAAGATTTAACTATATTATTAACCTATCCAATAGACTTAATTTGTTCAGCTTTTGTAGTTAGTGGGGGAGGTGTCAACATAATTGGAGGACCCCTATAGCATGAGATCAATATTTTTTCATATTATAGTTTTACCTATCTTTAAAATTTTATTTGTCTAGCTTGAGTGGTAAAAAATTTTGAAGGACTCTTTGGAGGACGACTATCCAATTGCAGCACCTAACCATATTTTATTCACCTTTTCTGATTTTCTTTTTTTTTACATTTACCTATTCTAAAAGTTTCATGTGTCTAGCTTGAATGGTTGATCGTTTGAATTTTGAAGGATCCAATTGAGGGAGCCCAAATTTGGTGCCTCAAATTTTATCTTTTCTTCATGTTTATTTGCCTATCCTGAAAATTTGATGTACCTATAGCACAACAATTAAAAAGTTTGAATTTTGGCATCCTCGTTTGAGGGACACCCTCATTGTGGTACCCCTGAATTACTGTCACATTTTATCTTTAACTTATATTTATCTATTCTGAAAATTTCATGTGTCTAGCTTGAATGGTTGATCGTTTGAATTTTGAAGGACCCAATTGAGGGACTCCCAATTTTGGTGCTTCAAATTTTGTGAAATTTTATCTTTTCATGCTTATTTGCCTATCCTGAAAATTTGATATACCTATAGCTTATAAGCAATTAAAAAGTTTGAATTTTGGCGGCTCCTTATGGGGGGTACTTTCCCTTTTGGAACCTCCAAATTTTGTCAAATTTTATCTTTCCTTTATATTTACTTACCTTAAAAACTTCATCTGTCTAGCTTAAAAGGTTAAAACGTTTAAATTTTGGAGAGCCCCGTTTGGGGGGACCCCATTTTGGTACCTCCGATTTTTTTTAGATTTAGTTTATTGTTAATATCTACCCATTCCGAAAATTTGATCCATCTAGCTTTAAGGGTTTAAAAGTTTAAAAGTTTGGTGGCCTCGTTCGAGGGTGACCCCCATTTTGGTACCCTCAAAATTTCTCCAATTTTTCCATATTTGCCTATCCCGAAAACTTTATGCGTCTAGCATAAGAGGTTAAAAAGTTTAGATTTTGGTGGCCCCGTGTTGGGGACCCCCCATTTTGTTACCTCCAAATTTTGTCAAATTTTATCTTTTGTTTATGTTTAGTTACCTTAAAATTTTGTGAGCATAGCTTGAAAGGTTAAAAAGTTTGAGTTTTTGAAGGCCTGTTTGGGGGCAAATCCCTATCGTGGCACTCCCAATTTTTGTTACGTTTAGTTTATTTTTAATATCTTCCCATTCCGAAAATTTGATCCATCTAGCTGTAAATGTTTAAAAGTTTAAATTTTTTGGGCCCGATTGAGGGGATCCGCTCAACCTGGCACCCCCAATTTGTGTCCGGCACGAGTCCTTCCTGATATCTTCAATCGCTCAAACTTTGAATACAGTGCCTTCAGCAGTTTAAAAGCAGATAGCTGGAAAAGAAGAAAAAAAAAAGTAAGAAAAAAGATGAAAAAGCAGAAAAATAGTATTCATAGTTTGGGGTAAGCGAACATATAACGAAAAGAAAGGCGATTGATAGTGTGCTCAAAAATCCCAAATCATTTTCCATATCAAAATCGGTATTTTCCGAGATACAATTAATATTGGTTAGCAAACTTGTCCACTTTCTGGCCCGTAAAATCTTGGTCACATAACCGGGCGCCTCCAAACTTGGTTTGCATAAACCATTTATGAGCACCCACATTGTGTATAAATTTCAGCTTTGCACGCCAAGCGGTTTTCTGGTTAAAGGCGAATTAATAAATTTTCAAGCCAAAAATTGCCGTTGTTTTGTGTCTCAATTCACAATCACGTGACTAGTCTCCCCAAAATTGGTGCATATGACGCTTTCATTAATTCCAGAGGTTTCAAAAGTAGTCAGAAACAATAGTCAAGTAAAAGTGTTGTTACTGACGATCAAATGTAGTGCAAGTAGAGTGGAAAGTACTGAACCACTTAACTAAGCAAGTAAAAGTACAAAGTAAACAAATTTTTAAGCTACTCAAGTAGCCAAGTACAAAATTTTCTTTCGCAAGACTCTTGTGTTTTCTGCATTGTGGTTTATGAATGCTGCTAAATACCATGTATAAATATATGGTATCGCGCTTGAAAACGAGAGCCTAAACCATATAACTCCCCAAAAGTTACTGATTTTTGAATGCGGACGTATCAGTAGTTATCAGTACTATGAACGGCTCCATCGTTAATCGTACCAAAAGCATATGGATGTGGTAGTACAGTATTTGAATTATAACACTTGATAGCAGTAACGCAACATGGTTAGTTGGCTACTAATACTAATCACCAAGCTGTGTCCTGTCCTCGCTAGATACTTGCTATGACTTGCGATGTCGTCAATTCGTCATATATAAAACCTGTGCAATTTATTCAGTAAACACTAGAGAACAATGGAACACCAAAATGAATTTAAAAGCTTAAAACACTAACTTACCACTAAAACCATTCAAAGCTAAAACAATGGAAACTCATTAATTTGATTACCATTTATTACTAAACTAAAATACGTTAAAAATGTTGACATTTTCTGTGAGCTTATGTAATAACAATTGAGTACTGAAAGTTTGGGACCTTTAGCTAAATTTTGGGATCATTTAAATACATGTTCCAAATGACCACCATTTTGTCTGAGGCATTCTTGAAGCCGGCGAGCAAAGTTATAAATCACTCCGGCACATTCTTCTTTTTTTATTTCACAAATGTTCATCGTAATGGCCTATTTTAATTCAGCGATAGTTTTGGAATTATTTTGATAAACTTTATCATTTAACAAGCCCTACTGGTAGAAATCTGGGGGACTGAAGTCAGGCGAATGTGGCGGCCATTCTGTATCATGCCGCCTGCTAATCAAACAATTAGAGAATCGATCGTTGGTCAAGGTGATATTCGCTGTATGTGGAGTAGCTACTTTCTGTTGGAACCATTTCACATTTTAATTTATTCCCTGTTGTGTTTCAAGATCCATCCACTCATCCAGAACATGCTATTTTACCAGACGGCACAGTTCGTACAGTTATAATACAACTACAAGGTTTTGAGCATCATCAGCAATTTTGTAGGAAAACATCACGTAGTACAAATACGTATACGTTTAATGTGGCCGTTGAGTCAGCATGTTTTCCCTGAAAACACTTAAACGGCCACACCCCAAAGACTAGAAAAAGTCAAGAGCTGGTTATGAAGCAGAGGCCCTCAGTCTGCATACAGTTCTGAAGAAGATTTCTAGTCAGTTGATAAGCGTGTTGCAGCATAGTATATGGAACTATCTATAGAAAAACCCATCAACCACCTACGTAACCTTCCCTGGCCTCGCACTACGTCACTGCTCTCTCTCTCTTCTTCTTATCAATTACTCGGACAGCTACTTCAGCCGCTAGTTTTGCTTACATCTTGTGTGCCTGCATGTGTACGTTGAAGAGTGTGATTGATTAGGCCTATACATTGTGCATACTGATCAACTTGTGTTACAGGTGCAGCAACCATGCAAATAAAAATCGCTTTTCTGTCCAATTGTCCTCAATATCCTTTGCATGTCTTAAAAAGGGCATTCAGGTCGGAAATTTCTTTGCTCGATTTTCTCTCAAAAAATTTTGACAGATCTGAAGACCAACTTTACCAAATTTCATCTTTCTACGACCTTTCGTTCCTGAGATATAACGAATTAGATTTACCCTTAGACATGCTTTTTCCCCTTAGAAATTTTGCCAGGGTTGCCAATTAGAAACAAAATTTCAATAATTGACTGCATGTTCTTGATTCTCCATAAATATTTTGCGGCAGAGTTATTGTAAAACAAAGTACAGGTTTAAAACAGTAAAATCAGCTAGCTGCTTTTCAATAAACGTAAGCCAGGTTTCCCAACGTTAATCTTTTGTCACAATACTGATAAAATGGGAACACTAAAGTAAGTGGAAAACGGCTAATTTTGAACTGCAATATCTTAAAAACGGAGAGACGTACTAGAAACTTCAAATTTGGTGAGAATGCATTTCAGGCTAATCCCAGCATTTTGGTTAAGAGTGAAAAACTTTCCTTGAATGCCCTTTTAACGTCTGACGTTGTGTCGCTACTTCCTCTTCCTAACTTTACGTGTTTTATTGTGTTACTATATGTCTTCGCTATTGTTGTGGTGGTCAAGAATAAAAAATGAATGAAAAAAAAAAGAAGCATATGAAAGTATTGGCATGTTTTTTTTAGAAATAAATTAATTAGGTGTTAATGTCCCCTTAATTACAAATGGGGCTCAAAGTGAGAGTGATGCCAAACAATATGTTAAAAGTTTGGCTTGATGAACGAACGAGTGGTGTATTTTGGCGTTAAATAGCAAACACACTAAAACATAGCACAAAAATATATAAAATTGGGTCTAAATCATCAATGGCGGGGAGGTTGCGAAAAGACTTTGCGGTCATCTAGTCAAGCAACCATCCAAATTTTGTTACCGGTGTGTACCGATGTTATATCCTAAAGTAACAATAAGGATAAAAAAAAAACAGAAAAAAAAGAATATCATTATTAATTGGTCAAATTACTACAAGATTGAATCGTTACTGTATGAATTATTTGTCATTGTTCACATCTGGTAAAGCACAGACTCTTTATTTAGTAGACTAGAAACAGACGCGTGGAGAAAAAGAGAAGAGCATTGAAGAAACAAGGAGTGCTCTTGTTGCGAAGTTTTTTTGCGGTCACGCGTATTCGACTGATTTAATTGGACATATTTGTAGAATGAGTGAATCGTGAAGAAAAAAGTTTCACTGATTGGACGAATCGACATATTTTAGAACAAATATTTTAGAAGAAAAAAAGACAAAACTGTCAGTTTCCAGTCTACCAATAAAGAGTCTATGGGTAAAGTGATATCAAATGATTGATGGGATGAATGATCAAAAATCTGGATGACAAATTCACCTACATACACTGCGGTGAAATCTCTGGTGGAAACATGAGCGAAAAGGACGACAAAGGCCAGGCCAAACATAGAGCGTGGGGAAGCACAATGATTAAAACAAAAGAAGCTGCTCAAGATGTTTTTCCCAGAAAAAAAAAGCAGCTCTGAAGTACAAAACAGAGAGGAAGAAAAACCTTTGTAAAAGAGAGTAATGTGTCAGACAAAATTGAAAAATTTAGAAAAGTTAAAGGGACATTAAACGTCAATTTAACTCATTTATTGTAATTAAAGATTTTAAACTACAAGCGTTTCCTAACTGTTTTCTTAGACGAAGTTTTACTCTCAAAATAGCAATACATCAAACTACTGTAGCTTAAATTATCAGTAGGCTATGCTAGCCTACCAGTCTAGCCCTGTTTTTTGGTTCTTTCCAAGCGCAGCAAATCGCATATATGTTTTGCTGAAAGGTAACTAATTCAAACTAATAAGTGTATTTTTATATTTGAAAAGCATTTTGCCTCATCAAAGTCAGAACAGATATCGCGTGAGCAGCAGCCTATCCAACTCCGAGACCTACAATTTAGCAAAGGTCGTTTGAAACAACTAATGCAAATTTGATCTTTCTACAGCCGAGTTTTTTCTCGCTATTTCAAAGTCTTAAAACCGTTAAAGCTACGTAACGTCAACAATTAAAAAAAAAATGTTGGTATTCAAATAATTTCCAGTGTTAATTCCCGGCGCATTCAAAATTTTGGTCAATTTTAACCGTTGGCCTACAATTTTATAGGAGAGTAAATCATATTCAAACTAAAAGTAAATAACACAGTTATATCATGGTTTAATTTAGCCGTATCTTTCAGCAACCGCTGAGCATTGAGAACTTATTGCGAATTTCGGAAATATGTTATTTACTTTTACGTCATTTATTGGAGCCAATTTGAATGCATTTTAAGTTAATTGCAGAAGCAGATTTAGAAATAACCTTCCATATTTTTTATTTTTCAAGTATTACTTTTATTTTCATGCAGTGCAGACAATATAGATATATACAACTAACAAAAGACGTATATAAAATACATGATCTTTTTCGAAAACTCTTCAGCAGCATTTATTGCTATTTCCATATTCGTAGTATCAATATAACTTTTACTTTCTTTGTGGCAACTCCTTTTTTAGGTGGATAGATAGACGTTTATTTTGCATTTCCAAATTACTTTACAGACGCAAACATATTTGTTTAAACCTAAACGTAGCAGGCAGCTGCAAAGGACCTTTTGGTCATCGAGTCGAGCAGCCACCCACTAAATATATTGTAGGTATAAGCAAAACCCTCTGACACAAAACGAACTTGGTGGTTCCACAATGTACAGTTAACCATTTGAGCTTATTGCTTTCTCCAAACAAACGGAACAAACTTTCACTCGGTCATACGCTTAAACGTATATTCTTGATTTTGAAGATATTTAGTCAGCAAAAGCTTTCCAAATAACACAAATAACTTTATATTCAAAAATGAAATACAGCAAGTTGTTTGTTATTCTTTACAAGATCAGAATTTTTCTGTATTTTTTTTGATGTGAAAAACAAGCGTAAATTACCGGTGCATATAAGTTTCAATATTTTATTCTTTTTTTATTTTCTTAGAAACAGGAAAAACATAAAACTTCATAGGTATACCACAAGACAATTTTTAAACACAGGTAGTTAACTTACACGCACTTGCAAAATTTGCAATGGCAGGAAATCAAATTGTTACCCCTGCAAGTTTTAGTCCGATTCCTACCGCTACGCCATCAGCAAATGCCGATTTTTATTGTTTAACCTTGTCTTAAAATTATGTGCAGCTTGCGCCATCTAGAGTTTAATCCAAATTGGAATTTAATATTTCGCATTTAGTACATACTATAAAAAATCTTAAAGCAAAGTTGTAAAAAGGTTTAATTATTTTATATTAAACCTCGCAGGGCAAATTCTGAAATTAGAAACTTACAAATATTATTCTATTTCTTGTTCAAAATCATTGATTGGATAAAACTTTGTTAAAAATTGTAGATTATATTTGGTATCCAATCTGATTTTGGTCTGGCTGATATAGCACTATGAGTCAAAACATTTCAGCTTGTGCTAACTCGATGCAGACCCGGCGCCACGGGGGGCATTTCGGGGCCGTGCCCCCCAAATCAGTTGCTGTGCCCCCCCAAAGCGCTGTGTGTGCCCCCAATCATGAGAAAAGTACCGTAAAATTGTGAGAAAGACCTGAATTTTGGGCGGAAAAAGAGGTCCAGTCCGAGCGAAGACCTTTTTTTTTTTTCTTTGGTCTTCACTTAATTTTGGGCGGAGAAACAGGTCCAGTCTGAGCGGAGACCTTTTTGTTTTGGTCTTCACCTAATTTTGGGCGGAAAAACAGGTCCAGTCTTAGCGAAGACCTCTTTTCGTTTTGGTCTAGACTTCCTTCGTGATCCCGTACGATTATTGTGCCCCGAAAGCAAGCTTTGTTTTTGGTCTTCATCTGAGTTTGTGCCCCCCAATTATTGTTTTTGCCCCCCCAGTCACGCTGCTCTGGCGCCGGGCCTGGTTCGATGTCAGATCTGAATTTGATCTGGCCGTGTGGACTGAAATGACGTGTAAGCTGGGGCCACTTCGGTATCCAATCTAGTGTTGATCTTGCATTATGGATCAAACCATTTTAGCTTCTTCATACGTATACCAAAAGATAATTTTTAAACAGAGGTATTTAACTTACACGTATTTGCAAAATTTGCAATTGCAGGGAATCAAACTTTACCCCTACAAGTTTCGATCCGATTCCTATCGCTACGCCATTGGCAAGTGCTAACATTTTATTGCTTAACTTTGTCTTAAAACTACGTGCAGCTTGCGCCATCTAGAGTTCAATCCAAACTGGAATATGATACTCCGCCTTTAGTGCATATCATAAGAAAGGTTAATGCGAAGTTGTACAAAAGTTTAATTATTTTATATTAAACCTTGTAGCACAAATTATTCAGTTAGAACCTACAAATATTTTTATATTTTTTGTTCAAAATTATTGAGTGGATAATGATGTTTAAAACTTTTGCTAAAAAATTGTAGGTTATGTTCGGTATCTGATTTGATTTTAATCTAGCCGAAAAGGCATTATGGGTCAAAATATTTCAGCTCATACCAGTTCGATGTCACATCTGATTTTGATCTAGTTTTGTCGATTGAAATGTGTAAGCTTGGGCCACTTTGGTATCCAATACGTCATTTTTTTTTGGTTGAAATGTTTAAGCTTAAGCCACTCGGTATCCAATCTCATGTTGATCTGGCATTAGAACAAACCATTTTAGCTTGAGCCACTTTTCGGTCTGATCCAATTTTGATTTGGTATTTTGGGTAGAAATGCGCAAGTTTGATCTACTTTCGCATCCGATCTGGTGTAGATCTGGCAATATAATGCAAGACATTTTAGCTTGCACCGTGTCAGCTTTGATTTTTACCTGGCATTATAGGAGGAAATGTTTAGCCACTTTGGTAACCGATCTAGTGTTGACCTGGCATTAAAGCGCAAAACATTTTAGTTTGAGCCAATTGGGTGTCAGATATGATTTGGATTAAGCATTATGCGTTGAAGCGTTCAATTTAAATCAATTTGGTGATGTAGTGTTGATCTGGTTTGTTGATTGAAATGCGTAAGCTTGAGCGATATCTGTATATGATCTGATGTTAATCTTGAATTATAGTGCAAAATATTTTAGCTTCAGCCGGTTCGGTGTTAGATCTAGTGTTGATCTGGCATTATGAATTGAAATGTGCTTGAGCCTTGAGCGACTTTTTGTATTCGATCTGATTTTGATTTGGCATTGTAAGTCAAAATGATGTAGCTTGAGCCAGTTCCAAGTCAAATTTGATTTTGATATAGCTTTATGAATTAAAGTGTGTAAGATAGAGCCACCCCTTATCAGACCTGAGTTTGATCTGATATTATGGGTTAAAAATTAAAATATTTAACCTTGAGCAACTTCAGAATCCGATCTGATGCTGATCTGGCGTTATAGTGCAAAGCATTTTAGCTTAAGTCACTTCGGGATCAGATCTGGAGTTGATCTGGCGTTATAGGTCAAAGCATTTCAGCTTGTGCCACTTTGGTGTCAGGTCTGATTTAGATCGAACATTATGGGTTAAAATGCAAACTTGAGCCTTTCGGTATCCGATCTGGCATGATAATGCAAAACATATTAGCTTGAGCCACTTTGGTGTCAGATCTGATTTAGATGGGGCATTATGGGTTAAATGTAACAGCTTGGGTCACTTCTGTATCAGATCTGATGTTGATCTAGCATTACTGGTCAAAAAAAAATTAGCCTTAAGCCAGTTCCTTTTCTACTAAGATTTTGATCTGACATTATGTGATGCAATGTGAAAGCTCGAGCCACTTCAGAATCAGATCTGATGTTGATCTGGCATTATAGGTCAAAACATTTCAACTTAAGCCACTTTGGTGTCGGATCTGATTTAGATCGGGCATTATGAGTTGAAATGTGCAAGCTCGAGCCACTTCTGTATCAGATCCGATGTTGATCTGGCAAAGTAGGTCAAAACATTTTAGCTTGAGCCACTTCAGAATCAGATCTGATGTTGATCTGGCATTATAGGTTGAAACATGGAAGCTCGAGCCACTTCTGTATCAGATCTGATGTTGATCTGGCATTATAGATCAAAAAATTTTAGCTTGAGCCACTTCAGGCTCAAATCTGATTTTAATATGGCATTATAGGTGAAAACATTTTAGCTTGAGCCACTTCTCTATCCGATCTGATGTTGATCTGGCATTATAGATCAAAACATTTTAGCTTGAGCCACTTCTGTATCAGATCTGACTTAGATCTGGCATTATGGATTGAAACATATTAACTCGAGCCACTTCGTTATCAGATCTGTTAGTGATCTGGCATTATGGGTAAAAACATTTTAGCTTGAGCCACTTCTGCATCAGATCTGATTTAGATCTGGCATTATGGGCTGAAACATGGAAGCTCGAGCCACTTCTGTATCAGATCTGATGTTGATCTGGCGTAATAGGTGAAAACATTTTAGCTAGAGCCACTTCAAGATCAGATCTGATTTAGATCGGGCATTATTGGCTGATACGTGTAAGCTCAAGCCACTTCAGAATCAGATCTGATGTTTATCTGGCATTATAGGTAAAAACATTTTAGCTAGAGCCACTTCAGTATCAGATCTGATTTAGATCGGGCATTATGGGCTGAAACATGGAAGCTCGAGCCACTTCTGTATCAGATCTGATGTTAATCTGGCATTATAGATCAAAAAATTTTAGCTTGAGCCACTTCAGGCTCAGATCTGATTTAGATCGGGCATTATGGGCTGAAACATATTAACTCAAGCCACTTCGGTATCAGATCTGAGGTTGATCTGGCATTATAGGTGAAAACATTTCAGCTTGAGCCTCTTCTGTATCAGATCTGATTTAGATCGGGCATTATTGGTTGATACGTGTAAGTTCAAGTCACTTCTGTATCAGACCTGATGTTGATCTGGCATTATAGGTGAAAATATTTTAGCTTGAGCCACTTCAGTATCAGATCTGATTTAGATCGGGCATTATGGGTTTAAACATGGAAGCTCAAGCCACTTCTGTATCAGATCTGATGTTGATCTGGCATTATCGGTGAAAACATTTTAGCTTGAGCCACTGCAGGATCAGATCTGATTTAGATCGGGCATTATGGGCTGAAACATGGAAGCTCGAGCCACTTCGGTATCAGACGTGATGTTGATCTGGCATAATAGGTGAAAACATTTCAGCTTGAGCCTCTTCTGTATCAGATCTGATTTAGATCGGGCATTATTGGTTAATACGTGTAAGCTCAAGCCACTTCCGTATCAGATCTGATGTTGATCTGGCATTATAGGTGAAAACATTTTAGCTAGAGCCACTGCAGGATCAGATCTGATTTAGATCGGGCATTATGGGCTGAAACATGGAAGCTCGAGCCACTTCGGTATCAGATCTGATGTTGATCTGGCATAATAGGTGAAAACATTTTAGCTTAAGCCACTTCAGGATCAGATCTGATTTAGATCGGGCATTATAGACCAAAACAATTTGGTTTCAGCCAGTTCAGTATCCAATCTGATGTTGATCTGGCATTATAGGTCAAAACGGTTTATCCTGAGCCAGTTCCGTGTCAGATCTGGTTTTGATCGGGCATTGTGCATCCATACATTGTAGTTTGTGCCAGTTTGGTGCCAGATCTGATTTTGATCTGGCAAAGCCGGATTAAGTGGATGCCCGATTTTCCCAGGTGAAAACCAGACCTGGCCCAGATCACCTGGCTATCTGGGTCTTTTTTTTTACCAAAATCCTGGTTGAGTGCCAAGAGGTAACGGCTTCAGATCTTCCATTCTACGACATCTTTGCCCCATAAAAAGTTCCTTTTTTGAAAATTTCTGATGACGTCATTGTATGTGATTTGTAGTTTGGGCTCCCCTCCCCCCCAATTAAAAGCCCTGGCTACGCCTATGAACTGACTACCTTGGGCATCTTAGGTAGGAAAAATCGTTGGGCATCCAAGTATTAAATGAAAATGCACCAATAAAAAATTTAAGTCACAAAAAGAGGCAATGGGAACTAAAATCCTGGATAACCAGTGCCATAAAAAATTCTATAAAAACAAAAAATAAGCTTTACAGGTTAAAATTAAAAACCCTAGGAATGTTTTAATTGCGAAAAACTGCAAAAGTTATAGAAACAAATTATTATATATAAAAGAATATGCTAAATGACAATATTACAATTAACTGATTCAACAAAATATGCAAAATTTTTTAAAAAATTGAAAAACAATAATTATAGGTAATACTTAGCAAAACAAATAAAAGTAACAATACGAGCCCAAATCAAATTCTTGATAACAATGGCGTATTACAAACAGACCCGCATGTATAATAAGTAACGCGTTCAATAATTATTTTGCACATTAAGGCCATCCATGGCTAAAGACATCCCACCTGCAAAGCATAATCATATAAATAACATATCAAGTACACCGTATTCATTTTATTTAAAACCTGTAACGCAAGAAAAAATAATTCATCAATTGCAATATTTAAATATTTCGAAAAGCACTATAGTGACTATACTGATAAAATGTATTAAAATTGCTACACGAGTTATTGCACCTATATGAACAAAATCATTTAGCAACTGCATATCAGAAGGGTTTTTCCAAATATTTTAAAATTATCTCAAATAACTCACATTTATAAAAAATGAGCCGAGAATTTACGTTTTAATTACCGTTTAATTTCTTGTTCTCACCATGCAGCAAAATTTTTGAGAAATGTCTTTACAGCCAACTTATAGATTATTTAAATAAAAAGAAACTAATAACAAATTGTCAGTATGGCTTTCGTTCTAACCATTCTTGCAGTATGGCTGAATCTAAAATCAGCAGTGAAATAATAAAAAATACCGATGATAAGAAAACAACTTGCTCAGTATTTCTTGACCTTGGCAAGGCATTTGATACTTTTGATCACGAAATTCTATTGAACAAGTTAAAACTACATGGCATTTGTGGAATACCATTTTTGCTGATCAGTAGTTATCTCAGCATATATAAATTGTTTACTGTTTGTAATGAATGGTGTTACACCAAACCATCAAAACAAAACTTGTGAAGTTCCACAAGGATCTACATTAGGTCCTCTGCTTTTTACCCTCTATGTTAATGATTTGCCTCTAGCAACAAATTTTGACGTAAAGGTATTTGCTGACAATGCAAATTTAACTAGGTCCAATTACAATGTCAAAACTTCAAAAATTCTTTGAAATAAAAATAAATGGTCATGTAATTCGACTTAGTAGTAAGTAATACAAAATACTTAGGTGTCTACATTGATGATAAGTTGACTTGGAAAAAACATTTAAATACTGTTTGTTCCAAAACTGCGAAAGCTTGTAGAGCCTTGGCAAGGTTATGAAATTATATCAACCAAAAAGCGCTGCTGAAGGTATAACACGCATTGATCCGAAGCCATATACAATACTCATAGGTGGGCTAGTAATGGAAAACCTCAGGTTCGTTAGCCACTAGTCCGTTAACAAACTTCACATCTCCGTTAACGTTAATGCGTTATTTTCAGCTTTTATTAACGGAAGCTGATAAAGCTGTTAATTTGTTAGCACTTTGCGTGTAATTTACATTTCTTTTTAATAACTCGCTTCTAGAACACGTATTGACGCTGTTGATCTGATTGCAAGAAAATATTTATTGCTATGGTGGTTTTTTTTTGTGTTTTGAAAGTTCCATTTTACAGTCTAATACAATTTCAAGATAAAAATAGGTTCAAATGCACTAATGAAGCTGCAATTGGAAAATCTTTGGAAATTGCGAACAGCGATAATTAATGGACCTACTGTATGAGGTTGCAGCTTATTATTTGCCACGAAAAAGAGCTCGTTTCTTCGCTTTTTTTTATAAAACTCGTGCAATTACGCAACAAGTGTTATCAGTGCAAACTGGTTTGTACCGGTACGATGAATGATTACTGCAAGATATTAACTATAAAAACCTTAATGAAAGTTAACAGAATTTAACAGAAGTTAATTTAGTTCATTAACATGAAAAAACTTTTTAACGGATTAACGAGTTAATGAAAAAGTTAGCTTCGTTATTACCGGATTAACGATTAACGGACTTGTGCCCACCTATGACAATACTGCATATCAACAAGGGGTGCTGCTTCCCAAAGCACACTATATCTTCCGATAAAACTACAAAATTGTGTCTTACGAATAACCACAAACAGTACCTTTAATGCACATTCATCGCCCTCGTTTAAAAACTTGAATTTATTGAAAATAAATGATATACATCAATCAGAAGAATGTAAACATATGCATCGAGTAAACTCAAAAGATTGTGCTGGTTATAATCCATCTATCTGCTTACAACTCATTAGACACAATTCACAATTAAAGCACAAGAAGAAGATTAAACGGCAATTATTTTCTTAAACTGACTAATTCAAAATTTGGTAAAACTAACATTGAAGTTTGTGGACCAAAATATTGGGCAAACGTGCTTAGTGATCTAAAGATATACTGTATTCTTTGCGAAAATTTGCAAAACAATACAAAGGGTATCTTATATCACATTACTAAATGCTAATTCATTGCTTTTCCCAACGTTTGCAATTAATATAATGTTACAAATTAAGG
This sequence comes from Trididemnum nubilum, assembly GCA_963965965.1. Taxonomy (NCBI): domain Eukaryota; kingdom Metazoa; phylum Chordata; class Ascidiacea; order Aplousobranchia; family Didemnidae; genus Trididemnum; species Trididemnum nubilum. Next base: position 34,301,281 of record OZ014471.1, read on the forward strand.
TAATCCCCTTAATTGCTTTATTTCTGTGAGTATGATGTATGTGTGTTTTTGTTTATCCTTATGACTAATTGTACATACTGCTTAAGTAAAACAAAATCTAATGATGATGAGCTGGAGGTGGTTGCTGACTTTGATCACTATTGTGGTCTTTTCGCTACCTCCTCGTAAAGTACTTACAAATGAATTTGTTTGGGTTATGCTGGTTGTTTCCGCAGTGCTTGACAAAATATACTTAAACCTGAACTTGAAAAAAATTCTCATCTAAATAACTTCAAAAAAACTGACAATATTATTTTGATATCAATTTGTAACTAACTACTAAGGAAAGACAAAAGTTAAAGTTTAAGACATTTAAATGTACAGTATTAATTAGTCGGATAAAAAAATTAAAGTGCCATAAATAAACCATTGTTATCGCTCTGATGAATAAGCGACGTTAAAAAAGTTGATTCAGCATGAGCTACTTTGCTCTATACGCTACAATTCTGCGGTCTTACCGGTTTCCCAAAATGGGACCGGTTCAAAATGAGAAGAGGGTCTTTAAGATTCAGCATTTTAAAGTAGACATCCCTGATAATAGTTGAAGTGGCAGTAACTAAATTTATTCTTCAAATTCTTTGTGTGGTATAAACTTGTTTAAATTACAAAATAATCTTGGTTTTTAATGAATTTTTTTGATATTTAGAGAACGGCAATACTTTTTCTTTGGTAGACAGAAGTTACTGTAAGCGTTGAATTTTTAATCACTTCAGTTTTTAGAAAAGTGCTCACCAAGCTTATCATTGTGTTAAACAACTATTTGCGGAAGTTTCGTGTTTGTTTTATGCCAAGTTAATGGTATTTTTGAATGATCTATAAAAATACTTGTGCATTATTTATTTCTTGTTTACTTGTGTAGATACTGTGGTGTCAAAGTCTTTGACAGTTGCATAGCTACAGCTTTGTATTTTCTCATTTAACTTTTATTGCAATGGTTTTGTGCAGTGTTTATCTCTTGTTTTTATTATTTTTGGGCTGGGAAATTATACTATTTTGATTGTTTGCTTTTGTTTCGTGTCGAGACCATACAACTATAGACTGTTCCTAATAATTCATGCGATGCCTTCGAACTGATTGGGCTTGAGTAAAATTAACTTTGTTTTTCGTGTTCTCCTAAACCGTTGTTTTATGTACTGTAGCCCTCAAATTTTGTTTCAATTTTTTGTTAATAACTTTGAATAGACTTTTCTAGATCTCTACCGAATTGTAATTTCAAAGACCTTAGTAAAAGAGTGACAAGTGAACCTGAGATCGTAGAAAGCTCAGAATAGCCTCTCCACACCCAGTGAACTTTTTACAAGTTACTTTCTTGTACCGAAAGAACTAAGGAAAACAATTATCGTGAAAAAGATGAGAGAGTTTGACCGTAGCAAATTTAAGATTGGAACAACCTACGTTATCGTTACCACAGCTTCTTGAAACAAATTGGTTAAATAAGTTTGATTTTTATGCAATTTTGAAAACACAGCGACCAGAGGTGGAGTCCTCGAGGACGTCCTCAAGAACACATTTTGAAGTCCTTGGCCTCGAAGGTCAAGTGTTTGGCCTTGGTCTTGGCCTTGGCCTCGAGGCCTCAAGTCCTCGAAAATTGGCCTGTCCTCGGCTTGAGGACAGCACTACTTTGAATTGTTAAAATTTTGTGGAGCGCTTGAAAAATTTTTTGGAAAACGTTTTTTCGTGGAGATCGCTTGAAAATTTTTTGTGAAGACCTTTTTTTTGGAGAGCACTTGCGTTTGTGTCCTTGGTCCTTGGCCTTGGCCTCGAGCATTCCTGTCCTTGGCCTCGAGAGTGTCTGTTCTCGGAAAAGCTGTCCTTGGCCTTGGCCTCGGATTTTTTTTTGTGTCCTTGGCCTCGAGCCTCGTGTCCTCGACTCCACCTCTGACAGCGACCGTCTGATTTTTTTAAGTTGATGTTCTGAAAATATATTTTAGCAAAGCTGCACCGCCAAAAGTAAATTAGCTTGTGAGATTTCTACTTCACTAAGGGCAAGTCTTTATGGTCTTTCTTGAATCTGAGTAACTCGTTGCAGGCAGTTTTTGGAATTATTTGTGTGCACGAAATATTCAACATATGCGAGTTTGGCCGGTTGGTTAAGCGATAGCGCGTTCGACTCTAATTCGGGAAGTCTGAGGTTCAAATCTTAGACCGTTCAAATCGGACTCAGGATTGCCAAAGAACCCCCACCGCTGTAGCATTTCTTTGAAAGGAGCTTGTTGCCCGCAGGCGCAATGACGCAGAGATTGGCCCGCCACCTCGTCACACGCTTCGGCGTATCAGAGAGAGTATATTTAAAGATTTGATTTTAGTTGAGTTTGCAATAGCAAAAAAATGCTTTTGTTTACCAAAACCAAGTTTTTAAGAGAACGATCTTGTGGTTTCTACAGTTTCCGGTGTAATAAGATGAAAAAAAAAAGATCTTTTTCGCTTTTTTCACAAAATTGTAGGGCGAGAGTCAAGTTTATGCAAGTAAAATAATACAATTGAGGGTATATGTTTGATAACTTCCATTTTCAAAGTTACTTCAGCAGAGTGACTTTAATAATGTAATTAAAGTTACTTTGCTGAAGAAGAATATTCGAATAATCTCTAAAATTTTTAAACAGATTGTAGCTGTCAATTGGTTAAATGATAACGAGTTCATCTTCGGAGCATAGAGTTTGAGAATATAAATTTTACAAAGGTCAAATCAAACACAGTGTTGCCAACGGCTTTTTTTCAGCAAAGTTCCTTAGTTGCTAAGCAGTCATATTTATGCGAAGACAAGCCTCGCCAACAAACTTCTACGTAATTTAGCGAAATCAGGACAAATCTGATTTGAAAGTTGAAATCAATCTGGGCTCTTTGTGTAATTTGCTATAAAATCATACGCATAAACACCTTTTTTTGCAAAACATCCAAGATGTTCAATGTTCGTTACGTCGTAACGCAATATAGATTATATAAATTATGGTTTGTTTAGAACTGCAAAATCGAGGAACTGCCATCAATCTTTATTGCAATTTATATATATTTTTCGGTTCATGTCAACAACAAAACATAAACATGTCTGCTTACTGTAGCTGTAAGTGATACAAAAGACTTTGTTTGATTTTGTATTGATCACATATGGTTCATAATACAAAATGATATCGCTTGTCTTGAGAAAATGTGAAAGTGACATAGTGATCGATAATTTTTCACAAATGAGTTACAAAACGACCATATATAAACTATGGGAAATTGGGCATGTGTAAATCTGTAGCCACGTGCTTCAAGGTATAAACCACTTTTCAGTGAAGCTAGGATTGAGACCCCAGCGTTCAATAGCGGATCCATTTTACACTAAAAAATAACGTGATATTATGGCATGATAATAACAAGTCATTTTGCGATGAAACTAAGATATAACGTAGCCAAGTTATCAACGTCAGAGTTGCCAATCCAAAATTATTATCAGGGGGACACCTTTAAAATAGAATATCTAAGAAACGGCGGGGTCATCAGAACTAGGAATCGACGCCAATTAAATCTAATACGATTGCCTCAACTATAGAAAACCCATTGGTTTTGCAGTTTTTTAAATACAAAAGTGCCTGCATGTATGTATGTCTAACTAACATGGATAAAATTCCCATAAGAGAAACTAAAAAAATAGAATTACATTTAGATAAAAAAGAGAACAAACTTTTGAAAGAACTACGAGCAATATGCGACAAAAATGGAAAAGAACTTGAGCCAACCAAATCCGCGCTATATTTCATTAACTTCAAAAGTTGATCAGAACAACGACCTCAACTTCTCGCTTATCGGAAGATTTTCTCAGCGAAAATCGCTGCCCCACAATAGTCACTTAGTGAATATGGTTCTACTCAACGCTGTCATAGTGAAATGTGAGATCTGGTAATTATAACAACATTGAAGGCAAATTGAAAGATTTATTATGCTCAAACATTCTCAATGAAGCCAATACACCGAGCAAAGATGCTGATTTGATGGCTCAAGCAGATATTGTTGCAGCATCAATTAGGACAAGGTGAGAAAAAGTTGACTCAAAACTTAATGAACTCAAAAAAAAAAAAAAATTCCATACCTTATCAAACAAGACCAATGAGATGCAGCTGAAGTTAAGAGAGTCAATGATATTGAAGAACTGCCAAATGATATTGCACATGACTATACAAACCTCATGGTGGGTGTGGAAAACTTTGCTCAGAGTCCAAGTTCAAGTTTCTTGTATTGTTTGTCGCAGTACGATAGATGACACACCACTAAAAATTGTTGATAATTGCAAAACAAAAATAACTTTTTTTACGACCGGAGATTGGAAGGAACCTATTGCAGTCATCTAGTCAAACAGCCCTCCGACTATGCATCTTGTTTCTCATAAGAGCTTTAGGACAAGAAGAAGTTATTGCTTTGAGAGAAATGCGATGAGACAATTCCAGCAAAAATTCTTCTTAGTTAGATGTTTTTAAAAAGAACTACTTAAAATCAGAAAAAATGATGCGTGACAATCTCCTTGTAAATTTTAGGTCGTTACAGTCTCGATCAGATAAAACGTAGCTAAAAAGCGTAAACAACAGAACCAAAAAAATCAATATAATTACATAAAATGAACAAATTTAAGCTACGGTTTATTTCCCAGTGAAGTTCGAGTTATTATTGTACTTTTGTTTAAACGTGTTTGGCGAAGCATTTGGGCGATTTTCTAAGCAATTTACTTTTACATGCATGCGGTACTGTTTATTATTTTTACTCTACATTCGTAAATTTTGCTAATTTTTGTTGATTTACCTTTGCTAGTATAAGACAACCCTTAAAAGCTGCTTATTTAAAGGCCACCTAATGTCCGCTAAGCAACGCTCTTAAAATAAAACAAAAAAATATTGCTACTCGAATGCTCAAAACCCGGTTTAGATACACGGTCTGAGTCTCAAGAAAATGAAGAGCCGTTATTTACCTTAATTACCGTTATTTACCAACACGTTATTTTACAAGCGGTAATGCCTCGATTGTCCATATCACTCTAAAATTCCAACTGTTCAAAAGTTTTCGTATTCTATCTGGCATATCCGTACTCAATACCAGTTGGCTACCGTAGGGGATTATAATTAAGTAAAAATATTTTACCCTTCTGATACTAGTGAGTAGGCTACTGTTGTTTACTGCGTGGGATTTGGAATATAGACTACAGGTACGACTGCTGTACAGTAGAAATGGTACCAGTATCAGATCAAAACTGGTGGCCTGGTTTGGTTAGGGTTTCAGTAACTATTTTACTCCTGGCAATGTATTATGCTGCAGTGATCTGCTAGTGTACAATAGTCTAGCAGTACCGAACTAGGCTATCGGTATCTACTATCACCGTCAGATTCGTGTACTAATGACCATAGTCCCACTTTCCACCCCACAGTGCTGAATTGAATAATATTGATACCAGTATGGTAAGGTAGGCTACCGATATATACTAATTTTACTGGTACCGGCACTATTCCCTCTAAGAATATGACAGCTACAAAATTGCCCGAATGCAAATCTTAACAAACATTAGCCCAACCGTTTTTACCACTTACCACTTAAAACAAGTTTTTCATAAAAACTGGTTTTTGAAACAATTAGCAATTGCTTTAGAATAAAGTTTCCAACTTTTTACATTAGATTCAACATGCCATTACCTGTTTTAATTTCATAACTTTAGAAAAATTGCCCCGAAACCGTATCAAACTTTGCATCATAAAAGGAACTCTGGGTATTGGAATCCTATAGACCAGGTAGACAGGCGCGTAGCCAGAAATTCGCAATGAGGGAGGCTGTTTGAGGGGTCTGGGGGTTTGGGGGCAAAGCCCCCAGCCGCCGGAGGCACGGGGGTGTGGGGGCGGAGCCCCGAGCGCTCGAAAATTTTGCATTTTTTTGCAAGAATAACTTCATTTTAGGGCTATTTTGATTACAAAATAACGATTTTAAAACGTGGCTTAGAAATTGACAGTACAAACAAGATTAAACTGGAAGCATAAATGGGCTATTTGGGAGGTGGCTAATGGTAAAATGTAGTTCTCTTGTTTAGATGCTGTTAAATTGTAAAATCGAATAGCGCAATAAAACTCACTCGGAGTAATCTATTTCGTATACAGTTCATAGACAATAATAATTGGGGGGGGGGCTAATGAAAAGAGATTTGAGAGAAATGATTGGTAATTAACAAATACTGAAAAGCCCCCCCCCCCCCCCCTATTCCTTAGTTTATAGCATGTTTGTTGATGACACCTATGTTCAGCATTTTTACACTTGCGATCAAATTTGATTGCCTATTTCTTACCATTTATCAAAGGTTTCATTTATTTGTTGGTTTTATTTTTGACAAATTAGCCCCCCCCCCTGAACATATGTTTCAAAAGATGTTTTAAATCACTATTTAGTCCACTTCAGTGCATAAAACAGTCTCACAGTGCTAAAAATGTAGTGTTTTTCCCATTCTGCATTTTGGTCGACATGTCAATGGGGGGGGGGGGGGGCAATAGCCCCCCCCCTGGCTACGCTACTGGCTAAAAACGTGGTATTTTCCTAATTCTGCATTTTAATCGGCAGTTCATTACCCCCCCCCCCCCCCCCTAAATAAACGTTTCAAAATAGTCTAATCCAGTGCAAAAGACAGTCTTAGAAATGCTAAAACGTGGTATTTTCCTTATTCTGCATTTTGGTCGGCAGTCCATTAGCCCCCCCCCCCCCCCCCAAATAACGTTTCAAACTATGCTTTAAATCATTTTTTAGTCTAATCCAGTGCAAAAGAGAGTCTTAGAAATGCTAAAAACGTGGTATTTTCCTTATTCGGCATTTTGGTCGGCAGGCCAATGGGGGAGGCTATAGCCCCCCCCCCCCCCCCCCGCCCTGGCTACGCTACTGCTGGTAGATCAGTAGATTGATACGGATAGCTCTGATTCACCCGTATCATACATTGATACGGTGAATGAATTGTCTTCAATCACGGGTACTGAGTATCAAGTACAGGCTGGTCGAGTAACGCATGAATAGGAAACCCAAAAGCCTAATAGGATGAGGAGTAGGTTTGGTACAATAGGCCTGCTGAATATAGGCCAATAATGGCGAGGAATTAAGTACCGCCTGTACCAATGTGTTACATCTTGGTAAGATACGTTAAAATGTTTTCGCTAACGGCAGCATTTTCGTACTACAATTTCATATTTACAATAGGTCTACTGGTACTTGTAATAAGTTACCTGCACTCACTGATAGTTGCCTGGCTGTGCAGATCTGAGATACCGGTACGGTATCTGTACATGAATCTGACCTGCGATAGTAGATACCGATAGCGTAGTTCGGTACCGCTAGACTATTGTACCCTAGCAGATCACTGCAGCATAATACATTGCCAGGAGTAAAATAGTTACTGAAACCCTAACCAAACCAGGCCACCAGTTTTGATCTGATACTGGTACCATTTCTACTGTACCGTCGAGTGGGGCTATTCTGAACACTTTTTATAAAAAAGTTTGATGCGAGCTGCACCGCATTTGATTTTGCTTCCAACTTGGGTTTATTTTATGAGCTGGGGTCTATTGAACAGTTTGTGTCAATCTGGAATTTCTAAGTACTTCCTCCATTGTACTATCTTAAATTATGTTGTAGTTCATAATAGCCCCAAGGTCGGGGCTATTATGAACACTAATGCTATTGTAATCTTTTTTCAAATAGCTTCTTAATTAAGCTTATTTTGAACACGTAAGCGATAAACGAATCAACACTCTTGACAATTCTGGCATATTAGCTTTAGATTTGAACTTTTTGCACTCAACTTCCATTAGTTTAAATTGACGTGTTTGGAGTGACCAATAAGAACATTTTTTGAGTTCGATTCCTACGTAGGATGAAAATGTGGACATTCTTTTAAGTTTGCACTACAATTGATTCTAGAAATAAGTAAAAGCAAATGACAAATTAAAGAAAATTAACGAATTTTTAAGAAAAAATCACATGCACAAAAATGCACAAAAAACACACAAATCATTGTTTTTCAAATTTTGTGTTTTGAACATCTAGAATTCGTCCTCATCATCTGATGTGTCGTTATAACACTCGGATGGAGTATCACTACTGTCATCATACTCAATACTCTCATCATCATCAGTGTCGCTGTCTGAAAAGCTAGCCAACCTTGCAGCAGCTTGAGCAATTGTATGCTTTCTCCTTTTCTTTGAGCGTTGTGAAAGTCCACTTGGTCCAGGAACATCAGCTGAATCTGCAATCTCTACAGATGCAGTCTCCGCGTATTCTGGACTTGACTGCAGTCCATCGGATGAAGTTTGGGTGTTTTGAAAAAGATTTGTTCCAGATGTACCTTGTGCAGCTTCTGATTGGTTTTCTCCTCTCACAGCGTTGGATCTTGTTGTATCCTGAAGGTCTTCTGCAGAAATACTCATACCAGGTGCAACATTTATCTTTCTCTTTCTTCGTCGTTGGGTGTCAGGAAGACTCCTCATTGACTCCAACATCTCAACAAGAGCATTACTGACTACGGTTGCAGAATCGTTTTCGGTACGGTTTTGTAAACTGGAAACTGATACCGGAAGCCTTTCTAAAACTGGTTGAGCATCGAGTCGAAATATGCCACATTTCTTAAACCCAGACTTTATTTTTTCACTGGCTTCATTGCACGGGCATACATCATCGCACAACCTTTTCAAGAGTCTTGGGAATGCATCTTTGGAAAGCAACTGCGTTTGTCTTCGTTGATTGGATTTCCATTCGTCCAAAATTTTTCTCCATCTTCGCTTCATTGGTGCAAAAAAAGGCGACATCCAATGGCTGAAGTAAGTGTGTTGAATTCGGAGGTAAACAAATGAAAGTGATATTACTCTGCTCACTTAAATTCAAAACTCTTTTTGAAAAGTGACTGCTAAGGCTGTCACCAATAATAACTTTGCGTCCTTCAATTAATCTGCAATGTGGAATGAAGGTGAATTCAAACCAATCTGCAAAGGTAGTGGCATCAAACCATTCGCTTCTGCTTCGATTATAGCGGCAGTTTTCAGGGCCACCTTCAGTCCAAGTTGTCCATAAGTTCTCCGACTTGTACACCACATATGGAGGCAGCATTTGGCCACTAGCTGATCCGCAAAACATAAGCGAAACTGCAGTTTTAGAACTGCTACGAATTCTTTCTGGATATTTGGTTTTTCTTTTAAAAATGCACATTTTTGTGCCAGGGTTGTCGCTAAGATTTGTTTCGTCGTAATTAAACACGTTGTTCGGTGGAAGTGTACTTCCATCAGCTTCTCTCATTGACTGTTGTAAATTGTTTAAAAAGGCATTTACATCCTCTGCCGAAACCGCAGCTTTGCTTGGTGCAAGATTTTGGCATCTTCGAAGACCAATTGTTTCTCTTTGCCTCTTTAAAAAGAGAATTGCCGATTCCTTGCTTGGGAGATTTTGATCAAACTGTGGAACATTTCTCCCTTCTTCGCAGAGCACTTGCTTGGCGAACATTCTGATGTCAAGTGTATCAAATGGGAAGCCCCACTCGCCAAGACAAACTAGGTGATTTGCCATGGCAAGTTCTGTTTCCTCATCGAACACACTTGGACGTCCTGCTTTTGAATATCCTTTTCCTTTACTATGGACATGGTTAGATAGAGTTCCTAAAGGGATTTTGTATTTATTGTGAGCTTTTCTCAATGTCATACTTCCTTCCTTTATCTTTTTTACAGCATCATTAAGGTCTTCAGGAGTGTAAGTTTTGGTCCTTTTCCTTTTGTACTCTCGAACCATAATAAAACCTGAAAAAAAACAAGGTAAGGAATAATTTGCCAAATATTATGAACACACAACTGCTTGCTTTCGAATTAGAACACTCTAGGGTTCTTATTTAAACTTTAATACACATAAAATGCTATTGGGGCTATTGTGAACAGCGTTCATAATAGCCCCAAAATATCGTCATTACAAGGCACTTCGAAAATTTAAGCAATAATTTTTTTATCAAACTAATCCATTAACTCTAATAATCTGGAACATAATCACAAATAATAGTAACGTCATCTCACAAACTACAGTTAACAAGAAAGCAGAACTTAAGTGGTGTAGACACAAAAGTAAGCAGAGTAACTTTCTGAAGTATTTTCAGAAGCAGTTTTCCACGAATTCTGTACACTTATCTACAACTACCAATAGCTCGATTGAAGTAAGTTTTATAGCTACAATAACAACGCTAAAGTTGACCTGCAAAAAAATTTGAAAAATGCAGAAGCATTTGTATAGATTTCAAAATAATCTTTTTACCAAAAAATGTTCACAATAGCCCCGCAGTTCAAAATAGCCCCACTCAACGGTACAGCAGTCGTACCTGTAGTCTATATTCCAAATCCCACGCAGTAAACAACAGTAGCCTACTCACTAGTATCAGAAGGGTAAAATATTTTTACATAATTATAATCCCCTACGGTAGCCAACTGGTATTGAGTACGGATGTGCCAGATAGAATACGAAAACTTTTGAACAGTTGGAATTTTAGAGTGATATGGACAATCGAGGCATTACCGCTTGTAAAACTGCTGTTCATCACTGGTAGTAAAAGCTGATTGCAATGGGCAATTCATTTCTGAACTTAACAATGAAACTACTCGGAGCTAATTACGCCTTTTTTGCCCAACATTTTTTGACTACCAAGCTGCTATCACATGTCGTTATAAAATCGCCTATCCTCTGCTATGATAGACTATGCAAGTGCACCAAACTCCTGGGTCTGATAACACAATGTCATTTTTTAGAAACGCGAAAGGTAAATAACGGCTCTTCATTTTCTTGAGACTCAGACCGTGTATCTAAACCGGGTTTTGAGCATTCGAGTAGCAATATTTTTTTGTTTTATTTTAAGAGCGTTGCTTAGCGGACATTAGGTGGCCTTTAAATACTAAGCAATCGTGCTTGAAAAACGCAGGCAAAATATCAGTACGATTCACTAATGGTGATTTATGTACATTATTTTCATTATTACAAAACAACTGAGACGTTTCATCGTTATATGATCGTATCAAAATGCGCTGCTTTGCAAAAATAGGCTGTCTGTGCAAAAATAAGTGTTAACCATTCACATTAATGAAGCTGTTAAGAGTGTAGCGACGTCACTTTAACGATTCTATGAAACCTTCGCTCTAGGAAACTTACTCATGTTTTGAAAGTTGATGCTGAATCAGTCTATTTGCAACCATCTACAACATGATAACCGGTTGAGCAAATTACGGCAGTACTAAAACTTGAAAAGTTAAAGTCTAAAAAAACAAACAAACAAATTTTTTCACGCATAAATGGGCCAATCAGAGATATGTTGTATTCAAATAGAATAATATCTGCTCTAATTCTTTGCTATTTAGCACGTTTTTATAAAGCGTGTAACGAGTTAGCGGGGTCCATCTGTTTGGCAATGAACGGTTACGAGTAGCCTACTACTACCGTATTTTTGAAAGCAAATCAAACTAAATTCTACGGAAGCAACTAAGTCGATATTTTGATTATTGAAATAAGGTAGTTGCTCTGACGGTAAATCGCAAACTAGACATTTCCAAGTTTTGGTTGTTTAGCGAACCCCGAACAATTCGACCACAATTCATAGCAAGATATTATCATTGCGTTAGCAAATATCCTTTGTTGTTGAAAACATTTAAAATCCGCGATTGTGCCGTAATTGGATGTAGCTCGAATGGACGAGTGATTAAATCAAAATGCATTAAGTTTGCTTTTGATCTGGTTTGTGTCTTTAGATTCGAAAACATCCAGGACAACCCTTTTTCACAATAAGTAACAAAATTTTTGAAAATAAAAGGTTTTTTAAAAAATGCATGAAATTAGAATGAAGCAACTTTACGGAGAATTTATCAAGAAAAGTACAGAAGAGATATTCTACTGCTCGTTTTAGGTTTTTGTCATAGCAAGTTTAATTCCAAGGCCAAGAAAAGTTAGGCTCATGGCCTAACTTTGGGCCCAGCAAAACTCTTAAAAATTAGCAGCTTAAAACCAAAGCACCAATATATCTAGGCATTATTGTGGCGGGCTTCAGACTGTCAATTCAATTAAAGATTTATGCTAGGCTTTTATAACATGTAACATTAGACTATTGAAGCTTCCGATAGGCTAGTGCTCAGGCGTCAGGTGCGCAACGAGGTTGCTAAGAGAAGGAAGGGCTTGAATCCAAAGCAAAATTTTCTTGTATAAAAACTGTCCCAATTAAGCAAGCTGTTGAGCAAACTAACGCAACTCAAATTTGAGTTACGGAGACTTGAGGGAGGAGCAAAAAAGGTATTATCAAATATCAAACTATTATCATATTTTAATTTATTTTAGCAAATTTTATTTTAACAATCAAAAGGTATTATCAAACTCACAAGCCAAGCAGAGTGTTGCATTTTTAGACAGTTAAGATAAATTTCAGTAAATAATTTTCGACTAGTTCTGATTTTGTACGAAACCAAACAAAAACGCTCTTATACTTATTTGAAAATAATATAGTTACAAGTTAATTTGCAATCCAATTATTGAGTGTTTACGTTATTTTAGAGAATTTGTGCCAACTAATTCGAACCATAACTCTTTTACCCCATTCATACTAATATTTCCAAAAGTAAATTTCATAGTCCTTTCAACTTTTATATTTCGTTTTAAGTAGACCACTACTCCAATGACAAAAATTACAATGAAAATTACAATGAAAAAATTTCTATCTTAGAATTGAGACGTTGATTAAGAAAACATCAACAAGTCGGGTTTTGGTTATACGTAAAACGTACGGCCTAAAGCGAAGAGAAACGCATAATTCATAAAGTTCATCAAAGTTTTTGAGTAACGAGGAAAATTTTAGGAGCAGAATGAAAATCGAATCATTTTCATCAATTTTTATATCTTTCATGCGATGGTCATTCACTGCGAAAACAGAAAAAATACACCTGCAAAAATGTCAGCTCCGTCAGCCTAAAAACAAGCTTGATCGGAACAGAGCATGAATTTAATTCTAGAACAATTTTAGGATATCTGCTGCTAACCGCGCTTAGCGAAACAGCTCTTACAGATTGCGTAATATCATAAAATATTTTGTGTGTAGAATTACATCAGAGATACAAATAAAGATTGTTATTTAAAAAGTTTGAATGCGTAAACCAAAGCACAGGTCAAACAAAAGCAAAAAACAGATGGCACACTCAGACGTTTAAGAGCACGGAATTCTCGATTCCCCTCCATTCGGTAGAGCAATCGCCCTGCAAGTGACAATTTCCTATAAGAGAAAAAAAGGACATTATATCCAAAAAAGCACCATTTCAGTTATGAGTTTGATTCCCTATTGGCTACAAATTTCGTATGTTTACTTGTGTTGCATTTACATTAGATAAATACATGCGTTGAAAACATTGCCTTTAATTGTTTTCCTGTGAAATATAATGCCAAACAATAAATCAACTATTAAAGTGATCGGTTTATTTTTGAGACACCTCTCATTACCATGTTTAAATAGTTACTTTACTAATTGTTTAATTGACAATAGCATGGTTAATTACTGTACTTACTTTAGCTTTTTTTTTAAACAAAACGTGTATGATATTAAAAAGTAACATACGATGATTTTTTTTCAGCGCAAGTTTTTACATAATCACGCGGAATTTCGACAGCAGAAAATCGAAGCTTTATATCTTGAGTCTGAATCTTTACTGCCGTTTCATCCTCAAATGCCCTGCGTAAAAAGAAAAATTTACCTGCAAAAACGTCATTTCCATTAACCTAAAAAAAAATTTGATTGGAACAGCACTAATAGGCTGCGTAAGATCATAAAATATTCCCCGGTAGAATAACGCCGCAAACGCAAATAAAAATTGTTATTTAAAATGTTTTAATGCGTAAACCAAAGAGTTATAAAGCTCTACAAAATTCTGAGTTTAATTCGATCGTATAAGGAATTTGTATTTATCAAATTTTAGTATGTTCAGGGTATATAAAACAATTGCTTAACCCTTTCGCTGGACGTACGTTGTACGTCATTACTCTTTGACACCCGTTTGCCAAGGCATTTTTAACAAAATTAGGCTGTTTTTGTGCTATTGCGATATGTGTTTGTTTCGGACAATAACAAACAAAATCAAACATTTGTTAGTTTTGGGATATTGTAAGAATGGGTTAGCATGCCCAAACTGACTAGTGACGTCACTGATGACGTCATTATTTTTAAGTTTTGCTGTTGTATAGATAATTTTCTTACATAACCATTTTAGCGTTAATTTTTTCAAAAAACTTTCTCAAAAACTCATTTTAGTGATGCTATGTGCATGTATTTTAGTTTCGTCTACAATAATGTCATCACTGACATCATCAAGTTTTTATTTTACTCAAAAAAATACTCAATTTTACAGTTCTGGGATATTTTTTTGCATTTGCTCTTTCTAAATCGCGCCGATTGAAATGGTATAATGTTAGTGTTGTCAAACGTGGTTATTTTCAAAACTTTTTCAAAAACGCATTTTAGTGATGTTATGTGCATGCATTTTAGTTACGTGACCAATGACGTTTTCACTGACATCATCAATTTGTTTGATTTACACAGAAATCTCTCATTTGTACAATAGTTTTGAATATTTTTTGTATTAGCTCTTTCTAAATCACGTCGGTTGAAATTGCATATGTTAGTGATATCAACACTCAGCTATTTCTCGTTTACATCAACATAAGGTTTCGTAAAAATGTCTTTTATTTGCAAGAAGCAGCAGTGCTAATTGCAGATGTTTTATTCCCAATACAATAGCTGGGTGTGGTATTTCGTGTAGCATCCAATCTGAGGATATACACACGTTGTGGCGGTGGCTCATATTTTGTTCAGCATCTATATCGAGATTTTCACTAGGCTAGTATCCATAGGCGTTGCCAGGTTTTTTGATTGGGGGGGGCCCAAACCACAAATCACTTGCAATGACGTCATCAGAAATTTTCAAAAAAGGATATTTTTATGAGGCAAGGATATTGCAGAATAGAAGATCTGAAGCTGTAGTATGTTGGCACTTAACCCAGATTTTGGTAAAAAGGCAAAAACTATTCGTTAAAAAGTGCAAATGTCTTACTTAGGAAACGTGTTGAGTATGCTAGTGTACTCAAACGTATCACTGATGGGGGTCTGGGGACGGAGCCCCCAGCCGCCGGTGGCTATGGGGGTCTGGAGCCAAAGCCCCCAGCCGCTGGGCAATTTTTGTAAAGTTTTGGAAAAAAACTATTTTTATCCCATTGGATCACATTTCGCACGTGTTCAAAGCCATTTGAAAAAACTAGATTTTTAACATTCGAAAGCCAATCGATATAATTTAACTGTTCAGTCTTCCTTTTACTGGCAATTAAAGTCCAAAACACGTTTAAAATCTTGCATTGTGGAGTAAAATTTTAATTGTAAGTGACAGAGGTGGAGTCCTCGAGGACGTCCTTGGCCTCGAGGACGTCCTCGAGGACAGATTTTGAAGTCCTTGGCCTTGGCCTTGGCCTCGAAGGTCAAGTCCTTGGCCTTGGCCTTGGCCTCGAGGCCTCAAGTCCTCGAAAATTGGCCTGTCCTCGGCTCGAGGACAGCACTATTTTTTGGAAAGTTAAAATTTTGTGGAGCGGTTGAAAAATTTTTTGGAAAGCGTTTTTTCGTGGAGATCGCTTGAAAAATTTTTGTGAAGACCTTTTTTTTTTTTTTTTTTTTAGAGATCGCCTGAAAAATTTTTGTGAAGACCTTTTTTTTTTTTTTTTTTTGGAGAGCACTTGCGCTTTGTGTCCTTGGTCCTTGGCCTTGGCCTCGAGCATTCCTGTCCTTGGCCTCGAGAGTGTCTGTCCTCGGAAAGGCTGTCCTTGGCCTTGGCCTTGGCCTCGGATTTTTTTTGTGTCCTTGGCCTTGGCCTTGGCCTCGAGCCTTGTGTCCTCGACTCCACCTCTGGTAAGTGATTTGGTCCATGTAGGGGTAAGTAAGGTACAATGACTTGTGCAATATTTTAGCAGTAAATAGTAATGCACTCAAAGATTTTCCTTAGAGATTTTTGTTTTGTTTTGAATTTAACCAGTTATAGGAGTACATATACGCAGGGGTGCAAATCTTTGTTGAGCATTGGGGGGGATAATTTACAATTTTACCCCAATTTTGCCCTATTTTCAACATTGGGGGGGATAAACCTCGACCACCATTTTTTTCAGATGAGCAAATTAAGTGAAGAGCAAAAAAAAGGTCTTCACCAAAAATGGAACACTTTTTTTCCCCGAATTCAGGTGAAGACCAAAAAAAGGTCTTCATCCAAAATGGAACCAGGTGCATAGCCAGAAATTCGCAATGGAGGGGGGCTAATTTTTGGGTCTGGGGGCGGAGCCCCCAGCGCTCGAAAATTTTGCATTTTTTTGCAAAAATAGCTTGATTTTAGAGCTATTTTAATAAAAAATAATGTTTTTAAAACGTAGCATAGAAATTGGCAGCGTAACATAATTCAGCTGGTTGCATTAATGGGCTATGTGGGAGGTGGCTAATGACACCATTGTAGTTTTCTTGTTTACATGCTGGTAAATCACAAAATTCTGCAATTCAATAAAACTCACTCAGAGTAATGTATTTCGTTTGTATTTTGTAAAGAAAAATAATTGGGGGGCTAATGGAAAGATATTTGAGAGAAGTGGTGGGTAATCAACTAATACTGAATACCCCCCTTCCCCCTTATTTCTGAGTTTTTAATAAATTTGTTGATAAAGCATGTTTTGCATTTTTACATTTGCGATCAAATTTGAGTGCTTATTTTTAAGTATTTTTTGAAGTTTTCATTGATTTGTGACTTTTATTTTTGACAAATTAGCCCCCCCTGAATATATGTTTCAAAAGATGCTTTAAATCACTTTTTCGTCCATTTCAGCACAAACAACAGTCTCAGAAAAGACAAAAACGTGGTATTATCCTTATTCTGCATTTTGGTTGACAGGTCAATGGGGGAAGAGCTATAGCTCCCCCAGCCCCAGGCTACGCTACTGAATGAAACACTTTTTTCCCCCGAATTCAGATGGAGACCTGCTCTCAGATGCACACCAGAGTCAAATTATTGGAGGGGATGCAGATGTAGACCAAACTCAAATTATTGGGGAGATGCAGTCAAATTATTGGGGGGGATATATCCCCCCCGGGTTTCAGCAACCCTGCATATACGGCCAGGGGGCCCAGTATCCCTCAATTGAAATTGAATAATTTGTTCAATGAGCATTTTCTTTAGCTATTTTTTTTGAAGTATTTTGTGCGTAAAAATTGGCAAGATGGAGTTAAATCGTTATTGAAAAATGGTACAATAGATGGTAACGCTTACTAAACATGTTATTCCTGGGCCGGATTTACATTGCGCGGGGCCCCTGGCACTTAGGGGATTTTTGCAACATCTTCCTGCCAAATATAAATGAAGACCAATAAAGTCATGCCATCTGAGCACTGGGCCCTGGCGCTGTGCTACATGGCAAATACGGCGCTGGTTATTCCATTACGTTCATAAAAAGCTTATATGAAGGCCTAAGGTTATTCCATTACGTTCATAAAAAGCTTATATGAAGGCCTAAGGTTGCAATTTTTAGGCCAAAAATTCTTGATTTCACTCTGGCTATAGGTTTAAATTGGTTGGAAAAATTGAATTAAGGGGATACTCCGGGCCCCCAGGTCGTCAATATTATTTATTGTTAATTACTGTTGTACGCAAGTACTGTTGTACGCAAAGATGCTAAAAGAAACTGAAAATAAAGAAACAAGGTTTTTTTGTCATTGATGGATTTCGATTGAGGGGGGCCGGGCTCCCTGGGCCACTCCCTGACTACGCCTGTGATTCTGAGATAAGATCGCGACCTTAATTTCTTTCATAAAAAAACATTTTAAGCAAAATCAAAATAACTTTTTTCCAAAACGTGGAGGACTTCAGTCAAGTCACTTGACAGTTTTTTGAAACCTCCAGAAATTGCATGACATTATTATGACGTAGACTGGTGGTCGTCATTATTATTACTTGCTTTTGTACGCGTATATCCTAAATTAAAGAAACTGCAATTCCAGACAAGGAAAACATACTGGCAATGCTCTTATTGTATTTATCATTGGTAGTATTTCAGTAGGGGTTTGCATTACCACCTGTGTTATAGAATTAAGTTTATAATAACGTTAAACAAGGGCCGGGGATTGTAACTTTTAGCACAAAACATTTCAATTTTTTACAGGTTTTGCGTATATATTGTTAAAAATGTGAATTGCGGGGCCCCCGGCCCGGGACCCATTGTCATCAGTTAGGGGCCCCAGGGCCCCCTGGTTGTCAGTTAGGGGCCCGGGGCCCCCTGGTTGTTAGTTGGGAGCCCTGGGGGCTTCTGGTTGTCAATTAGGGGCCCCCAGGTCTTCCTGTTTGTCAGTTAGAAGCCCCGGGGCCCCCGTTTATCAGGTAGGGGCCCCGGGGCTCCCTGGTTGTCGGTTGGGGCCTTGGGGCCCCGGGTCATTGGTTAGGAGCCCTGGGGTTTCCTGGTCGTTACTTAGGGGCCCGGGGCCCTCTGGTTGTAGAATAGGGGCCCCCTGGTT
Source organism: Trididemnum nubilum (assembly GCA_963965965.1). Classification (NCBI taxonomy): domain Eukaryota; kingdom Metazoa; phylum Chordata; class Ascidiacea; order Aplousobranchia; family Didemnidae; genus Trididemnum; species Trididemnum nubilum. Next base: position 34,319,879 of record OZ014471.1, read on the forward strand.
GTCAGTTAGGACCCCTGGGCCCCCTGGTTGTTAGTTAGGGGCTCCAGGGCCTCCTGTTTGTCAGTTAGAGGCTCCGGGGCATTCGTTTGTCAGTTAGGATCCCCCTGCTTGTCGGTTAGGGGCCTTGGGGCCCCCTGGTTATTAGTTAGGGGCCCCCTGGCTGTCAATTAGGGGCCCCTTGGTTGTCAGTTAGGGGCCCCCTGCTTGTTAGTTATGGGCCCTGGGGGCCCCTGGTTGTCAATTAGTGGCCCCCTGTTTGTCGGTTAGAAGCACCGGGGCTCTCGTTTTTCACTTAGGCACGCCGGGGTTCCCTGGGTTTCGGTTAGGGGCCCTGGGGCCCCCTGATTGTTAGTTAGAACCCTGGGGCCCCCTGGTCGTTAGTTAAAGGCCCCGGGACTCCCTTGTCGTCTGTAACTGCAACTAAACATCGCTAGGCTTTGTTGTCATAATTTTTTTATCATTAGTGGTATTTCAATTGGGGGGGGCCGGGCCCCCTGGGCCCCGCCTCTGGCTACGCCTATGCTAGTATCTATATCTCGCTATCACTGGTATCCATGGGCTGTGGTTCGTATTCTTCTTCACTATCTACCGGTATATAGAGATTTGATACACCACTGTCAGAATCTAAGCATAGCTCATTCATGTTGTCACTGAGGAAATATGAGGGTCGATGTCTTGCTTCATTAGCACACGCTTGTCGACGTTTACAGGCTGTTCGTCGTTGGATTTACCTCAAAAATAGGATAAGCTGCTACGCTGTGTGCGGGCCATGTGGTAGTACTGCATCGTGCACGTTGGCAACCATGCCACAGCCTATGTTATCTTGCACTTTCCAGCTTCAGGCTAACCAACATAAAATCTTACATGATTTTACAAGACCAATATTTCGTGCACGCATTTACGGTATGCTACTGGCAGCCGAATGCAATGCATGAAGTAGCCTTGGTTTATTGTCCAGTAACCAAACGTACGCAATCCTTACCAATAACTGCATGGATATCGATATTATTTACTAAATTCGCTATCGATGAAGATTATCAAAAATGATTTGTTCTTTACAAATCAATCTTGCAATATTTGCTATCACCGTAATTTATTTCAATTTATGACTCTACGCACCAAATAAGGCAGTAACGGTCGATTGGTCGCATTAGTCAGGTTGGCAATCTGTCACGTGAATGCCAGCGGTAGGCATCAGCATCAACCGTCAAAAAAAAAAAATTTTTTTTCTGATTTTGTACAACCAAGTACAGCATGTGCATGTTGAAAAAGCATTCAAACGCTCTGAGCTTGCCTTCGAACGTACGCGGACGTCCAATTTCAAAAATTGGTAAGGAGCTCAGCACACAAGTCATTTTCAAAACGGACGAACGCCGTACGTCATAAAGCAAATGAATAGCAAATCCCTACCAAAGCTCTGGCAGCGAAAGGGTTAAAATATCCGACTTTGTAAAGGCTTTCTTCACACAATTGTGTAAATGCACTTGAAGCGTGTAATATTACAGAAACTTTCTTTAGTGTTGACGTTACGGGCACTTCTTTGGTCTGTTAAGAATAGGAAAAAAGAATCAGAACGAAAATAAAAAAGTTTAATTTTTCTGCAAATTATAGTTGCAGCATCACCTAAAATCAACCCGCAAAGCATGGTCAGGAATAGTTAAGAATGGCGTTGAGGCAACTACTATAAAGGAGCATTCCCATTTATGAAATTTTGCAGCGATAATAAAAAGTAAAGTTTTGATATGTTACGGTAAAACACCACTCGCAAGACAGAGCTTTATTTTGAATTTACCCATTCTTGTGAAGCCATTTTATGAGATTTTGTCTAAAGCAAGTTTTACGTTTTCTCAAACATCGTGGACCAAACAGAGTGAAGTAGGTTACAGTAAGTGGGATTATATTATGAGGGTTAGTTATGCTGAAAATTCACATGTTTTTTAAAGAATAGTAAAGGCTGAGATTGAATAATACAATTGACTTGAAGCTGGAGACAGAATTTAACGAAAATTGTGTCAGCCAATTAAAAAATTTATGGTGATAATTATATTTAGTGTTGGATCTATAACTCGGGTAATCCGGAGCAAAAACCATCACGGGGTTATCTGTTATGGCTCGAAACAAGGTAAAGATTAGGTCTTCTCGCAGCTCGTGCCCCTAAATTCAGCCCAGAAATAGATGTAGTATAAATAAAAATTGGGCAGCAAGCCACGTACCACAGTATTTTTGTTAAGTGTGTTTTATAGATTGACCATTTATTGCATATAATCAATTATTATTAACATACGTGCTTTAATCAGATAGAAATTAGTGAAATGTTTTCATTTTTCTCACGGTACACATCCGCCAAGCGAGAAAAAAATTGGTTGTTGGCTACCAGAGTTGTAAACGTGCCGACAAGTACGAGCCAGAACCCGCAAACAAAAGATTGAACCCAACCTGAACCCGAAAAAATGACTTGAAGCCAAAACCAGGCACACAAAAGTCTAAAAAATTGGTTCGATCCAGAAATGTGGATAAGTCTAAAAACTCATCGAGAAATGGGATCAGCCACACAATAGGGATCACGAACATCAACACCGTCGAAATGATTTGAAAGGCAATAATTTGCTCAGTCGCATGCACTAATTGCAGAAACAACCAAAATAATAGGCTAAAAACTCCACTAAAAATCATTGCAAACCGAGGATCACTATTAATTAGCCATCATAATTAGTTAATTACAAGGTTCACATAGCCTAGAAAAATTTAGTGATAACGGCATCAGCAAAGTCCAAAGCATAACTATTTTGTTAAATCATAAAGCTCAGTCAATTTTTTGACTGAAGTACCTCGAAACAAAGCAGTTAAGCGGGGAAAAATAGATTTATATTTTGTAGTAAAAATTGAATTTGAGAGTATATTACAACTCTCCTTGCAAGCTCAGGACAGCGCTATTGCGGTCAATACCAAACCTTGTCAGCTGAGCTGTCATGAATCAAAAATAACGAGTAGCCTACCGGTAATAAGTCAAAATTTTTCTCACTATTTGTAGATTTTCTAATAATTGAAACTGGCCAAGCCGAAATATGGAAGGCCAAAACAAAAAAGGACAAAGTCAGAAAAGCCAACCAGAAGCTCTGAAGTCCAAATTGTCATTTCGCCAGAGATCAAAACGCAATGATACGTTGATATTGGCGACGAGTTTTAATGTGCCGAAAGAGTTGGGCAAAGTAGGCGTTGAAAACGGCTACGAGTTTTGCGCCTCGAAAAAATTTTAGAGGTAAAATTTAGCTTAGAAAACGGAAAACTTTGCAAGGTCCCAAGGCCGAACAAACTTTAAAAGCCAAAGTTGAAAGGAGAATAGCAGGGAATCATCTGGCCACCAGGCGATTCTCAACAACCAACTCCAAAATATCAAATTCGTGGGTAGGTGTAAAAATTCATCGGAAATAGATGAGATCAACCACAATACATAGATATTTGTGTGTTGGTCGTAGAGAATAGATTTTTGAATATTAGGCAGCTGGTCGTTGAAAGTTGGCTGGTAGCTTGATGATTCCCTGCTATTCTTCTTTCAAGTTTGGGTTTTAAATTTTGTGTGGCCTTGGTACCTTGCGAAGTTTTCCGTTTTCTTAGCACAATTTTACTTCTAAAAAAACAATTTTTGACGCAAAACTCATGGCCGATTTCAACGCTACATTTGGATTTTGATCGCTGGCGAAATAATAATTTTGACTTAGAAGCTTAATTATGGTTACCTTTGCCGACTTTCTACTTTTTTGTTTCGGCTTTGTACGCAATGGTTCTTAAGTAAAAAGTAGCATTTCGCGAGCGATATTGTTTGCACTTGTTGCTGCGTTGGAGCGTGACGCTATATTTATCTTCCTCCGTTTACGCTGGGCGACATCACTTCAACGTCTCCAACCAGCGCAAGGTACAGCACCAACCACTCCAACGCTATGGCGTGTTTGCTTTTGTAACATCCGGGTCAAAAAGACGCACCCCAATTCGGTCAACCGGCTCGATTGAACGACCGAGAAGCTACTCTCCAGCTTCATTTCACACCCAATGCACCCGATTAAAGTTCTACTTGTGGCTACGTTGGAGGGTGACGCTACACGATGGATGGCAATTAAAATAACTTGTGCCCTACGGTTGTTTTTATGATATTATTTCATAAACTTTTGTTTGTAAAAAACATGTCCTTTAAACCAAAACTTATCAAAAATGCTCTTAAAAGTGTTTTTTGAGCTAAAAAAACGTTTAAATCTCTCAGCGCTGCAGGTTCTGCCCCCAGATTTATGTTTTCAGTTTCTGTAGATTCTGGCCTCTGGCGGCTGGGGGCTCCGATCTCAAATTCCGGACCTACGATGCAACTTTGCCTCATGGCATCTCTTTGAAATTTCTGTCTACGCCGCTGTGAAGCTGGTTCCTTAGCCATTTTGAACTTCATATGACCGTGGCACTGTGTTGTTAATAAGTTGTTCTGACTGTCTGCGATTAATATTTGATTCATTGTTTGACAAACCTCTGGATGATGCGTGATTTTGCATTTCGTTCTGAAAGCTGCAAAGCCTAAAAAGGTTGTTTGACAGTTTAAATTGATTATCAAATCGTCGCATATTAGGCTTATCTTTCAGCAAATTTGATAGCGTGAGATGTGGCATTGTACGTGATTGTGCATTTTGGACGTTCTTTACCTTGACTACATTCACGTGATAGAGCACTATCCAAACTGGCAATCGTGAAGCTTTCATTTAGTCTTACAACGTGTTCAAACTTCGGTTCTCTAAGTCAACGAGCCGCCTTTGTGTTAAAAGGGAAAGAAAAAATTTTTTTGCCAAAAAAGTCGCGGCAAAAATATGCCGTATAGAAGAATTCCAATAGGAATGGAAAAGAACGTGTTGGCATTTTGCATTTAGCTCTCTCCTGAGTCCTGGCCAAGGCAACTTGACCAATAAAACGTAATACATTTACTGTAGTTTCTTAACTTTTGCAGATTCATTAATTTAAAAATGATTTGTCTAATCTAGTTTAACAAGTTAATTGCTGGGTTTCTGCGAATTAATTGACACCTATTAAAAGCTATTTTATGCAAAAAAAAGTTTTCCTCAACCTTTGTTTCGAAATGGATCAAAGCAACATTATTCAGACAAAACCTTGCATGGACTGTCGTACGACATGTTCTCTTAAAATGACGAATCATAGGTTGCGAGCAATAAAAGTGTTTGCTGTGATAAGCTTTTCCTATCTCGTGTATTCTCTTTGTGAGTTATCAAACTTCAGAAAAACTGATACAATGTCCAACACAAAAGAAGCTTCAAGCCCTGTTGTTGTCCTGACTGAGGAAAAACTGCTGAAAATGTTATCCAAGAACTGTAGTGCATCGATTGACAATAATTATCAAATTAAAAATGATGACGGCTCCGTATTGTCAATGAAAGAATACAAAGCATTCCAGGCAGAAAAGTTCATCAAAGAAAATGCCATTCCATTTCCAGACAAAAAGCCACTGCCACCTTTAATTTTAAACAAAGTAAGTGGTCGAGTAGATGTACGCCAAAATAGAGCCCCAAACTGGAAAAAATTGCAAGAAATGGTTTTGTTACGATTTTTGGTGCAACATGATGCGGATAATAACATACAAAAAGTCTACCAAAATCTACCCATCAGAAAGTTGAAAATTTTGGGGGTGAAAAAAGGGGGCTTTCCCGGAAATAGATAGTGGTCGAAAATATGCTCAGTAACATTACTGCTATTTGCGAAAGGCCAGAAGAATAATTTTTGGCAAAGAGTGAGTCTATATTTTTAAGTTTTTAATAAATAGTAAAATTGAAATGATGACGTCATATTTCAGCTTATGACGTCACTTATGAGTTAAAAAGATAGGTTTTAAGGTAAAATAATGGTGTTCAAACGCAAATAAAGGGAAAAATTAAAGAAGTTCCGACATTAAAATAAATTGTTGGCTTATTCAAAACACAATGTGTTAGCATCAGGTAAAATTTTAGCAAAAAACTTAAAGTGCTTGCTACAAGAACCAAAATATATAAAATGAGAGTAACATTATACGAGGTGATATCGCATTTCTTCTTCACTTTTAAGCAAAGCTACGCAAAGGAAACTACGATACTTTGGAAAGACTTTATGTAGAGACTCAATCATCATCATCACGCAAATAAATTTTGTTACGAGAGTAAAATGTCTATTTGTGTGTCCGATTTGTCCGGCCCGGGATTTGAGTTTTGACCACCCCTTTCATAAGCAATCGCGTAACCGTTCGACCAACAGGCCACTAAACGTAAATTATAAAGTAATGCCCAATATAATCTATCTTTACTGTCGATTTCCAAAAATCGGAAAAATTTGAAATTAAGTCAAGCTTGCTTTTACACAAAAGACATCAACAAGTTCAGCTTTACGCCCGAAGAAGCCCAGCATGCCATTTTAGTTACGCAGAAGAATTTAATAGACAAAGTACTTAGTAGACAAAGATTTGAGATTAACTCAAGCTTGAATTTACGCATCTACTAGTTTAGTCACGCACCCACAAGAATTTACACTGAAGAATTTAGTAGACAAAAAGACATAGTATTAGCCATCGCACAGCATAATTTCTTGCAAAAAAAAAAGAAAAAACGATGAAAACAACAAGATAGTAGTAACTTATATTATTCATTACAAAACTCAGCTAAAATATTTCTGCTATAGTTAATGTGTTTATGATAACTTCCGAGTTCTTACAACATTTTGATTTTTGACTATCTTCAATCATTACTTTTGTAGTGTTTGTTTGGTTCTTGAAGCACAGATAATGCTACGTAAGGGCGATGCTTTTTTTGTTCAAACAATGGAATAAATGAATCAGTCTATTTCCAACCATCTACAACATGATAACTGGTTGAGCAGATTACCGCAGTACTAAAACTTGAAAAGTTAAAGTTAAAAAACAAATTTTTTTTCACCGATAGATAGGCTAATCAGAGATATGGTGTATTCAAATAGAATAACATTTGCTCTAATTCTTTGTTATTTAGCACTTTCTGAAACCCTGATGTCAACCCTAGATGATTCCATTTTATTTATTCTCAAGATTAAAGAAAACAAAATCATAACAATCTCTACTATTTAATTGCTTTGCGTGCTTCTGGCCTAAAGGATACCAGCGAGGAAGCCAAGGGAAGAGCCACCAGGACGGCGACTACTTAAAACAAGCAATGCCAAAAGTTATCCTCCCACAGGATTCAATCCTACAGCCTTTGGATTACCGGTCCACTGCTCAACCACTTGAGCTAGAGCGGTAGAGCTCTCTACTATGTTGTGTTTTGGTGAGCTCAATCAGTATTCCAGATAATAGATCGCAATGAAGATAAAAAATCACTTTCTAACGAGGGTGGTGTAGAGAAAATTACAATATGAAAGTTTCTTTAAATAGGTAATCGAAGTGCATAATGATGAGCATTTTGTTTTCATTTTGATTAGTAATTTGAGTTTGATTATTACTTTTTCTTGAGACAAACGATGACACAAATAACGTTTGCAGCAAAGGCATAATCAAAACAGGAAAATTATTGAGAATATTTTTTCCAAAGTCTGCAACGAATTCTATGCCAAAAGTAGATCCAGAGTGTTTTTGGCTGGTTGAAATGTGCAGCAAGGAAGATTCGTCTTTTGCAACCATACCAACTCGTGTTTTAAATTTGCAATACTGTTCAAGACGACCGCGTCTTAAACTGGCTGCGTTATAACCGAATAACACAACCTTAGAACTCTGGTGAGAAACTAACTTCGTAGATTTCTCGTTCCGCGCCGTCGGTCTTTGAAGCGAAACTACACATAGAATTTTCCCAAAGTATCTTTATTAACAAACTTCATCAGCTCCAGAACAGAGCGCCCATGGTAGATCACTTCCAAAGTGGATAAGCGAAATCGCTCTGGGATTAAAATCAGTCGCTCGCTGACTGCACAAAACACTACAAATGATTTGGACATGTTGGTCTCCAATATACAAAGCCAAGTTGATAAGGCATAGCGAAAGCCAAAAACATCAAATTAATCATCACGTTTTTTTTTTCGAATAGCTGGTTGTTCAATTTCCAATGCGCGGCAGTTATTTTTTATAAAAAACAACGGGGCTTTAAGAGAATCGTACAATTCAATCAATTAACGCACTTAATTCATCACCAACGTAGTACTACTCTTTTTACAGTACAAAAAATATACTTAGATCTATTTTTCTCTCTCAAGGGTTAGTCATGTTTCACAAACATAATGCTTCCAGCAATTTCAGCAAATACGTCATAAAAAAAGATCTGTGCTTTGATTTTGTACTACTCTTCAACAATATAACAATTAAAACCAACCCAAACGCCGCGCCCGCTTGCTTCCAGTTTCCAGAATGTCACTTATTAGTCTACACGACGCTAAGTCAGTCCCACACTCCCACTAACAGTAAACAAGCAGAATTGAGCGTTAATATTTTGCATGCACAATCAGCGGTTCGGTTCGCATTCCGACTTGGATTATTGTTGATGATGAGGGCAAAATTTATGAAACAAATACAATCCTGCCTAGATAAGCGATCAGCACTGGGTAACAGAATATGATGAAAACGTTTTATCAGCAAAACCCTTAATTAAGGATGACAAAATTTTTGATCGTTTTTAAACGTTTTGCTAAAGATTACGTCATAACAGCTACTGTATTTTCAAAGTCATATCGTCGCAGCAAAAATGGTTTCAATTTTGGCAACGCAAACATTAGTTGATTTTACCAGCCGTAATACGGAGCAGAATCTGTTGAAACCTTCAAGAACGACAAAAGAAATTTAATTTTAAAAATTTATGAATTATTTTAGAAATTATTTATAAATTTTTAGAACTTAATTTCTTTTAAGGAATTCCTTTTTTCGTGTTTTAGAATGTTTTACCCTTATGTGACATCATGGCGGCTCTTTTGCGGGTCCTGCCGCAGAAACAACTGTTGTTTAAATTTGAAAGTTGCTACAGAGAAGATTTGCTTGCAGTAATACATGACGCTAATTTTTTAAGTACTCCCACAAAAATACAATAATGTATTAAAGTGGATTATCATTGTAGGTTTTCTCTGCTTTTTCCTGAACATGGCGTCATGATGGCTATCTTACGAGTTGCATTCCCATAACAAAACTTGTTTCAAATTCGCAGCGCAAGATGAACTTGAAAACTTGCAAGTTTAAATTTGTTGTATGACCGTTCTACTATAATTGCTTATTAAAAAAATTTGCTCAGAGCAAATTTATTTTAAAAGTTTGCTTTTTATGATGTCATGGCGGCTATTTTTGGTGCTTTTGGGTCGCGCAATATTACAAAAATTTCCATTGCGATGTGAAACTGATGTTCAAATACTCTTTTTATAACAAAACCCGTTGAAAGTACTTTAATAAATATATCTTTAATGAGTATATAAAATTTGGTCATTTACATACTTTACAATCTTTTTTAGAGTGATGTCAACGTAAAGTAGCAGATTTTCATCATAACTTTTTTAATAACTATAAGCAACCACTTCTCGAACTTATCTGCTTTCCCGTTAGGCTAGAGTTTCATCAGCATCTAATTTCATCCATAGCCTAACCTGGTAGCCCACCCGAGCCTTCAAACCACACACGAGGGCAGTTTATGCACTTGTCATTGTACCTTCTTCTCAGATTACTCAGATCAAAGTCTGAAAACAAGATTACCAGAAAAAGGATTCTCAACCATTATCACACTGACACTGCACTTAATTCAACCGCATTACACTGGCATCACCTAGTAATCTTGTTGTCTGACTGTGATCAGAGTAATCTGAGAAGAACTAAGGTACGATGCCAAGTGCAAAAATTGCCATCGTATGTAGTTTGAAGGTTTGGGTGGGATGCCAGGTCACCCTAAATGTGAATTCAGATGCTGATGAAAGACTAGCCTGATAGAAAAGCAGATATGTAAAATATGTGCTATCTCACAGTTGCAAAAAAAAAATGTTTAAAATGTGTTTGTGATTATGAAAATGTTAACAAAAGTTAACAAAACTCGTGAAAGGTGCATGTAAATTGTTCAAAACTGCATCACAATTTTACAATCTTAAGCTTCTTCATCAGCACACCGAATAAAACAAAAGTTTCAAACGTTGTGTTCACTAAATATGACTAAATTTTTTTTTCGATACTATAGGTAGACTAGCCTACTAACTCTTCTTCCGGTAAAGGCACACGATTAGCAGAACGCTAATTTATTACCTTGACGTTTCGCTCAGCTAAAAGGGCCGAGCATCCTCAGAAGTTGAGTTGGAGGAGTGTCGAGCACTCCTCCAATACTAGCACAAACAGTGCATTTCGCAGATAAGTTACTACAAAATAAATACCAAAAGAACCGAGTAAATTAAGTGAGTTATAGATGATTATTACGTCATAATGCTCAACTTGCGAGCTAGGGCTAATTCAACAAAACGTCAAAAATTCGATTGCTATACTGTGATGAAACGAGAGAACGTGGCGTAGTCATATATGGTAAAAAAATGAAATTAGCAATAAAACAACAGTTATTGAGCACTTTTGGCTAAAGGTCGGTACACTGATGGCAATTCTCACCATCCGAGCGGTTGACAACGTTAGTGTGGGCATTGATAAACCAGAGGTGGGCGTTGCGCAAAATAGTTCGCAAGTTGCGCAATTTGCGTTGCGCACTATGCTTTTCTTTTCAGCTTTTGCGCAATTTGCGTTGCACTCTATGCCTGTTTTTTCAGCGATTGCGCAATTTGTGTTGCGCTCTATGCCTTTTTTTCAGCGCTTGTGCAATTTGCGTTTGCGAATCGGTAAATCTAAAAGTTGTTGCGCTTCAATTGTGAATTTTTTTCTAAGATGCGCAATCACAAAATAATTTTTAAATGTTGAACTGCATGTCCCCGTCAAAAAATAAATAAATTTTGATTTTACAGATTTAAAGCATGATGACGAGATAGTTGATACATGCTAATTGCTGATAGAAAGATTTTTTTTCTTGTTTTATTTTCTTCTGCGTTATCTACTTTGTTTCTTGTTTTGTTTTCTTCTGCGCTATCTACTTTTAAATCGCTAAACGTACTGCATTTAAAGTTTGAGCGATTGAATATACCAAGCAGGACTAGTGTGTGACAAAAATCAAGGATGCCAGGTTGGGAGATCCCCATCAATCGGGTCCTCCAAAAGTTCGAACTTTTAAACCGTTAGAGCTAGATGAATCAGATTTTTAAAATGGGTAGACATCAAAAATAAACAAAAATTGGGGGTACCACAATGGGGGTTTGACCCAAACGGACCCTTTAAAATTCAAACTTTTTAACCACTCACGCTGGACACATGAAATTTTCAGGGTGAGCAAATATGAAAAAACGTTTTCCCAAACGGGGCTCTCCAAAACTCAAACTTTTTAACCTTTTGAAATGGATACATGAAATGGTGGTCCACAAACTTTCAACTTTCCTATTTGAAGCAACCTTTGCATTCCTGCACCATCAGCTTCTTCCGGAAGGTGCTTCTCCAGTGCAGGCTTGACTGTGAGCGAAGTAAGAATGCAACTATAAGTGGTGAACATTTAGAAGCACTCAATGTCATGCACTGCAATAAAGCGCTGCTTTAATAAACCTAACCGTTTAATAGATTTTTTCTGAATATCGGTGGTGGATGACTGGTAGTTCACTTTTTCAACAAATTAAGTTAATTAAGCCAGATTAGGATTCGTTTTTAGCTATTCGGAATAATTCTGAAATAGCCTACTATTCTGAAATGCCCATCCCTAGTGGTAGTACTTGTGCTCCACATAAACTATATGCTGCATACGGCTGAAAGACATAGAGTAATGTATTAATATTATTTCAGGGATCGAAATTAACTTTTTTGACAACTTGCCCGAAAAAAAAGTACTCTAAGTTTTGAGGTTAACTTGAAAAAAAAAGCACTGAATTTGCAAAATACGCGTAGTTTCGAGAATCAAGTTTTTGTGAGCGATTGTTTAGATAATGAGATGCAATCAGTAACTTTTTTCAATCATGCATCTCCAAAAATCGATTTTTTGATTGTAGACATTTCGTTTAATATTTAACAATCATAATTATTAATTACCTTCGTGGTTTGTAGCAAATGTATTTTTATTGGCGAATATTTTGGAAACTACACCAGCTAGAAAGCTAAAAGAACTTCAAAATAATCATAACAAAAAAATTGCAAAAATCTTGATATTATCTCCATGCAGCGCAGGGTAATACTTGTGGTATCTGAAACAGCTGTTAGCGTGGCAAGCGCCGGAAAACTTTTCTAGAAAAAAAAACGGAACATTTTGTGCCAAACAGTTGCTAAACGCGTCCAAGAATCGAAAAATCTGCGTGCGATTAAGACGTGTTGATTGCGATTAATAGGCTAATGTGCGTACTATTAGACAATGCATTAATCGTGATAGGTACAAAGTGCTTACTAAAATAAAGCAAGAAACAGCTTTCTTTACGTACAAATTTTACTTTATTGCAACAAAATCGGGTAAATTGAGTTTTTAAATAATGTTGTTTGAAGTTGTCTAATACGCTGTATTTTGTTAACGTGCCGTCGGGGAAGTTAAGCTGAAAACTAACTTGCCCGAAGCGATTTCAGCTTGCCTCGGGCAAGCGGGTAGGCGTTAATTTTGAACCCTGTATGTAGTTTATGCTACCTCACAGTGGTGGAGTCGAGGACACAAGGCTCGAGGTCAAGGCCAAGGACCAAGGACACAGCCGCAAGTGTTCTCCAAAAAAAAAAGATCTTCAAAAATTTTTTTCAGGCAATCTCCAATTTACAGGCGTGGCCAGAATTTTTGATTGGTAGAGAGGGCCAAACCACAAATCACATGCAATGACATCATTAAAAATTTTTAAAAGAGGAACTTTTTGTGGGACAAAGATATCATAGGATGGAATATCTGAAATCGTTGCCTATTGGCATTTAAGCAGGATTTTGCAAAGGGAGAGGGCTTTAAGTAATAGTTGAAAAGTGCAAATATCTAACTTTGGAGACGTGTTGAGAAAAGTAGTGTATCTCAAGCGTAGCACATACGGGATCTTGGGGCAAAACCCCCAGCCGTTGGGCGATTTTTTGTAAGTATTTTGGAAAAAAACAGCTTTTTTAATCCCATTGAATCACATTTCGCACTTGTTCAGAGCCATTTGAAGCACTAAATTTTTGAAATTTGAAAGCCAATTGAAAACATGAAATTACTTGATGCTCCTTTTACTTGCAATTTAAGTCCAAAATATGTTTAAAATCTTGCATTCTTGTTTTAAATTTTAATTGTAAGTGATTTGGTCCAGGTAGGGTAAATAAGGCGCATTATTTCGTGCTACATTTTAACAGTAAATAATAATCCACTCGAAGATTTTTCTTAGAGATCTTTGTTTTGTCATGAAAATAACCAGTTATAGGAGTATTTGTTCGGCCAGACCAGGCCCCCTCAATTGAAGTTCAATGGACAGGTTTGCTCAATCAGCATTTTCCGTGGCTAATTTTCTTAAAAGTATTTTGTGCTTAAAAACTGGCGAGGTGGAGGTGAATTATTGAATTGCTATTGAAAAATGGTACAACAGATGGTTATGCCTTCTAACCATGTTATTGCCGGGCCGGATTTACATCGCGCTGGGCCCTTCGCACTTTGGGGATTTTCGCAAGATCTTCCTGCCAGGTATAGGTGAAGAAAAAAAAAGTCTCACCATCTCAGCGCGAGGCATTGGCACTTTGCCATAGAATAAATCCGGCTCTGGTTGTTGCATTACGTTTATAAAAAGGTTACATGAGGGCCTAGGTAGCAACTTATAAGAGAAAAACCCTTAATTTAACCCGGGTTATACATTTAAATTGGTTGGCAAAAATTGAACTGAGGGGGGGCCCGGGCCCCTTGGTCTTCAATATTGTTGTTAGTTACTGTTGTAAGCAAAAAATGCTCAAAAGAAACTGAAACTGAAGAAACAATAGGCTTTTTTGTCACATTTTTGTCATCGGCGAAATTTCAATTGGGGAGGGGTCCAGGCCCCCTGCCTTCCCCCGGCTACGCCAATGCTCCAATTGAGAAAAACAAAAAAGGTGTTTGCAAATTTTCCGCCAGGTTGCTGGTGCTTTACAACAACATTTTAACGGTTAAAAAATAGTGCTGTCCTCGAGCCGAGGACAGGGCCTTTTGGGGACCTAAGGCTTCGAGGCCAAGGACTTGAAAATGTGTCCTCGAGGACTCCACCTCTGTTACCTCACTTAATAACTACGAAATACTTTTTGTTTTTTGTACTGTAATTAGTAGCCGAAAGCTTGGCCTCTACAATTGGAAAAAGATTAGATGAAAGGGTCGGAAGAGCATACGACAAAATCACCAAAGATTGCTTTCCTGCGTACAATAGAGATGCGTGGTTGCAAAAATTCAAAAAATTCAACACTCCTTTTTCTTCTTCGGCCGCCGCCGAGAGATTATTTGCTGTTGGTTCTAATATTTTGCGATCGAAACGATCGTCTATGACGAAAGAAAATTTTAAAAAATTTGCTTTGCTGCGTGAAAATAAAAAGTGTTTAAAAAGTCAATTTTCCTCCATGAATAACGCATTATTTTTGAATGTGAGTGAGTGGAGTTTTTTTTGTTTTGGTGATTATTTATTTTTATTGCTGTTAATTTTAGTATTTTTTTTTTGTTTTACAGTTTAATTGCTTTTTTTCAACAACAAAAATAATTCTTTGTTCGGTCTTAGATATGTGCCTTTAGTTATAAAAGCTAAACGCAATGCAGTTGGTTTATTCCAGGGCAGCTTAGCTGAAAATGGTACTGTGTTTATACTTTCATATTTTTATACTTAACACCAAGGATGGCAGTACGGTACGGTACTCCTCAATTTTTGCGAAGAGATACGGTACGCTGGTACGGTACCCTTTTTTTGTGATGGTACGGGTACGGTACGTTGGTACGGTACGCATTTTTTGTAATGGTACGGGTACGGTACGCTTCAAAAATTGAACTGAAGTACGCTACGCTGAAACGGTACGATTGAAGGTGCGAGGTAGGTAGTACGCAAATTCTGAACGTACCGTACCGTACTGCCATCCTTGCTTAACACCATCGTCTGCAGCGGGCTTTTGAAACTTCGAAACTTTTGAACTATTGAAACTTTTGAAACTAATTACAGTACAAAAATTTGTACTCAAAAACTTTTTTAAATAGCGAAATTTTTGTGCGCTTCTCAAGCAATCAATTCGTAGTTGCGCTGTACTATTTTCAATTTTTCGTTGCGGAATTTGTGTTTGCGCTTTAAAACGTTTAGAATTTTCGTTACGGAATTTGCTATTGCGCTTTAAGCTTTCAAGATTTTGGTTGCGAAATTCGTATTTGCGCTTTGAGCTTAAAATTTTTGGTTGCGGAATTTGCGCTTGCGCTTTAAGCTACAAAAATTTTGGTTGCGGAATTTGCGCTTGCGCTTCGAGCTTAAAAATTTTTGGTTGCGGAATTTGCGCTTGCGCTTTAAACTAGAAAAATTTTGGCTGCGGAATTTGCGCTTGCGCTTTACGATGTTTTTTTTAAACGCCCAGCTCTGTGATAAACCAACTTTCAGCAATTAACCGTTTACGATAACTATTAACATATTTTAAAACAGTGGATTCTTCCCAATTAATACGATAATCAAACAACATTAAATGTTCACATAAAGCGGATTTTTCTGATTCCGCATTTTTGACGGCTCTTTTATGATCTGCAACACGACTTTTTAAATCCCGTTTCGTTTGCCCCACATACACAAACTCACAATCAGCACAAGGTATCTTATAAACTACTCGACTCTTTTCATGCTCTGCAATAGAATCTTTGGGTGAGGTAAGAATGTCAACGCAACTTTCACACCAGCTTCGTTAAGAATACGACCGATACGTTCTGAAGTACCCTGTACATAAGGTATGGAGGTGAAGTGCTTAAGATGCTATGTTGTGTTCCGTTGTTTGACCTTGGGGATGGGGTAGGAGTGCCGGAGAGGGAAACCGTTGAGTTGTAGAACAGACAGAACATGGGTGGTTTCGTGTCGTGCATCTGCTGGGATGGTGTTGTGTGTGTTAGCTCTGTCATGTAGTATCTTAGTAACTGCGAGTTTCTGGTGCTGAGGATGATGAGAATCAAAGTGAAGGTATCTGTCTGTGTGGGTGGGTTTGCGGTAGACTTGTCGAAGAGTTTTGTCATGTCGTATAACTAGAACATCCAAGAAAGGTAAAGAGAGATCCTGCTCTTCTTCCAAAGTGAACTGTATATGATGACAAACCGAGTTGATATGTCGGTGAAATTCTGTCATGTGCTCTTTTTTTAATACACAGAATGTATCATCTACATATCGAAGCCAGAGTTTAGGTGGCGTGTGAAATGTCGTGAGTGCGGCTTTCTCTATATGCTCCATGAAGATGTTAGCCATAGTGGGGAGAGATGCATGATTCCATGGGAGTACCAAACGTTTGTCTATACAAAACGTTTTCAAAAGAAAAAACAGTAGAATTAGAACAGATTTCAAGGCCAGTTTTTATATCATGAGCATTTAGTTGTGTACGTGTAGGCAAAGAATCATCAACCACGAGTAAATCAAAAATACACTTAATGGCGCAATCAACAGGTACGGAAGTAAAAAGGCTCACAGCATCAAACGACACCAAAATATCATCTTCTTCAATAATAACATCTTTAATGCGATCTATAAAATCAATTGAATTCTTGACACTGAAACTATTGGTCATAAGAGGTTTAATAATTTTAGATAAAAATTTGGAAATATTGTACGTGGGAGAGTTGACAAAAGACACGATCGGACGAAGAGGAACATTTACTTTATGGATCTTCGGTAACCCATAGAATCGAGGCATAACAGCTTTACTACAATGCAACCAATAATATTTGTCCTGTTTAATCTTATTATCCAGCAAAAGCTGGTATACAGTCATTGACATCTTTTGTGATATTGCTAAGTGGATTTCGTTTGGTTACCAATTTGCTGTAAATATTATTATCGTTTAACAGTGCGTTAATTTTTTGATTGTAGTCTGGCATGTCCATTGTAACAGTGTAGTTACCTTCGTCAGCTTTGAGATCACGATGTCTTTGTCCTCTTTTAACTCTTTCAAAGCTTGTTCCTCTTCTTTGTCGATATTTCTTTTGGGGGGTCGCGCAGTCTTCAATACTCCGACGACTTTTGAACGAGCGGTAGAAAGTAGAAACTGCAGCTGCGTCATTTACTTTGCGTAAGCCTTTTTCAACTCCACAAATGATATCCACCAACGGTAGGCTTTTGGGGCTTAAAGCAAAATTGAAGCCTTTTTCTAATACACCCGTTTGCGTATGCATTAACGATTTTGAACTTAAGTTATGCACCCATTTCTGCTTAATGTGCTGATCGCGACAAACTTGTACCGATTGGTTACTGCTTTGCCCGTATCTTAATTTTTCCAATTTTTGTCGTGTCTTTTCTTGGTTTTGGCTTCAACACTGGTTTTGGAATTATTGACATGCGATAGCAGTAGATGGAAAAGTTCAAGGTTAGGTTGCAGCTGTGTCTTTAGTTCAATTCTCAATGTTTTTTCTACTTGCTTCAACAGTTCATTTTTAATGTGACATTCTGTAATTCTTAATTTTAAGAATTTATTGCTGTATTCTCTGGCTAACTTGAAACCGCGTTTAGTTCGGATAGGAGGAGAGAACTGATGTAAACTGTTGGGGATCAAACCCTCGGATTTGCATCGGTTGATCATTATGACGTAATAATCATCTATAACTTACTTAATTTACTCGGTTCGTTTGATATTTATTTTGTAGTAACTTATCTGCGAAATGTACTGTTTGTGCTAGTATTGGAGGAGTGCTCGACACTCCTCCTACTCAACTTCTGAGGACGCTCGGCGCTTTCAGCTGAGCGAAACGTCAAGGTAATAAATTAGCGTTCTGCGAATCGTGTGCCTTTACCGGAAGAACAGTTAGTAGGCTAGCCTACCTATAGTACCGATTTTCATGCCCGGTAAACCAGATGGTTCTAGAAACCACTCTTATTCAGTTTTTAATTTTTTTTGCAATTGCAAATGCTATAAATTGATAGATTATGACGCCGTCATCATATGACGTCATAAGCTTCTCGAAAGATTACCCAAGTTACAGATACGACTTGACTCTAGTTTCAAAATTCAATATCAAATCCCAATGGCACCGCATTCGAAGGAAGTAAACAAATAAAAAAGAAAATAATAACATTTTGCAAAAATGATATCATCGAGATATCTTACAGTCATAATGTTACGGTATGTTTTTTTGTCAAAACTTGACTATAGTTTTCTTAAGCCTCATTAACAAAAATAATGTATCAGTTTTGATCTTTAGCTTTTTTAATTTGTGATTTTATATGCGTCTAAAGCCAACATCTTTTTTCCAGAAAAAGCAGTCTTTATTAACAAATGATGTCACTACCTGAGTTTCTGCGGGGAAATAGAACCAGGCAATACTTTCCCACCAAGTTTTCTAAAAGCCACCGTTCTCAACGAAGAAAAATAAGCTTTAAGCCAAGACTTTGAAAATATTGAGCCGCAGAATACAAAAAATACCGCCGAAGACAACGCAAAAAAACAAATGTGTAACAATTATCAAGCAAAAATGTTGTAAGAAATTTTACCCCTTTTGCCTTAGGGACCGCAAGAATCAATAAAGTCAAAATTTTTTCAGGGCTTTATTATATCATCAAACGTATACCAAATTGGTTTCGGGTGCTCTGGAGCCAGTTTAGGTAGATTTTATAGGTCAAAATTTTGGGTTTGATCAAAATTTTTCTAAATCATACGTAATCAAAAATGCATTTTAAAAACCAAACAAAAGGTTTTTTTCTTCATTTTTGTGGTTATTTGAGAATTAATGAATCGTTATGAGCGATTTTATACATGTTTCATGAAGTTTTGCAACTGAAACTTCTGCGAATAGTTGCAATACGCATTTAATGTGTGATCTGTTTTTAATCATGATGTTGAAAATCTATGATCGGAAAAAAGATTCTGGCCCAGCTTTCGCTAGTGCCGAATTTGTGATAATTTCCAGAGCTACTGCAAGTGCCTAGTAGATATTTGCAGAGCCTAACAATCACTGGCGTTCAGAGCACTCAGGATGCGGTAACGTGTTCTTTGTTTTGAGTTAGCTGGAAAACAATTATCACTCAGAGCCGCTGTGGATGCTTGAAAAACTGTCTGCAGCGCTCAATACTACTCCCATTACACTCCCACAATTTCCAAACATCACACATATCCAAAAACCCATAAAAATCCACAAAAAAAAAGCTGGGGAATACCTATAGTTTTATATGCTGGAAGGTACAACTGATGAGAGCTAAGAGCTCGAAACAGCGCTGTCCAGCCAGTAGCGTAGCCAGATGGGGGAGGCTCGAGCCCCCCCCATTGGCCTGTAAGATATGCAAAATTGCACGCTTTTGGTGCTTTTGAGGCCGATTTTTGCTGAAAATATGAAAACAGTCCCCCCCAAAGGAATTTGGGTGCCGAAGCTGTGAAGTAGTTGCCGTTATTCGGCCTGAAAAACCGTTCGAATTGCAGATTTTGGCCGAAAAATCCGTCTCAATTTTGGTGAAGACCTTTTTACCTTTTTTTTGGAGATCACCTGTTTTTGAGCTGAAAAACCGTTCAAATTTCGGGGAAACCTTTTTTTTTTGGAGATCACCTGTTTTTGAGCTGAAAAACCTTTCAAATTTCCGATTTTGGCCGAAAAATCCGTCTCAATTTCGGTGAAGACCTTTTTTTTTCTTTGGAGATCACCTGTTTTTGAGCTGAAAAACCTTTCGAATTTCCGATTTTGGCCGAAAAATCCGTCTCAATTTCGGTGAAGACCTTTTTTCTTATTTATTTTTTTTTTTTTTTGAGATCACCTGTTTTGGGGCTGAAAAACCGTTCGAATTTCCGATTTTGGCCGAAAAATCCGTGTGATTCTGATACAAGAACAATGAAAATTCGGGTCAAGGTCACTTGCAGTTGTCCCACTCTTTCAAAAAAGCCCCCCCCCCCCCTTTTAAATCCTGGCTACGCGCCTGTGTCCAGCTTTGTGCATTGTTGATGTTGTAAGAAACCAAACAAAAACGCTCTTATTCTTATTTGAAAACAAAGGTTACAAGTTACCCTGCAATCTAATTACTGAGCCCTCGAAAACATTAAGTACCGGAAAGAACATACCTGGTTTAATATTTCTTGATCAATCATGCAATGTTATGCAAATTTATTGGTGATAGATAAGTAGATAACATAGCATAAAAAGGCTACGTTATACGTTAAAGAGTTCCGCACAAGCAAAGGTATTTTGACATTTTCCATTTATCTATTTCCTTTTTTGTAAGTCGAAAAAACAAAATTCAGGCAATTTGCGGCAGAACTCAAATAGCTATTTGTTACTATAGCTGCAGCTTTTCGCTTTTGTGAATGTGCTTGTATCATTTTGGCGAACGAGAAATAGCAATGAATCGACAAAGTGCATAATATTAATATCGCCTGGGCAAATTTCAAAGAAATTCCCTAAATAAGCACTGCGTATATGCTTTTACAGGCAAAAAAAATATGTGTCATACCATCTCCCGGAAGATCTGTACATCTGCTTTGAGTGTTTTTTTTTCTAAACATGGTTGGTTTTCCATTGCATTAGTATTTTGCGCATCAGCCAATAGCCAAAACTTTACACCAAACTTGTCTGGCTTGTTTGCTGTGTACTGAATAAAGGGGCATCTAGTTTTGCCAGGAAAAAGTTGTTTGTCAATAGCCAAATCAAAGTTCGGCACGTAGTACTTCTTACATTTTTCTATAATACTACTCCACAACTCAGAAATCAAGCAAAACTTGTCGGTTTCTCTCCTTTGTCTTCTTCTCTGGAAGTCATCAAACCTCAAATGTTTTATAATTTTGCGTATCTGTCACGACTCATATATTTCGGAAAATCGGTTGTCCCCAGTCTTTGCCCCAAAGCTGTTTGATCGGAGTATTTCTTCCAACCAACACACCTCGAGCAAGTAGGAGACCAATGAAACTCTCTAGTTTATCCAAGTGTAAATTAAAATTGCTATCATCAATTTTTCCGTGGTTGATCGTGTGCTTTTGAACACACTTCAAGGTGTGTTGGTCAATAAACAAGTGGAAACCACTGTAGGGGCTACCGTGCACAATGTACCCGTGGCAATATGATGCTGGACCAGGACGCTCTGAAAACACAATAGCTGCACAAGCTCTTCCTGCAGCTTTAGTACCTGTTATATTTTTCCAAAGAGTTCCATTTTGTGTTCTCAACTGACCAGGAATGTCTCGAGTAGCAGAGGTGTTATTATTACTTCCAGAAGGGGTGTTTAATGTAGCATTCGATGATGAAGCCGGGATGTCTTCATTGCTGTTTGTATCACTGTCAGATAGTTCACCTGCAGCAACGTTAGTGGGAATAAAATATTCATCTTGCAGTTCATTTCCTTCCTCTTCATCAAACGAATCATCAAGCTGATCTGTTCGGAGCCGTTGTAGCACTTGTTGCATAGAATAGTTATATCCACGAGCCATAGCAATGTTTGAAAATAAATGAGCTATAAATGAAAGCTAACTAGCACTAAACTCAGCTACTTACAGATAACTGTATAGACAAAGATATATTGGCTAGGAATCAGAGGTGGAGTCCTCGAGGACGTCCTTGGCCTCGAGGACACATTTTGAAGTCTTTGGCCTTGGCCTCGAAGGTCAAGTCCTTGGCCTTGGCCTCGAGGCCTCAAGTCCTCGAAAATTGGCCTGTCCTCGGCTCGAGGACAGCATGATTTTTTGGAATGTTAAAATTTTGTGGAGCGCTTGAAAAATTTTTTGGAAAACGTTTTTTAGTGGAGATCGCTTGAAAATTTTTTGTGAAGACCTTTTTTTTTTTTTTTTTTTTGGAGATCGCCTGAAGAATTTTTGTGAAGACCTTTTTTTTTTTTTTGGAGAGCACTTGCGCTTTGTGTCCTTGGTCCTTGGCCTTGGCCTCGAGCTTTCCTGTCCTTGGCCTCGAGAGTGTCTGTCCTCGGAAAGGCTGTCCTTGGCCTTGGCCTCGGATTTTTTTTGTGTCCTTGGCCTTGGCCTTGGCCCCGAGCCTTGTGTCCTCGACTCCACCTCTGCTAGGAATAATGATACAGCAGTCTCGTACAGCTAAATGAACATGCTAAATATTTGAGCAGTACGGTAAATTACTCTCAATCTGCATTATGTACAACTGCTAAGCTTTGTGCTGCTAAGATAGTCCTTGCAACTATAAACTACTAAACAGCCAGAAAAATGGAACTGTCTGGAGTTAGACTGTATCAAACAATAACAGCAACAAACCTCTTCGCACTTCTCAGAAGTAAATCGTAAGTTAGGTCAACTGCTGTCGCATTGTTGCTTGAGACCATTGTTACTATTTTTCTCACGCTTTCGTTGGTACTTGCGAGACAGATAAATCCCTTAGTAAAGAACCGGTCATTTTTGACCGATCCAGGCTTCTAGGTAGGTGTACAAAATACTCCGTCTACAAAAGTTATAAACCAAAAATTCTTGCAGCTGCTAAAAGTTCATCCAAAGTTAGGAAAAGTCAAGGAGTATGATCACAACAGCAAATCGCAACAGCGCGAAAAATATTGAACGTCAAACTTCAAAACCGGTCAAAAATGACCGGTCCGGGCTTCTAATGTTAACAGGTCAACAGTTCATTTACAGATGGAAAATAAAAAAATACGTGGGGAAAAACAGCACATTGATCAATAAGCGTTACTATCATTTGTAGACATTTAAGAGATAGAACTAGCCATGTGCATATAATTGTTTGTTTAAACTAGGTCGATGTTCTTTATTAATAAACCTTCATGAATTTTGGTCTGAAAATCTGATTTACATTGTTTCAGTTTACATTGTTACATTTTAAACAAACAGTTCTACCGTGTTTCCCCGATAATAAGACCTACCCGCAAAATAAGACGTAGCATGATTTTTGAGGATGATTTTAATGTAAGCCCTACCCTTAAAATAAGCCCTAGTTGAGAGCGGCAGAAAGACGAAAGAGTCAAACATTCTTTTTTTTATATTTATTCAAACTGCTTTAATGCGGTGTATGCCATCCTTTTCAAAAAATCTTTTTTTGGCAAGCAAAAATAATGACGATACAAAAACTATTCTTGCGTTTTCTTTCGTAACTCATTTACACAGCTGGGCAATAATGTATTATTTTGATATATCAAAAAATGAAGTTACAAAGTAAAAATTACGAGATTTTAAATAAACAGAAATTTCGTAATTTGCATAGATGATTGGATAGATGATTGGAGAATAGATGATTGGATAGATGTAATAATGCATAGATGATTGGAGAATAGCCAAGTTGATACGGTTTGTTATTGCTTCTAAATCAGAGTTGGATAGTCGTTTTTAAAGTAAGCTTGAATTGAGCAGAGATCATCCAGAAAATGCATATTTTTCAGCAGTTCGTATGCTTCTGCCATTGTGCAGTCACTTGCTTCTAGAAGCTCGACGTTAGTTGCTACAGTCCAGTATCGATTAATACGAATCAAGTCTGGCACCAAACCATCCACATTGATAGCTTCTTTTGCTCGGCTGACTAAGAGACTTTCACCTATCCAAGTGTTGGCAATGATGAAAACAGCAGGAAGGTTTTTGCTGTAGTATAATGCAGCTCTAAGCCAAGTCGCCCATCGTGTAATCACAGGGACCGGAGGTGATGGCAGACCAGCTTTACGAAAATAATTTTTGCGATCTTTGTTGTTGATAGTTGCTGCCTTTATTGTGGCCACTACGTCATCAATATTTTAAAGAAAGCACGAACTCGCGTAGCGCAGTTATCTAGTAATGGTGCAATACAAGTGACAAGCATCAGAGTTGGGTAAAGTCCTTTTAAAGTTTTGCCAGCCAAAGTTATGTACCGAGCAGCATCCGTTAAGGGCAATGCAAAATTTTCTCGTTTGTTTCCAAATTGTCGCAATATGTCATCTACAGTGTGCAGAATAATACTGCTATTAACATTGCAACAGCTTTCAAGGGAGGCACTCAAGAAATGTTTCGTTTGGGGTATCCAAGCTGCCCACTAACACGTTACTGTGTTTTTGCTTATCAACTTCTGCTTCATCCACAATCAAAAATGCTTTTTCTCCCAAAGTAGTTCTCGAATACTTTCCTCTTTTTGGGACGCTAATTGAGGAACGCTTTCGCGGGCTGCAGTTTCAGAAGGTCAAAGTTTTCCCATTGCAACAAACAGAGATTTTTAAAGCAGGATGATTTAGTTTAAGGAGTGGGATATCTTCTGCTAGAAAAGAAGAGACTACTTTTTCCTTGAAGTTCGCTCGATCGTGTTGTCTTTTGGTTAGCTTACCTTCAGAGCTGCTTGTCGTTACCACTTTAGCTTGGAGAAAATTATTTTTTGGTGACTCTCCACAAAAAAGTTTTTGTCACATTTGACTAATACGACGCAAAAATTGCACTGTAAATCGCCAGCTGAATCTCTCCAAACCCGTTTCGGTATCGGCGACATATTTCCCTAACTTTCGCTGTCGTCGATTTTGCTTGTTTAGGCATTTTCATTCAACGAAATTTTCCAAGCTATACAACTTTAAAAAGGCATGTGCAGCGGCGTAACCGTTTTATTAGACTACGTAATTGTGTTGCAATAATGCATTTTGTTTTGACAACGAGAACTGAGAATTCGAATTTTTTTCACGTGATTTTACAAACGCAATTATATTACGAACTTGATTGCAGCACATTTGTGACATTTGTGAAATTCTACGTAACTTTGAGTTGAAAGAATTTCTTTCAAATTGTATAAAGCAACATGCTTGAGTATCAAATATTGACAGATGCTCAAAATTCAGAAAAGTCGAAAAAGAATTAATTTTTTTGTTCTGTTTTCTAAAAGTTTTTGATGACAGACGATTTTGACAAATTTTAACTTTATTGAAAATTTTAACTTTATTTTGACCTATAAACCCTTATCAAAAACAACTCCGGAGCAACCAAAACCAATTTGATATAAGTTTGATTTTAGAACACAGCCCTAAAAAAATTTGACTTTATTGACTTTAGCTGGCTGTACTAATACCTGAAGAGGCCTGATGAAAGGTGAAAACCTTCGTATTTTGATTGTAAATAAATCAATTTGCTATTATTTGGCTAAATAAAGTTTTTTTCACCAAGAAAATGATGAAAATTTGGAAATAAAATTCTGTCACATATTAATCTTTACCCAACAAATTATTCTAAACTAATTATTTCTTTGTAACTGAGAAGATCTTTACCGAATGCAACTCTGGGCTTCAAGATGCTAAACTTACTGAAATCTTTCTCAATTGAAACTAAGATACATGCCATTATGTAACCGAAATTCTTACCGAATCATGCTTGATTTGTATGAAGTAATTTGTTTACGTTTAGCCAAAGCAACTTCCTAATCCAAAATCGCGACTGACGGTTTCAGAAGTAATCGACGATAAAGTGATCGAAGACAATCTGCAGAAAGAAAAAGAAAGAAGGTTACATCTTGGAGACTTCGAGATTACCAAAGTAAGCTTATAAATTAATGAGATTACCCACAGATTGTAGTTAACTGGTTTTTGAAAAGTAACATTACAAAAAATGATACATCAATAATGTGTCAAAGTGACGTCGGTAAAAAATTTTCTGTGTATGAATCTTTTAAATGATAGAGAATGTTACCGAAAAGTTTTGCCCGGAAAAGCTTTAAATGAAAATAAAGTTGACTAGCTGAAAATCAGATCAAAGAAAAATTTGCAATAGGTGCAAAATGTCCTCGTATAGGCTTTAGCATGTCTATTTTTCAGGCCCAATTCTGGTTTAGGTGCCTGTTTATTACTGAGTCGTGCCATAAAAGAGCCAAATTACGAAAGACTGCCGCTTAAGGCTCTATCTTCACTGGGCGTAAAATCGTGAGCGTACGAGCGTATTTCTAGTTTATTTTAAACAGGAATTCGGTACGCTGGGCGTAGCGTTTTACCAGTGTAGAAGCTGCCAGTTGGTTAAAAAATACTACGGATACGTTGGAAAGCTCACGATTTTACGCACAGTGTAGATCGCAGAGATGTAAACGGGCCAACTAGTTCAGGCCCAAACCCGAAAATATAAGCCCGAACCCAAAAACCAATTTGAAGCCCAAATCAAGCCCGAAAAAACCCGAAAGTTACGTTAGGTTTGAAAAATTTAGCAATATTGCCAAGTTATTTTGATTATATTTTTGTGCACCTGAGACAAAAAGTACGTCTCAGGCCCGAATTAAGCTCAAAACTTTTGTCAACTTTGGGCTCGAACCTGAATCCGACCCGAAAAGCCCAGCCCGACTTACAACTCTGGTAGACTGAGCCTAAAAAATTTTAATGTCACCAAAAGAACATTGCTGTTGTATAAAAGTTTTATTTGATTCGCTTCTTATGTAATTTAGCATTCAGTATTTAGGTTGCGATGTTTCAATATCATCTAATTTTGATGGCAGAGTTTTTTGCATGCTTCCGCCAAAATCGTACTAACAGTGAAAAATTAGTGATGGTAGGTCTGTAACACGTTTTGCTGTGGAGCAGAAGGTCTGAGGTTCAAATCTCAGACCAGAAAAATTAGACACAATGTTTCTTTCCAACGACCCGCCACCACTGCTACATTTCTTTGAAAGAAGCTGTTTTGCCCGCAGGTATAATGATGCTGAGAGGCCCCAGCAACTGGTTACACGCTTTGGCGTAATAGCAATATTACCGTATAATTAATGATTTTTAAACACGAAGTGCGTAATTACGTACTCTCCGTACAACAAGAGTAGGTGATCTATACTTGTGACATTGTCTGGCTCCTCCCCATATCAGACGCCGAGAAATGGATCGAAATGTTTGTCAAGACCTGTTGGCACTACAATGTTGTGCATCACTGCATAATGTGAATAGCCTGGGGAGTGCAGAGTATCTGAATTCTTGCTTTATAATGTGTGCCTGACTTTCAGACATTTGGGATCAGTTGGTAAAGCAGTCAGAGATCAAAATGGTATCTTGTGCTTGATTGAAATTTATCAGTTGATTACTCATTCAAGCATCCAGAAACAGCAACCCCACACAGGTCATCCTTCCACCCAAATGAGTCCTTATCCATCGGCTCAAAACAGAAGTGGCCTTTTTGGAGTTGCTTTAGTCGGATAATGTCAAAAACTGGTTGCTGTCGAGCTTTGATGGATTAATGGGGATTGGGTAAAACATACGGAATGCAGTTATGAAGAAGAGCCGCAGACAGTGAACCACTTTGTGATCTGCCCTCATCTGTCCGATACATGCTGCAAAACGATTTAAATGCCCTAAACCATGAGAACGAAAATGCGTAGATTACAAAGGGCGAAATTGTGACACCAGAAGAAGAAAAACTAGAGCTTTGATATGAGAGTATGTCCCATCTTTTCATTAGCTAAATAACTCTTCTCCGACACTAATCAGTTACAATCACTGCAGATAAAAGAAGTGGACGAACAGATGAAGCAAGATGAGTATCATGTGCCAAATATCGTTCATTATATCTGGTTTAATTGCAAAAAATTCTATCTTTTACACTTTATATGGTAAGTGCAAAGTATTTCGAAAGTTAGTGTGTAAATAAAGAATAGTTTCATCTTAAAGCACTAGTCAAGATCTTGGAAGTGAGAAACAGAAGACATGTGGCAAATATCTTACAAGTTTTTAGAATTGTGGATTGTTCACATTTTCATATCGCAGCTGGTCGATGAAATTACATCAAATGAAATAAGCTCAGCCAAAAGCATTAGCCAAGAATTCAATAAGACAATCAACACTAAAATGTATAATTATATTAACTCTTCAAATTGTTTCTTACTATTGATTAATACAGCTGTTCATTAATTAAGCATAGCAATTTTTTGCAAATTAAAAGACATCGAAAATTTCTACCATTGACACTGGTTTGTATACGTCTATGGCAATATAACACGTAATATACGTAGTATCGTGCAACAATACGTAAATATTGACACCAAGGTTATTTCATGTAATATACAGTAACCTAAAACATTAAAGAGGTACTGTGAAGCAGAAGAAATAGAGAAGGGTGAAACAAAAAAATACTGCAAAGGAAAAAAATACTGAAAAACATTCGTTTTTAGTGTTTTTAGTGCATATCGATATCAGAAACCTGAAGTGATATTGTTTCATACCGATTGTGAACCAGTAGGAGAATATTGGAATGTGTTAAGACTTGTTTTAAAAGATCGCTTAAGAATTGTCAAACGGTCTCAACCAACACATGTGTGGGGAAAAGAGATTAAGGTAATTTGACTGTGGTTGCAAATAAAGCAAACTTGCGCAACTGGTTCCTACTGGAGTACGATACTCGAAATTGAAAAAGATTTTAAAATTGAAACTCCACGAACAGGCATACATGTAATCAGAATTTTGGTGAAGGGGGAGGGAGCTAGAACCAAAAGTTTCGTTTTGTTTCTTTAAAAAAAGTCTCAACTGAGCAGCCTGCTGAACAAACTGGAGCAATTCAACCGCGTTATAGACGACCCAGACGACGGTCATTGGGGCGGATCGCCCGTCCGCCACAGGCCATTGAGATGTGCAGATGAAGTCCAGTTGCCAGTAGTGTATGGTATCAATTTAAATACTAAAGAGGATCACCTAGTAGGAGGTTTAGAGGATACTCTAAGGATTGGAAAATTACAAGTCGGTAAAAACAGAGTGATGTAATTTTGCGTGACGTAAAAAGTAATGTGAGGTTCAGGAAATTAGTTGAAGTTAAGGAAGTGATTCATAATAGAATATAGTCTTATGAAAACTATTATAGAAATAATTAGGAATAGAATTATTAATTATAAAAATTTAAAGAACATTTGGTGAGAATATGAAAAAAATTATATAGAAATTGTTAATTTCTTGTTTTTGTAAAAATTTGTTTTTCCGATAATTTTTGTTTTCTTAAATCGTTTGTTTTGAATTAGCCATTTTGAGTTAAAATATCTCTTCAATCAAATTCTTTTGCTTTCCAATATAGTGATATTTCCCTTTAATGTTGCTTGTTTGGAAAAAAATTTTTAGATAAAGTAGTCGTTTTTTTAATGAAATGTTTGTGCATGTTTTAGTGAATGTTATATTTTGACAGTGAATTTGTCATAAATACTCACAGTTTTTCTTTTGTCTTGAATTAGACTTCTTAGCATTTCAGTGGAGCTACCTTTTTTAATTTAAATGCATACGACTAAACATATGTGTTCAGTTATCGGTAATCATCACGAACGTGAAGACTTAAATTGAATAAACAAGAATATATACATCATAAGGGTTCATCAATTAGTTTTTCTAGAGATCTTTCAATCTTATAAATTTTTTTATCACTTTGGTGACGTGGGTTTGAATTTCATTCACATTGGCATTTTGGATACCCAAAGAAAATCCAAGTTTTTATGACGTTAGGCCTTGTTTTTTAATGTCGTTTATTTTTTCGCTTTCGATTCCCTTTTTTGTTTTAGTGGCATTCTCTTAGAGTAAATTTAGTCGTAAGTCTTTTCGAATTTTTTTGTCGCATAGGCGTAGCCAGGGGGGGAGGGGGCAGGGAGCCCAGCCACCCCCCTTTGAAATGCTACCAATGAAAAAAATGTCACAAAAAAGACTATTGTTTTTTTAGTATAAGGTTCTTCCAGCATCTTCGCGTACAACAGTACACGCGGACAACAGTAATTAACAATAATATTGATCTAGGGGGCCCGGGCCCCGTCAATTTAATTTTTACCAATCATTTTAAACGGGCCCCATACAGTAATATTTAAATGGCCCCCAAATTAAATGGGCTCCCAACAATAATATTGATCCAGGGGCCCATTAAGTGGCCTCTAAATTAAATGGGCCCCCAACAATAATATTGATCTAGGCGCCCGGCCCCTTTCAATTTAATTTTTTCAACCAATTTAAATAGGTCCCCTGCAATAATATTTAAATGGCCCCCAATTTAAATGGGCCCCCATCAGTAATAATGATTCAAGGGGCCTGGGCGCCCTTCAATTTAATTTTTACCAATCAATAAAAAATGCCCCCTACATAAATATTTAAATGCCTCTAATTTAAATAGGCCCCCAACAATAATGTTGATTCAAATGGCCCGGGCCCCCTCAATTTAATTTTTGCCAGCAAATTTTTAAATGCCCCCTACAAAAATATTTAAATGGCTCCAATTTAAATGGGCCCCCCGACAATAATATTGTTCCGCGGGGTCCATGGCCCTTCAATATTTAATGTCTGCCGACCAATTTAAACGTATAACCCGAGTAAAATTAATAAGAGCAATATGTTAAGACCTGTTCTTACTGCAGCGTTTAGTGTTTACCCGCAAGACGCTGCGTAACGGGTCAGTCTTGTTTCTAGTGACCAGGTTAAGAAAAAAACATTTTCAAAAAAAGTAGCGTGAGAAATGTATAACCCAAAGCACGCGTTATCAAAAAATACAACGTATACTTAGTGCTTTAAGCAATAATAAATGTTTCACAATTTCCTGTTTCGGAAACATTGTTGTTAAACTTGATCAGCATTCGTTGTACGATCGGTTCGATGGTCAATAACTTTCTGCTCAGATACTTACTGAAAAAATAAATAAACAAGACTACTCAATAGGAGTTGACTTTAAGCTACACAAGCTTGCTCTATGTAAAAAAAATCTTACGGTAAGTGAAAACCATCGGATAATAGTTTGATTTTCCGGATAAACGTAAGCTCATTCGTGGACAAATTATTTGTTTTAACCAATCTATAACTTCAACGCAAGCTCTTTAAGTAAATGGTGTTATTTTTCGTTGTGGTCTGCAAATTTCTCCATTAAATCACCGATGTCTTTTCTTCCATCTTCAATGTTATGGGGGAAAATTCAAAAACAAAATAATTTGATTTTAAATGCCGACGACTTTTCACATCACACAAGACCATTCCGAAAAGTTTGTGATTTAGAATGATAGAGAAAGAAGACTCGGTTCATTCATACCATAAATTGATTTAAAACAGTTAAAATTTTGTAAAAGGTTTTTACTTTGGCATCTGAAGACTTTAATTTTTTCGATTAGCATTCGTAGATTTCAATAACTATATCCCAGATTCTTCAAATATTTCGTGTTCTTTCTTGTTCCGGCTTAAAGTTCTGACATAGTTTTCCCGTTTGACAGATTTTTGACCTTGCAATTTCCTTCCTTGTTCTGATTCAGGTGGCACAAATGACCATATCAGTAACAGGCATGCAGCTGGTAGACGGTATGGATCTCTAGGCAAAAGGCGTGAACAGGAAGCCACCGCGAACGAAGACGCGTTTACTTACCGTTGAAAATGTGATTGATACAGATTTGTACAGAAAATGACACACATTCCAACCACTTTCATGCCAAATACCCGTATTTGTGAATAGTAATTGGCTTAAATGTGATAAATTGTTTTTGTTTGTTTTTCTTGTAAAACTCTGAAACAATTTTTGTTTTATAAAAAACTTTTGCAAAACAATCATTTTGAATAAGCGTTTAAAAAAATTGTGCTAAAACCTAATCTTTTCATAACTGCTTAAAAATAATAAAACGATCGTTTTGAATTAACTCTAAACTTGTGTTTACTGTTTAAATGCTTTTAAACACCATGCATAAATTTTTTAGGTGATTTAATGAGTTTTGGTTATTATGGTGTGTATTGATTTTGACAAATTACAATTGTGAGAATTGTACTAACAGCTAGATTACGTGGATTAGTGTTGTTTATTGAAATAAATTTAAATCTTTTCTTAAACAAATTCTTGATTTTATTTAAAATTGAACACCACAAGTTGTTTTTCACTGCTTGTTTATTACAATAAACACAAAATTATTGACGAAATTAAATATGATGCAAAAACACACGTGTGCTTACTCTAGTGGACAGTTTTAGTTATGAAATATGATTTTGAACTTAATTCAGGGGCAAAGTTTTACACTCTACACTGTAAATCGTAAGTTGTGAAAGTAAGCAACTAAAGGGGTTGTCTTGTTTTCACACCCTTGGTTTGTTAGGGTGGGTAAATGTTCCATGTGTTAAGGTGTGTTATTCCCACCTTTGATTAGAAAGTTTTACACTCCATACCTGGTAATTTTTTTCTTTGATTTCCTTTGACAAATACTGCATTTGATCTGAAATTTGAACCATCAGACGAAAGAATGTAAATGACAACATGGGATTCTTCCTTTTTTTTGACATATTTTGCACATTTTTTCTTCCAGCAAAACCTTTCTTCTTTGCTCCAAATTCATGTTCGACTTGGAGAAATCAGCTGCTTCCATCAAAGCATCCATCATGTCATGAAAAGTGGGAAAATTTTTGTCGTCTTTCTTGAATCTGCGTTCAAGGACATGTCTAATCTTTTCTTCTTCCAACCCAAATATCCTTGCCATTTCGACAATTTTACCATTTAACATTTCTTTTTGAATTTTTTCTTCTCTTTCCGTAATTTTTCTAGGATCAATAAACGGTCGAAGAATTAGCTTTTTTGCAGTGGGGACGGGTACTGATTTCAAAAACACTTGATCGTCTACAATGTCAATTGCTGCTGGATTTGGTACAGAAGGTCAATTCAATTTAGGAAATTTTTTCACAAAATTTGTAACAAATTCTAACGCTTTGGATTTCAGCAAAAATTCGCATTTTGGAAAAAATTTAGAGTGTTCTTACCATGGAAGACGAAATCGTTCCCAGTTTTAAAGTCCACCATTACAATACCAGCATTTTACTCTATCTTTATTTCCAAGATAATAAAATCCGGCATTTGCTCTTTCAAAAGGAGTAGCTTGAATCTTTTCACTGGGCCAGTTTTCACTGGAATGAAAGGTTTTTAATCGGTCTGCGATACACCGCATGCGGGGTTGATGGGGTGCACACAATTGAATTCTGCTTTACTCGCGCTTCCACCTTTATGAAAGTTGGAACTGTTTTCCATGAAGGGACCTGGTTTGTGTTTAGTCAAAATAAAAACTGAAATTAATACTAATACCATTAGTGCATATTTAAAACGCATATGGGGCTAGTTGACTCGAAACATCACGTTTCTACGTAGAAATAAGGTATAACCTAATTTCGCGTACTGCAAGTCTCTACCACCTCCCATACTGACCTACCTTAATTGTTGTTTATCCTAGAAATTTGTGCTGTGAAAGTATGTGTAGATCTGGTACATGTCAATAAGCTTTATAAACAAACAAACGCTTTTGAGTAAACTTTGGGTACAGCAAATCGAAATCAAATGTTTTTGAGATTACCATGTTTGGTCGATGCAGAAAAAGGCGCGAGACCAGTCTAAAGTGATTGGAATGACTGAAAGAAAGTTAAAAAGTAAAACCACTCTATGGGGCGCCGTTTGTGTACCCGAATTTGTGCAAAGTTTTTTTGCATATTTAATTAAATAGTCATTTTAATTAAATATGCAAAAATAAATATACAACAAAACTAGTGCAAAAATAAATATGCAAAAATGTTTTGTGCGGACTTTTTTTGACTATTTATTTTTGCAATAAGAAAAAACTGCGCAGAATATACCGTTGCAAAACTAAGTAGTCAAAAAAACTGCGCGCAAAATAAACCGTTGCAAAAATAAATCGTCAAAAAAACTGCGCACAAAATAAACCGTTGCAAAAATGCGCTGCAGACATTTTTGTATATTTGTTAATGGAGCGTGGCAAAGCGCTCTCGGCTGCTCATAGAGCGCATTAAAGAACAGCCGATAGCGTATCAAAGAGCAGCCGAGAGCGCTTTGCCACGCTCCATTAACAAATATACAAAAATGTCTGCAGCGTATTTTTGCAACGGTTTATTTTGTGCGCAGTTTTTTTGACGATTTATTTTTGCAACGGTTTATTTTGCGCGCAGTTTTTTTGACTACTTAGTTTTGCAACGGTATATTCGGCGCAGTTTTTTCTTATTGCAAAAATAAATAGTCAAAAAAAGTTCGCACAAAACATTTTTGCATATTTATTTTTGCACTAGTTTTGTTGTATATTTATTTTTGCATATTTAATTAAAATGACTATTTAATTAAATATGCAAAAAAACTTTGCACAAATTCGGGTACACAAACGGCGCCCCATACCACTCCCTAAGCACTGATTGATCAAACCTTGACGATTTGGCGCTTTGTTATCTTGCAGTTTTCAATTTCAAATAAATCAAGAATTCGCTCAAGAAAAGATTTAAATTCATTTAAATAAACAACAATAATCCACGTATTGCAACTTTTTTAAGCTGATTAAGTGGGTCAACGGGTGCATTTAAGACATAATAGACATTACTGTGAAAAGAATTAAAGTGTTTGGAAAAAGCTATTTTTAATTGCAAGTGAAAATTTATTTCAAAGCAAGGAATTTGCTACATTTTGGAACATTATTTATCCAAGTGATAAAGGGACTTTAGTTGATCAAGGCTAAAAGTTTCTGTATAATTAAAAGTAAGTACATATGGATTTTACAATTTCATTGTAAAAATTTATAATTGTTAAAACTTGTGTATAAAAAGTTTATGTACAAAAAAAATTGTGTATAATTAAAAATATAAATACATGGATTTTTATAATTATATTTACTTATTTTTTTTCTGTTTTTTTGTAAAAAAATTTGTAACTGTTAAAAGTTGTGTATAAAATTTCAGCAAATAAAAGAAAAATTAGCAAAAAGAAAAAAATGAGTATAATGACAACTGTGTATCTATGAATTTTTATAATTTCATTTTTGTAAAAAAGGATTGTAAACTTTAAAAGTGGTTGTTTTTCTCCTATTTTTGTTCACTCGAGTATTGCTATATTATTCGTTTGGTTGAATAAAAGACAAAAATCAATTGATAACAAAATGTTTATTATACAGTCAAAAAGTACACAAAAGTTAGTTTAAGAGTTTTCCTTTTTTTTTTCTTCGATTGTCGCTGGGAAATTACACAAACGCTTTAATTTTGTCGGGGTAATGCGACGACGACATAAATTACACTGGATACTCATGATCGCAGCCGGCTGTTTGTTTTCGTCATTTCCGAGCTTGAGATGACGGTTGTGAACTGCTCAAAAACTTCTTCATTACCGAGCTTGAGATGACGGTTGCGAACTGCTCAAGAACTGCTCAAAAGCTCAAAAACTCAAAACTTTCCCGTTCAATTGGAATAATGTCTAAAATCAAATACTATGTTCCTGATAGAGTACTTCTTCTGCTATATTTTGCATTATTTCATTCCCATATATCATACGGTTTGATCATCTGGTACAGTACTTATAAAACGCACACTTCCAAAATTAGTAAATTACAAAATAGAATCATCAAAATTATAACTAAATCAAATCCACGTGAAAAAGTTCTTCCTCTGTTTAAAAAGCATGGTATACTGACTTTAGACAACTTGTTCACTTATGAAATGGCTGCTTTAATGTTCAAGTATCGATCAAACAATGTGCCTTATAATCTTATCCAATTTATATTGACCTCTGATATCCTTACACTTAACACTAGAAGCTGCTCCTCCGACACTTACTATTTACCCCGGTTTAAAACAAACAAGCTTCAACATTCCATAAAGGTTACAGGAGTAAAAGTGTGGAATAAAATACCAAATGCAATCAAAAAATATTTTTCTCAAAAAACTTAAAATTTCTATTTTGGATACCTATTAATCTTCCGTTAGTTTTGCTGTTTAAAAAAAACACAATATATTTAATGAGCACCCATGTTTCAAAAATTTATTCTAAAGTGAAATTTTCCCAATCGTAATCTACAATACAAATGATTTCGCAGAAAGCTTGATGTTTTTTTTGTTTTTGTTTCCTTTTCTTTTTAACACATACTGTAATGAAAGTCTGTCGCATGCTGGCGATGAACTGATTCTGTTTAGGTTGCCACTTGACTCGAAGACCCTTAAACGGTCCCTTCTTGGAGAACCTATTTTCTTTCTTTTTTGTAGATAATTGTATGTGTGTGTTTTTTTTTTTTTTTTTTAATACAATACAATACAATAAAATAAAATACTGCAGTGCCAGAGCACTTATCCGTTAGATACAGGACATAACGTGAGGGAGCAAAGGCCGCATCGATGTCTATTTTGCTCTCCACTCTGTCCACGGCGACTTCTTTTCGAACCGCATACATGTGCTTAAGTACGGAACACTTCTCTTCTTGGGGATCACATGCCCAAAACAGAACATTACTTAAGGACGTGATTCCTTTGGAGATTTGAAGACGATATAGGACTTATCTTCAAATAAAACTTGACAGACTTTTAAAAGTTGTTTGATGGAAAAAGAGATCTTTCCTTTTCGAACTGAAACAATTGCCTTCCTTACTAACGTTCCAGTGGGAACAGCAAGACCTTCTTCAACAATTTCTTTGAATTTTTCCTGTATACTTCAAGCTGTACCTTGAAGCTCACTTGCTTCACGTCTTAATCTATCTTCTTCCATTAGCGATTCGTAGCAAGAACTATACAAAACAGTTTCCGTTGGATGACATATGTTCTCGGCATCTTTTTCCAGTTTATCGGATCTTTCGGTGTAACTTTCCATGTTGAAATGAAAAACCAAGTTTAGCTCCTCTCGTTAAATACTCGATTTTCCCTCACAATTTCATCAATCCTGTCAGTTCGAATCTTATTCATCAAGAAGTCTTGACCAAGACACAACAAAAGGAACCTTCTTTAAGCTATCACCTACATCGTCCTCGTATAGTTTTGAATGTTTTAAAGCAAAATTTTCACCTTTCCGTTTTAATTAAGTTGGTCAGAAGTTTTTTTGGGGGGTCGCTTGCTTCTTCTATTTACCCTACTCTTATCACATGGTTCCTCCTTATTGGTTGGCGTTGCATTTTGTAGTAAATTTCAAAAAGTAGTCAAAACCTGATTGGTCAAATGTTACTAGCTCAAGAATGTAGCAACTAGAGGCATGTGTTGCCGCTTCAACATCACCAACGACGATGTTCTATTCTTAAAAATTTCTATAAAACTGTATTCTTACCAACGCTGAAATTCGATTACTAACAATTTCTGTATAGTTTTTCTATATTAGACATCACCAATGCGGGAATGAATATCTTATACAAAAAAGTTGTAATTCAAGACAAAAGAAAAATTTTGAATATTTATGACAAATTTACTGTGAAAATATAACATTTTATGAAACATTCTGAACAAATTCTCTGCAAAAACAATAAAATCAAGCAATATTTTAAAATAACAATGAAATTTTACGTTAAAACTTTTGTTTTCCACAAAGAAAGCATGGAGAAAACCTTTCAAAACTTGCCATAAAAACCAGACATGGAAGAAAAATTTTTTAAAAATTGATAAACTAACAATGTTACGTAAAATTTTATTTACGACAAAAAAATTCGAAAAGACTTACGACTAAATTTACTCTAAGAGAATGCCACTAAAACAAAAAAGGGAATCGAAAGCGAAAAAATAAACGACATTAAAAAACAAGGCCTAACGTCATAAAAACTTGGATTTTCTTTGGGTATCCAAAATGCCAATGTGAATGAAATTCAAACCCACGTCACCAAAGTGATAAAAAAATTTATAAGATTGAAAGATCTCTAGAAAAACTAATTGATGAACCCTTATGATGTATATATTCTTGTTTATTCAATTTAAGTCTTCACGTTCGTGATGATTACCGATAACTGAACACATATGTTTAGTCGTATGCATTTAAATTAAAAAAGGTAGCTCCACTGAAATGCTAAGAAGTCTAATTCAAGACAAAAGAAAAACTGTGAGTATTTATGACAAATTCACTGTCAAAATATAACATTCACTAAAACATGCACAAACATTTCATTAAAAAAACGACTACTTTATCTAAAAATTTTTTTCCAAACAAGCAACATTAAAGGGAAATATCACTATATTGGAAAGCAAAAGAATTTGATTGAAGAGATATTTTAATTCGAGATAGCAAATTCAAAACAAACGATTTAAGACAACAAAAATTATCGGAAAAACAAATTTTTACAAAAACAAGAAATTAACAATTTCTATTAAATTTTTTTCATATTCTCACCAGAAGTTCTCTAAATTTTTATAATTAGTGATTCTATTCTTAACTATTTCTATAATAGTTTTTATAAACCTATATTCTATTATGAATCACTTCCTTAACTTCAACAAATTTCCTGAAACTCACAGTTACTTTTTACGTCACGCAAAATTATGTCGCTCCGTTTTTACCAGCTTGTAATTTTTTCCTGCTAGATGATCTTCTTTAGTATTTAAATTGACGCCATACACTACTGTTGTTGGGCGATTTTTCAGATTTTTTTGAAAAAATTGCTATTTGCTCGTTTTAGAGCCACTTGAAAAAACTAAATTGCTGAGATTTAAAAGGTAGTTGAAGAATTAGTTTGCGCAGCTTTTTTCAGCCTGCCTTATTTACTGGTCAAATCTAAAACGTTTTTTATCGCTTGCATTTTTGTGTTAAATTTTCCAAGTACAGTAACTGGCTAGGAGGCTGAAACACTCTTATCCTTTTTGTTGTGTCACTGCCTCCGAAACGCAAGCCTATCAGAACGTTGGCGTTTTAGTTTTAAAATTCTTTTTTTGAGTTTCAGCTTATCATACATCAGTCGGTACCAGTTGGGAAAATTTGTTTTATGTTCATTATAAGGTAATTTCACTGTGTAATGTGTACTAATGAACAAGCATTCTTTAAATTGGTTAAAAGATCTCTAATATACTTATATTGATTATGATTTAAAATTCTCTCGGAAGAAAGTTATATTTCCAAATCTTTGTCACTATTGTTTACGCGCCTTATGTGGTGTCTTCTTGCGATGTTGACCAGAGGTGGAGACCTCGAGGACGTTCTTGGCCTCGAGGACTCATTTTGAAGTCCTTGGCCTTGGCCTCGAAGCCTTCAAATCCTCTGCACGATTTTTCTTGAGTTGTTGAAAAGGAAAATGACCGAACAAACATTGACTTAATTTTTTTTGGGGGGGGGGAGGTAATGCGTGAGACCAGGTACAAAATTTGCGGTTTCTTGATTTTTTTTGGAGAATGATTTTTTGGGAACCGACTAAAGTTTAGAAAAAATTGTGTCCCCGGTCCTTGGCCTTGGCCTCGAGCATTCCTGTCCTTGGCCTCGAGAGGATCTGTGCTCGAAAATTTGGTCCTTGGCCTTGGCCTCGAATGTTAGATCCTCAACTCCACCTCTGCTGTTGACATAATAAATATCGCTTGATACACTTTAGTCGGCTAACCATGTCATTTCCATCTTTAGAAGTTGAAGTTGAATGATTTCAGCATTTTGTTCCTGAATGCCAAACGTGCATTTGTTACAAAACTGCATTGCATAAGAAAAATGCTTGATTGACGACTGATGCATTTTCGGTACCTTAAAAACGGCAAATGCGCTAATTTTAGTAAAAAGCAAACCAAAGTAATTAATCTAGATTTAGTTTTTAAAGTAATCTTTCACAGTAACTTGGCAGTGTATTCTTTTTCAAATCTGATTGAAAAAGTTGAAAACGTTTAAATGAAAATTACTTTCAAGGCCTGTCTACACAGTCCTTAAAATCGTGAGCTTACAAGCGTAATCTTAGTTTGTTTTAAAGAAAAATTTCGCAAGCCCAGCGACCACTTTACCAGCATAGATGGGCAGTACCGCTCTACTGCCCACCTATTTAGTTTTGTTTTAACTTTTAGCTTTGTTTTAATCATTTTTCTAAATTTAGTGTTTAACTGTTGGTTTACTCGCTACTACCACCGCATGGACTTAGCTTTAGCAGGTTCCTGGTTCATTTGAAAAATTGACGTTTTCTTGCACTGGCACAATGATACATTACCGGTATCCATTTACCAGCAAAGCAAAAGTAAACTTTATAAGGAAATTGTTATGAATACTCATCACATCAGGCGTGAAGAAGTATTTACTGCACGTTGCTGCCGGCCTCCTTTCATTATTGCTTTGGGCTGTTATGTGTCAGAAACGTTTGGCGTAGATGATTTTCTCATTCAAAAACGGTGTATAATACCACCAAAAGTATTTCACCCGGTTATACTTACACAGAAAACTTATCTCAAAAATTCCTTTCATCTGCACCAACCCACTTTGGCTTTGGCCACGATAAGGTTTTTTTCTTCCGGAACATTGTACGCTCGTCTAATAAGTTCTAAAGGGCAATACACCGCAATCTAATTTTTATGCAAAATTGTTGAGTTAAAAACACAGCTTTGCCTCTTGAAATTTTTTGGTGCTATCTCCTTGGAACCCCCACAAATTGAATCCCAGAAATCAGTTTTTCTGAAGCGCTCAAGCTAGAAAACTTTTTTATCTACCAATAGATATTCAAGAAGCAAATATTTTGACATATCTTGGTGGTTTTCCCTCCAAATCTGTTCTTTGAGCGGCTTAAGCTAAGTAATTTTTTTGATATTAGTAGTTATTCAAGAGATAAATATTTTGGCATAGTTTTAGAGTGCCACTCTCCGTACACCCCCAACTTGGACCCGACAGAATCAATTGTTTGAACCCCTTATGCTAAAGAACTAGTTGTTTTGATATCAATAGATATTGAAGAGACAAATTGTGTGGTAGTGCCACCCCCGGGAATCTCCAAGTTACAGCTCATTTTGAACCCCAAAATTGAACCCTACAATAACTAAATATTTTAACAGCTTAATCTAAAAAGCTAATGTTTTTACATTTACGAGCCTGATTTAATTTTACGAATTTACGAGCTAATTTACGAGCTTAATTACAAGCTAATTTACGAGCCTAATTGCATGATCTGGGTTCAAACCACACTCTGGTCACATTTTTGCATCCTTGGATAAGGCCAGGGTTTGAAACAAACGCTTGCCCGAGGCAAGCTGAAATTGCTTCGGGCAATTTATTTTTCAGCTTAACTTGCCCGACCGGCAAGCTAACAAAATACTTTGTATGATTGTAATAATAAGTCAATTAAGATGTGTTTTGACGTTTGCAGGCCAGAGTTTTAATATTTTAATCGTTTTGCGTGCTTCTGGCCTAAAGGCTACCAGCTCGGAAGCCTAGGGAAGAGCCACCAGAACGGCAACCACTTAAAACAAGCAATGCGAAAAATTGTCTTCCCACAGGAATCGAACCTGCAGCCTTTGGATTACCGGTCCACTGCTCCACCACTTGAGCTAGAGAAGACGCCTCCCCGCATGCTTAATTTTGGCTATTTAAACCCAGCAACTTGCTTTTTGTATGATTGTAATAATAAGTCAATTAAGATGTTTTTTGACGTTTGCAGGCCAGAGTTTTAATATTTTAATCGTTTTGCGTAACTCTGGCCTGCAAACGTCAAAAAACATCTTAATTGACTTATTATTACAATCATACAAAAAGCAAGTTGCTGGGTTTAAATAGCCAAAATTAAGTATGCGAGGAGGCGTCTTCTCTAGCTCAAGTGGTAGAGCAGTGGACCGGTAATCCAAAGGCTGCAGGTTCGATTCCTGTGGGAAGACAATTTTTCGCATTGCTTGTTTTAAGTGGTCGCCGTTCTGGTGGCTCTTCCCTAGGCTTCCGAGCTGGTAGCCTTTAGGCCAGAAGCACGCAAAACGATTAAAATACTTTGTGGTAAACAACACCATGCATGATTATTTAGAGATGCAATTTAGGTCCGCTTTTGCTGCAATACAATAATATATAAGTAATAGAGAAAGCTGTTGCTTGGTATATTTTTGAACTCTGCAATCACGACAATGAACACTTTGTTTAATCGTACGCACGCCATTATTTGCAAGTGACACTTTTTAATCGCACACAAATTTTTTGATGTTTAGACGCGTTTTGCAACTTTTTAGCACAAAGTGCTACGTTTTCTGAGAAAAAATTTCTCAGCTTGCCGCATTAACACCTGTTTCAAATACCGCAAGTACAACTATATCTTGCGCTCAGAGATGGGCAAGATCATCTCCTTTGGTGATCTTGAAGATCAAAATCAGATCATCCAAAAATGTGATCTTGAAGATTAGAGATTAGATTACCCAAACACTGTAATCTTCAAGATCGAGGTCAAACCTTGAAGATCGAGATCACTTTATTTTTAGAAGGCCTACTTAAAGAAAGATACCAGTAGTGGTGATGATGGGAGGTAAGCTATAAATGTTAAATGCTGTATGAGTATTAACTATTGATGGACAATGGCAGTGCTGATTTCGCTGATAAAGTAAAGCATTTGACACTCACAAACTGTTTGCAGCTATTTTACTAATTTAAATAGTCACTAAAACCGTTTTAGTTAACTTTTCCTAGTTTTATATAACAATAACGGATTTTTAGAACAAAATCAAACCAAAATATCAAATCTTAATTACAGTATACTCGCGCTATGGTGTCGCATGTTTGCGGTGCCCACTTCCGCTTCAAAGCGCCACGGGCACACAATTTAACGTCGCAATAGTGGCGGGTCATTGGCAACTTGTATTAGATTTGGTCGATGCGGGAATTGATAGAATATTGTCGACAGGATCCCCCAAGCCTGCAAACATTCCGTTGTTAACGAAGCTGATTTGTGATTAATTTTCCCCTCAAGTTAGCAGGTTAGGTATTGCAGTACTGGTTCGTACCTGTCCTGTCTGTACCACGGCAAATTCGGATTACTTCTCACCAGTTTAGACTCCACTCTGTGTCGGAGCAATAAAATAGCATCAGAATATCACACAACCTGGCCTCAGCGATGTTTACCCTACGCGACATTTAAAAATGAAAGTGATCTTGATCTTCAAGATCAAGATTACTCAAAAAATGTAATCTTTAAGACCAAGATCAGATCATTAAAGTAATGTAATCTTCAAGATCAAGATGAAATCACGATCTTGATCTTGAAGATCACGATCTGATCTTGAAGATCAAGATCATGCCCAACTCTGCTTGCGCTGCATGAAGACAACGTCAAGAAAATTTCAATTTTTTTGTTACAATTATTTTGAAGATTTTTTGGCTCCTATAACTTTTGCAAAAAATTTCGGCTTTCCAGCTGGTTTAGTTTCCAAAATATTTGCAATTGAACATGCATTACAATAAAAAATCAATTTTTTGGTAATGCATTTGGAAAAAGTTATTTATCACCTCACCTTACCATAGCAATTGAGCACAAAAAACTTGATTCTCGAAATAAGATACACGTATTATGCAAATTTAATGTTTTTGACAAAAATTACTTTTTACTAACTTTTTTCAAAAAAATGAACAGCCTCAAAACTTATTGTGCATATTTTTTCCGGGCAAGTTGAAATATTCTCGGGCAAGTAGACATTTGATATTACTTGCCCGACGGGCAAGTTGTTCAAAAAGTTAATTTCGACCCTTGTGATAAGGCGCTTTACGATGATTATCTCTGCTTGGTGGCTTCGAACAAGCAGCAAGTTTAGTGGCAAGAAATCGAAGAAATTCACAGGACAATGAAATATCGGAAACTTTTAAGAAGGCGCGAATTCCTCCAAGCACTTAACAATTATCACAATAAAAGTGTGCAGATCGTCCAATAACGCTGTGCTGTGACAAGAAACTAAATATGTAATACAACAACAAAAAATTACTGTAATTTAGAAATTGTTCTCTTAACTGGTGTAGACGACGCGAAATCTCTTCTGTCTGCCGTATCGTACGTCTCTACACGGGTTAACTTGTCTTAAAGATTTATATTGTCAACAGTTTTTGTAGAAAAGTATGCCAATTAGCAAATTCAGATATCAAAAACGAACTTAAATGTCACTGCGCTGCGCCCAATAACTCACACAATTTGAGCACATGCAGTACGGCAAATATCCACGTAGAAAGTAAAAACTAAAGCATAATTACGAATGGAGAATCAGACTAAGAATACTAATTAGAATAATTGCTATAAATAACCAAACTTACCGATGGTTTCGCTTTCAGGCAGACAGTAAGCTGTAACTTCAATATCGACGTCTTCTAAGAACGCAAACTCTAAAGTGAACCCCCGGGAAACAGTACAAAAACAACTTGAAAAGGTGGACAATAGTCCAAGAAAAACTTATTCTTAAAGTTGAGCAATAGCTCAGGGGACAAAAGTCTAAAATATGAATATGTCGGGACCCACCCAGAACAAATTTACGGTCACGAGGAAGGACTGCAATTCTGTAAATATCTGAATTAACTTGCTGATTTTTGAATACAATCTGATTCTTAACGATTTCAAATTTCAAAGATTCTTGGTAATTCTGAGAGTTAAAATTTAACGTCCTTTCTCGATTACAATCAATTTCGACTGACACTGAACAAAGGAGTTATAGCGCGAAAATTCATGAAAACAATTTCAAATGATTGCGCAACAATTAATTTGCATTCAGTAGAAAAGGCGCGATAAATCGCTTGATTACTTGTCATCACATTGCATCGTTGCACCGCATTACATCATTGGAAAACCTTACCAGTCAAATATACGCGAAAAGCTAAATGCAGCAAAGCGAGTATTTGAAACCAGGTATAAACAAAAAAAAACACAAGCGACGTAACAACGGGGAAGCAAAAGTTTTTTTTTAAATCACCATTAACATGCGTCGGTCGTTCATAGGGCTGGCAACTGGTAAGCTCTCATCCTATTTTAAATAAATGTGCAATGCAAAAAGTAACTGAAGCAACTAATCAACTAAAAACAAATCAAAACAGCAAACTTTGCCAAATGTGTAATTCATCCCCTAGTGTCTCAATTTTGTGTGAATGTCACTTGTGCGATAATTTGGAGCTGATGTATCGTCAAAGTAGCCTACTGCACTAAATTAAGCACTTCATGCTCTAGAGATGACTGCTCTTTGGCTATTCTGATGACATAATACTCTATTTCAATACGTTGCACGGTAACCGTTACAGGTGGAGTCCTCGAGGACACATTTTGAAGTCCTTGGCCTTGGTCTCAAATTTCAAGTCCTTGGCCTTGGTCTCAAATTTCAAGTCCT
Source organism: Trididemnum nubilum (assembly GCA_963965965.1). Classification (NCBI taxonomy): domain Eukaryota; kingdom Metazoa; phylum Chordata; class Ascidiacea; order Aplousobranchia; family Didemnidae; genus Trididemnum; species Trididemnum nubilum. The sequence goes on from OZ014471.1 coordinate 34,364,849, forward strand.
TGCCCTTGGCCTCGAAGCCTCAAGTCCTCAAAAATTGCCCTGTCCTCGGCTCGAGGACAGCACTATTTTTTGAGTTGTTAAAAGTTTGTGAAGATTCTGAAAAATTGTTGGGAAAACGTTTTTTCTGAAAATCACCTAAAAATTTTTTCTGAAGACGTTTTTTTTTGGAGAGCACTTGCGCTTGTGTCCTTGCTCCTTGGCCTCGAGCATTCCTGTCCTTGGCCTCGAGAGGGTCTGTCCTCGGTAGGGCTGTCTTTGGCCTTGGCCTTTGATTTTTTTTGTGTTCTTGGCCTCGAGCCTTGTATCCTCGACTCCACTTCTGGTAACCGTAGTCCGTAATTAAAGTACTTTATTGAGTCAACTCCATCATTAGTTTGTACTTTGTACTCACTATAGTAGTAAATCTAATACTACAACTACATACTATTCTACAGCAAAATTTCTCTAAAACGAACTGTATGTGTACGCAGTTCGCACTAGTAGCGGAAACAAATTTAATTGTTTAAAGTGATGATTTACAATCCCGCAAACGAGGTCAATCAGTCCATCAGAAAAGGATGACTGTGTAAAATTTCTTGCAAAATAAACAACGCGATGTTTGATGATCAAACTTTGCGTTGCTTGTTCTGCAAGAAATTGCCAATCTGCAATTTTTTCTCGATGATCGTACATCGCGTTTCTTAATCTGCCAGAAACTTTGCAAAGTCATCCTTTTTCTGATGTCATGAACGTTTGACACCAAGGGTTGCCAATGGGCAGGAGTACAACGGATGAGATTTATTTTTGCTGATAAAGAAAATAGTGTAACAAGGTTTAGGGCACCTCTTTATTACCTCAAGTATTTCTCATTTCTTCAATAAAACTGATTTCAAGCTGTATCTCTTTAATGGTAATAAAATGTAGGAAAAGAGTATATTTCATCGGAAATCTTTATTTAGTTTTTGATTAATTTCAACCCAAATGTAACCCAAGGTCCAATTTTTTCCGCTAAAACTAAACCCAAATCTAACCCAAAAGGTCAAACCCTAACTCAAATTCTAAAATTTTAACCTCAAATGAAAAAAAAGACAAATGAACATTCCTCATTTTCGTTTCAATTTTAACTTAAAAGTTTTTGGTGAAATAGTCTCTACCTAAAATTTTATTTTGTTTGAAATTCGAGTTTGTTTTTTTATTCAAATATAGCGCTTTAGTTTCATGATATGATGCTGAAGATAGGGATGTAAGGCGAATACGTTTTGTTTCCTACTTTTAATTTTGCTGAAAATATTTCAATCATTAAACATAAGAAAGGATACCGCGCGGCAATTAAACAGCGATCTAATCGTCGTTTTGTAATGCGTTAATTCAAACAGATCATCTACTAAAATTGAAAAGTGTAATAAATACAACTTTCAGCACAAAAGTAATCGACCACAGTAAAATAAATTACGCTCAACATTCGAAAGCTTTGTATGTAGCCTACAATTGCATGATATGCGAATTAAAACCACCACTGAAAAACAATAGCATATCACTAAACATATACTCAGTTTGGGTGCCTATTTGAACTCAAAACAAATCGGTTAAAGCTGCAAATTTTCTTACAACTTATATGCGTGTGATCTATACGGAACCGATAATCAAGAAAAAAAATCCGAAAAACACACAAATAAAATTTAGAACGCAATGTGTCGGCTAATCCAATGCTTATAGTTTGATAAGCCTTTTATACAAAAATGTTTTAAAAGTTTACAAACAAACTAAATGATACGAAATGTTTTGCCTTACAATTACTGATATTATCATATTGTCGAATCTTTCAAAAATATTTTTTGTAGTTACAAACAATTACAATATTATTGATGATTGCTAATATACTAGGCCTATATTTATTTCATATCGATTGCAAATACAGGGTCCGCCAAAATGATCTGACACATTTGTAGGTTTAATAAAATGCAAATTAAGTAAAGAAGCAAAAACGTGTTTTTATTTTTGAAAAATACATTTAATGCCATTTTGTTTCATTATGTTTTAAAAATTAAATCAGTGAAATGGGATCCATTATTGTCCGCAAACTGTTGAAAGCGTTCTCAAAAGTTGTCACATTTTCTGGAGTTTTGGCGATGCGAGGTCGGCCGGTTGAAACCAATCTGTAACTGCAACACAACGAGCGTTCCTTTTGCAATTCAGTTTTGATAGACACTATCCCGTACCAGCTCGAAACACAATCTTGTTATGGGTTACCAACTTCAGGGGTACTGGATCTGCATTGAAATGAAAATCAACCAGCCGACCTCGCACAGCCAAAACTCTAGAAAATGTGACAACTTTCCAGAACGCTTTCAACAGTGTGCGGACAATAATGGATCCCATTTCACTGATTTAATTTTTAAAACATAATGAAACAAAATGGCATTATACTGTATATACTTTTCGAAAATAAAGACACTTTATTGTGTATTTACTTTATTTGCCTTTTATTTAATCTACAAATGTATCAGATCATTTTGGCGGATCATTTTGGCGGACTTGAGGGCTCAGGTTTGATGTTTTTTCGGCATCTGGGCTAGAAGGCGCAGATGGCCGAGTGCTTTCTTTGTTGGCATTGTCACTCAAGAATTCACTGATTCTTGGTTGTGACAGTGCCACTTCTTCTGAATTTAGGGGTGTATTACGTGTTACTTTCTTCTTTTTATTTACTGACATAATTCATTAAGTTGGTTTTCTTTAAACTCGGAAAAGTTCCAAAGGTCAGATTATTCAGACAGACAGAAAGCTACGAACTTCTATTTCTATCGATGGCAACAAACCAACACTGCAAATGACGGACTTTTCTCTGGAGTACTGGCCTCGGCGGAGCCCCCCCAATACAGCTGCAGACCCCTACCCAGGTGCCATCTGGAACTACAGATGCACAGGGATTTTCACAAGCTGATGGACACGAAGTCCTATGTTGGCTAGACTAGGACCAGCATCCTTTCTATTTTGTGACCGCAACACGGCAGCGCGTTTTATCCGCTGTACCCTATACTCGCATTGACATTCCGCCACAATATTGGCCCATTACTACCGGTCAAAATCAGCCCGCAACCTCCTGCTGGCTTTAAAGTCAGGGGTTGGAAATTAGAAGGCAGGACTTCGCAGTATCAGGCCTTCGCTTGCGCTATTGCCTGGTTGCTGGTTCCTGCACTTTTTAACCTCGCCCATCCTCATCGGCCGGTTGCCATTGCCTCAATTAGCCAGTGTTTCCACTGTTTCCACCCGACACCACGTGGAGGTCTGAGGTTGGACTTTGTCGGGCTTTTGTTTGTTTAGAGCACACTCAAGATTTTTTTAGGTCGCAGTTAGTGGGGCAACCAAAGGGAAGGGCCTAAGGGGCTTTCGCCCCCTTAAACCAAGTTATTTAGAAAATTTAACCCAAACATGCACCCAAAATATATTGGACTTGACTTAAAGTATATAAGACGGCAGAAGTGGCAAGGCAATTTAATTCTTCCAATGAATTTTCAATTTTGCAATTTACTGTAGTTATTCATGTGGCTTCAAAAACGTGCGAAATGTGATTGAAATGGCGTTAAAATTGCTATTTTTGCCGCAAAATCACAAAGATCACCCAGCAATTGGGGGCTCTGCCCCCCCTCCCCCAGGCCCCTTCTCTCAATTTGCATCAATCTGTTCATCACGGAGTCTAAACTAGACATTTTTTGCGCAAAAAAATTAGTTCTAATTCAAGCCTCCTCGCTCAGCAAAATCCTGGTTGCGCTTTTGGTCGGTTTCACTGCTGCAGACAGATTTTTCAAGCGATTTTATGAGCCGGATACGAAATGAGTTAAGAAACGTTGCCGGCCTTAAACGCCTCTTTTTTCAGACACGAACACAAAAATGCAGAAAATTTCTAGCCGTAAAACATCAGCTTTTGTGTGGAAAAGTTCAGTTTATTTTAGTGCCCCCCTCTTCCGGCAAGTGCCCCCTCAATTTGGTTGCTCTGGCGACGGCACTGCCCTTATGTACAATCTCTGCCAGTCTGCTTACGTGGAAGAACTTTCCAATTGCAAACTTTATTGCAAAAAGTGCAAATTTTTTGCGAAAACTTTTGTATTTGATAGTGGCTGTCCCAAGAATGGGCGAGGGGCTTGAAGTAAAACTTACAATCGTTTGTCCGAAAAATATTTGAAGTAGGCAGCAGAGGTGGAGTCGAGGACACAAGGCTCGAGGCCAAGTCCAAGAACAAAAAAAAAATCCGAGGCCAAGGACAGCCCTTCCGAGAAAAAACCCTCTCCAGGCCAAGGACAGAAATGCTCGAGGCCACAGCCAAGGACACAGGCGCAAGTGTTTTCCAAAAACAAAAATAAAAACAAGGGTCTCCAAAAAAAATTTTTAAGCAATCTCCAAGAAAGCAAAACAAAAAAGGTCTTTGCAAATTTTCGGCGAGATTTCTGGCGTTTTCCAACAAGACTTTAACGGTTCAAAAAACAGTAGTGCTGTCCTCGAGTCGAGGACAGGGCAATTTTTGAGGACTTGAAGCTTCGAAGCCAAGGCCAAGGACTTCAAAATGTGTCCTCGAGGACGTCCTCGAGCCCAAAAACGTCTTCGAGGACTCCACCTCTGGTAGGCGGTGTGCTGAGCAAACTGGTGCATCTCAAGCGTATTATACCAGGGATGTAGAAGCGGCAATTTTTGAATCGCTTCCGTTTTCACTGCTTCCAACAGTTGATGACGTAATTTTGGCTTGAAATTTTTTGATCTTAAAATTTCTTGGCAAAAATTTTTTCCAGATAAGTCAAGATGAAACGGCATTGTTATCGTGATCTCAAAAGCATCATATAGAACCAAATTATATAATTATATTTAGTGGATTGTCATTGCAAGGATCTGCGCATGGGCGTAGTCAGGAATTCGGATTTGGAGCGGCCCTAAAGCAAAAAGTCCAATCACCTGGTCGTCATGTTTCAGCTGATGCGAATTTCCGTGAACGTTCACCCACAAAATAATTAAAAACAATGAGCGATAACTTGGGGTCTGGAGATGCATATCCAAGCGCTCTGAAAAATAACTTATTTCAATTGCATCCGCCCTGTTGAGCTCAAATTTTTGCTTGGCTATAATTAGGTAACCCTGGGGCAAAGCTTCCGCATTTGCAGGATTTTGTTTTTTTTTAATAACGTGTTTGCGCATGTGATTGGCTCCAAAATTTTGCTAGCAACGTGTATTTTTAGGACAGCAAAATAACATTGCAAGAATTATGCAGTTATACACAGTGTAGGCCTACCATATTAGAATAATTCTTGTAGCAAACGGTACTTAGCAATAATTAAGACAAGCATTATAACATCATGTTTAAAAGTCATACAAATTTTAGCTTTGTTTGAGAAACGTTATGATGCTCTTCTCTGTTTGCTTTTCAAGAATGTATTATTGCAGCGAAAGAATTTAAAATGCTGGAACTGGAAGCTTTTTTTCTGTCGGTGAATATACTGTGTTATACGAGTTTGGCCCCAGATTTTTGAAAAATAGGCAAAGCCCTGCTTAAAAATATTTTTGAGAAAGTCATTAAATTTTAGGACTAAAATACAAAAATTTTGACCACTTATAACTTTAACAATGAGTTGGTTTGCTACATGGTTCATCTTGAAGTTGGTAGGGGTGGGGGCTGCTTAGATCTAAGTGAACCACAAGCCTTTAAAAGTGTTTCTTTGCAAATGATAATCGATAAAACATTCACTTTTTATCTTATATTTTACCAAAAATTGCACCACATTCAAGATTTTGATGTTCAATATGAATGGCTAAAGTGGAAGCGGAAGTGGTACCTTTGTACCGCTTCCAGCTTCCGCTTCCAGCTTCCGCTTTCACATCCCTATTACAAACGGGGGTCTGGTAGACAATTTTTGCAATTTTTAGCAAAAAAAATTGGCATTTTAACATTGGTCGTTGGATCACAATTTATACGTTTTTAGAACCATTTCAAAGAACTAAATTGCTAAAACTTGGAAGCCATTTGAAAGAATGAAATTGCTCAGCTTCTTTACTCATACCAAAGCACAATTACACGCTTGCATTTTTAGGTTACTTTCTAACGTGACTTGGTAACGGGTAGCTGAGACCACCTTGGTTACATCACTGATTATTACTCCTACTTTCTACAACTGTTCTTATAGACTACCGTACCCCAGCTTCTGACATCCTGCTTAATATAAGTTCAAAAATCACAAAACAAAAACCGACAATATTAGCGACGTAACATACACACTCTCATAAAAAATTAGTTTATAGAAAACACGAGGCTCGTTCTTTTCTCAAAATTTTAGAACAAATTTGGAACAATGCCAGCCGCAACTAAAAACATACGAAACAAACGTCAAATCCTCAAATAAAAAAAGCAAACAAAAAATGTGAAGTTTGTACTGATTCAAAACCATAAGATCTTAAAAACCTGTTACGTATTTTTAATTTTTAGAATCTATGATATTGTTGGAGCATATTTCATAATTAGGCCCGCGTCCCAAAGCTTAGGACTCAAGTCTTTAAAGACTCATGGTTTTTAGGAACTGCGTCCAGTAGAACTCGTAAGTTTTAGGACTCGTGTTTTTTATACCTCGTGCCTTTTAGAATTCGTGTCTTTTAGTACTCGTGTCTTTTAGTACTCGTGTCTTATAGGACTCGTGTCCTTTGGGACTCGTGTCTTTTAGGATTCGTGTGCTTTAGGATTTGTATCTTTTAATGTAGGACTCGTGTCTGTCCTCTGGGGCTCGTGTCTTTTAGGACTCGCGTACTTTAGGACTCGTGAACGGTAAAACTCACGTCAAGACTCGTGTACGTCAGGACTCGTGTACGTTAGGATTCCAATCCGTAAGGACTGGTATCTTTAGCACCCATGTTTTTTAGGACTCATGTCTTCTAGTACTCGTGTTCTTTGGGACCCATGTCTTTTAGGACTCGTGTTCTTTGAGACTCGTGTATTTTAGGATTCGTGTCTTTTAGAACTTCTAGCCATTAAAACTTGCGTCCTTTATGACTCGTGTCTGTCCTTTGGTGCTCGTGTCTTTTAGGACTTGTGTTTTTAGGAATATTAGGAATAGAGTCCGTTAGGATTCGTGTCCTTTAGAACTCGTGATTTTTAGGATTCGTGTCTTTTAGGACTCGTGTCCTTTATGACTAGTGTCCTTTAGGACTCGTATACTTTAGGACTCATATACTTTAGGACTCGTGAACGTTAGGACTCGTGTACGTTAGAACTCCAGTCTTTAAGAGCTGGTGTCTTTAGCACTCATGTTTTTTAGGACTCGTATCTTCTAGGACTCGTGTCCTTCAGGACTGGGGTCTTTTAGGACTCGTTTCCATTAGGACTCGTGTCCTTTGAGACTCTTGTCCTTTAGGTCTCATGCCCTTTAGGACTTGTGTGTTTTGGACTCGTGTTTTTATGACGCATGTTTTTTAGGACTCGTGTACTGGATCCAATACTGTAGTAAAAAATTAAACTGTTTTTCTTATTTTTTATTCAAATAAGATTAACATTTTAAATGGATAAGCGAAGAGATCACACAAATTAGAGAAACGAAATCGATTTTTTTTATTTTATGATTGTATAATGTATAATCCTACAGCAAAATTTATATTTGCTGCACAAAAACTTTATGGGGCTTTTTGATTGTGCTAGGCTTGGGTGTAATGGAGATTTTTTCACTACGTTTTTCATTTACAATACCATTAAATTTATCGTTTTATGACTCAAAGTTTGGCCAGCTTTAATCACGGTGATGTGAGTGGTGGCGATAATTCAGCTGGTAGAACGTCTGATGAAATCGAAAGGCTGCTGGATCTTGGTTCGATTTCCGAACTGGCATGAGAAAGAAACATTTAGGATTATTTTACATTGGAACAAGTTGTCAACCCGTTGTGGCAGCCTAGCCTGACAAAACATTTTTTAAGCGGCTTTTACCGACCACGCGTATTTTTAAGCGGAAAACCGCATGGTATCTTTTTCGTGAATGCAAAAAAAGAAAAAAGGCAAAATGCAAGCAGTCAAATGGTAAACGTATTTCGGTCAAATGGTAAGCGCAAACATACGTGATCGGTAAAAGCCGCCTTTAAACAAAGCCGAAAAGGGTTTTTACGATGATGAGGTTAGAAAGACGCAGAATGCTTGGTTTGCATGCATTAATCCTTTTTCATGAGCACTTAATAAGTCGATTTCGGTTTTTAATCTTAGTTTATTGGTTCATAGGCATAAACGAATTGGACAATGTGGCGCAATGTGCAGTATACATCAGTAGCTGCCACGTTTCTTTACCTAGTTACCTCTGCTTTTGCCAGGAGACAGCAAAAAAACTTTGCTGTCTTTTGAACCCAGCTGCCACTCAATCACATAATTACCATGCACTGTGGAGACTTCACATTCTCCCTTATTTGGGGCAGTAACGAATTACTAAAGTATTGAATTACTGTAACGAATTACTTTTTAGTAATTTTTACGATAATAACACTACTTTTTCAAAACAGTAATTTTTATGATAATTTTACTATTCTTTTAGAGGTGTCAAAATTACTAATTACAAATTACTTTTTAAATTTTACTTACAGATAACGTGCAGATCACAAAAAAAATTGTTTGCAGTTGAAACAACGCGCTGTGTATCAGTTCACAACGTGTTAGTGATGATGTCGCCGTTCTGGCACTATCGAGGAATAACACTTGATTGGCTGCTTAGGTTAGATTTCCCACCAATCAAAACAGTTTGTGTCTGAAAATGACGCATGGTCATGCCATTGGCCGCATACCTTTTTCTCGTCAAAAAAGGCGATGAATGTGATAGATGAGTTTCAATGTAGGCAGCAGAAGCGCGCTATGGCATTAGCAAAATCACGGTCAAGTTTTATAGTTCTGCAAATATATTTTGTAGTCGATTTTTTCAGTACAATATAAGTAAGTATTTCACTGGTTATATTTATGAAAGTTTTTTTTTTAATACTGACAGATTAGATGCTGTTAAACGTGCAGCAGTGCAGATAAAAAAAAACTCTATCATATAATGACGGGAATCTATCTAACGAACTCAAAAATCTAGACTTTCTAGAGCAGTCCAGAACAAGCTTTTTATTGCGGTCCTTAAATTTATTTCACTTGATCTCAAACATAACCTTTTTTAAACAATTTATGTTTGTCGTGTTGTGATGTGATAGCTGATTCAGTTGTGTGTATATGAGTAAAACTGGAATCTAGAAAGTGTGCTTTTATGACCAGCATTTTTACTTTCAGTTTATTTCCCAGCAAACAGTTAGTTGAGCTACTTGTAAAGCATACCACAATAACTAAAAACAAGAGAAGAAACATTAAAAGAGAGGGAGAGTGGTTAGCTTAAAATGGACAAACAAATACTTGTGTACACTTGTAAACTCAAAAGTACTGTGTTTAGTTTGCCGACACTTGGTTTCAGTGATAAAAGAATATAATCTTAAACGCCATTTTGAAACTCAACATCCAAATTTCGCTGAATTATAGGCTAATGAAAAGAGACTTAAAGCATATAGTTTAGGTATCAATCTTCGCTCCGAACAAAACCATTTCAAATCTTCAAGCAATGAAAGTGCTACTGCTACCAGAGTTAGTGTAGCTACTGCTGCCAAAATACAACGATTAGAAGTTTTAGCATGCAAGTAAAGAGGTAACGGTTGTTTTTTACTTTTCCACAATCACGAAGATGTTTCGCTGTAACGGTGGTAGCTACAACAGCGAAAGCGTTCGGCCCGTGACAAGTGGGTCTGTGTTGTTATAGCCCTTGCACTGCAGCGAGTTGTGGCGGCCCGTTCCTCGAGTATTTCGAGTTAGCTTTTATCTATGACCGCGTATTGTCGCATTCCAAATTCGTACGAAAAGATTAAGTTAGTAACTGAATAGAAATATATTGTTCCGTTTCCGCGTCATTGAGTAAAATGCATGTCTAGCAATTAGCCAACTACCATACAACAAAAAATTGGAAACATTTTGTGCAATACAATTTAGAAAAAAAAAACATAGATAAATATTGCTTTGATTAAAATGTTCATATATATCTTCGAATTTTAATCAAAGCAATTCTCAAGTTTTGCATCACCAATCAACTTTTCAAATAGATAAGTATGTAGAAAGCAACTACATACTGAGAATTAGGTCTTTTTGATATCTTTTTCATAAATTTTTAATAAAAAGATGGTATTTGTAACGAACCATCTCAGTGATAATGGTAATCTCTATTAAGCTAAGAAGTTTAAAAAAAACTACGATGAGAGGATTACCAAAAGCGTGATATTATTATTAAGATTGTCACAAAAAAATGGATCAGTTTGTGGTTATAATGCGATTAGGTCTAGACTTGAGATCAAGACTACCAGCTGAGAGTTGTAATGCTGCAATTGCTGTTGAAGAGAATACTTCAGAATCTGAATCAACCAAAATAGTTAAGTTTTTATAACTCGATTTTGCCTCATGACGTTGGTTTTGAAGGCTTTGCTTTAGTACACCAAAAACCACAATAGCCAAAGAGTTATGACATAATATTTGACCGCGAAAACAAATAATCCGAAGTTTAAAACCTGCTTAGTTTTCAAACAATTCTGTATTCACTCTGGTTAAGCAACCAAATAAAATTCTTTAATGTTGAACCGAGTCGAAGAGGCAACATAATGAGAGCCATCATCTTATCATTGCGTATGCGTATCATAATGGTGCTTGAATCATAGACAAGATCCAACATTTCTCTCATACAGCCTTATTAGAAAAGTTGACGCATACCACTGTCATTTTGGCTGAATGTTTTATTCAAAGTAATTTGTAACGACAAATTACTTAAACAAACAAAAAAGCTTTACGGATCCTTCGTGGCTGACTCCCGGGAAGTCAGAACGACTTCCACTGGCAGTTAAGTGGCAATATCAACCACCAACACTGCAGCCGCAAGCAGCTCGAGCTAATGATGCACAGACGTCAAGCTTTTTCGTTCTGCAGGTGAGCCTGCAAGAGATTCGAAGAGTCACCGTCTTGGTGGCTCTTGCTTAGGCTTTCGCTGTGAGAGCCTTTAGGCCAGAAGCACGTAAACGGTTAAATACGGCAATTTCATTACTTTTTTAAAGCAATTTTTAGTGAAATAATTCCATTACTTTTGTACAAAATTGGCCCGCCACTGCTTATTTGTCTGAACATTAGGCATTAAAGGTTGGAATATACATTTCAAATAACTTAGTACCAAATCGAACTGCTTATTTCGTTATGAGAATTTTTCGTGATCAGTAAATTTTTATCGATCAGTAAATACAGCGGTCAGCAGTAGTGTAGCCAGCGAGGGGCTACATCCCCTCCCCTATTAGCCTGCCGACCAAAATGCCAAATAAGAAAAATACTGCGTTTTCAGTACTTCTGAGACTGTCTTTTGCACTGGAATAGATGATTTAAAATATTCTTTTGCTGTAAAGCAAAATATGCTTTAAATCAAAAAATGATTTGAAGGATGTTTTGAAACGTTTAATACTCGTAAATCAGAAAAACTTGTAAATCAGACAAAAAAAAAACTTAAATAATTGCCAAAAATTGGTAATCAAATTTGATCGCTTATTGAAAAATGCTTAACATAGATTTTATCAAATATATAAGCTCATGAGTAGGGGGGTACCATTTAGTGTTAGTTAATTACCAATCACTTCTCTCAAATTTCCTTCCATTAGCTCCCCAATTGTATTTTCCTCTATAAAATCTAGACAAAATAAAATACTCCTTAAGAGCTTTATTAAATTACCGGTGTAAGATTTTATGATTTACCATCTCGGAAACAATAGAACTAAAATTCTTGCAATATCTATCTCCCACATAGCCCATTTATGAAACTAGTTTAATCATGTTTTTGCCGTGCTAATTGCTATGCCACGTTTCAATAGCATTAATTTTGATAGGCCTAAAATTAAGTTAATTTTCCAAAAAAAATGCAAAATTTTGCGAGCGCTGGAGGCTCCGCCCCACACCCCCATAACTGGCTATACTATGGTCAGATTGAATGACATTGATCAGGACACTGCTGGTCATACGACGGGGCAATGAGTGTCAACTTACCTTCTTGGTTATTAGGTACCTGAGCATCGAGCAGATGTCGCAAGACTTCAAATAATAATGGAAGTCGGAGGGATTTATCTGGATATGGACACAGCTGTGCTGAAACGATTTGATGACTTAAGAAAGCATGAGATGCTTTTAGCTGAAGCAGAACCAGATGTGTTAGGTTAGTTCGACCAAAAATTACTTACTAATTAGCAGAGATGGAGTCGAGGACACAAGGCTCGAGGCCAAGGACACAAAAAAGTCCGAGGCCAAGGACAGCCCTTCCGAGAACAGACCTTCTTGAGGCCAAGGACAGGAATGCTCGAGGCCAAGGACCAAGGACACAGCCGCAAGTGTTCTTCAAAACAAAATAAAGGTCTTCAAAAAAGTTTTTCAGGCAATCTCCAATTTATATGCGTAGCCAGAATTTTTGATTGGGGAGGCCTAAAGTACAAATCACATGCAATGACGTCATCAAAAATTTGCCTGTTGGCACTTAACTAGGATTTTGCAAAAAGAGAGGGCTTAAACTAATATAGGTGAAAAGTACAAATACGTAACTTTGGAGACGTTTTGAGAAAGCCAGTGCAACCCAAACGTATCACAGACGGGGGGTCTGGGGGTGGGGACCCCAGTGTCCGGAGGCTTTGGGGGTATGGGGGCGAAGCCCCCAGCTGTTGGGCGAATTTTTGTAATTTTTTGGAAAAAAACTATTTTAATGCCATTGAATCACATTTCGCACATGTTTAGAGCCATTGGAAAGTACTAGATTTTTGACATTTGAAAGCCAATTGAAAAATTTAAATTGTTTAATCCTCCTTGTAGTTGCAATTTAAGTTCAAAACACGTTTAACATCTTGCATTTTAGTGTTAAAGTTTAATTGTACGTGATTTGGTCCAGGTAGGGGGAAGTAAGGTGCATTGCCCCGTGCAACATTTTAGCAGTAAATGAAAACCCACTCGAAGATTTTCCTTAGAGATTTTTGTTTTGTCATGAAAATAACCAGTTATAGAAGTGCATGTTAGGCCAGGTGCCCCAGGCCCCCTCAATTGAAGTTCAACGATTCGTTCAATTAGCATTTTTCGTGGTTAATTTTTTTTTAAGTATCTTGTGCGTAAAAACTGGCGAGGTGGATGTGAATTAATGAGTTGTTATTGAAAAATAATACAATAGATGGTTACGCTTACTAACCATGTTATTGCCGGGCTGAATTTACATCGCGCGTTGGGCCCCTGGCACTTTGGAGATTTTTGCAACATCTTTCTGCCAAATGTAGGTGAAGACCATAAAAAGTCTTACGATTTCAGCGCAGGGCCCTTAGCTGGTACTGCGCCATATTGTGGTAAATCCGGCCTTGGTTAATGCATTACGTTCATAAAAAGGCTAAATGTGAACCTGAGATAGCAAGTTTTAGGACAAAAACTATCCATTTCTTCCAGGTTTACGTTTAAATTGGCTGAACAAAATTGATTTTAGGGGGTCCCGAAGCCCTTAGTATTCAATAATGTTGTTCGCTACTGGTGTAAGCGAAAAACGCTAAAAAGAAACTGAAACCGAAGAAACAATAGGCTTTTTTGTCACATTTTTGTAATTCGTGAAATTTCACTTGGGGAGGAGGCCCGTTTGGCTAAGCTTATGCTCCAAGTGAGGAAAACAAAGAAGGTGTTTGCAAATTTTCCGCGAGGTTTCTGACGTTTTCCAACAAAATTTCAACGGTTCAAAAAATAGTGCTGTCCTCGAGCCGAGGACAGGGCAATTTTCGAGGACCTAAGGCTTCAAGGCCAAGGTCAAGGACTTTCGAGGCCAAGGACTTCAAAATGTGTCCTCGAGGACGTCCTCGAGGCCAAGGACGTCCTCTAGGACTCCACCTCTGCTAATTAGGCTTAGCCTTAGACGTAACAATTTACAGTAAATGCCACAAATGATGAAAATGATGACAACAAAGTTATTGCTTCTTCAGTTTTGGTTTCTTTCAACATTTTGACGTTTAACAGTGCACGCGAACAATAGTAATTAACAATGATATTAAAATTGATGATCAGGAGGTCTGGGCCTCTTCAATTCAAATTTTTGCCAACCAATTTATATGTATCACCTGAAAACAATTCAGAGTTTTTGTCCAAAAACCTGCAACCTTAGGTCCTCATCTAACTTTTTTACTAACGTAGGCCTAGTGCAGTAACTTGATTAGTAACCATCTACAGTATTTGTACCAATTTTGAATAACAATCCACTTTCACCTTGCCAGTTTTTACGCAACAAAATACTTTTGAAAAAAATTAGCTAGAGGAAATGCTTATTGAACAAATTATTCAAGTAGGCATAGCATGACATATAGTTGGCTTATTATGGCACAATAGGCATAGTATAACATAGCTCGGCAATTAGACCTACAATGCATAGCTTTTCCATGAACTATCACCGTAACGAGGTGGAAAAGTCTATGTGCTTCAATGACCTGCAGAGCTGTACTGCCTGGAGATTCAATTTTCTTGATAGGGTTACCCATGCCAGATAGGTCTGATGGTAGAAGCGAGACAAAGTATAGTTCAAATCAAAATGGTTGGAAAACTTAAAACCTGGGTTGGTTATGCCCATCAGCTGTGGTAAGCATATAACCAAGGAGAAGGACAACTCTGATATAAAACCTCTCCGCAGTTAGATTAAATTGCAACACAAATCATGATGAGCACAAATAATGAAAATTACGTGAACGACGTTAATGGGGCCACCTTCACAAGTGATACCTTGTCCGGCAGGGGAGCGCCTTGGGACTCCCAGATCGTCATTCAGCGAAACCCCTATGGCGTTCGAGTCTTAGGCAGAGGGGCTCGTTCAAAAAATAAGCGACAATCTCCACCAGCCAGCACTAGTGGCAGCTCCACCAATGTGCCCGCTACACGTTTGGAGAGGCAAATGGAGGCAGCGCAGAGTATTCGTACTCGAGATAATGTCGCACACTCACGGGTCAACCATCACCAACTACTGTTGGGCAATTGGAATACCCTCACCCTCACAGGAAAAGAGCTAGAATTGGTTGAGGAAGCAAACCGGTATCATCTTGATATTATCAGACTTTCTTCAACCAAACGACGTGGCTCTGGAACTGTGGATCTGGATGGCGGATAGAAACTCTTCTATTCTGGTGCTGATCCTAGTATGTTTGCACAAGCTGGTGTGGGGATTCTCACAAGCCCCGGTTTGTCAGACTGTGTGTCAGATTGGATTCCTTTGGGATCGCGGGTCTGTATGTTGAAGCTCAAGGTATTGGATCGGTTATTGTGCCTATTGCAGGTAAATGCCCCCGATGCCACGAGTGAACATCAGACTTTTGTCGATGAAATAAATGATGTTCTTCTACGAGTATCAGCTACTGAATCTACAGTCCTTATGGGGGATTTTAACGCACATGTTGGAACAGACAAAGATACGTGGAAGGGTGTGATCGGAAAACATGCAGTCACTGGACTGAATGAGAACGGAAGGTATTTATTGCAGCTCTGTTGAAGCAACGGACTCCGCATCATGAATACCTTTTTCCAGCACAAAGAGGTTCACAAGTATACATGGTATCGACCTAGTATGGATCAAAAATCTTTGATAGATTTTTGCATAGTTTCGTCAGATTTGCTTTCTGATGTGCTGGACGTTCGAGTGAAGCGAGGTGCTGAATTGTCAACTGATCACGATCTGGTAGTATGTTCCTTACGACTTTCGAAACCTTGGCCAAACAAGAGATCCAACAGGTCGTCTGTGACTTACCGGATCAAATGGGAGGCTTTAGAGGACAAAGAAGTAAGGAAGCAGTTCGCATCTAGTACATCATCTAAGTTCAAACAACTTCCTGATGTATCCGAGGACATCGAGAAGGAATGGCTGCTGTTCAGATCAGCAATCATTTCATCAGCTGCTGAAAGTCGTGGGCGAAAACGGCTTAGCGTGGAGGGCGATAGTGAGAAAAGAACACCTTGGTGGAACCAAGAGGTTAAAGAAGCTATTCGAGCAAAGAAAGATGCGTTCAAGGCCTGGCTACAGGACAGATCGTCATCTGATTTGCAATCCCGGTACACTGAGGCGCGAAAAGCGGCAACTTCGGCAGTAAAAAAATCCAAGGAGAAGGCATTAGAAGAGTTTGGTCGTCGGTTGGATTCCAACTATTTTTCGGCAAGCAAAGTATTTTGGCAGACCATCCGCCGTTTACGTGGCAAAAGATCGAGTATCACGTACTCCATCAAGGATTCTGACGGTAACATTCTAACGGATGAGAATGAAATCCTTTCACGATGGAGAGAATACTTTGAAGGTCTTTTGAATCCTGTAAAGGCATCGACTCGTGACACACACGAAGTGACACATCTAGGGGAGGACGAAGTTTTCACGGCAGCAGAAGTGGTAACTGCAATTAAAGGAGTAAAATCTGGAAAAGCTGCTGGTGAAGATGAAATCAGACCCGAGATGTTGAAAGCGCTGACTGGAGAAGGAATTCTCTGGTTAACGCGAGTGTGTTAAGTTGCTTGGAAGCGTGGCAAAACTCCCAGAGATTGGCAAACAGGTGTGATTATTCCGATATTCAAGAAAGGAGATCGCAAGCAATGTACAAACTACAGAGGGATATCACTCCTTAGTTTGCCAGGGAAAGTATACTCCAAATGCCTTGAAAGGAAATGCCGAGAAATAGTGGAATCAAAACTGGAAGATGGTCAGTGCGGTTTTCGTCCGGGTCGCAGCACCACAGACCAAATCTTCACTCTGAAGCAAATCTTCGAGAAATCTTGGGAGTATGGCAAAGATCTCTTTGCATGCTTTGTCGATCTTGAAAAAGCATATGACCGAGTTCCTCGGGACAAACTTTGGAAGGTTTTGCTGGAGTATGGCGTTGATGGTCAGTTGTTACGCGCTATTAAGTCATTCTGCTGCAGACCGGAGGTTTGTGTTCGGGTAAATGGCAAGCAATCAAAGCCGTTCCATGTGGGCGTAGGACTCCGGCAAGGGTGCGTTTTGTCACCTCTCCTTTTCATTGTTTACATGAACTGGATCGACAAATGCTGCCAAGCTGATGAGTGCGCCACGATTGGAAATTGCAAAATCAATCATCTGCTATTCGCTGGTGATTTGGTTCTGCTTTCTTCCTCAGAATCTGGCCTCCAGCGCGTATTAAATAGCTTTGCAGATGCATGCAACACCGCCGGAAGGAAAATAAGCACGGCCAAAACTGAGGTACTTCATCAGTCAAGAAACCCTGATCAGTGCGTGTTACAAGTGAATGGAGTGGCACTGAAGCAGGTAGAGAAGTTCAAATATGTTGGAAGTGCATTTACGAGTGACGAAAGGCAAGACGAAGAACTGGATACCCGAATAGGCAAGGCTAGTGCAGTAATGCGAGCTTTGCACTACTCGGTTGTCATGAAACGAGAATTGTCGAAAAAGGCAAAGCTCTCAATTTTCAAGGCAGTTTTTGTCCCCATTCTCACGTATAGTCATGAATCTTGGGTAATGACCGAAGAAATGCGATCACAAGTGCAAGCGTCCGAAATGAGGCTTTTACAAAGAATCGAACCAGTTACACTGTTTAACAAGGTGCGGAGCTCTGAGATTCGAAAATCTCTTAACATCGAGCCGTTACTTCTCCGAATTGAAAGATCTCAGCTTAGATGGTTTGTCAATGTAAGTAGGATGCCTGAGGAAAGACTCCCCAAACAAGCTTTACTAGCCAAAGCAAATGGGAGAAGACCAGTCGGACGGCCGAGAACTAGATGGACGGATTACATTGAGAATCTTAGATTGAACCGCTTGGGACTTCGCCCAAGCGAAATGATGGAGGTGATGGAAGACCGTGAGGTGTGGCGGCTTAATCTTGGGCTACTGCCCCCGCAACCCTCACGGAAAAGCGGGCGAGGAAGAAAGAAGAAGAAGAATTGAGAGGGCCTTGGACTCCTGGTTGTACTGTACAATTGTGCATGTCCTCTAAAACTGGTTGTTTTCATGACAGAACAAATATCTTCTAGTGAATTATTATTTACTGCTAAAAATATTACAGGAAGAAATGCACCGTGCTTCCTCCCACCTGGGCCAAGCCAATCACTAAATTTAACCCAAAACTGCAAGATTTTAAACGTGCTTTGGACTTGACCTGTAATTGAAAGGAAGTCTGAACAGTGAACAACTAAGTTTTTTTCTATTGGCTTTCAAATCTAAAAAATTCAGTTCTTTCAAATGGCTCTAAAAACGTGATCCAAATGGCATTAAAATAGTTTCTTTTCCAAACAATTACAAAAAATCGCTTAGCAGCTGGGAGCTTCGCATCCAGACTTCCGTTTGTAATACGTTTGCGTTACACTAGTTTGCTCACCACGTTTCCCAATTTAGATATTTTCGGAAAGCTTGTTGGCTTTTGATTTAAGTCCTGCCCCTTTAGCAAAATCCTGACTACGTGCCAAACCAGGTCCCAGTTTCTGATCTTCCATTCTACAATATCTTTGTTCCGTAAAAAGTCAAAAGACTCTCTTTTCGAAAATTGATGATGACGTCACTGCATGGAATTTGCAGTTTGTCTCCCACCCTCAATCAAAAATATGAAATGCATACAGAATTGAACTTTTGTTTTTTGTTTTAGCTAATGGCATAATTCTGGCCAATCGTAACGCTTGGTTCTTACGAAGATGGTACTGGGAATATCGCAACTTTAATGACAAACTGTGAGTGTTTTATTAAAATTTCAATTCGTTATTATTTGAATAAGTTTTACTGTTGGACATTTTGAATTAAAAAAAGAAGTACCAATAGATTTAAAAATCAATCGAAAAAAATTACTATTAGGAGCTAATTTAATTTACAGGATTGTTCAGAGTTTTTGCGTGTCAACTTTTTGTGCTCGGTTATTCGTACTGGTATTTTCGGAACGATATCATCGGATAAAGAATTGACCTGAAAAGTGAACATGTAAAACACCAACTAATGATCTACTATAGTCAGGCCAGAACCTAACTACAGCGTAAACTGAAATATTTATTTCAAGACTATACCGCTATTATTAGACTCACAAGGTGATTCGAGGCCAAAAAAAAGCAACCCACCACCCACAATACTAGAATTAACTGAATGTGTAGTGTTGCAGTCCGCGACAGAAAAAAGCATTTATTCTGAATATGGACAAATTAAAATAAACTACTTAATTTTTGAAGTCAATTATAACAAGCGACGAATTAACCACTGCGAATTTCTCAACGGGTCAGGCGGTACTGTAGCTGTACAGGCAAAGCGGTACTGTAGCTGCTGGTTATTACTAAACAATTTGTTGAAAACTTCAAAATTTTATTGTGTTTTGATTTTAGCTTGACTTTAAAAAACTTTTGTCTTACGTGGCAAGGTGTAAATCTTTCAAGTGGCAAGTGGCAAGGCGTAAATCTTTCAAAAAAAGAAGTTTTTTTGTGTCTTTGATTTAGACTTTTTTGAAAATATTTTTGAATATATCATGCTAATGAATCACGTAGGAAAACAGAAGCTTAATCTTCTTCTTCAAATAGAAAAGCTCATACTTATCTGCTTCCAGACATCACTACAAATTATCGTTGCTCAATTTTTATGAAGTAGAAATTAAACGTTGTTTCTGAATGAATCCCTCACCTTTAACCAAAATGTTATTCAAGAAAGATCTGGAAATTAATTCAAAATCAACCGTCTATGCAGTAGCGTAGCCCGGGGGGGATGGGGGGCTGTAGCCAAAATTGTCATGTCGACCAAAATGCTGAATAAGACAAATACCTCGCTTTTAGCTCTTTTGAGACTGTTTTATGCATGGGAATGGATTAAAATAGTGATTTAAAACATCTTTTGAAACATATATTTAGGGGGGAGGGCTAATTTGTCAAAAATAAAACTTGCAAATACGTAAAAACTTTGAGAAATGGCCAAAAATAAGCAATTAAATTTGATCGCTAATGTAAAAATGCTAAACATAGGTGTCATCAACAAATATACTATAAACTTAATTAGGAAAAGAGGGGTAGGGGCTATTTAGTGTTAGTTACTTATCAATCATTCCTCTCTAATCTCTTTTCATTAGCCCTCGCCCCATTATTTTTCTCTATAAGCTGTGGACGAAATAGATTACTTCAAGTGAGTTTTATTAAACTATACGATTTTATAATTTACCAGCATCTAAGTACGAGAATTAAAATTTTGCCATTAGCAACCTTCCATATAGCCCATTTATGCAATCAGTTTAATCATGTTTGCTCTGCCAATTTCAATGCCACGTTTCAAAAGCATATTACTTTTTTATCAAAATAGCCCTAAAATTGAGTTATTTTTGCAAAAAAATGCAAAATTTTCGAGCGCTTGGGGCTCTGCCCCCAAACCCCTATGCTTCTGGCGGCTGGGGGCTCCGCTCCCAGACCCCCAAAACAGCCCCCTCCCCCATTGCGAACTTCTGGCTACGCGCCTGCGCCTATGGCTTATTCCGGCTAACTTTCTTCAAAAACTTTTCCGACTTCCGATTCTCAACAATTCAAACTTTTTCATTATCAAAACATTAATTTTGATATTATATGATTATGATGTTTTGACATTTGCTGCTCCAGAGTAATTTCAATAGTTGACGTTTTTTCTGTTCTAAAGGCTATAGAGAGAGTGAGATTTGGTTTATTGTGACTACATACGGTGCACAATACAGCACACAGAGTTTACACAAAAAAAAAATAATGTAGAAGACATCAGACACTTGAGTAAACGCGAAGGACCATAGGTCAAGTCCAAGACCAAAAGCGCGGAAGCATAAAAAAGAGCAACCAGAACGACGAAAGCAGCATATAACGAGCATTCTGAACTGCTTCACTTTTCTGTATTAGTGTCCTTCTTGATCTCTGATTTCCACTCAGCAAAGATCTGATTTCAACTCTAAACTCACTACAAAGAAAAATTCTGTTTCTCAGCCTTGGTTGACAAATTAATACGATTATTTTGCAGTTGGGGATTTAATTCAGTCATGGTTTCTTGGTCTTTAGCCCAAGTTTACCCATCGACAATCCATGTTGTTAAATATATACTATGCCGTCCTAATTTTCAAGAAGTACCATACATTTATCAGCAAGTTTATGATTGGAAAGATAATATAATGATGCACTTATACGCAAGGTAAGTATGATATTAAACAAATTCTACTCGTTAAACTGACAATTAATTTCAAATCTTGGAAACGTTTCTCATCGTTTTTTGTTCTCAGGTTTGTATTGGAAAGAAAAAGTTAAGTTTTTCACTTTTTTTACAAAATTTTTCATTTTGTCAATCACATTTCAAGACTTTGAAGCATAAAAATAGAAACAGTTTCATTAAGAATAAAAGAGCAAAAGCTGTCGTAACCATTTTATTTAAAAAAAGACGTTTCGACTAACTCAAGTCATTGTCAATATTTACAATTTATTACACACTATTTCTTAAAAGAAAAATGAGGCGTTTCGACTACTTACTTAATTATCTTTTTTAATAAACTATTTGCGACAGCTTTGGCTCCTTTATTTTTAATCAAAATATTTTGCGACGTTTTTGTGTTTTATTTCGCTGCTAGTAGCTTTTGAAGAACTCAGGCAAAAGCAAAGTTTAGATTTTTCTAATTTAAAAGTTTTGTCTGTCTTGTGCTCAGCAGTAGCGTATTTAAAGTGGAGGGGGAAGAAAGCATTCTTCCATGGACCACTCTTTTGTGCTTCTCCACCCGTTATATTGCATAAATCACCAGCGTAAATCAGCTATGCTCCCCGTCAGCCCTTCACTCGTCTGCAACCTTTTAACTGTAACAGTAAACTCTGACTTGAAGTAATGATCTGGTTTGGTTCTTACCCCAGTTTCAGCTTAAAATACAGTAATTTCAAACCGAGGGCTTTTTTAGGTTTTCTCTCCCCCCTCCCTGGAAAACCTTGTCTACTGTGATTGTTCAGTAAATAAATTAATTGTTTAATCCCTAACATGATTTTGTGCGTAGAAAAAAGAAAACGTGTGATTCCAAAGAAGAAAGAACACTAAAAGAATTGGCGATACTTAACAGCACTTACGGGGAAATTTCGCGACATGTTATTTGGGGAAATAAAAATCCCAGAGATATATCAGATTGGATTGTACCTTGCAATTTCACCGAGATTCTGTTAAACACTATTTCTTAAAAAAAAAAGAAACCACATAACAAATAACGAAGGAAAACAGGATAATTTATATAGCTAGGGATGTCGATTTCAGAGTACACCTCATAATATGAACGGTGAAAAGATATCAGCTTCTTCGGGTAATTCTTTGCACAATCTCCGATATCACGTCATAGATTATAAGTTATACACGTTCATTTTAACCCTTTTTTCTTAATTTTAAAGACTTTAATGGATTAAAAACCATTAAAGTCGATGGATCTCTTTGTGTTCCTTATAATCTATGATGCAATATCTAAGATTGAAGCAAAGAGTTACAAAGAGAAGCTGACATCTTCTCAGTAGGCAATTTCAATGATTTTGTAGAAAAAAATAGGAATTTCAATACTTTTGGGTCACTTTCACTCTTTTGAAAGCCATTTGAAAGACCTGAATTGTTAAAATTGAAAGTTATTTGCAAGAATCAAATTGTCCATCCCCTTCACGCACCCCGCCCACTTGTTATGCACATCAGCGTAATATTGCGAATATAATGAAAGATTTGAGCTGACCAATGACCATGGCTGTATTGAGTATGTGCTTTGGTCTAGTGTGTGTGCTTTACTAGCATCTTGAACCAATTTTGAATTTGATGATTTTAAAAAATGATGCAACCATAATGTAAAATGTTTGCAACTAACCAGGTAAAATGCAGTTTTGTGTAAATTTAAACTTTTCTTGAGAATAAAACAGCAAATGAAAATATCAAACAAGTATAATAAACCCACAACATTTTGCCAAACTTATCAACAATAGCCTAGTCACTGAACAATTAGGCTAAAAGTAGCCTATTCCTAATGTACAAAATTGCTGATAGAACAATACTGCTGTTTATTTTTCGAATTCATGAAATTGATGGATCTACTGTGTTCCTTTGATGTCGTGGCATAATAAGAGTGATCCCAATTCCCATCTATCACCAAACTGTCGCTTATGGATATCACAGGATATGTTTATTAAAGTGCAGTATATAGTGATTTTATCCAAATTAATGCCATGTCGCTGAAATTATGAAATGCTCATTAGTGTGCTATATTAGTGATGGATGGAAAAACAAATAACACTTTGCATTGGTTGGTCTAGGTCTTCATTTGATTAAAAATTAATTCATACGATTGTGGTTTATTTGCGATTTTTTTATGCTTAACGTTTGAGGTGGTGTATTTTAAAGAAGTTTGACAAGTAGTCTTTGCACCTTTTGTGCTTTGTTTGTGTTTTGCAAAGAAGTTCGACAAGTCTTTGTACAATCTTTTTTAGTTTTTTATTGGTGTTTTTTGTGAGAATTGTTTTTTTTTTTTCGGTAATGGTAAAACATTGGACACAAAACGCAAGCAATGTAAGAAAGTTGCAAAGAGCAATCAGAATTGTATATTTTGTGAAATATGCCAAAAATGGTATCATCTTTAGTGCATTAACAGTCAACTAAGCGTGTCACAATTTAAAAATTATTTTAATTCCGAAGAACCTTACTATTGTTGTGAATGTTTGCAAAGTATTTACACTCAACTTAGCGCGTCACACAACTTAGCGTGTTTTTGCACTCAACTTAGCGTGTCACAATTAAAAAATTATTTTAATTCCGAAGAACCTTGTTATTGTTGTGAATGTTTGAAAAGTATTATACTTTTTCAATTACTATCCAATAATGAATTGGTGCAAGAGTTGATTAATTCCAAATCAAAAATCGATAGAAATGTCCCAAGCTATTTAAAAACTTCACTACCTGATATTTCTGCTGGGTAAAAAGAAGGCTAACAGTTTAAAAAAAGAAATTGATAACAAAATTACAATTTTGCTCGCAAACATAAGAAGTTTGATAAAGAATTAGCCTGAGATTGAAGAATTAATCATTAGCATGAAAATGGCCCAGGTATAATTGCAGTATCAGAAACAGGTTTGGATCCAATCAAATTGGATAAAATCAGCATATCTGGTTATACGTTCATGCATTCATGTTTTAGACATCAAATCAATTCTTTCTTTATACTCGCTGTATTACGCCGAAGCGTGTAACGAGTTTGCGGGGCCCATCTCCTCGTCATTGCGCCCGAGCAACACAGCTCCTTTCCAAGAAATGCTGCAGCGGTGGCAAGCCGTTGGCATCACTGTTTGATTTGACCGGCCCGAGATTTGAACCTCAGGCCTTCCGCTGCAGAGACGAACGCGTTACCGCTCGACCATGTTTTAGACATCAACAATGAAGTAGTAAAATCCTTGCTGGTGGAGTGGAGTGTTATATCAAAAATACTATGCAATGTACAGAATACACTCAGGGTCAGGACTTGAATTCAGCAGATCGTAAAAATCTTTGGCTAAAGATCTCGTTGAAAGATATTGAAGAAATTGTATTAGGAGTGCTATATCGACATCCAAGAGATGATATTTATGATTTTCAAGAAAGATTAAATGAAAGCATATGCAAATTGAATAGTCTCAAACTTAAATTTTATGTTTGTGAAGATATTAACACTGACCTTCTGCAATGCAGTACCAATGTAAAAATCCAACATTAGTTTGATTTACTTGCAGTGGTGGGCAAATTACTGCACAAAAGTAATGAAATTACTTCACCAAAAATTACCTTAAAAAAGTAATAAATTACAGTAGTCGTTACTTCTCAGGAAAGGTAATAAGTAGGGCAAGTTTTTATTGACCTAAAAACAAAAAAATTGACCTAAAAATTAGAAAAAAATTAACTTTTTTGACCTACAAAATTTAGACTGAATAAACAATATTTTTTGAGATTTTATATTAGAGCAAATATTGAACAAACGAAAACACTAACAATTTCTCAACAAAACTTGCTACACAAGGCTATTGCTATCGCAAAACAAGTCAAGTCTTGGGACATAATTAACTCTGCAAGCTAGTAATCACCATGTGGACGCATTAAAGAGTAAAATCATGTAATGTCGCACATTTTCGGCCTTAAAATTTCTGCCCTTGGCCAACAGTTTTTTCAACATGGAAAAGCTTCTTTCTGCAGAAGCAGATGTGTGCTGAGAATTTTGAAGCATGTGATACACAGCAGGTGAAATATTTTGCCTTTCCATATTTATTATTTCTCCAATGTCATTGTTTTGCATTCTCTTTTTAATGTTTTGGTTGATGTTACAAATGGTTTCATCAAAGTCAAGTTTTTGGATTGCTTGCACTGCTTCTTTAATGGTATACTTTGCACTTTTCATCTTTTCAGTAAGCTTAACTAGGCATTCATATTGGTCTTTAATTTTGAGCAGTTGACCACCTAAACCACTTTTTTGCAAGCTAATCTTTGCTTGAGTTACCAAAATCCCAGAACCTACAAAACTTTCCACAATTGTTTTCACTTCAGGCAAATTTTTTGCGTAATACAAGGCAGCATTTAACCAGCTTCCCCATCTTGTAGGAACAGGCTGAGGTGGGTAATTAATAGCAGAGAATTTTGCCATTCTGGTTTTATTTTTAATTGTTACTGCTTTGATTTTTGCAATTACCTGATCCTTGTCTGGGAAGTGAGATTTGATTTTCAAAGCACAATTGTGCAATAAATGTGCTACGCACGTCACGTGAAACAGCTTGGGATACAGAGATTTTAGTGTCATACCAGCAGCAATCATATATTTCGCGGCATCAGACAGTAACATGCAGAAGAAACTTCTGTTGATTCCAAGATTTCTGACAGCATCGTCAACTGCTTGAGCAATGATGTTGCTATCAGGAGCACATTTTAGAGTTTGACAGTCATACAAGTAACTGACGAGTGGTGTTTCAAGGCTTCCCACTAGAATATTCAAGTATTGCGTGCCAGACACAGTGCTCTCATCAATAATAAGAAAAATTTGTTTGTCATGAACAGCATTTTGTATTCACTTTAATTCATCTTCGCTTAATTGCAGTGTTGTTCGTCTGCAAGTAGTTTCAGATGGCAATCTGTGACCAATGTCACGAAGGAGGTTTTTAATATGCGTATTGTTAAGCTTGTACAAAGGAATATCAGCAGACAAAAATGCCTTGGTTACCTTTTCAACAAAATCAGTGTCACTGAT
This sequence comes from Trididemnum nubilum, assembly GCA_963965965.1. Taxonomy (NCBI): domain Eukaryota; kingdom Metazoa; phylum Chordata; class Ascidiacea; order Aplousobranchia; family Didemnidae; genus Trididemnum; species Trididemnum nubilum. Next base: position 34,391,093 of record OZ014471.1, read on the forward strand.
CCTTAAAAACGTTTGCGAAGTCTGAGGGATAAGATCTTGAGATCTGCTGCCTAACGCTTTTTGTTGTTTTGACGTATTTCGATGAGAATCAACAAGACAGCGTTTGTTGCAAGAAACTGCACAGTTACACAAATTGCACTATAATTCATTATTAATACTTTGCATAACTTCGTCAGGGAATTCTTTAACTATGGATTGAATTTTATGCGCATAGGTAGTTATCGGCATTGTTTCAGAATCTAAATCACTATCTAACCACAATTTTAAATACTTTATTAATTGAAATCGAAATACCTAAGTAAAAAAATTTTTAATAAAAAACTTGCGGGGCAGTTTGTTTCACCGATCATCAGGGGCATATACGTGTTTCAATTTTAAATCAGCTATAACATGTTGTCGAGCACTTCTTGAAGTACTGGCACCACAAATTTTTTAATGTGTTACTTCACCGGTTTGACTGTTAAATTCACAGTAAACTATCGCCTGTTTGGCTACATTTGCACAAAAACCTGATAAGGAGCTGTTTTCCTCTTTCTAAAAAATCAAAGACTAAAAAATGTTTTGTTTATTTAGTTCCGTTTGATAAGTAAACTACATCGATTTGGAATAAAGGCGCCTCCTGCATTTTACGCTGTGAAAGCCAAAGCTAACAAAAATTGGCAGTCCGAGCAATTAATTACCCTTGAAGTTTTTGTTAGTGAGACCTCATGCAAACGTATGGCCTTGGTTAGCTTACAGACTGCACTTGCTTTAACAAACTATAATTCACTTCTTTATTTTTATTTACAATATAACAGACTAAATGATAAAATGTTAGTCCAAACCAACAACGCAGATGCCTCTTTGTTTCTGAACTAACAACCGACATGCCTGTCTGCCCTACTCTGCAATCATTTTTTGCAAAAAACTTAAACAATATTGTTTCTGCTAAACTAGCCACAAGACGCACGAGTCACAAGCAACGATTTAATTGCAAACATACTCGCATGTTTTACTATCCAATTTTAACTATTGCATCACAATCCTTTGATTGTGACAGATATGGTATTCTGCACTACTACCGTGTAACAAGTAGTTGACATTGTAAAACAAAGTAAAAAACGTGTACGTAAACTTTTAACTTGTCACTTTTTCGCACCAAGACTAAGGAAAAATTTTAAATAATGGTGATGATGATGATAACTATACAAAATCGACGTTATTGACCTCAAAAAAAACATTAACCTAACGGTAAAAAATTGACTTTTTACTGACCTTTCAATTTAAAAACACGAAACTTACTCCTTGTATCCAGAGTTCTTGCAAAAAAGCACGTCATTCAAGCTTACTACCAAAAAATTGACTTTATTGAAAAAACTTGCCCTAGTAATAAGTCAACAGACCACTACTGCTCATAGGTTGTTCAACCGAGCCGATTAACCGCAATCGGATAGCGCTCCTTTTGACCCGCCCCAATGAGCTTTCTGTAGGAGTGGTGTTTTTGTAGATTTAAATGGAAAACTTTACAAACTTAGTGGCGGAAATTAGCATCATTTTTGATTTTTGTGTTTTGTATGCTTGAGCGCGAAATCTTTCTCACGAAATACAGCAGGAGTTGTTTTACTGGCTTTGTTTTTGATTTATTAGATTTTGGTAGCTTTGCAACAAAGAAGTTTTTGCTGCAAAAACAAGAACAATTTCAAAAAAACACGAGGCAATTTTTTTCTCAAAGTATGCCAAAATTGTAGGCACACACAGTGCCGTTGCTACTGGGGGAGGGGGGCAGGGGGGCCGTGACCAAACCTAATGGCTGATTGTGCCATTCCACTTTGATTTACTCAAAATACTGTTTTTGGAATACCACGCAACGACAACACAGCAGATAATGATCGAAAAAGGAATAATATTGAGCTGCTTGCGGCTGCAGGGTAGGTGGTTGATCTGGCTACCGAACTGCCAATGGAAGTCGTTTTGACTTTCCAGGAGTCGGCCACGAAGGATGTCAAGCTTGTTCAAGAATAATAACGTTCAAACATAATTCTCGTTTGACGTTTTCTCGATTGTTTGGGGAAATTGCTGGCAACCATCTGCTGTACATGAATGTGACACAATAATTCGTCTTATTAACACGCCTTCACGGATGTCTCGTGAATGAGAGACGTAAATCTAAAGAATCGTGTTAAAATCATAACAAAAATAATCTGCCCAGCTTTTAAACTCGTGACTGAAGATCCAATCTAAATATTCCTTTGTGCATTTGGATTCCACGACAATTAACCGGGCGCAATTGACCACGAACATGTCAACCGGGTCCAACTGACCGTGACGTAAATTTACCTTAAACCAACTAACCCGAATCAAAATTGACCGGGAGGTAAATTAACCGTGCTAAATTGACCGTTTCTTTAAATGAACAAAAAGACTTAAAAAACAACACATATAGCACTACATAATTAAGGGCACTAAAATTTACATTAACTGTTATTTGACAAATAAGGAAGTTTATTGCACAAATTGTAGGTTGTGGGCGATGCCTCTGAAAAAATCTAATATGTCACGGTTTGCAAAATCTTCAACGATGATTTTAAGTCGCGCATCCAGATCCTTATATTTTCTCCTTTTGGCAGGCGACCCTTGGGCACAGAGTGCCTCAATCTTGTTTTTGTTTATGTTCTGCAATTTCGTCAAAGCTTCTACAAATTTCCATATGGTTGGGTGTTGCATTGATAACATTTTGTTTATTAGATTGTAGTGACCTTCAACTTTGTTGTTGGTTCTTGCGTCGCCATTTGACACCCGAACATGGACGTTCCAGAAGTCATGTGAATGTGGCGGGTCTCGTCGGCGGGCACGCAAGCGACGCCCTATGTAAGTACGCTCAAAGTAGTCCAGAAGCGGAAGCATTTCATCAGGTATGACTTCCTCTAATGTTTCAAAAGCTTCAATCAGATGCTGTATTGGAACAAATGCCAAAGCCGGTACGTGACGCAGCAGCAGTGCAAATTCTGGATCATTTTAATACCTTCTTTGAAGTCCAATTTGCTGCATGTGCTTCCTGACATTTTCATTTAGATGAAAAAAGCAACCACTTACTGTGAGTTCATCATAGTCAAACACCATCCGAATTGCATTTATTGCAGAAATTTCAAAATCAACCAAAAAACTTGTTGGTTGTGCATTTGGTATCAGTTGCCGCACTGCGTATGGAGCGCCGTTTGTGTACCCTAATTTGTGCAATGTTTTTTTGCATATTTAATTAAATAGTCATTTAAACCAAATATACAAAAATAAATATACAAAAAAAACAAGTGCAAACATAAATATACAAACTTTTTTGAATATTAATTACACCATAATTTGCGCAATGTTTTTTTGCATATTTAGTTAAATAGTCAGTTTAATTAAATATACAAAAATATATGCCGCAGAATAAACAGTTGCAAAAATAAATAGACAAAAAATTGTTACACAAAAATTTTTGAGCAAAAATTTTTGACACCAAAATTTTTGCAACATTATTTTTTGCATCAAAATTTTTTGCATTACAATTGTTTGCATCACAAATATTTGTACATTTATTTTTGATAGCAAAAAAGAACCCACGCCAAAATCAATGTGCAAAATTTTGTGACGCAAAAAATGTTGATACAAAATTTCTTGTCGCAAAATAAACGCGCGCAAAAATAAATCATTAAAATATTTGACTATTTAGTTCGTGTCCATAGTAATGAAACGTTGGAATTATGCAGGCGGGAAGGTACGGGTGAATTAACCTTCGTTTTCCTGCCCAACGAAAGGTCTCATAAGCGAGCTAGTACCTTACTATAGGCTGCCGTTTAGCCCGAAGCTTTCGTTTTGAAGTTCCAGTTGTATACCTTGCCGGTACCTTCCCGCCCGCATAACTATAATCCTTTATCATTATGGGCACGAACTAAATAGTCAAATATTTTGATGATTTTTTAACGCACGTTTATTTTGCAACAAGAAATTTTGTATCAGCATTTTTTTCGTCACAAAATTTTGCACATTTATTTCAGAGTGTGATCTTTCTTTGCTATCAAAAATATATGTACAACTGTTAGTGACACAAACAATTATAATGCAAAAATTTTGATGCAAAAAATGATGTTGCAAAAATAAATCCACAAAAATTTTTGTGGATTTATTTTTGCAACAACAATTTTTGTGTCAAAAATTTTTGCTCAAAAATTTTTGTGTAACAATTTTTTGTCTATTTATTTTTGCAACGGTTTATTCTGTGGCATATATTTTTGTATATTTAATTAAAATGACTCTTTAATTAAATATGCAAAAAAAACGTTGCGCAAATTATGGTGTAATTAATATTATTCAAAAAATTTTGCATATTTATTTTTGCACTTGTTTTTTTTGTATATTTAGTTAAAATGACTGTTTAATTAAATACGCAAAAATACATTGCACAAATTAGGGTACACAAACGGCGCCCCATAACTGCGCGAAATAGCCGCTCATATGTTTTTTGTGCTTTGTTCGTTAGTAAACAGTAAAACGCAGGGACAAGATCGCCATGTCCTGAAGCGTGGATAGAGTAAACCTGTGCAAATATTGGCGGGGTTACCTTAAACGTTCCATCAGCTTGCCAATTTTCTGATAATTCTAGTGCTCTTTTGCTTTCTTCGGTGCCAAAAATTAATATCCTATTTTCTTCAGCTCCCGAGTCATACTGCAAAAAAAGTTCTAGCCCCCTAGCATCATCAAAAGGATATGTTTGTACGAGTCAGGTATTTCTAAATCTTCGCAGTTCTGTAGATTTGCAGGTGCTGCCGCGGTCCTAAGTCGTGTTCGCTGTATTGTTCTTTTCACATTTTTTTCCACAATGTGCGCTCTGACGGCGCCTGGCAATCCTACTGTCGCGTCGGATATGATATTTGCTGGTGTGGACATATCGTTAGCGGTTGCAGCGCGTTCCTTGACGACCGTAAGTACTTTGGCTATTTGAACATGTCTCTCTTCTTGCAGGTGACTGTATTTGAGCAACTCTTTCGTAACTAACCCATCTACAGTATGGACACGTGCCTTACAAAAACTCTTGTAGCGATTGCTGCATCTCCAGAATGTAGTTTTCCCGTCTGAACTTTGTCCATCTATCCAGAAAATGTAACGGTTGTAAACTAATTTTTTCTTCCCTCTCTCAGATATAACACCTGCCATTTTTAGACTTTTTTTCTAAGAGATAACATGTGCCATTTACAGACCTTAAAATCAGACCTTAAAATCAGTTCAGCTTTAAAGTTACGTAAATTAAAAGTCAGTTCAGCTTTAAAGAAATGCCTTTACCTAACTGTAAATGCCTGTAAACAAATGCGTGTAAATGCCTGTAAATGCTTGAAAATGCCTAAAAATACAATACGGAGTTGTCAAAGGTGACATTCGAATTAGGCAAAGTAAGCCAACACTGAAAAACGATCATCATAACAACAAGTCGAAAGTTTGATTCTCAGTCGAGCCAGTCAAGCCACACATCTATGCATTGCGGAGGGATTACTGCTCCTTCGTTTTTCACTGGATGTGATGAAGTTTCGACTTTAACTATAACTGTTAAATGTTCATTTGATTTGTAAATATAGAATTCTTTTTTTCGTTTGTTTTGAAGCAGAAAATTTGGATTTTAGCAAAAACTTTAGTTAGAAACAACAAGCGGTTGATTTGTGTATAGCGGTTGATTTGTGTCGCCGGCTAATTTGTTGCCGATTGATTTGTGTCGCCGGCCAATTTGTTGCCGGTCAGTTGATCAAAACCAATTGTCGCCGGTTAATTTGTTCACGGTCAATTGACGTGATCCCGTGCATTTGTGTCTGATTATTTATTGATTTTTCGCAGTCCTGTGACTTTATAGAATAGTTGTTTGTCATTATCTAATCGGTGTTTAAGTCAAATTGGTGAGAAATTATTATTCTGGTTAGAAATAAGTAGTTGATTAACGCATCTATTAAGGCCGTCTTTTGAGAATCGTCAGTATGTGTTAGAAGGTCTTTGCATATTTGTTTTTTGAGACGATTTTAGATTGCTAGCTGCCTACCTTTGTTTTTTAATTTCCGGCTTTTGGATGCTAGACAAAGGCAAATGCTAGACAAAGACACGTACTTCCATTGCTTGGAACTATTTTAAAACGTGCATGAAGCTTGAGACTTTAGTAGTGAGTGAAAGGAGTCAAGTGAACAGTGTCAGTTTTTTGTGGAACGTGTTAAAGCTGTTAACTTGGGTTAATTGTGTTTTGCGACCCCGTCCTTATCTATGGATTTGAGTATTGACTGTGAGGGAACAGTCCTATTAAGTGGAAGAAAAGCCCTGAATTGGTCTTTATATTGAATTTGAGATTTCTTTGTTTTTCTGTACTTTTCTGTATTCATTATAATAATTAACTTGTTTAAAAAATTATTAAATCAAGTGTTCAGCTAGTCCAAGGAGATAGGGATTGGGAGAATTTGGCGTAGCTCTCCTACACGTTATTGAATTTGGCAATAAAACTCCGCATCGCTGCCGCGCAGAAAATACACAACGGTTCTGATTGGCAAGTCATAGCAGATCTTCAACTTACGAATTCAGCAATTCCGAAAAACTGTTTGGCAAATTGAAACAAATCGTTTCCGGTGCTTCATTAGTGATGACTATACAGGGCGCCGTTTGTGTACCCTAATTTGTGCAGTGTTTTTTTGCATATTTAATTAAATAGTCATTTTAATTAAATGTACAAAATTAAATATACAAAAAGACACGTGCAAAAAGAAATATACAAAAATTTTTGAATATTTATTACACCATACTTTGGGCAATGTTTTTTTTTTTGCATATTTAATTAAATAGTCATTTTAATTAAATATACAAAAATATATGCCGCAGAATAAACCGTTGCAAAAATAAACAGACAAAAAATCGTTACACAAACATTTTTTGCGCAAAAATTTTTGACACAAAAATTGTTGTTGCATAAATAAATCCACAAAAATTTTTGTGGATTTATTTTTTCTACATCATTTTTTGCATCAAAATTTTTGCATTATAATTGTTTGTGTCACAAATATTTGTACATTTATTTTTGACAGCGATGAAACAACACACACCAAAATAAATGTGTAAAATTTTGTGACGCTAAAAATGTTGATGTAAAGTCACAAAAAAAAACGCGTGCAAAAATAAATCGTCAAAATGATTTGACTGTTCAGTTTGTGTCCATAATGATAAAGAGTTGGAATTATGCGGGTGGGAAGGTACCGGCAAGGTATAAAACTGGAACTTCAAGATGAAAGCTTTCGGCTGTACGGCAGCCTATAGTAAGGTACTTGCCTGCTTGTGAGACCTTTCGTTGGACTAGGAAGTAAAGGTTCATTTACCCGTATCTTATGCCCGCATAACTCCAACCCTTTATCATTATGAACACGAACTAAATAGTCAAATATTTTTGACGATTTATTTTTGCACGCGTTTTTATATCAGTATATTCTGCAATAACCTTTTTTTGGATTAATCAATCAAAATTATTTTGGATTTTTTGAATTTAATTTTTTTGGCAACATGAGGGACCAAAACCTCCTTAGCCCTTCCCACCTAGTTGCGCTACTGACTGCGACCTAAAAACCTTGAGTGTGCTCTAAAAAAAAACAGCTGGTCTTTAAAAAATGTGTTTACGTATTGTTTCAGGTCATAATCACTAACGAAGTACAGGTATCGATTCGGTACGCTTACATCAATTCTCTGCAACACACCAGAAAGGCGTGTTTATACGACAGATTAATGTTTATTACTCACGACAGATTAATGTTTATTAATGTTTATACGACTAATGTTTATAAGATTAATGTTTATACGACAGATTAATGTTTATACGACAGAAAAGGCGTGTTTATACGAATTATTAATGTTTATAAATGTGAGTAATAAACAGGCGTGTTTATTACTCACATTTATGTCCAGCAGTTGGTTGCCAGCAACTTTGCAAAGAATCGAGAAAACGTCAAACGAGAATTACGTTTGAACGTTATTATTCCTTTTTCCATCATTGTCTATTGTCTTGTCGTTACGTGATATTCCAAAAACAGTATTTTGAGTAAGCCGAAAAGGGGCGACACAAGCAGCTGTTAGGGGTTGCACGGCCCTCCCTGCCCCCCCCTCGCAGCGACGGCACTAGTCTGACCTCTGACGCAAGAGTTGCCTGCCATAAAGGAGGAAAAGACAACTAACTTAACTGAATTGAGCAATTGCCGTTAAAAAAGTTGACCGTTCTGACAAATCTGTGGTTCAAATTAAAAATTATAGTACTTTGTAGTTTTTTGTATCAAAATACTACTTAAGTAGCGTTACTTCACTTTAAAAGTAATCAAGTAAAAGTAGCCATAAAAAAAACTACACAAAAAGTATTCACTGAAAAAAACTAATCTGAAAGTATTTCGTTACTTTACACCACAGTTCAAAAATATATAAAATCCAAACTACATCACTAATTGAGCTTTTAAACTAAATAGCTTTGAAGCAATATATTTTTGAACTTTTTGCAGAATTTTTTTACAAAAACCGTCTTTAGATCTCGTTCTATATTATTCTTAATTTTTACACCCCTATATTTTAACAATTTTTGAAATCTAACCAGACGAAATTTCGTGACATAAAACTTTAGTTGAAGCTTTCTTCTAGTGGAGTAATGACGCAAATTACTTGCAGTAGTAAAGTAAATCTGAAATGTATCAAGAAGTTTAGAGTTTTGAAATTTATGCATATTTAAAGCAATTTTAATTTTCCACAAATTATGAATTTTTAAAATATCAAGTTGCCTAAAAGAAAATGTAATGTTCTAACCTGCTAATCCCAGTTGTAGCTCTTACATCATTGTTTTGCAACAGTTCCAAAGGTTGCTGTGTAGTACATGAATCAGTAGATCCCCATATTACGAGACTATATATTGGAGATGTTGCTTTATAAGACAGTTCAGTATATAAATTTTGTAATGTTTTTGATAGTATAAATTTTCTTAATTTCAAAAGAATTCCGATTGCTCTGACAAATTTTTTGCAATGATTTTGAAATGTGATTTATAGAGAGATGTTGGTTCACACTCATGCCCTGATATTTTATAACCGAAAATTTCACGCACACTCATCAGTATTTAGCTGAAATTGTATAAGGGTATCTCGTAAAAAGGGTTGAATGACTAGGATCGTAGATTGATGGAGAATAATAATTGTTAATTGGTTTAAGATCATCCAATTCAAAAGTTTATATACTGTAATTCGGTACTGAGTCAAGTTTGTAATTCTTCTTCAGTTTTTTCTTGAACTCTTGAACTGAGTGTCGTCAGTAAGGTAAGTGTTTTCAATAACATCGAATTTTTAGTAGTAAGTTGGAATGATTTATTATTTGCAAAAACTCTGGATAGAAAAAATTACTTTCATATTCTTAATTTGATTGATCAATAAAAAGTCAATTTTTTACCGTTAGATCAAGATTCTTTTTGTAAGGCAATAAAGTCAATTTTTTGTAATTATTACTCATTTTTCAGTTTATCATCCATAAGTTGAAACAGCCAGGCACTTAGCCAGAAATCTGCATTTGGGGGATGTTTGGTGGTGTCTGGGGGCGGACCCCTAAGCGTTGGGAGATTTTGCAAAAACAAATTTGATTGCATATTTTCAGTCATTTTTAAAGTTTTTTTGATTTGTGAGCTTTATTTTTGACAAATTTTAGCTCTCCCTTAAATAAATGTCTTCAAAGTAGCTTTAAACCACTTTAAAGTCCATGATACCTCAACAGACTGTTTCAGAAGTGCCAACAACGTAGTATTTTCTTTATTGCGCATTTTGGTCGGCAGGCCAATGGGGGAGGGGCTATAGCCTGATAGAACTCTTGAGACTTGCAGAAACTCGATTCATTGATTATTGTCTGATACTGCAAAACATTTGGTGACTGCAGATGTAATACTAAAATCTCCGTATCCTAGCTGTTTCGCCTGTCATGTTTTGTACATATTGCGCAATTGCGCTGTGAAAGTCAGATTCATTTCGAAGATGTTAATCAACTAATTTTCAGAGATCAATGTAGTAAAAATTAAAAACTAAACTACTTAGGCCAACGTTCCTACGATAAGTTACTCTCCAAAACTTGCTTTTAAAAGATGGAGATCGTGGAAACTGGTTAAATGCTACTTTACACGCAAAAAGAATTAACCGGAAGTGAACGCGATTGTGAGCGTTTGGAAGGTTTCTGTGTTTGGTAACTCAAGCAAAACTTAGTTCAAATGCGTGGTTTAGCTATTCTCAGCTTCTCGAAATCAAAGTACAACATTACTATCATGAATTTACACTTTACTTCATCCACCTGGTGATTAGCATGCAGTGTTACCGTTTATCGCAATACTTAAAGTTTATTTCAAAATAGCAGATAGACTTGTTTTGCGAATTTCGATGAGAATTTGAGTGCTTTCATTTATTAAAAGTTTGTTTCAATTTAAAAATCTTGAAAAAGTCTCAAGAAATATTTCTTTTCTCAATTGTCGCATATAATAATTTTGAATGCCTGAGTTATGAGTATTTGCTGTGCTTTTACGTACACGTGACTGCTTTATTATTTTTGCTGCCTTTTTGATTTGGAATATTCGAGATAATTCCTTCCCAGTATATTCGACGATCTTTTAGAGTTATCGGGTTCCTTGATTGTTTACGAGTCTTAATATTTGAACTTGAAGTTTGTGACGTCGTAATTATGTTGCAATTTGTTATCCTAAGCTCGTATACTTTTTCTATTGTGACGTATTAAGGATTTTTCTGGAATATTCGATAGCTTTTGCTGTAGTATAAACAGGCGGGTCGTTTTATTTTCATTCATTTTAATTTTCTGATATTTGGAGGATTCCAATAATTCTGGATACTAGTTTCGAAGGCAATTTTGCCGCGTTTGTGTATCTCTGGTTGGCTTGTGTAGCCGTATAGTTTGCTATCTGAATTGGGCAATTGCAAGAAGTTTTAGTGGAGCGGTTTTGCTCAGTAAGAGTTGGTTTGTGTTTCAATCTTAATTAGAAGTTCTTAATTTAAGATTGGTGTGCTGCTTTCTGCGATTCAAGAAGCTAAAGGAACTTTCAACTGCCATTTTCGATTCGTCAACTAACATCTTCGTCGCTCTCTGGTTTAAGTCGACGTGGACTATTTTAGAGATTAAAGGTTGTACTCTAGCCAAGTACCAACGATCGCTACATCAATAAATTCACTCCAAGTTTTGATAGGTCAATAAAGTCAATTTTTTTGAATTTTTAAGTTAATAATAACTTACCCTAGACATCAGCGTATAATATTAGAGTATAATCAACAGCATAATGAAAATCATTTACGTACATTATAAACAAAATTAGACCGAAAATTGATTCTTATGGTACCTCCGTAATTATGGGTTCAGACTCGAGTTTGCTTCATTTGTATTTAGATATTGTGGTCTGTCCGGAAGATAACTCTTAAGGAATTTAAGCGAAAACCTCCAACGTCATAATGTTCTAGTTTTAGGAAAAATCGTTCATTTGAGACAGTATCAAATTTTTTTTTTAGATCAATCATTACCAACCATGTTAAAATTTTGTTATTTAAATTGTCATTTAAAGTTGTTGTTATGTTTTCAAATGGTTTGATTGAAAACCATATTGGTAGGAATATATAATCTGATGTTTTTCAAAAAACAAAATTTACCTTGCTATAATTAAGTTTTCTACTGTTTTAGATAGACACGGTAATACAGAAATAGGACGATAATTCGTTTCTTTAGGTTTGCCGTCAGATTTCTACACAGGAGTGACCGCAGCAATTTTAAGAGCATCTGGAAGTATCCCAAAGTTGAAATTCAAAACGAAAAAAATAATTAAAACTAATGTCAGAAAATTCCCTGCTACTTTGATAAAGCATGAGATTATAGCATTCTTCTTTTGCAGATTTTTTTTATTTTAGAGAATTGATAATATTAATAATTTCCCTTGGTCTAGGCGGCTCAAAAATATAAAGGATTAAATACCGTTTTTCAAGTACATTTTACATTGTAATGATGAGTTTGAGGAATTTTTTCGACTAAGTGTTTTACCATATTAACAAAATAGTTATTGAAGGACTCCAAAATTTCCACTGGATTTTTTAATGACGTATTGTTTGAATTACGTAATTTCGTTGGAAGATCACAAAATTTAGCTTGCTTCATGTTAGTCGGTAGAATTTGTTTCAAACTTTGCCGAGTTTTCTTTGGATTGGATTTATTTTTAGTCATTAAGTTTCATCGTGTAAATAATTCTTTTCGCTCATTTCCTTTAAATGTTTTACTTTATTTGCCTTTTTCTCATTTTTAGCAATTTTATGTGGATCTCCGCTTTTGAAGTGGGTCACTTTTTCTTTTTCCGACAAGTAGCGTCACAGAATTCTTTTGTTATCTAGGGTTTTTGCAACTAGCGTTGCCATCTTCTACATGCAAATTTAAGAGGCGAATGTTTATTCAACACTAGTAAAATGACCTCTATGAATATACTGAATTCTTTATTAAAATTTTCTGCGTAATTTCGGGTATTTGAACAAAATGATTTTTTTTTCACTACTGTCATTAGGCTAGTGTTTCATCAGCATCTGAATTCACACATAGCCTATCCTGGCAGCCCACCCGAACCTTCAAATCACACACGAGGCCAATTTCTGCACTTGCCATCGTACCCTCTTCTCAGATTACTGTGATCAAAGTCTGACAACAAGGTCACCCGAAAGAGGATTCTCGACCAGTGTATCACACTGGCACTCCACTTAGCTCAACCGCATTGCGCTTGCATCACTAAGCATGGACACCATATATGACACACATTAGCAATTTACCACAATAGCACGCTATATGCATATTTCAAACTTGTTTGTTATCGTCAGGTGTACATAGCTGTGTAAATGCCCACTACAAATTTTGAACCCCAAAAGCCAAAATTAACCTACTTACCAGTAAAGCAAATTTTGGGGTTCAAAATTTGTAGTGGGCATTTACACAGTTATGTACGCCTGACGATAACAAACAAGTTTGAAATATGCATACAGCGTGCTATTGTGGTAAATTGCTAATGTGTGTCATATATGGTGTCCATGCTTAGTGATGCAAGCGCAATGCGGTTGAGCTAAGTGGAGTGCCAGTGTGATACACTGGTCGAGAATCCTCTTTCGGGTGACCTTGTCAGACTTTGATCACAGTAATCTGAGAAGAGGGTACGATGGCTAGAGCAGAAATTGGCCTCGTAAGTGGTTTGAAGGTTCGGGTGGGCTGCCAGGATAGGCTTAGCCGTAAGAATAATTTCTAAAACTAAAATTAGACGTAGAATAACGCCACAATACTATAAATATGAAATTTTAAAACTTGAAGACTTGTACAACTTTGAAATTGCAAAATTAATGTATCAGTTTACTCATAGCAAATTACCTCTCGATTTTAAGCATTATTTTGCCTATTCATCTATTGTTTCATCCTATTCTACCCGCCACACCTCTAGCAATGGCATATTTTTACCGCGATTTATGAGTTCCAAAACCCAACACTCCATAAAATACATTGGAGCTAAGACATGGAACAACATTCCATCTGATCTTAAAAATGCATCTTACTCAAAGTTGAAAGAGTCTTATAAAAAGTTTCTCCTTAGTAAATACAAGAACTAAATTTACTATTGCGTATCATAACAGTCTGCTGTCATTTTTTTCATTACCAAATATTTAGTTATTCAAATTAATATTTTACTGTAATATTTTGAACTTAATTAAAATATTTGCCTGGGTTGCTGCTTGACTTGAAGACCATTGGTCCCTTCGCAGCCTCCCGTTGCTGTTTATCATTGTGCAATTCTGTGTTGTTTTGGTATTTTTATTGGCAACAAAAATAAAGTGTTCTGTTCTGCTATGTGTAAATTCAGAGGCTGATGAAACACTAGCCAAAAGGGATAGCAGATAGGGGAGGAAGTGCTACCTCACAATAGTGAAAAAAAAGTTTAAGTTTTAAATCTGCTATGTAAAGTCCAAAACGATTTTCTAATTCTAATTTCAAGACTTCAACAAACTTTGCAGTTTCATAGTTACCGAAACAACTAAATTTTTGTTTTTGCAAAGTTTCAGAATATTAACGTTTTTGGGAGGAGCTTTTTTGTTGCTTAACATAGTAAAATTAAGAGAGTAATCCAAGATTTGGAAATTAAATACTCCAAAAGTTATTTCTAATTCAGAGTTATTAGGAACTATGTGATCCATCAAGGTTTTTAAACAGGTCGTTACTTGAGTTGCAGTAGTTATTGTTTGAAAGCAGTCATTGCTTTTTAAAATGAGATTATATTTTCTTGTCAAACTTTTTTGAGAGTTTTTGCCAGAGGTGGAGTCCTCGAGGACGTCCTTTGCCTCGAGGACGTCCTCGAGGACACATTTTGAAGTCCTTGGCCTTGGCCTCGAAGGTCAAGTCCTTGGCCTTGAAGCCTCAAGTCCTCGAAAATTGCCCTGTCCTCGGCTCGAGGGCAGCACTATTTTTTGAACCGTTGAAATTTCGTTGGAAAACGCCAGAAACCTCGCGGAAAATTTGCAAACACCTTTTTTGTTTTCCTCACTTGGAGCATAGGCGTAGTCAAAGGGGGGAGGGGGGACCGCCCCCCCCCCACCCAATTGAAATTTCACGAATTACAAAAATGTGACAAAAAAGCCTATTGTTTCTTCAGCTTCAGTTTCTTTTTAGCATTTTTCGCTTACAACAGTAACTAACAACAATATGGGAGACCAGGGGCGCCGGCCCCCCCTCAATTCAATTTTTGCCAGCCAATTTAAGCGTATAGCTCGGAGGATATGGAGAGTTTTTGTCATAAAATTTGCTATCTCAGGCCCACATCTAGTTTTTTTATGAACGTAATGCATTAATCAGGGCCGGATTTACCATAATATGACGCAGTACCAGTTAGGGGCCCCGAGCTGAAATCGTAAGACTTTTTTTGGTCTTCACCTATATTTGGCAGAAAGATGTTGCGAAAATCTCCAAAGTGCCAGGGGCCTAGCGCGATGTAAATCCGGCCCGGCAATAATATGGTTAGTAGACGTAACCATCTATAGTACCATTTTTCAATAACAATTCAGGAATTCACCTCCAACCTCGCAAGTTTCTACGCACAAAATACTTTTTAAAAAATTAGCCACGGAAAATGCTGATTGAACAAATCATTGAACTTAAATTGAGGGGGCCAAGGCCCTCTGGCCGAAAATGTACTCCTATAACTGGTTATTTTTATGACAAAACAAAAATTTCTAAGGAAAATCATCGAGTGAATTATTATTCACTGCTACAATGTTGCAAGAGATTATGCACCTTACTTCCCCCTACCTGGACCAAATCACCTACAATTAAAATTTAACTCCAAACTGCAAGATGTTAAACGTGTTTTGGACTTAAACTGCAAGTAAAAGGAGGATT
The DNA here is from genome assembly GCA_963965965.1 of Trididemnum nubilum. NCBI lineage: Eukaryota > Metazoa > Chordata > Ascidiacea > Aplousobranchia > Didemnidae > Trididemnum > Trididemnum nubilum. The sequence continues at coordinate 34,406,531 of OZ014471.1, forward strand.
AAACATATTGATTTTTTCGATTGGCTTTCAAATGTCAAAAATCTAGTGCTTTCAAATCGCTCTGAAGACTTGCGAAATGTGATTCAATGGCATTAAAACAGTTTTTTTCCAAAAACTTACAAAAAATTGGTCCCCGCCCCCCAGACCCCCGTCTGTGATACCTTTGTGTTACACTAGCTTTTTCAACACGTTTCCAAAGTTAGATATTTGCATTTTTCAACTATTAGTTTAAGCTGTCTCCCTTTGCAAAATCCTGGTTACGTGCCAACAGGCAACGATTTCAGATCTTCCATTCTACGATATCTTTGTCCCACAAAAACTTTGGAAAAATTTTGATGGCATCATTTCATGTGATTTGTGGTTTAGGCCTCCCCCAATCAAAAATTCTGGCCACGCCTATGAATTGGAGATCGCCTGAAAAAAAATTTTGAAGACCTTTTTTTTTGTTTTGAGAACACTTACACCTGTGTCCTTGTTCCTTGGCCTCGAGCATTCCTGTCTTTGGCCTCGAGAGAGTCTGTCCTCAGAAAGGCTTTCCTTGGCCTTGGCCTCGAATTTTTTTTTGTGGCCTTGGCCTTGGCCTCGAGCCTTGTGTCCTCGACTCCACCTCTGGTTATTGCAGAAAGTATTTTTATTTATGTCACCGATTATATGGTACTGTTTATTAGCCAAATTAAAGTGTGCCAAACACTTATTCGTATTAGTTAAAAATTCTTGTGAGTTTTTTTTGGAATGAATGTCGATAGATGCAACCAAAAATGCGTTTATGTTTTTCTAGCGATTTTGTGCCAGTTAATTCGAACCACAATTCTTCTAACCCATTCATACTAATATTACTAGAGGTAAATTTGATAGTCCTTTCAACTTTTATATTTTGTTTTAAGTAGCCCCCTACTCCTTTTACTCTAGTTGGAGAATTACAATGAAAAAATTTGTATCTTGGAATTGATATATTGATTACGGGAACATCAGCAAGTCGGGTTTCAGTTACACATAAACTGTCCGGCCTATAGCGAGGAGAAACGCATGATGCTAAAGTTCATCAAAGTGTTTGAGTAATCGGCATCGAGAAAAATTTTACTTGCAGAACAGAAATCGAATCATTTTCATCTATTTTTATATCTTTCATGCGAAGGTCATGCACTACGAAAACAGAAAAAATGTCAGCTCCATCAGCCTAAAAACAAGTTTGATTGGAACAGAGCATGAATTTAATTCTAGAACAATTGTAGGATACCTGCTGCAAACCCTGCTTAGCGAAACAGCACTTACAGATTGCGTAATAGCATAAAACATTCTGTGAGTAGATTTACATCAGCTACACAAATAAAAATTGTTATTCAAAAAGTTTGAATGCGTAAACCAAAGCAGAGGTCAAACAAACACAAAAAACAGAGGGCACACACAGACGTTTAGGAGCACGGAGTTCTCGAGTCCCCTCCATTCGGTATAGCAACCGCCCTGCAAGTGACAATTTTCTATAAGAGAAAAAAAAGGACATTAATTTCAAAAAAGCATCATTTCAGTTTTGGGTTTGATTCCCTATTGGCTACAAATTTCGTATGTTTACTTGTGTAGCACTTTACGTAAAATAAATACATGCGTTGAAAACATTGCCTTAATTGTTTTCCTGTGAATTTTAACGCTAAACAATAAATTAACTATTGAAGTGAGTGGTTTATGTTTGAGGCACATCTCATTACCAGGCGCTTAGCCAGAAATCCGCAATGGGGGGGGGCTATTTTGGGGGTCTGAGGGCGAAGATTCCAGCTGCTGGAGGCACGGGGTTTGAGGGCAAAGCCCCCAGCGCTCGAAATTTTTTGTGTTTTTTGCAAAAATAACTAAATTTTAAGGCTATTTTGATGAAAAATTAATGCGTTTAAAACGTGGTTTAGAAATTGGCAGTGCAAACATGATTAAACTGGTTGCATAAATGGGCATTTGGGAGGTGGCGAATGGTAAAATTTTAGTTCTCTTGTTTAGATGCTGGTAAATTATAAAATCTAATTGTTCAATAAAACTCAGACGGAATAATCTATTTTGTATACAGTTCATAGTCAAAAATAATTGGGGGGGGCTAATGAAAAGAGATTTGAGAGAAATTATTGATAATTAACTAATACGGAATAGCCCCCCCCATCTTTAATTTGTAGTACGTTTGTTGATGACACCTATGTTTAGCAATTTTACACATGCGATCAAATTTGATTGCTTATTTTTGATTATTTTTCAAAGTTTTTATTTATTTGTTAGTTCTATTTTTGAAAATTAGACCCCACCCTTTGAATATATGTTTCAAAAAATGTTTTAATTCACTATTTCGTCTCAAAAGCGCAAAACTCAAAAGTTTTAAATCACTATTTAGTCACTCCAGAGCATAAAACAGTCTCAAAAGTGCTAAAAACGTAGTGTTTTTCTCATTCTGCTTTTTGGTCGACATGCCAATGGGGGGGGACTATAGCCCCCCCGCCCCCCTGGCTTCGCTACTGCTCATTACCATGTTTAAATACTGTAGTTACTTTCTCAATTGTTTAATTGACGATACCATGGTTAATTACTGTAGTTACTTTCCCAGTTGTTTTTTGAAGCTTTATTTTTTAAACAAAACGAGTATAATATTAAAAAGTACCATACGATGATTTTTTCAGCGCAAGTTTTTACATAATCATATGGAATTTCGGCAGCAGAGAATCGAGTCTGGATCTTTACCGCCGTTTCATCCTCAAATGCACTGCGTAAAGAATCAAATTTACCTGCAAAAACGTCGGTTTCAGTAGCTTAGAATCAACTTTGATTGGAATAGCACTTATAGGCTGCGTAAGATCATAAAATATTCAGTCGGTAGAATTACGCCGGGGACACAAATAAAACTTGTTACTTAAAATGTTTGGATGCGTAAACCAAACCATTATAAAGCTCTGTAAAATTTTGAGTTTAATTCGATCGTATAAGAAATTTGTCTTTGTCAAATTTTAGTATGTTCAGAGTATATAAAACAATTATTGCTTAAAATATCCGACGTTGTAAAGGCTTTTTTCGAACAATCGTTTAAATACACTTCAAGCGTGTAATATTACAGTAGCCTTCTTTAGTGTTGACGTTACGAGCACTTCTTTGGTCTGTTAACAACAGGAAAAAAGAACCAGAAAGAAAAGAAAAAAAGTTCAAGTTTTTCCTCAATTTATAGCTGCAGCATCACCTGAATTCAGCCTGCAAGGCACAATCAGAGATAGTTAAGAATAGCGTACTGCTAACTGCTATAAAGGAGCATTCCTATTTATGAAATCATGGCAGAGATAATAAAAAGTAAAGTTTTGATATGTTACGGTAAAAGATCTCTAGCAAGTCTCACCGTAGTTTGAATTTACTAATTCTTGTGAAGCCTTTTTATGAGATTTTGTCTAAAGCAAGTTTTACGTTTTCTCAAACATCGTGGGCCAAACAGAGTGAAGTAGGTTACAGAAAGTAGAATTATATTATAAGGGTTAGTTATGCTGAAAATTCAAATGTTTGTCAAAGAATGATAAAGACTGAGATTGAATAATACAATGGCTTGAAGCTGGAGACAGAATTTAACGAAAATTGTGTCGGCCGATTAAAAAATTTTTGGTGATAATTATATTCAGTGTTGGAACTCGCGTAATCCGCAGCAAAAACCATCACGGGGTTATCTGTTATGACTAAGAAACAAGGTAAAGATTAGGTCTTCTCGCAGCTCGTGCCCCAAAATTCAGCCCAGAAATAGATGTAGTGTAAATAAAAATTGGGCAGCAAGCCACGTGCCACAGTATTTTTGTTTGTCTGTTTTATGGATTGACCATTTATTGCATATACAGTAATCCTATATTATTAAAGAACTGCTTTAATCAGATAATAATCAGTGAAATCAAGGAAATGTTTTCATTTTTCTCACGGTACACATCCACAAAGCAAGAAAAAAAATTGCCTGTTGTGTACCAGAGTTGCAAATGTGCCAACAAGTACAATCCCGAACCCAACCCGAACCCGAAAACAAAAGACTGAACATAGCCCGAACCCGAAAAAATGACTTGAAGCCAAAACCAGGCTCGCAAAAGCCTAAAAATTTGGTTCGATCTAGAAATGTGTTTAAGTCTAAAAACTCATCGAGAATAGATGGGATCAGCCACAAAATTGGGCATCACAATCATCAACTCTCTCGAAAAGACCTGAAAGGCTATAATTTGCTCAGTTGCATGCGTAAATCGGAGAAACAGCCAAAATGATTGGCTAAAAACTCCACTAAAAATCATTGCAAACCTGCGTGATAGAGCACCTCCCAAACTGGCAATCGTGAAGCTTTCATTTAGTCTTACAACGTGTTCAAACTTCGGTCCTGTAAGTCAACGAGAAGCCTTTGTATTAATAAGAAAAGAATAAATTTTTTGCCAAAAAACTCGCGGCAAAAAATATGCCGTATAGAAGAATTCCAATAGGAATGGAAAAGAACGTGTTGGCATTTTGCATTTAGCTCTCTCCTCAGTCCTGGCCAAGGCGACTTGATGAATAAAACGTAATACATTTACTGTAGTTTTTTAACTTTTGCAGATTCTTTAATTTAAAAAATGTTTGTCTAAATTAGTTTAACTAGTTAATTGCTGGGTTTTTGCTAATTAATTGACACTTGTTAAAAGCTATTTTACGCAAAAAAGTTTTCAGTAACCTTTGTTTCGAAATGGTTCAAAGCAACATTATTCAGACAAAATCTTGCATGGACTGTCGTACGACATGTTCTCTTAAAATGACGAATCATAGGTTGCGAGCAATAAAAGTGTTTGCTGTGATAAGCTTTTCCTATCTCGTGTATTCTCTTTGCCAGTTATCAAACTTCAGAAAAACTGATACAATGTCCAACACAAAAGCAGCTTCAAGCCCTGTTGTTGTCCTGACTGAGGAAAAACTGCTGAAAATGTTATCCAAGAACTGTAGTGCATCGATTGACAATAATTATCAAATTAAAAATGATGACGGCTCCGTATTGTCAATGAAAGAATACAAAGCATTCCAGGCAGAAAAGTTCATCAAAGAAAATGCCATTCCATTTCCAGACAAAAAGCCACTGCCACCTTTAATTTTAAACAAAGTAAGTGGTCGAGTAGATGTACGCCAAAATAGAGCCCCAAACTGGAAAAAATTGCAAGAAATGGTTTTGAAACATATTTTGTGCTGCATGATGTGGATAATAACATACAAAAAGTCTACCAAAATCTACCCATCAGAAAGTTGAAAATTTTTGGGATGAAAAAAGGGGGCTTCCCCGAAAATAGATAGTAGTCGAAAATATGCTCAGTAACATCACTGCTATTTGCGAAAGGCTAAAAGAATAATTTTTGGCTCGAAGTGAGTCTATATTTTGAAGTTTTTGAAAATAGTAAAATAGAAATGATGACGTCGTATTTCAGCTAATGGCGTCTCTTATGAGTTAAAAATATAGGTTTTAATGTAAAATAATGGTGTTCAAATGCAAATAAAGGCAAAAATTAAAGATCTGAAATTAAAATAAATTGTTGGCTTATTCAAAACACAATGTGATAGCATCAGGTAAAATTTTAGCAAAAAACTCAACGTGCTTGCTACAAAAACTAAAAATATATAAAATGAGGGTAACATTATAGGAATGATATCGCATTTCTTCTTCACTTTTAAGACAGCAAAGCTACGCAAAGAAAACGATGGAACTTTGGAAAGACTTTGTGTAGAGACTCGATCATCATCATCACGCAAATATATTTTTTTACGAGGGTAAAATGTCTATTTTTGTGTCCGATTTGTCCAGCCCGGGATTTGAGTTCTGACCACCCGTTCCATAAGCAATCGCGTAACCGTTCGACCAACAGGCCATTAAAAGTAAATTATAAAGTAATGCCCAATATAATCTAACTTTACTGTCGATTTCCAAAAATTGCCTAAATTTGAAATTAAGTCAAGCGTGCTTTTACACAAAAGACATCAACTACTCCAGCTATACGCTCGAAGAAGCCCGTGCTATTTTAGTTAAACTGAAGAATTTAGTAGTCAAAAACATTTAGTAGAAAAGGATTTGAAATTAACTCAAGCTTGAATTTACGCATCAACTAGTCTAATCACACGCTCTGAAAAATTTACGCTGAAGAATTTAGTACACAAAAAGGCATTCTATTAGCCATTGCACAGCATAATTTCTTGCAAAACAAAAAAACAAAAAACGATGAAAACAACAAGATAGTAGTAATTTATATTAATCATTACAAAACTCAGCTAAAACATTTTTGCTATAGTTAATGCGTTTATGATAACTTCCAAGTACTTATTTTGATTTTTGACTATCTTCAATCATTACTTTTTTAGTGTTTGTTGGGTTTTTGAAACACAAATAATGCCACGTAATGGTGATGCTTTTTCGTTCAAACAATGGAATAAATGAATCAGACTATTTCCTATCATCTACCTCATGATAACCGGTAGAGCAGATTACGGTAGTACTAAAACTTAAAAACTTAAAGTTAAAAAAAACAACAAAAACAAATTCTTTCACCTATAGATGGGCCAATCAGAGATACGGTGTATTTAAATAGAATAATATTTGCTCTAATTCTTTGTTATTTAGCACTTGTTGAAACCCTGATATCAACCACAGGTAGATTCCATTTTATTTACTCACAAGATTAAAAAAAACAAAAACATAACAATCTCTACTATTTAGTCGCTTTGCGTGCTTCTGGCCTAAAGGATACCAGCGCAGAAGCCTAGGAAAGAGCTACCAGGCAGGCGAATACTTAAAACAAGCAATGCGAAAAAGTTATCCTCCCAGAGGATTCGAATTTGCAGCCTTTGGATTACCGGTCTACTGCTCTACCACTTAAGCTAGAGTGATAGAGCTCTCTACTATGTTGCGTTTTGGTGAGCTCAATCAGTATTCCTGATTACAGATCGCAATGAAGATAAAAAATCACTTTCTAACAAGGGTGGCGTAGAGAAAATTACAATATGAAAGTTTTTCAAAATAGGTAATCGAAGTGAATAGCAATCATGAACATTTTGTTTTCATTTTGATCAGTAATTTGAGTGTGATTATTACTTTTTATTGAGACAAACAATGACACAAATACCGTTTGCAGCAAAGGCATAATTAAAATAGGAAAAAAAATTGAGAATATTTTTTCCAGTCTGCAACGAATTCTATGGAAAAAGTAGATCCACAAAGGAAGGAAGATTCTTTTTTGCTTGCATACCAACTCGTGTTTAAAAAATTGGCAATGCGATCCTGCCTAGATAAGCGATCAGCATTAGGTGACAGAATGTGGTCAAAACGTTTTATCAGCAAAGCTCTTAAAGGATGACAAATTTTTTGATCCTTTTTGAACGTTTTGCTAAAGATTACGTCATGGCAGCTACTGTATTTTCAAAGCTATATTGTTGCAACAAAAATGGTTTCAATTTTGGTAGCGCAAACATTAGTTGATTTTCAAGCCAGAATACGGAGCAGAACCTGTTGAAACCTTTCAAGAATGAAAAACGAAATTTAATTCTAAAAATTTATGAATAATTTTAGAAATTATTTTAGAAAATATTCTCAATTTTTTTTCCTATTTTAATTATGCCTTTGCTGCAAACGGTATTTGTGTCATCGTTTGTCTCAATAAAAAGTACTGATCAAAATGAAAACAAAATGTTCATGATTGCTATTCACTTCGATTACCTATTTTGAAAAACTTTCATATTGTAATTTTCTCTACGCCACCCTTGTTAGAAAGTGATTTTTTATCTTCATTGCGATCTGTAATCAGGAATACTGATTGAGCTCACCAAAACGCAACATAGTAGAGAGCTCTATCACTCTAGTTCAAGTGGTAGAGCAGTAGACCGGTAATATAAAGGCTGCAAATTCGAATCCTGTGGGAGGATAACTTTTTCGCATTGCTTGTTTTAAGTATTCGCCTGCCTGGTAGCTCTTTCCTAGGCTTCCGCGCTGGTAGCCTTTAGGCCAGAAGCACGCAAAGCGATTAAAATAGTAGAGATTGTTATGTTTTTGTTTTTTTTAATCTTGTGAGTAAATAAAATGGAATCTGCCTGTGGTTGATATCAGGGTTTCAACAAGTGCTAAATAATTTAGGCAAAGAGGTTGATTTGCAGAACCATATCAAAGCAATAAGCAGCAACTTTGTTGGATTTAACATTTTTATTAAAAGCAAAACATATCAAACGTTTTCGGCTTAAAACAATTAAGCCCTCCTCAGGTTTATGTATAAACAATAATACATAAACATCTGTAAAGGAAATAGAAGCATTACGGCAACATCAATTACGTATACCTGACTAATTACGTACATTATATGAGGAAATACTTAAAATTATTATCTAACAAAATAAAAATGTCTTTCCAGTTTCGGAGCAAAGCAATCGGATTAAAATTACAGTCAAACAAGCAACAGCATAAAGTTTTTAGCGTGAAATAAACCAATTCAGTTAGAATAACTATTTGAAAAATCCTAAAGTTCTTCTGGTATTGGTTAGCCACTAAAGATCCGTCATTTTAGTGGCTAACCAATACCAGAAGAACTTTAGGATTTTTCAAATCAAAATCAAATCTTTCATTATATGTATAATTGCTGTATTACGCCGGAGCGTGTACGAGTTAACGGAGCACATCTCCGTGCTTTTGCTCCCGGGGAACACAACTGCTCCTTTCGAAAAAATGTTGCAGCCGTCGCGAGCCATTGGCAGCTTTGCGTCCAATTTGACCGGCCTGAAATTTGAACTTCAGACCTCCCGCTCCAGAGACAAATGCGTCAGCGCTCGACTAACTGGCTGGTCTTTGGGAATTTTAAGGTATTGAATGCCTCGTGTATAGCTACAAGCTTTCTGGTTCAGTAGTTTGATTATCTTCGGGAGTAGCTTAGAGCTCGATTTCATGAATTGGTCAAACTGCCATATAAATTTGAGAGTTTGGTGCTCCTTACCAATTAATTGTATCTGAAACAATAAGGTTTTCGGTTTCAATTTATGCCAGTCCAGCTGAAGATCTTTGGTACCCAGCAAAACTTAAATTTTGGAGAGTGCACTAAAAATTAATTTTATTCAACTACCTTTCAAAATTTAATTGTTGACGTGCTTTTCCTCCAACAGGCCACGAGTGCGGAAGCTTAGCGAAGAGCCTCAATGGCGTGCAGGAAATTGATCATATTGCTGCATGTAGCAATGCTGCAATAGCAATGCCGCAGCCACATCAAAAATAAAATTTTGTTTTCGACTCCAAACTGAAATTGTGATAAAATAATAAAATTCGATGAAATTCGTAGTGACTATAATGATTAATTTACGCGGAACAAAAAAACTCGGGATTAAATAATTATTAGATGATCAACAAACTCTTACAGATTATCATACCTATTGGCCTTTATTTTCAAAAACAAATGCTTTATTAGACCTTCAATTTTAAAAGAAAGGGACAACAAAGTTGTAGCATTAGGAAATTCATCCAAGTTGAGTGGGATGAGAAGTAATCATGCATTAAAATAAACTTAAAAGAGAACATCATTTAAAAGGTACATTACGAAAGTAATCAAACAAACATCAAATTTCGTGCAGAAAACATTACTAAAATAATAGCAATAAACAGCAAGACTAAAAGTCATTCTAGGCCGCAATCACACGATCAAGTTTTTTGCATAATTTTCTTGCAACAATCATGTGGAAGATCGCGCAAGTTTATGACTCTCTATTGCGGGCACTATCGACAATTTTGTTGCACACCCGTGTGAGAACGAAAATCACTGTCTGAAAGTTTTGTTGAGTTCTTGCGGGGAAATAGAACCGAGCTCTATTTTGCCAGCAAGTTTTTAAAAACTTGCCATTCTCAACAAAAAAAAAACTGAGCTTTTAGCCGTGACTTTAAAAATATTGAGCCGCAGAATACAAAAAAATACCGCCGAAGTCAACGCAAAAAAACGAATGCATCACTATCAAATAAATATGTTGTAAGAAATTTTACCTCTTTTGCTTTAGGGACCGCAAAAGTCAATAAAGTCAAAATTTTTTCAGAGCTTTATCATATCATCAAATGTATACCAAATTGGTTTCGGGTGTTTTGGAGCCAGTTTAGATAAATTTTATAGGTCAAAATAAAGACAAAAATTTGGGTTTGATCAAAATTTGTCAAAATTGTATGTGATCAAAAATTCTTTTTCAAAAGAAAACAAATGTTTTTTTTTCTTCATTTTTCTGGTTATTTGAGAACCAATGAAACATTATGAGCAATTTTATACATGTTTGAATGAAGTTTTGCAACTCACACTTCTGCAAATAGTTGCGATAAGTATTTAATGTGTGATCTGTTTTTAATCAAGATGTTGAAAATTTCCTTATGATCGGAAAAAAGTTTCCGGCCCAGCTTTCGCTGGTAAAAATTTGACATGTCCACTGGCAAAAGAGCCTGTTGCATTTCTAAACAGTTAAGATAAATTTCAGTAGATAATTTCAGCTATTTCTGATTTTGTAAGAAACCAAACAAAAACGCTCTTATTCTTATTTGAAAATAATAAAGTTACAAGTTACCCTGCAATCTAATCACTGAGCCATCGGAAACATCAAGTACTGGAAAGAACATACCTGGTTTATTATTACTTGATCAATTATACAAATTTATTGGTGATAAATAACATAGCATAAAAAAAGCTGCGCTGTACGCTAAAGAATTCCACACCAGCAAAGGTTTTTTGACATTTTCCATTTACCTATTTCATTTCATTGCAAGTCGAAAAAACAAAATTCACACAATTTGCGGCCAAACTTAAATAGCTATTTATTACTATAGCTGCAGCTTTTCGCTTTTGTGAACGAGCTTGTATCATTTTGGCAAACGAGAAATAACAATGAATCGACAAAGAGCATAATATCAATATCGCCGCGGCAAATTTCAAAGAAATTTCTTAAATAAATACCGCGTAAATGCTTTTACAACAAAAAAATATGTGTCATACCTTCGATAATTTGTTTGCAAAAAACCCATACGCTTAATTCCGTCAGGCAAGAAGCTAAGCAAGAAAATTGGGTCTAGATGTGATAGCTCAAAAAAAACATTGATGCAAGAAAATTGTGCAAAAAACTTGATCGTGAGGTTCCGGCTAAATGATTTATTTACAATAGAAATACAAACGTTTTCGCCTTTTATCAGGCTTCTTCAGATATTAGTTAAATTATGTCCATGTAAACTTCAGATTAACTAGAAAGAATGCAATACAAAAACCAAGCGATATTAAGGTTTCGAGTCACCGCGTGTTAAAACAATAAAGATTATCAATTGGATTTAGCAGGTCAACAGTTCATCCACTAATGGAAAATAAAGAAATACGAGGGAAAAAACAGCACATTAATCAATAAGCGTTGCTATAATTTGTAGACATTTAACAGAAAGGACTAGCCATGTGCATATAATTGTTGGTTTAAACTAGGTCGATGTTTCTTTATTAATAAACCTACATGAATTTTGGCCTGAAAATCTGATTTACATTGTTTCAATTTACAGTGTTACATTTTAAACAAACAATTCTATGCTCATGGCTAGTCCTTTCTGTTAAATACTTACAAATGAAAGTAACGCCTATTGATTAATGTGCTGTTTTTTCCCACGTATTTTTTTGTTTTCCATTAGTAGATGAACTGTTGACCTGTTAAATGCGATTGATGATTTTTATTGTTTTAACGCACGGTGACTCGAAACTATGATATCGCTTGATTTTGTATTTCATTCTTTCCAGTTAGTCTGGAGTGAACATGGCTATAAATCAACCAATACCTACAGGGCCATTTTTATTGGAATCTAAAAAATAATTTTTGACTTTATTATTGCTAAATTTTGACTTTATTTTGACTTCACGTGTTTTGGCTTAGTATGACGTTTTGATGAACGGATTTTATAAACTATGCAACCACGCGGTGCATGACAATATAACGTAGAAAAAAGAGCCATTCTGCCTACCGGTTGCGCATAAAAAAACTGCTAAATGTTGCTTATACATGTTACTGCCTCCGGGATTTTTTAATAAATGTCACACAATACATTCGCCAGAATTATTTATTGAAATACATCAACACTATTTTTTGACATGTTTAATATCAAAATTTCTGTCTTTTCTCAATAGTTTGCTCAGCATTGAGAATGATCGCGCAACAACAGCAGAGGTTGGTTAAGCTTTTTACAACAATGCGTAGATGATTGGAGAATAGCCAAGCTGGTACGGTTTGTTATTGCTTCTAAATCAGAATGGGATAATCATTTTTAAAAGTAAACTTGAATTGAGCAGGAGTCATTCAGAAAATGCATATTTTTCAGCAGTTCGTATGCTTCTGTCATTGCGCAGTCACTTGCTTCTAGAAGATCGACGTTAGTTGCTACAGTCCGGTATTGATTAATACGAACCAAGTCTGGCACCAAACCATCCACATTGATAGCTTCTTTTGCTCGGCTGACTAAAAGACCTTCACCTATCCAATTGTTGGCAATGATGCAAACAGCAGGAAGGTTTTCGCTGTAGTTTAATGCAGCTCTAAGCCAAGCCGCCCATCGTGTAATCACAGGGACCGGAGGTGATGGCAGACCAGCTTTACGAAAATAATTTTTGCGATCTTGGTTTTTGATTGTTGCTGCCTTTATTGTGATCACTGCGTCATCAATATTTTAAAGAAAGCACGAACTCGCGTAGTGCAGTTATGTAGTAATGGAGCAAAGCAAGTGACATGCATCAAAGTTGGGTTAAGTCCCTTTAAAGTTTTGCCAGCCAAAGTTATGTACCGAGCAGCATCCGTTAAGAACAATGAAAATTTTTCTCGTTTGTTCCCAAATTGTCGCAATACGTCATCCGCAGTGTGCAGAATAATACTGCTATTAACATTGCAACAGCTTTCAAGGGAGGCACTCAAGAAGTGTTTCGTTTGGGGTATCCAAGCTGCCCACTCATACGTTAATGTATTTTTGCTTATCAACTTCTGCTTCATCCACACTCAAGAATACTTTTTGTCCCAAAGTAGTTCCCGAATACTTTCCTCTTTTTGGGACGCTAATTGAGGAACGCTTTCACGGGCTGCAGTTTCAGAAGGTAAAGGTTTTCCCATTGCAACAAACAGAGATTTTTAAAGCAGGATGATTTAGTTTAAGGAGTGGGATACCTTCTGCTAGAAATGAAGAGACTACTTTTCCTTGAAGTTCGCTCGATCGCGTTGTATATTGGTCTGCTTACCTTCAGAGCTGCTTGTCGTTACCAATTTAGCTTGGAGAAAATTATTTTTTTGGTGACTCTCCACAAAAAATTTTTGTCACATTTGACTAATACGACGCAAAAATTGCATCGTAAATCGCTAGCTGAATCTCCCCAACCTCGTTTGGGTATTGGCGGCATATTTTCTTAACTTTCGCTGTCGTCGATTTTGCTTGTTGAGGCATTTTCATTCAACGAAATTTTCCAAGCTATACAATTTCAAAAAGGCATGTATAGGCAGCGTAACCGTTTTATAGGACTATGTAATTGTGTTGCAATAATACATTTTGTTTTGAAAATGAGAACTGAGAATTCGAATTTTTTTCACGAGTATTTACGAAAGCAATTTTACTGCGAACTTGATTGCAACACATTTGTGACCTTTTTAAAATTTTACGTAACTTTGAGTTGAAAGAATTTCTTTCAAATTGTATAAAACAACATACTACGAGTATAAAATATTGACAGATGCTCAAAATTCAGAAAAATTGAAAAAGAATAATTAATTTTTTTGTTCTGTTTTCTAAAAGAGTTTGATGAGAGACGATTTAGACAAATTTTGACTTTATTGAAAACTTTAACTTTATTTTGACCTATAAACCCTTATCAAAAACAACTCCGGAGCAACCAATACCAATTTGGTATAAGTTTGATTATATAACAACGCCCTAAAAAAAAGTTGATTTTATTGACTTTAGCTGGCTTTACTAATACCTGAAGAGGCCTGAGAAAGGTGAAAACCTTTGTATTTTGATTGTAAATAAATCAATTTGCTATTATTTGGCTAATAAAAAGTTTTTCACTTCACTGAAGTTACATTACTAAAGCAGACAAAAAAATTATCAGTTGCAGGCCTAAGACAGCTGTTTCGTCTAATTTCAAGGCTCATCAGTTAGGCTTAGCAGGGCTAAAATGATAAATATTATTGTAATAAAACTTTCCCCCAAAAAAATTTACCAAGAAAATGATTAAGTATTTGCAAATAAAATTCTGTCACATATTAATTTTTACCCAATAAATTATTCTAAACCAATTATTTCTTTCTAACTGAGATCTTTACCGAATGCAACTCTGGGCTTCAAGATGCTAAACTCACTGAAATCTTTATCAATTGAAACTAAGATACAGGCTATTAATCTAACTGAAATCCTTACCGAATCACGCGTGATTTGTATAAAGTAATTTGTTTACGTTTAGCCAATGCAACTTCCTAATCCAAAATCGCGACTGAAGGTTTCGGAAGTAATCGACAATAAAGTAATCGAAGACAATCTGCAGAAAGAAAAAGAAAGAAGATTACATCTTGGAGACTTCGATACTACCAAAGTAAGCTTATAATTAAAGAGATTACCCACAGATTTTATTTACCTGGTTTTTGAAAAGTAACATTACAAAAAAAGATACACCAATGATGTGTCAAAGTGACGTCGGTAAAAAATTTTCTGTGTATGAATCTTTCAAATGATAGAAAATGTTACCAAAAAGTTTTGCCAGGAAAAGCTTCCAATGAAAATAAAGATGACTTGCTGAAAATCAGATTAAAAAAAAATTTGCAATAGGTGCAAAATGTCCTCGTATAGGCTTTAGCATGTCCAAGATGACTTGCTGAAAATCAGATTAAAAAAAAATTTGCAATAGGTGCAAAATGTCCTCGTATTAGGCTTTAGCATGTCCATTTTTCAAGCCCAATTCTGGTTTAGGCGCCTGTTTAGTGCGGAATTGTGCCACAAAAGGCACAAATTACGAAAGACTGCCGTGTAAGACTCTATCTTCACTGGGCGTAAAATCGTGAGCGAACGAGCGTCTTTTTAGTGTATTTTAAACAGAAATTTGGTACGCTGGGCGTAGTGCTTTACCCAGTGTGGCAGCTGCCAATTGGTTAAAACAAACTAAGCTCATTGTCTAAAATATGTTGCAAATTACTGTTAATTCAAGTTTTTAAAATGAATTGAGGTACTGCGGATACGTTTGTAGGCTCACGATTTTACGCACAGTGTAGACCGGGCCTAAAAATTTTATATGTCACCAAAAGAACATTGCTGTTGCATAAAACTTTTAATTGATTCGCTTCTTATGTAATTTAGCATTCAGCATTTAGATAGCGATGTTACAATATCATCTAATTTTAATGGCAGAGCTTTTTTGCATGTTTCCGCCAAAATTGTACTAATAGTGAAAATTTAAGATGGTGGGTCTGTAACACGTTTTACTGTGAAGCAGAAGATTTGAGGTTCAAATCTCAGACCGGTAAAATTGGACACAATGTTTCTTTCCAACGACCCGCCACCACTGCTACATTTCTTTGAAAGAAGCTGTATTGCCCGCAGGTATAATGATACTGAGAGGCCCCAGCAACTGGTTACACGCTTTGGCCTAATATAGCAATATTACCGTCTAATTAATGATTTTTAAACACGAAGTGCGTAATTATGTAATCGCCGTACAACAAGAGTAGGTGATCTATACTTGTGACATTGTCTGGCTCCTCCCCGTATCAGATGCCGAGAAATAGATCGAAATGTTTGTTAAGACCTGCTGGCACTACAATGCTGTGCATGACTGCATCAAGTGCATAGCCTGGGGAGTGCAGACTGGCTGAATTCTTGCTTTATAATGTGCACTTGACTTTTAGACATTTGGGAATCAGTTGGTAAAGCAGTCAGAGATCGAAATGGTATCTTTTGCTTGATTGAAATTTATCAGTTAATCACTCGTCCAAACACCAGAAACCCCACTAAAGTCATCCTTCCACCCAAATGAGTCCTTACCCCTAGGCTCAAAAAAGAAGTGGTCTTTTTGGAGTTGCTACAGTCGGATAATGTCAAAAACTGGTCGCTGTCGAGCTTTAATGGATTAATGGGGATTGGGTAAAATATACGGAATGCAGATATGAAGAAGAGCTGCAGACAGTGAACCACTTTGTGATCTGCCCCCATCTGTCCGATACATGCTGCAAAACGATTTAAATGCCCTCAACCCTGAGGACGGAAATGCGTAGATTACAAAGGGCGAAATTGTCACGCCAGAAGAAGAAAAACTAGAGCTTTGATTTGAGAGTATGTCCCATCTTTTCATTAGTTAAACAACTTTTCTCCGACACTAATCAGTTACAATCACTGCAGATAAAAGAAGTGGAGGAACAGATAAAGCAAGATGAGTATCATGTGCCAAACATCGTTCATTATATCTGGTTTAATTGCAAAAAATTCTATCTTCTACACTTTATATGGTAAGTGCTGAGTATTTCAAAAGTTAGTGTGTAAATAAAGAATACTTTCAACTTAAAGCACTAGTGGAGATCTTAGATCTAAGAAACAAAAGACATGTGGCAAATATCTTACAATTTTTTAGGATTGTGGATTGTTCACATTTTCAGATCGCAGCTGGTCGATGAAATTACATTAACCATGTAATAAGCTCAGCCAAAAACATTAAATATGTTTTATGAGTCAAGAATTCAATAAAACTATCAACATTAAAATGCATAATTATATTAACTCTTCAAATTGTTTCTTACTATTGATTAATACAGCAGTTCATTAGATAAGCATAGCAATTTTTTGCAAATTAAAAGACATCGAAAATTTCTAGCATAGACAGTGGCTTGCATACGTCTATGGCAATATAACACGTAATATATGTAGTACCGTGAAACTATACGTAAACAATGACAACAAAATTATTTCAGGTAATCTACAGTAGCCTACTGTACAACATTAAAGAGGTACTGTGAAGCAAAAAAAATATAGAACGTGAAACAAAACAAAAAAATACTGCAAAGGAAAAAAAAGACTGAAAAACATTTGTTTTTAGTGTTTTCAGTGCATATCGATATCAGAAACCTGAAGTGATATTGTTTCATACTGATTGTGAACCAGTAGGAGAATATTGGAATGTGTTAAGACGTGTTTTAAAAGATCGCTTAAGAGTTGTCAAACGGTCTCAACCAACACATGTGTGGGGGAAAGAGATTAAGGTAATTTGACTGTGGTTGCAAATAAAGCAAACTTGCTCAACTGGTTCCTACTGGAGTACGATACTCGAAATTGAAAAAGATTTCAAAATTAATACGTGTAATCACAATTTTGGTAAAGCGAGAGAAAGCTAGAACCAAAAGTTCCATTTTGTTTCTTTCAAAAAAGTCTCAACTGAGCAGCCTGCTGAACAAACTGGAGCAATTCATCCGCGTTAGAGACGGCCCAGACGTCGGTCATAGGTGCGGATCGCCCGTCCGCCAGAGGCCATTGAGGTGTGCAGATAAAGTCTAGATGTCCGTTGTGTATAGCGTCAATTTAAATACTAAAGAGGATTACCTAGTAGAGGTTTAAAGGATACCCTAAGGATTGGAAAATTACAAGTTGGTAAAAACCGGAGTGACGTAATTTTGAGTGACGTAAAAGGTAATGTGAGGTTCAGGAAATTAGTTGAAATAAAGAAAATCATTCATAATAGAATAAAGTTTCATAAAAACTATTATAGAAATAATTAAGAATAGAATTATTAATTATAAAAATTTATAGAACTTCTGGTGAGAATATAAAAAATTTATATAGAAATTGTTGATTTCTTGTTTTTGTAAACATTTGTCATTTTCTATAATTTTTGTTGTTTTAAATAGTTTGTTTTGAAATTGCCATCTTGAATTAAAATATCTCTTCAATCAAATTCTTTTGCTTTCCAATATAGTAATATTTCTCGTTAATGTTGTTTGTTTGGAAAGAAATTTTTAGATAAACTAGTCGTTTTTTAATGAAATGTTTCTGCATGTTTTAAAAAATGTTATATTTTCACAGTGAATTTGTCATAAATATTCATAACTTTTCTTTTGTCTTGAATTACAATTCTCAGCATTTCAGTGGAGCTACCTTTTTAGAATGCATGACTTGAAGTACACACAAGACTAAACATATGTGTTCAGTCATCGGAAATCTTCACGATCGTGAAGACTAAAAATGAATAAACAAAAGTATATACTTCATAAGGGTTCAGCAATTAGTTTTTTTAGAGATCGTTTAATCTTATAAATTTGTTTATCAATTTGGTGACGTGGGTTTGAATTTCATTCACATTGGTATTTTAGATACACGAAGAAAATCCAAGCTTTTATGACGTTAGACCTTGTGTTTTAAGGTCGTTTTTTTTCCGCTTTCAATTCCCTTTTTTGTTTTGTTGTATATTCGTAGAGTAAATTTATGCATAAGTCTTTTCGAATTTCTTTATCAATTTAAAAAAATTTTTTATCCCATTATTGGTTTTTATGGTAAATTTTAAAAGTTTTTCTCCATTTTTTTTGTAGGAAACAAAAGTTTTAACGTAAAATTGTCATCTTGAATCAAAATATTTCTTCATTTTATTGTTTTTGCAGAGAATTTGGTCAGAATGTTTTATGAAATGTTTTATTTTCACAGTGACTTTGTCGTAAACATTCAAAATTTTTCTTTTTTCTTAAATTACAGTTTTTTTGTTTAAGACATTCATTCCCGCATTGGCGATGTTCCATATACAAAAACTATACAGAAATTGTTAATAATCGAATTTCCGCGTTGGTAAGAATACTGTTTTATTGAAATTATATAGAAATTTTTAAGAATAGAACTCGTCGTTGGTGATGCTGAAGCGGCTAAACATGTCTCTAGTTGCTCCATTCTTGAGTGAGTAACATTTGACCAATCAGGTTTTGATTACTTTTCGAAATTTACTACAAAATGCTACGCTAACCAATAAGGAGGAACCATGTGATAAGAGTAGGGTAAATGAAAGAAGCAAGCAACCCCCAAAAAAATTTCGGACTAACTTAATTAAAACGGAAAGGTGAAAATTTTGCTTTAAAACATTCAAAACTATACGAGGACGATGTAGGTGATAGCTTAAAGAAGGCTCCTTTTGGTGTGTCTTGGTCAAGACTTCTTGATGAATAACATTCGAACTGACAGGATTGATGAAAACGTGAGGGAAAATTGGGTAGTTAACGGGAAGAGCTAGACTTAGTTTTTCATTTCAACATGGAAAGTTACACCGAAAGATCCGATAAACTGGAAAAAGATGCCGGGAACATATGTCATCCAACAGAAACTGCTTCGTATAGTTCTTGCTACGAATCGCTAATGGAAGAAGATAGATTAAGATGCGAAGCAAGTGAGCTTCAAGGTATAGCTCGAAGTATACGGGAAAAATTCAAAGAAATTGTTGAAGAAGGTCTTGCTGTTCCCACTGGAACGTTATTAAGGAAGGCTATTGTTTCAGTTCAAAAAAGAAAGATCTCTTTTTCCATCTAACAACTTTTAAAAGCCTGTCAAGTTTTATTTGAAAATACGCTCTATATCGTCTTCAAATCTCCAAAGGAATCACGTCCTTACGTAACTGTTCCGTTTTGGGCATGTGATCCCCAGGAAGAGAAGTGTTCCCTTCTTAAGCACATGGATGCGGTACGAAAAAAGTCGCCATGGATAGAGTGGAGAGCAAAGTAGACATCGATGCGGTCTTTGCTCCCTCACGTTATGTCCTGTATCTAATGGATAACTGCTCTGGCCCTGCAGTTCGCAACCGTCATCTCAAGCGCGGTAATGAAGAAGACAAACAACCGGCTGCAATCATAAGTATTCTGTGCAATCTATGTCGTCGTCGCATTACCCCGACAAGAGTCCCGTTAAAGCGTCCGTGTAATTTCCAAGCGACAATCGCAGAGAAAAAGCAGACTCTTAAAACAAACTTCTGTGTACTTTTTGACTGTATAATAAACATTTTGTTATCAATTGATTTTTGTCTTTTATTCAACCAAACGAATAAGATAGCAATACTCGAGTGAACAAAAATAGGAGAAAAACAACCTCTTTTAAAGTTTACAATCCTGTCTTACAAAAATGAAGTTATAAAAATGCATAGACACATAGTTGTGATTATACTCATTTTCTTCTTTTTGCTAATTTTTTCTGTTATTCGCTAAAATTTTATACACAACTTTCAACAGTTACAAAATTTTTTACAAAAAATAAATAAATAAAGTTATAAAAAACCATATGCACTAAGTTTTAATTATACACAATTTTTTTGTACATAAACTTTTTATACACATGTTTTAACACTTATAAATTTTTTACAATACAATTATAAAATCCATATGTACAGTACTAATTTTTATTCATACACAAATTTTAGCTTTGATTAACCAAACTTCCTTCATCACTTGAATAAATAATAATTCAAAACAGAGATGGAAACCGGTCGGGTCGACCACCCGGTCGGGTTGCTGGTCGGGTCGAGATTCTTCGACCGGCCGGTCAAGCCGGTTGAAAAACCGGTCGAATTCTCCTTTCTGGCAACTAAAAGACATCTACGCACCAACCGAAATATGCTTATATATTTTATCATAAATAAAACTTTTTATAAAAAATCAGTATTAACAAACTACACCTTTCCAAAACACTAGTTGAATGGTTTCAAGCTGTGGCAAATATACTGTGACCATTAAGACATGCACATCCAGGGATATATTTAGAGTGGGAGTATCGTGCCATGCCTCCCGACTTTGGGCCACGGCACAAAGCAAAAAAGTGCAAAGTATACGGTAAAATCGCGTAATCAGATTTTAATAAAGCATGTAAACATGTGGAAGAGGTTTGCGCTACCTGGCATTTTAGCATCATTTTAATCAGCTTAAGAGTAGAAGTGGCTCAGATTTCAGATTTTTTAGTACATGCTAAAATCTTGCCGCTTTGAAAAGCTTGTTTCAACTTAAATTTACCTCACTCTGCACTGGGCAAGAAAGACATAGCTCTTATTTTTTTATATCTAACCAACCATGGCTTGTTCGGAAGTAGCAGCATTTCTACAAACTGCTGGGGCACATTATATCTCGAATGTTTTCTAGCCAATGTCATAACAGTTTAGTATTTTCAATGAAAATAACGGACGCTTTACGTTTATCGGGATAGTTATTCATAACGACTTCGTACTTCCAATGAGTTTATTTATTGGTTTGACGTTCCGCTTCCCAAACCGGGAAGCTTCTTCAGAACAATTTTCGGCAGTGCTGCCTTTGTAGTTGCAAAAAGATCAATGAGAAAAAAAATAACAGCAGAAGATAAGTGACAGTAAAAACATACGAACATCACAATACTTGTACTATTATACCCAAAAACATTAAAAATATGGAGCTATAACATTAATGATATTGAAAATTATGTCACTAACAGCGTGAAAAAAATTAATAATATAACAACTAGCTGCTTCACTAACAGTTTGAGAAAGTGTAAAAAGGATTTATTGTAAAACATTATGTTCTGGAAAAGGTTTTTAGCTCCACAAAGATTTATATTAATTATTGTTCTGTCCGTGTATAAATCTCTGTGGAGCTAAAAACCTTTTCCAGTACATAATGTTTTGCAATAGATCCTTTTCATATTTTCTCAAACTGTTAGTGAAGCAGCTAGTTGTTATGAATATTATTAATTTTTTTCACGCTGTTAGTGACATAATTTTCAATATCATATAATGTTATTGCTCCATCATTTTAATGTTTTTGGGTACAGTAGTACAAGTATTGTGATGTTCGTATGTTTTTACTGTTACTTATCTTCTGCTGTTATTGTTTTCCTCATTGATCTTTTTATAACTGCAAAGGCAGCACTGCCGAAAAAAAGTTGTGTGTTTGCTGCTCGGCAAATTGGAAATAATCTGTGGCCAATAGCTAAAAACGTGTAACTAAATTTTTTGGCCTTTTGCAAAATATCATTAGAAAGAACGTCTAATAATTTAGCTTGTGCCCTCCAGTGCTTTTTATGCTTATTTTGTGCACGTTCTGCGCTGCTCAAAACAGGTCATTCAAACCGAACAATAACCAAAAAAGGTCTTAAAATTGAATCATTTTTGCAAGAAACGCCAAAGTTTTTTTACGTTTTTTTCTGAGGCCCCAGTCCAAAGTTACAAATTTAAACACCTCACCCATGCCCTCCCTTTTGAAAAATTTTCACCAGATACATTGAACAGTGAACGAAAACCTTCTGTAAAAAAAACCGGTCGACCAGCTGGTCGAAACGATGATTTTGAAATTTACCGGTCGGGTCGGGTCAAGAAAATCCTGATCGGTTCCATCTCTGATCCAAAATGTAGCAAATTTTTCGCTTTGAAATAAATTTTCACTTGAAATCAAAAATAGCTTTTTTTAAACACTTTAATTCTTATCACAGTAATGTCTTGAATGCACCCGTTGACTCACTTAATCAGCTTAAAAAAGTTAGAATACGTGGATTATTGTTGTTTATTTGAATAAATTTAAATCTTTTCTTGAGTAAATTCTTGATTTATTTGAAATTGAACACTGCAAGATTGCAAAGCGCCAAATAGACAAGGTTTGACCAATTTGCGCTTAGGGTGTGGTTTTACATGAGTTTAACTTTCTTTCAGTTATCCCAATCACTTTAGACTGGTCCTGCGCCTTTTTCTGCATCGACCAAATATGGTAATCTTAAAACATTCGAATTCGATTCCATGTAGCCAAAGTTTACTCGAAAGCGTTTGTTTGTTTGTTTGTTTGTTAATAAAGGTTATTGGCATGTTTGAGATCTACACAAACTTTCATAGCATAAATTCCTTGGATAAACAACAATTAAGGTAGGTCAGTATGGGAGGTGGTGAGATTTACAGTATGCGAAATCAGGTTTTACCTCATTTCTGTGCAGAAACGTGATGTTTCGAGTCAACTAGCCGCACATGCGTTTTAAATATACACTAATGGTATTAGTATTAATTTCAGTTTCTATTTTGAGTAGACACGAACCAAGTCCCTTAATGGCAAACAATTCCAAGTTTCATGAAGGTGGAAGCGCGAGTAAAGCAGATTTCAGTTGTGTGCAGCCCATCAACCCCCATATGCAGTGTATCGCAGACCGATTAAAAACCTTTCATTTCACTGAAAACTGGCTCAATAAAAAGATTCAAGCTACTCCTTTTGAAAGAGCAGACGCCGGATTTTATTATCTTGGAAATAAAGATGGAGTAAAATGCTGGTATTGTAATGGTGGACTTCAAAACCGGGAACGATTTGATCTTCCATGAGAAGAATGAGAAAAAGAAGACTCGCTTTATTCATACCGTAAATAGGTTTAAAGCAGTTAAAATTTTGTAAAGTTTTTACTTTAGCGTCTAAAGACTTTAACTTTTTCGATTAGCATTCGTAGATTTCAATAATTATATCCCAGATCTTTCAAATATTTTGTGTTCTTTCTTGTTCCGGCTTAAAGCTCTGACATAGTTTTCCCGTGTGACAGATTTTTGACCTTGCTATTTCCTTCCTTGTCTTGATTCAGGTAGCACAAATGACCATATCAGTAACAGGCATGCAGCTGGTAGACGGTATGGGTCTTTAGGTAAAAGCTATCAACAGGTAGCCAGCGCGAACCAAGACGCGTTTACATACAGTTGAAAATGTGATTGATACAGATTTGTTCAGAAAATGACACACATTCCAACCACTTTCTTGCCAAATACCCGTATTTGTGGATAGTAATTGGCTTAAAAGTGATGCATTGTTTTTGTTTGTTTTTCTTGTAAAACTCTGATATAATTTTTGTTTTAGTAAAACTTTAGTAATACAATCATTTTGAATAAATGTTTAAAAAAAATTGTGCTGAAACCTAATTTTTTCATTACTGCTTAAAAATAACAAAACGGTAGTTTTGAATTAACTGTAAACTTTTATTTACTGTTTAAATGCTTTTAAATACTATGCATAATTTTTTTAGGTGTTTTATGACTTTTGGTTATTATGGTGTGTATTGATTTTGAAAAATAATAATTGTGAGAATTGTACCAACAGCTAGATTACGTGAATTATTGTTGTTTATTTAATTAAATTTAAATCTTTTCTTAAACGAATTCTTGACTATATTTAAAATTGAACACCACAAGTTGTTTTTCACTACTAGTTTATTACAACAAACCAACATTATTGACGAAATTAAATATAATACAAAAAACACACGTATGCTTACTCCAGTGGACAGTTTAATTATGAGATATGATTTTGAACTTAATTCAGGAGCGAAGTTTTACTCTCTATACATAATAGCTTTTTCTTTGATTTCCTTTTGACAAATACTGCATTTGGTCTGAAATTTGGAACATCCGACGCAAGAATCTAAATGGCAACATGGAATTTTCAAAACATATCTTTTTTCTTTTTTTTTGACATATTTTGGCACGATACTCCCACCCTAAATATATATCCCTGGATGTGCATGTCTTAATGGTCACAGTATATTTGCCACAGCTTGAAACCATTCAACTAGTGTTTTGGAAAGGTGTAGTTTGTTAATACTGATTTTTTATAAAAAGTTTTATTTATGATAAAATATATAAGCATATTTCGGTTGGTGCGTAGATGTCTTTTAGTTGCCAGAAAGGAGAATTCGACCGGTTTTTCAACCGGCTTGACCGGCCGGTCGAAGAATCTCGACCCGACCGGCAACCCGACCGGGTGGTCGACCCGACCGGTTTCCATCTCTGTTTTGAATTATTATTTATTCAAGTGATGAAGGAAGTTTGGTTAACCAAAGCTAAAAATTTGTGTATGAATAAAAATTAGTACTGTACATATGGATTTTATAATTGTATTGTAAAAAATTTATAAGTGTTAAAACATGTGTATAAAAAGTTTATGTACAAAAAAATTGTGTATAATTAAAACTTAGTGCATATGGTTTTTTATAACTTTATTTATTTATTTTTTGTAAAAAATTTTGTAACTGTTGAAAGTTGTGTATAAAATTTTAGCGAATAACAGAAAAAATTAGCAAAAAGAAGAAAATGAGTATAATCACAACTATGTGTCTATGCATTTTTATAACTTCATTTTTGTAAGACAGGATAGTAGTTATGTATATGGCGTGTTCGGTGCACAGAGGTCACGTGACTGTACTGTAACCGTCCTTGTGTCTCAAATTAAGAGAGGTCACGTGACTGCACTGTCTCAATAAAAATCATTCAGTGCAAAGCAGGTCACCTGACTCTTAAAAAATGCACTGGAAACAAAATGACTTAAAATGCACTGAAACCGTCCTTGTGTTTCAAATTTTTTTTTAAATCGTGGTTCTCAGTCCCCCCTCCCGATGTTAGTAGGAGGTATTAAACTCGCAATTGAGCGCTTGTCACATGTAACCAACTTGTGCTCATTGTCGATTTTATTTGTCGTTGTCAGAACCAGCTTCCATCTTTTGTTGAAGCAGCGTACTTTAATTTTTATCACACATTGTTTGATATCCTACAGATTTGCGATAGTTTATATAAGACGTGACAACGGTTTTCTCGAAGGTCATGAACTCAAAACTGTTGCACGCTTAATTGAAAAACGATTTTGTAAAACAAACAGTTTTTTTGCGAGCCACTTTCCTTGCGAGGTAATCACGTATTTATTTAAATACACGTTTTTTCCCAACATGCAAGCGAGGTGCGATGGCCGAGTGGGTTGAGGCTTCGCTCTATTTTTACAGTAACAAACTGGTTCGAATCCCAGTGAAGTCAAATTCGCGGTCGGAATTTCACTTCGCGGTCGGAGCGGGCCGCTTGCTTCTAGCTAAGAATTTCACTTCGCGGTCGGAGCGGGCCGCTTGCTTCTAACTTAGAATTTCACTTCGCGGTCGGAGCGGGCCGTTTGCTTTGAGCTTAGAACGGTCGGAGCGGGCCGCTTGCTTGAACTGTGTAGTTTCAAATTATCTAATCTGTTAGCAGCTTCACTTCTTCCCTACGAAGTCATTCTAATTAAACATAGCTAGTTTTTACATTTGAACTTCGAAGTGTTAAATTCATTAATCTGTTGTCTTCACATTTTTTATTAATATGTTTAATCTTTTGTCCATCTTTAAGTAGTCCATGAAAACACTCCCATATAAAATTATGAACATACATACGACCCCAGTAATCTTGGACAGTCATTTCAAAAGATCCTTTCTCAGTTATTCTACCAAATGTTGGTTCTCTAGTAACAACATGAACAACGCATCCATCAATGCTCCCAGCATATGCTTGATGTGTTGGATGAAAATAAAACTCACGATTTTCAATCACTAATTTAGTACTCATTTTTATTTAACCACAGACAAAATTTTCTTAAGTATAAAAAGTATTTAAAGATAATTTCTCTTATATAATAAAATGAACCAATCAAATATTTTAGATCAGGCGGTTCCAGATATTGGAGTTTCTACTTTAAAACCGTCACCCTTTAGAAATTTTCCTTCAACCTTAAAGAAAATAGCTCTTAATGCAGCTGGTAAAGTTCAAAAGCGTATAAATGATTTTGCCGATTGGCTGATGGCTTACATACCACCAACTGTTAAAACAACCGCTGCTGCAGCTTTTCAAAAAATTTTAAATCTTTTTCCTAAAAAGACAATTAAGGTGAAATTACTCAAAACAGCTCTAAAAAGATATGCTAAATCTTATGATGTTGATATTGTTGATTTTAGCCCATTGAAACAATTGAATGAAACAGAGAAGGTAGTGCAAGATAAATTACGGTTAGACCTGGTTAAAATGAAAGGATTAAAAGTAACAATTACTCTTAAAATTACATTTGAAAAACAAACAGAAGACAAAGCAGTAACCAAGACGGCTTTTTTTAACAGCAGAGCAATTGTCATCTTAAATAAAGATGATGTGAGTGAAATGCAACAAAATGCATCCAATCAAATAATAAATCAAATTGGAAATTGGCTTAGTGAAGGTTCTGGATGGTCTATATTTTCTGTTGATGGGCACTACGTTAACTTAGTTCAATATACCCCTCTTCATGGATCAACTTATATTGCATTACCGGAAGAACTTCGAAATGCTAAGAAAGGACTAATTAACATCAAAAACAAAGACAACGAATGCTTTAGGTGGTGTCATTTAGCTAAAGTATACAGTGATAAAGTAAAAAGCAATCGTGAAAGAATAAGTCATTACAAAAAATATGTAGACACACTAAATTATGACGGTATAGAGTTTCCAGTTTCTATCAAGCAAATACCAAAAATTGAAGAACAAAATTACATCAGCATTAATGTTATTGGTTATGAAAACAAGCAACGCTTTCCTTTATTTGTGTCTAAAAAGGTGTGTGAAACAACTCTCGATTTATTATTGATAATGGAAGACGAAAAGCAACATTATGTTTGGATAAAAGACTTTAATAGATTTATGTATAATCAAAGCAAGCACCAACACAGAAAACATTTCTGCAGATATTGTCTTCAATGTTTTAGCAGCGAGGAAATTCTACACAAACACACACCAAACTGCATAATTATAAATGGAAAGCAAGCAATACAAATGCCCAAAAAAGGTAGCTCGGTGAAGTTTAATAACTTTCAAAAACAACTACCAGTTCCCTTTGTTATATATGCTGATTTTGAAGCAATAACTCAAAAGATTGACAGCTGTCAGCCAAATGATGAAAAGTCCTACACAGAAAGATACCAAAAACACATCGATTGCGGCTATTCCTACAAGGTAGTTTGTTGCTATGACGATAAATTCAGTAGACCAATTCAACTGTATAGAGGTAAAAACGCTGTTTATAAATTTTTGGAAGCTATGTTGGAAGAAGTTGACTATTGTGAAAAAACGAAAAATGAACATTTCAATCAACCTATGGATTTAACGAACAAAGATGAAGAAAACTTTCAAGCAGCTACAAAATGCCACATTTGTAAAAAAGGCTTTTCTGAGGAAGACAAAAGGGTTAGAGATCATTGTCACGTTACAGGAAAATACAGAGGGGCGGCACATAATGAATGTAATAGAAACTTCAGACTTACTCATAAGATACCTGTAATCTTTCATAATTTAAGGGGTTATGATTCACATTTTATTATGCAAGAAATAGGAAAGTTTGAAAAGGATATCAAAGTAATCCCAAACAATCTAGAAAAATACATGGCTTTCTTCTTAGGCAAACATTTAAAATTTATCGATAGCTTCCAATTCATGAGTAGCTCATTAGAAACTCTGGTTAAGAACGTTCCACTTTCTGACTTAAAATACACATCACAAGAATTTCAGGATGAAAAACTAGAACTAATGAAAAGAAAAGGAGTTTATCCCTATGATTATATGAACAGCTTTGATAAGTTTGACGACAGAAACCTCCCATCAAAAAAGGAATTCTATAGTCTTTTAACCGATGAAGATATAAGCGATGAGGATTACAAGCATGCGCAGAATGTGTGGACTACTTTCAAGTTGGAATCCATGGGACAATACCACGACTTGTACCTTAAGTCAGATGTTTTGCTGTTAGCAGATGTATTTGAGAAATTTCGAAAGACTTGTCTTCAATATTACGAATTAGACCCTTGCCATTATTTTACTTCTCCCGGTTTATCATGGGATGCAATGCTTAAAATGACTGAAATAAAACTGGAATTAATGACAGATATTTACAAATTTCTTTTCATTGAAAAAGGTGTGAGAGGGGGAGTTTCATACATTTCTAAAAGATATGCTAAAGCTAACAACAAATACATGAATAATTACGATTCAAAGCAGCCATCAAATTATATTACATATCTTGATGCAAACAATTTATACGGATGGGCAATGAGCCAAAATTTACCAACGGGTGGTTTTAAATGGCTATCAGAAAAAGAAATTGATTTAGCAAAATTACCTAAAGGAAAAGGACTAATACTAGAAGTTGACCTGGACTATCCTGAACACCTTAATGATAGTCATAATGACTATCCATTAGCTCCAGAAAAAATGGAAATTAAACATCACCTCCTTTCAGACTACTGTAAAGAATTACAAACTCAGTTTAATATAAAAGTTGAAGGAGTTAAAAAATTAATACCTAATTTAAAACCAAAAAAGAGTTATGTTCTTTATTACAAAAACTTAAAGCAGTATATTGAATTAGGCTTAAAAGTTACAAAAGTACATCGGGTATTAGAATTTAACGAATCACCTTGGTTAAAAAAGTATATTGATTTCAATACAGAAAAATGAAAAACCGCCAAGTCTGACTTTGAGAAAGATTTTTTTAAACTTATGAACAACTCAGTGTTTGGAAAAACAATTGAAAATCTTCGTAAACGTGTCAATGTTACTCTGATCAACGAACCAGAAAAACTATTAAAGCATTGTGCAAAATCAACCTACGTTAGCAGCAAAATATTTAATAAAAATCTTGTTGCAGTTCATAAAATTAAAGAATCTTTAACCCTAAACCGCGCCGCGTATGTAGGAATGTGTATTCTCGATATTTCAAAAACATTAATGTATGATTTTCATTACAACTACATTAAAAAGAAATATGGCAAGAATGCAAAACTCTTATTTACAGATACAGATTCAGTAACATATGATATAAAAACAGAAGACGTATACAAAGATTTTTGGGCTGACAAAGACAAATTCGACTTCAGTGGTTACAAAGAAACCTCAGACTTTTATGACCTAAAAAATAAGAAAGTAATTGGAAAGATGAAAGATGAAACCGCAGGTGTGCCAATAGTAGAATTTGTTGGACTTAGATCTAAAATGTACAGCTACGTCACCAATGATGAAAGAGGTTGCAAAACTGCAAAAGGAATTAAAAAAAATGTAGTGAGGAATCTGTTAAAGCATGAAGATTACAAAAACACGCTCTTCAATTATCGTCAAATGTTTCATAAAATGAAATCAATTAGAAGTGAAAACCACAAAATTTATTCCGTTGAAATCAACAAGAAGTCTCTTTCGTGTTTTGATGATAAACGATATATTCTTTCTAATGGAATTGATAGTTTTGCTTATGGTCATTATTAATTTTAAAAAATATATGCTATTATAAAAAAAGATGGATGAAAATTGTTGTGAAAATCCTGACATAAAAATTATAAATCGAAATAGAACTTGTATTAACTGTGGTGTAGTTCATCACCCATATTTTGTAAACGACTGGATTGATTATAACCCACGTAATGTTGTCTTACGTAAATCAGTTTACAGTAGAACTGCTTATGTTAAAAATAAATTACAACGTCTTGAATTGTCTGCTGATGAAATACAAGCATTTATGGACATTTGGACAACCGTGGAAAACCAACTACAAAGCTTCACTGGTAAAAGGTTTCCTAAGATAGATTTTTTTATAAACAAAATCTTAGAATATTTAGACATTTCCAAACAACCTTCATACAAAATTAGTGATGCATTACGTAAAAAATATGAAATCATGTGGAAACAAATCGTTTAGCATGTAATTTTTCATAGCTTTCAGAAATTGGTGGACATATATCAGCAACTTGGTCATCAACCATAGCAAGTTCTCTTTCGAAAAACTCGTCAATATCACCAGATCTTAAAAACAATTTTAACTTGTTGAGTAATTTCTGATACGATTGATAAGCATATCTACAAGACTCAGTTTTTTTGGAAAAATTTTTCTGCGTCGTTATTGTCTGTAAAAGAACACCTATACCACTAACAGATGCCAAGAAAATCGGATTTAATGTAACAGAACCAACCACGGCCCCAGTTGTAGTAAAAACAACAGATGACAGCTTTAGAGCTAAGTCCATTCTTTTAAATTTTTTAAACATTTTCTTATAACACCAATACTGTTTGTGATAAGTGTGATACAGTTTTGTCAATTCATTCACTTGTTCTTGAGTCAATTTTCTACTAATGTGGTTAAAGTCCATTGTTTATTTTACGATATACAATTACGCTTCTGGTTGATCACCCACTTCAAGCTGTTTAACTTTAATTACAACGCTGCTCATATTCATTGATACCGAAGAATTTGAAGAAACATAGTTGTATTGTATGCGAAACTCATCTCGAGAAGGCTTAGGAAAAACAATGCAGTTTAAATTAAAGCAATCAAATGGGGGTGTTACTGTTGTTTTACATATTTTATCTGTTTCTTCTTCACTAACACGGATTATATCAATATGTAATTTGTCTTCATCATCATAACTGGTAACTTTCACAAGTCCGCTTACGCTTATTTCGATGTAACTGCTGGTTACCTCATCTCTCAAATGAATACTATCGGATTGCAAAGACAGAAAATCGTTCCCAGCGACAAGAGGTGCACTCACGAAATGCAAATTGTGATCTGTATTAGTACGAACTGAATGAATAGCACTTGATGGAATTGGCCTCGAACCAGGTGTCGAAGAAGGAGTAAAACTAACACCCAAAAATATTTGAAATTTCGGACGATATATATTTCGTTTAAAATAACGTTTATTTATTGCACTGGTAGGTTCGGAAGGTCTATCTACATTGAAAATGGTATGATTTTTCATATCTAAGTTTCGTGAAATGGTTACATTATCGTCTTCGGTTTGAATGTGTTGCGTTATTTGGTCAACATAATTTTTGTTTGCTGCTTCACCTGGTGCTGTGGGATCTCGTAAATTTGTGATAGTGTGTAATCCTTGTAAGTTAATATTATCTCTCACATTTGTAACTAAATTTTCAACAAATTGTTTAGTTGCCGCATCAGAAGGTAGAATGGGATCAACAAGTCCTCTTAGAATCAATGATTCACCTAATTCAATTGATGCATTGTTAGATGGAATATTTTCTATACGAAAGACCCTGTTTGGTAGACGACCAAGTACTTCCACACCATATATTTGAGACCTCTGAATTTGAATTTGAGAGGGCGATACAGCATATTGATCACCGTTGTTTATACCTAAAGTAGCCAACCTCGAACCAAACTCAGAGCTTTCGGCAAAGTGGACAATGTTGCTAATTGCATTATCCAAGAATCCTTTATTTACACTATCTGATTCTGTTACAGGATTGGCTAAGTTTGTAATTTTGTGGTTGTTTAAGTTTAAATCACCATACATTATATCTCCTGACTTGGAAACTTTGTGTTCAATACCTACAACCTTAACAGTACTTGAAGATTGACTTCCACTTGTTCCAAATTTTGAAATACTCATTTTGTCCTTCTTTATTATAAATGAATATAATAAACTTTGATAAATATTTAAGTGGGGACAACAAGCAAATCAAACATCATTATCTTCTACCAGATTGCCATTACATGATAGTAGGATCGACAGGATCAGGAAAAACAAATTTGGTTTTAAACATGGTTCTCAAGTGGATGAATTACGACCTTTGTTGTGTTTATACTGTTAATCCTGAGCAAGATAAGTATCGATTTTTAAAAGAGCAAGGTATTGAAGTGCTAAGCCCTGAAGACTTGCCTCCAGTAGAAGAGCTTGACCCTCAACAGAAAGTAATAGTTTTTGACGACATTAAGCTAGACAACATGAAAAAACTGATGGAATACTTTTCTTTATCTAGAAACAGAAATTGCAACTGTATTTACCTCACCCAGTCATACTTCAACACTCCGAAGTACATAAGAAGAAACACTAACTGTTTTGTTTTTTTCGGGAACTTAGACAACAAAGATATCAGACACATTACTGACGATCATGCTAAAGGTATAACAAAAGAAGAAATGGAGTCGATTTACCGTGAAGCAACCAAAGATCCTTACAATTTTATGGTGCTGGACAAAACAGCCAAACACCTACCCCTTCGTTACAGAAAATGCTTTGACCGTTTTTGGGCTTAAGCTTTATATGGTATATAGTAAACATGCCATTTGTAAATGAAGAAGAGTTGAAAAACAAAAATAAACTTGTAAAGGATTATATTAATAACCGAAAGCTTTTGAAACAAAAGCTGCAAAAAGAAATTGTAGCCAAACAACAACTGCAAAAGTCTGCCTCTGAAATATTTCGTCCCATTACTAAAACGTTTGAAGAAACTCAGAAAAAAACTGATAAAAGGCAAGACCAACTAATTCAACACATACAGC
The DNA here is from genome assembly GCA_963965965.1 of Trididemnum nubilum. Lineage (NCBI taxonomy): Eukaryota > Metazoa > Chordata > Ascidiacea > Aplousobranchia > Didemnidae > Trididemnum > Trididemnum nubilum. The sequence continues at coordinate 34,439,600 of OZ014471.1, forward strand.
AACAGCTTGCCATTGAAGATAAACCTCAATCAATTTATACTGTGCACTATGAGAGTGCTTTTGATAACGAAGAAAAAGAATTGCTTACACAAAACAATTTTGAGACTGATATTGTTGAGCTTGTAAAACGCGGGCCAGATTACATAAACGCATTGAAAGACAGAGCTAGATTAATCAATCAAAGATTAGGTGGTTTACGAAGAAGACGTGATGCTGATACAGAAGTGATTGATGAGCAAATAAAAACTTTTAAAAAGTACAGAGAAAAATTAAATAAATTATTAGGAGGAATGGAACTTACCTTTGGAAAAGGGCTTAAAGATCCCAACAAACTTTGTGAAAGACTTAATTTACTAGTAGCAGCCAAACAAGCCGGCAATAATAACAAACGTTTGGATCAAGAAATTGCAAACATTTTGAAAAAACTAAAATTGAACAAATGCATTTCACACTGCGACCACCAAAAATTATTTGACAATATATTAAAATGACATCAATACCACTTTTCTTTGACTCTAGGAAAGGACAAGGAAAATCAGAAGATTTTATAACTAGCTTTAATCCACCGTTGCAACTAGACATTAAAAAAAGTTACAAGATGTCCTTAATCAATGCTCAAATATGGTACTCTTGGCATAACATAACGAGCAGCAATAATAAATTTTTTTATTCACCAGATGGAGTAGCTGCACGATTATTATCGATTCCTCCAGGTAGCTATAATATTGAAGATCTCAATCATGAAATCAAGTACTTGATGGAACAGAGACGTGATGACAAAAATAATATAACTATAACACCAAATTTTAATACATTAAAATCAAGAATTGAACTTAAAAATGATTACATAGTTGATTTTCGAATTCCAAATTCAATAGGTGACGTTTTAGGATTTGGTTCGGCATTTTTGGGTGTAAATGGAATTCATAGTAGTCAAAATCCTGTAAATATTACAAATATCAACAGCCTTCAGATTCATTGCAGCTTAATTGATGGAAGTTACATAAACGGAGCGTCTAGTGACTTACTTTATACTCTTAGTCCAAACGTACCACCGGGATATTTGATTCAAGTTGAACCTAAGCAAAACATTTACGTTCCAATCAAAAATTTAAGTCAAATTGATAGTATCCGATTCTCTATAAAAGATCAAGATAACAATTTTGTAAATATGAATAATGAACGAGTGACTTACTACGTTCACCTCAGAGAGATTATGTAGTTTAACTATAAATGTTATCACAAAGAGAAACTAGATTTCATAAAAAGAAAATCATAGGCGGAAGTTTGCTTAAAAATGTTTACGACAAGGTAAGGAACGTAATCAGCACTGGTTCTAAGATTCTTAACAGAATTCCTACTGGAGTGAAGACTGAGATTAAAAAACTAGCTGCACCTTTACTAAATAAAGCCTTAGAACCCACAAAAAAGGCATTAGAACCAGTCTTAGAAAATATACCAATAAAAAAGCGTATTATCAATGACAGAGAATTAGAAAATCTCAACGACAGATCGAGAGCTATCCTAAGTAATTTAATTGCTGGATCAGGATTTAAAAATTATATGTCTTAATTATAAAATGACAGAACTAACGAATCCATATTTGCAAATTAAAGAAACAAACTTAGTGGACAATTCAATTACTGAGTTTGAATATGTTGAATACCTTCCGAGAGACTCAAATAATATGAACAAAGATGGTCAGCACATTATTGAAACAAAAGATGAAGATGTTTTTCTTCTACCGCATAAAGCATACCTAGAAATCAGAGGAAAACTTCAAACTAATGCGAATGCTAATTACAATAACAATGACGTAATTTCATTAGTAAATAACGGTTGGTCTTTATTTCAAACTGCGCAATATCAATTAAATAACCAAACTATAGAAAACATAAACCTTTATCGACCTCAAGCATCAACAATACTCAATTTAGTTAGCTTTAGTGATGATTATTCAAGATCAACCGCTGTGGTTAAAAGACACTGGAACTGGTTCCCCATCTCTTAAACAAAATTTTGGTGGTGTAGCTGATGATGCGAATGCAAATGCTGTACGTGATGGTCTTAGAGCAATTGTAGAAATATACAACAACAATCTACAAGCAAATATTGGTTTCACCGCAAGACAGAACATTACTACAGGAAATAAGTAAATTACTTTAATGCTTCCTCTTTCCCAAATATTTGGATTTTGTCGTGATATCGATAAGGTTTTTAGGGGTGTTAAACACAGTATAGTCGTGGATAGAGAAACATCTAATAACTATATTTTACGTGCAAATGGTGTTGCTGCTGGTAAGTTTAACATAAGTCATATTTCTTTGTGGATGCCTAAAGTGAAACCAAGTTTAAAAGTTGAATCGGAAATAGATGCTATGTTAGTAAAAGGACATATAAAACAGCTATACTTTGAACAAATGAGAGTGTATCGAACAATGTTTAAGTCAACAGAAACAAGCATGACTTGGAGAATAACAACCCAGCCGGGAACAGAGCTTCCTAGACATGTCTTTGTTGCGTTTCAATCGAGTGAACGAGATAACAACCAGCAGCTAAATAACATGATTTTTGACAATGCAAACTTAAGACGTATTAGTTGCAGAATAAACAGCATTCAATATCCTGAACGAGAATTTGAATGTAATTTTACTCCACAAAATAGAAATTATTCACGCTTATACATGAGTTTTCTAGAGGCTGTAAACAAATACCAAGACGCCGACACGGGCTGTCAATTATCAGCTGAAGACTGGGCTAGTTTGTATCCAATTCATCATTTTGATGTTAGTAAACACAATGAACGACTTAAAAACAGCTCGGCAGATATTGAAATAAGGTTTAGTCTTGGTGGTAACTTTAGAAATATTGCAAATAACGCTGACCAAGCTTTCTATGTTTATGCAGTCGTACTTTCTGATAGATACCTTCAGTTAGAAGGACTTTCAGGTCGAATGAATATAATTATCTGAGTATAAATAAAAATGTTTGTTAAAATCGGATTAAATTTATCACAGTTTCAAAAAGAAAAAATAAAACAAGCTTTTCAAAACAAAACTGGGCTTACACTCACATTTAATAACCACCAGTTACAAGGATCAGACTTTCTTGGTTTAACAAAGACGCAAGTTAACAAAATAAATGATGCTAAAGCAAAAGGTTCAGGTGTTACTTTGAAGCTATCAAAACTACAAATTTCAAAACAGGGTGGTTTTATTGGAACTCTTTTAGCAGGTTTAGCAGGTAGCTTGCTACCCAGTTTGTTAGAAGGAAAAGGACTTGTGTTACCTGGATCAAAGGGTAAAGGGCTTATGTTGCCTGGAACAAAAAGACAAGGTAGGTCTTATCGCTTCGACGAACCTCAGATTCTCGGAAAAGGTTTAATACTAGGAAAAAATTCTCCTTTCAAAAATGTTCCGATCTTGGGTTTGATTTTATAAAGTCTAATATAAAATGTACCACGATTACTCATTGAACTTGACACAAAATCAAAAGAAAAAAATTGCAAATGCATATAAAAGCAAAACTAGTGTAAGTGTTAGACTAACAAATGCAAGTTTACAGACTAAAGGCAACGTTAGTTTGCAACTGACGAGTCGACAGATAAATAGAATTAACAAATCAAAAGCGTCTGGACACGGTATTCAAATAAACTTTAGTAAAACACAATTGCAAAAACAAGGTGGTTTCTTAAGCAGCTTACTTAATTTAGGAAAACTAGTGTTACCGTTTTTAGCTAAAAAGGTTTTGCCAACTTTGGGATTAGCAGCTGCCTCCGGGGCCATCCAAGGAGCAACTAATAAAGCAGTAAATAAATGAAACCATTAACAAACTTAGACATTGATAAAATCATGATTAAGTGTGACAATTATCGAGGAACATTTAGCAAAGATATGTTACCAAAAGCAATGAATAAAAATGAGTCAGCTGTCGTAAACTTGCAAGATTATTTTGCGGGTAGTGGAACTCATTGGGTTTGTGTTTACAACGAAGAAAAATCAGATAAAGTAGAATACTTCGACAGCTTTGGACTTGCACCCCCAAATGAAGTTGTTAAATATATAAGCTCTACAAACAAAAACATTATTTACAAGGATGCGCAAATTCAAAATATTAACTCAATTCTTTGTGGTTACTACTGTGTGTATTATATAACAGAGCGAAATAAGGGGAGAACAGCAAACGAACTATTGTTAGATTTTCATGAAAAACCTACACTTTTTAATGAAATGTTTATGAAGTTTTATGTATCATATATTAAAGATGGAAACTTATTGTGTTAGAGAAAAGAAAAAAACTAAATGTGTTCCAGGTTCTGATGAAATTATAAAAGCAAAAGGAAATGGTCGCCTGATGTTACGTTGCATTTGTGCTAGTTGTGGTATTACAAAGCATAGTTTCATTAAAACCAACAAAAAAGGAGGCTTGTTAGACCTTCATGCTGCGATAGGGAAATTACCAAAACCAAAAGGTGGGTTCACTCTTCCAAGTCACAAGTACACTGGGCCATATAATCCTTTGGATAAACAACTTGATGCTAACGACCAACCTTTACCTGGGGAAGAACCTTACAATCAAATAGATGCTATTGCAATGAAACATGATATTTGTTACCGTGATAATGACAATAAAAAAGGTAAACTAAAATGTGATAAAGATATGTTAGACAGTTTATCGCAAACAAAAACGAAAGGTATCCGGGAATCGTTTGATAAAAAGTTAGTACAAGCAGCAATTGGAACTAAATATAAGTTGGGGTTAGGTGCAAAAAACGGGAAAAGGCGTCGTGGCAAACAGAACTAGCTGATGAACTACACAAACCAGTAAAGAAAAAGTTTCTGCGACGCCGAGTTATAAGCAAATCAATTGATGAAATATGGGTGGCTGATTTAGTAGAAATGCAAAAGTTTAGCAAATGGAATAAAGGTTACCGATATTTACTTATGGTGATTGACGTATTTTCTAAATTCGGATGGATAGTTCCTTTGAAAGACAAAACGGGTAAAACTGTTGCTAATGCTTTCAAGAAAATCTTCAAAGAAAAAAGAATCCCAAAATTCTTATGGACTGATAAGGGAAAAGAATTTTACAACAAAAATACGAAAAGCCTGTTGGACCAACACAACATTAAATTATATTCAACTGAAAATGAAGAAAAAAGTTCTGTTGTTGAACGCTGGAATCGCACTATCAAAAATAAAATGTGGAAGCAATTTACAAAACAAAGTTCAACTCAGTACTTAGACATGCTACCTGAGATAGTTGATGAGTACAATAACAGCTATCATTCATCCGTGAAAATGACGCCTGTTCAAGCAAGCAAAAAAGAAAATCAAGGAATTGTTTTTTATAATTTGTACGCTAAAATTAAACCAATAAAAACAAAAGCAAAATTTAAAGTTGGTGACACAGTTAGACTTTCAAAATACAAACGAAAACTTTTTGACAAGGGTTTTACTCCAAACTGGACAGAGGAACTGTTTTTAATTTCTAAAGTTTTAAATACCAATCCACACACTTACGAAATCACTGATCTTCGTGGTGATTCAATTTCTGGAACTTTCTATAAACAAGAACTTTTGAAAACGAATCAAACTAAATTCAGAATAGAAAAAGTTGTTCGCAAAGATAATAAAAAGAAATCAGCATTAGTTAAGTGGTCTGGATACAGCAATGATTTTAATAGCTGGATTCCGATTGAAGAATTAGAGCAACTTAAATCTACATATAAATAAAAGATGTTTTGTGGATTTCAACCTTCAAACTTATCAGTTCCAGAAAATATAGAAGATATAAAACAAAAGTGGAATAAACGTGTTTTAACTTACTGTATCACGAACTTAACACCAAAACTTACAGAAGAATCGACACACAAACAAATTGATTCTGCTTTTAAAGTTTGGGATAAACCTACAGCACTTAAATTTAAGAAAGTACAGCCAAATGAGCCCTGTGACATAAAAATTAGTTTTTGTGCCAAGGAACATGGCGATGGATTCCCTTTTAAAGGTAAAGGCGGTGTTTTAGCTCATGGATTTTATCCAGGTTCAGGAATTGGGGGTGATTTACATTTTGATGCTGATGAAGATTGGACAGACCAAGAAACACCTCCCAAACACAACTTATTTGTAGTAGCTGTTCATGAAATAGGTCATTGTTTAGGTTTAACCCATTCACAAAGTACAGATTCTATCATGTATCCTACTTATAAACACGAGTGGTCAAAAGTATCAAGTGATGTTCTATCAAAAGAAGACATTGAAAGAATACAAAAGGCGTACGGTAAACCCAAAGTGAAAATATTTAATAGCAATGGCTTTACAATTAAAGTGAAACCTATAGAAAATGACAAAATCAAACTAATTATTGAAGAGAATTAAACGCGACTGAAGCGCAATTATGAGCACAAGTTGGTTACATGTGACAAGCGCTCCATTGCGAGTTTAATACCTCCTACTAACATCGGGAAGGGGGACTGAGAACTACTATTTAAAAAAAAATTTGAAACACAAGGACGGTTTCAGTGCATTTTAAGTCATTTTGTTTCCAGTGCATTTTTTAAGAGTCAGATGACCTGCTTTGCACTGAATGATTTTTATTGAGACAGTGCAGTCATGTGACCTCTCTTAATTTGAGACACAAGGACGGTTACAGTGCAGTCACGTGACCTCTGTGCACCGAACACGCCATATACATAACTACTCAGGAATGTAAACTTTAAAAGAGGTTGTTTTTCTCCTATTTTTGTTCACTCGAGTATTGCTATCTTATTCGTTTGGTTGAATAAAAGACAAAAATCAATTGATAACAAAATGTTTATTATACAGTCAAAAAGTACACAGAAGTTTGTTTTAAGAGTCTGCTTTTTCTCTGCGATTGTCGCTTGGAAATTACACGGACGCTTTAACGGGACTCTTGTCGGGGTAATGCGACGACGACATAGATTGCACAGAATACTTATGATTGCAGCCGGTTGTTTGTCTTCTTCATTACCGCGCTTGAGATGACGGTTGCGAACTGCAGGGCCAGAGCAGTTATCCATTAGATACAGGACATAACGTGAGGGAGCAAAGACCGCATCGATGTCTACTTTGCTCTCCACTCTATCCATGGCGACTTTTTTCGTACCGCATCCATGTGCTTAAGAAGGGAACACTTCTCTTCCTGGGGATCACATGCCCAAAACGGAACAGTTACGTAAGGACGTGATTCCTTTGGAGATTTGAAGACGATATAGAGCGTATTTTCAAATAAAACTTGACAGGCTTTTAAAAGTTGTTAGATGGAAAAAGAGATCTTTCTTTTTTGAACTGAAACAATAGCCTTCCTTAATAACGTTCCAGTGGGAACAGCAAGACCTTCTTCAACAATTTCTTTGAATTTTTCCCGTATACTTCGAGCTATACCTTGAAGCTCACTTGCTTCGCATCTTAATCTATCTTCTTCCATTAGCGATTCGTAGCAAGAACTATACGAAGCAGTTTCTGTTGGATGACATATGTTCCCGGCATCTTTTTCCAGTTTATCGGATCTTTCGGTGTAACTTTCCATGTTGAAATGAAAAACTAAGTCTAGCTCTTCCCGTTAACTACCCAATTTTCCCTCACGTTTTCATCAATCCTGTCAGTTCGAATGTTATTCATCAAGAAGTCTTGACCAAGACACACCAAAAGGAGCCTTCTTTAAGCTATCACCTACATCGTCCTCGTATAGTTTTGAATGTTTTAAAGCAAAATTTTCACCTTTCCGTTTTAATTAAGTTAGTCCGAAATTTTTTTGGGGGTTGCTTGCTTCTTTCATTTACCCTACTCTTATCACATGGTTCCTCCTTATTGGTTAGCGTAGCATTTTGTAGTAAATTTCGAAAAGTAATCAAAACCTGATTGGTCAAATGTTACTCACTCAAGAATGGAGCAACTAGAGACATGTTTAGCCGCTTCAGCATCACCAACGACGAGTTCTATTCTTAAAAATTTCTATATAATTTCAATAAAACAGTATTCTTACCAACGCGGAAATTCGATTATTAACAATTTCTGTATAGTTTTTGTATATGGAACATCGCCAATGCGGGAATGAATGTCTTAAACAAAAAAACTGTAATTTAAGAAAAAAGAAAAATTTTGAATGTTTACGACAAAGTCACTGTGAAAATAAAACATTTCATAAAACATTCTGACCAAATTCTCTGCAAAAACAATAAAATGAAGAAATATTTTTCTTATTTATTTAAACCTTTACTTCAACTACTTTCCTGAACCTCTCATTGCCATTTACGTCACACAAAATTACGTTACTCCGTTTTTACCAACTTGTAATTTTCTAATACTCTGGGTATCCTCTAAACCTCCTTCTAGGTAATCCTCTTTAGTATTTAAATTGACGCTGTACGTTACTGTTGCTTGGCAATTTTTTGTGATTTTTTGGAAAAACTGCTATTTGCTCGTTTTAGGGCCACTTGAAAAAACTAAATTGCTAAGGTTTAGAAGGTAGTTGAAGAATTAGTTAGCGCAGCTTTTTCATCCTGCCTTATTTACTGGTCAAATCTAAAACGTTTTTAATTGCTTGCATTTTTGTGTTAAATTTTCCAAGTGACTGGCTAGGAGGCTGAAACACTCTTACCCCTTTCGTTGTGCCACTGCCTCTGCAACGCAGGCCTATCAGAACGTTATCGTTTTAATTTTAAAACTCTTTTTTTGAGTTTTCGCTAAACATACATCAGTCGTTACCAGTTGGGAAAATTTGTTTTATGTTCATTATAAGGTAATTTTACTGTGTAGGGTGTACTAATGAACAAGCATTCTTTAAATTGTTTAAAGCATCATTAACATAATTATATTGATTATGATTTAAAATTCTCTAGGAAAAAAGTTGTATTTCCAAGGCTTTGTTATTATTGTTTAAGCCCCGTATATGATGTCTTCTTGCGATGTTGACCAGAGGTGGAGTCCTCGAGGACTTCCTTGGCCTCGAGAACACATTTTGAAGTCCTTGGTCTCGAAGCTTAAGTCCTTGGCCTAAAAGCCTGCAAGTCCCTAGCACGATTTTTCTTGAGTTGTTGAAAAGGAAAATGACCAAACAAACATTGACTTAATGTTTTTTTTTTGGATAACGCGTGAGACCTCGTGCAGAATTTGCGGTTTCTTGATTTTTTTTTTTGGAGAGCGATTTTTTGGGGAACGACCAGAATTTAGAAGAATTGTGTCCCCGGTGCTTGGCCTTGACCTAGAGCATTCCTGTCCTTGGCCTCGAGAGGATCTGTCCTTATAAAGTCGGTCGTTGCCTTCGCCTCGAATGTTAGATCCTCAACTCCACCTCTGCTGTTGACATGATAAATATCACTTGATAAACTTTAGCCGCATAACCATGTCATTTCCATGTTTAGAAGCTGAAACTTTTTTCATACGTACTTTGAATGATTTCAGCATTTTGTTCCTGAATGCCAAACCTGTATCTGTTACAAAACTGCATTGCATAAGAAAATCGATTGATTGACGACTGATGCATTTTTGGTACATTAAAAACGGCGATTACGCTAATTTTAGTAAAAAGCAAACCAAAGTAATTAATCTAGATTTAGTTTTTTATGTAATCTTTCAAAGTAACCAGTCAGAATATTCTTTTTCAAATCTTTTTGAAAAAGTTCAAAACGCTTAAATGAAAATTACTTTCAAGGCCTGTCTACACTGTACGTAAAATCGTGAGCTTACGAGCGTAACCTTAGTTTGTTTTAAAGAAAAATTTCGCAAGCCCAGCGACCACTTTACCAGCATAGGTGGGCAGTATCGCAGTACTGCCCACCTATTTAGTTTTAACTTTTAGCTTTGTTTTAGTCATTTTTCTAAATTTAGTGTTTAACTGTTGGTTTTACTCACTACTACCACCGCAGGGACTTAGCGTTAGCAGGTTGCTGGCCCATTTGGAAAATTGACGTTTTCTTGCACTGGCACAATGATACATTACCGGTATCCATTTACCAGCAAAACAAACGTAAACTTTCTAAGGAAATTGTAAAAGACAACTTACGTTATGAATACTCATCACATCAGGCGTGAAGAAGTATTTATTGCAAGTTAATGCCGGCCTCCTTTCATATTTGCTTTGGGCTTTCATGTGTCTGAAACGTTTGGCGTAGAAGACTTTCTCATGCAAAAACGGTGTATAATACCGCCAAAAGTATTTCACGCGGTTATACTTACACAGAAAACTTATCTCAAAAAATCCTTTCATCTGCACCAACCCACTTTGGCTTTGGAAGCGTTAAGGTTTTTCTTCCGGAACATTGTACGCTCGTCCAGGCGCGTAGCCAGAAATTCGCAATGGGGGGGCTGTTTGGGGGGTCTGGGGGCGGAGCCCCCAGCCGCCGGAGGCCAATGGGGGTGTGGGGGCGAAGCCCCCAGCTGCCGGAGGCTGGGGGTTTGGGGGCAAAGCCCCCAGCCGCCGGAGGCACGGGGGTCTGGGGGCGGAGCCCCCAGCGCTCGAAAATTTTGCATGTTTTTGCAAAAATAACTTCATTTTAGGGCTATTTTGATTAAAAAATAATGCTTTTAAAACGTGGCCTAGAAATTGGCAGTGCAAACAAGATTAAACTGGAAGCATAAATGGGCTATTTGGGAGGTAGCTAATGGTAAAATGTAGTTCGCTTGTTTAGATGCTGGTAAATTATAAAATCGAATACTTCAATAAAACTCACACGGAGTAATCTATTTCGTATACAGTTTATAGAAAAAAAATAATTGGAGGGGGCTAATGAAAAGAGATTTGAGAGAAATGATTGGTAATTAACAAATACTGAATAGACCCCCCCTTTTCCTTAGTTTATAGTATATTTGTTGATGACACCTATGTTCAGCATTTTTACACTTGCGATCAAATTTGATTGCTTATTTCTTACCATTTATCAAAGGTTTCATTTATTTGTTGGTTTTATTTTGACAAATTAGCCCCCCCCCTGGACATATGTTTCAAAAGATGTTTTAAATCACTATCTAGTCCACTCCAGTGCATAAAACAGTATCAAAGTGCTAAAAATGTAGTGTTTTCCCATTCTGCATTTTGGTCGACATGTCAATGGGGGGGGGGGGGGGGGCTATAGCCCCCCCGCCCCCCCTGGCTACGCTACTGTCTAAAAACGTGGTATTTTCCTAATTCTGTATTTTGGTCGGCAGTTCATTAGCCCTCCCGAAATAAAAGTTTCAAAATAGTCTAATTCAGTGCAAAAAAACAGTCTTAGAAATGCTAAAAACGTGGTAATTTTCTTATTCTGCATTTTGGTCGGCAGTCCATTAGCCCCCCCCCCCAAAATAAACGTTTCAAACTATGCTTTAAATCATTTTTTAGTCTAATCCAGTGCAAAAGAGAGTCTTAGAAGCGCTAAAAACGTACTATTTTCCTTATTCTGCATTTTGGTCGGCAGGCCAATGGGGGGGGCTATAGCCCCCCCCGCCCCCCCCCTGGCTACGCTACTGCGCTCGTCTAATAAGTTCTAAAGGGCAATAGACCGCAATCTAATTTTTATGCAAAATTGTTGAGTTAAAAACACGGTTTTGCCTCTTGAAGTGTTTTGGTGCTATCTCCTCCGAAACCCTACAAATTAAACCCCCAGAAATCAGTTTTTCTGAAGCACTCAAGCTAGAAAACTTTTGTATTTACCAATAGATATTCAAGAAGCAAATATTTTGGCATATCTTTGTGGTCTTCCTTCCAAATCAGTTCTTTGAGCGGCTAAAGCTAACTAATTGTTTTGATATCAGTAGATATTCAAGAGACAAATATTTTGACATAGTTTTAGGGTGCCACTCTCCGTACACCCCTCAACTTGGACCCCACAGAATCAATTGTTTGTACGGCTTAAGCTAAAGAACTAGTTGTTTTGATATCAATAGATATTTAAGAGACAAATAGTGTTGAAGTGCCACCCCCGAAAACCTCCAAATTACACCTCATTTTGAACCCCAAAATTGTACCTTACAAAAAATAAATATTTTAACGGCTTAAGCTAAAAAGCTAATTTTTTTACATCAGAAAAGACAAAAAACCTTCTTGAGAGTCCCCCGAAAGCGTAGCCGTAAGTGCAATCTTTTCTTACGACGAGCCTGATTACATGATCTGGGTTCAACCCACACTCTGGTCACGTTGTTGCGTCCGTGGATAGGGCGCTTTATGATGATTATTTCTGCTTCGTGGTTTCGAACAAGCAGCAAATTTAGTGGCAAGAAATCGAAGAAATTCACAGGACAATGGAATACCGGAAACTTTTAAGCAGGTGCGAATTCCTCCACGCACGAAGTAATAATCACAATAAAAGTGTGCAGTTTGTCCAATAACGCTGTGCTGTGACAAGAAAATAAATATGCAACACAACAACAACAAAAAATGCTGTAATTTTGAAATTGTTCTTTTAACTGGTGTAAACGACGCGAAATCTTTGTTTGTATGCCGTATCGTACGTATCTACACGCGTTAACTTGTCTTAAAGATTTATAGTGTCAACGGTTTCTGTACAAAAGTACGCCAATTAGCAAATTCAGATATCAAAAACGAACGTAAATATTACTGCGCTGCGTCAAATAACTTACACAATTTGAGCACATGCAGTACGGCAAATATCCACGTAGAAAGTAAGAACTAAAGCATAATTACAAATTGAGAATCAGACTAAGATTACTAATCAAAATAATTGCAATAAATAACCAAACTCACCGATGGTTTCGTTTTCAGGCAGACTGTAACTCCAATATCGACGTCTTCTAAGAACGCAAACTCTAAAGTGAACCCCCGGGAAACCGTACAAAAACAACTTGAAAAGGTGGACAATAGTCCAAGAAAAAATTATTCTTAAAGCTGAGCAACAGCTCAGGGGACAAAAGTCCAAAATATAAATATGACGAGACCCACTCAGGACAAATTTGAGGTCTCGGGGAAGGACTGCAATTCTGTAAATATCCGAATAAACTTGCTAATTTCTGAATACAATCTGATTCTTAACGATTTCAAATTTCAAAGATTCTTGGTAATTCTGAGAGTTAAAATTTAACGTCCTTTCTCGACTACAAACAATTTTGACTGACACTCAAAAAAGAAGTTATAGCTCGAAAATTCATGAAAACAGTTTCAAATGATTGCACAACAATTAATTAGCATTCAGTTGAAAAGGCGCGATAAATCGCTTAATTAATTGTCATCACGCGCGTTGCACTGCATTGCATCATTGCAAACCTTAGCAGTCAAATATACGAGAAAAGCTAAATGCAGCAAAGCAAGTGTTCGAAACCAGGTATAAACAAGAAAAACATAAGCGACGTTACAACGAGGAAACAAAAGTTTTTTTGAAAATCACCATTAACATGCGTCAGTCGTTCAAAGGACTGGCAACTGGTAAGCTCTCATTTACTTTAAATAAGCAATGCAATAAGTAACTGAAGCAACTAATCAACTAAAAACAAATCCAAACAGCACACTTTGCCAAAGGTGCAATTTATTCCTCAGTGTCTAAATTTTGGGTGAATGTCACTTATGCGATAATTGGGAGCTGATGTATCGTCAAAGTAGCCTACAGCGCCAACTTACGCTGTTGATGCTCTAGAGATGACTGCTGTTTGGTTATTCTGGTGACAGAATACTCTATTTCAATACGTTGCACGGTAACCGTAGTCCGTAAGTTAGGTACTTTAATGAGTCAACTCCATCATTAGTTTGTACTTTGTACTAGAGATGGCGCGGATAACAAAAAATGCATCCGCATGCTGCGCCGTGTCCGCAAACCTTGTCCGCATGCTGCACCACACCGCATCCAAACACAACTAAGTTCACGCTACACCGCACCGTAAGTTATCTATTCTTCAAATTTCCACAAACATCAGAAAAAAATTAGCTCTCTAGCTTACGACATATAAAAAAATTGATATTTGGGGATCATGTTGGACGGTTTTTAGAGGAGTGGCCCTCTCAAACCATGTCAAATTATTTGTTTTTTTAAACATCTGCTGATAAAACTAATCCTTTAGCGGAAACCAATCAAAAATTTTTTTTTTGGGGTCTATTTGGGGGCCCCAGGGAGGGTGGTACCCCCAAACTAGGTCAAAACATTTGTCGCTTAAATATCTACTAATATAAAAAAAAAAAACTATTGTCCTAGCTTGAGCAAACAAAAAAACTAATTTTAGGGGCCCCACATTGGGGGCTTTTGGAGGAGTGGGCCCCAAAAATTTTGGGAGACAAAATTGCGTTTGCAGCTAAGCAACTTTACACTAAGATTAGATTTCGATGTGTTGTGGTTTAGAAGAAGAGCACACAAGATTTAGACAGTAAAAAAAAAAGAAAAAAAATTCATCGTGGCCAAAAGTGGTTTGATAGGGATAAAAAGATATCTTACGACATATAATAACCTGTGAAATATTTTTTGCCATATTTAAGCCGTTTTTCAATAAGACCGCTTTTTATGCCAAATTTTCGACGTGGTTTTCGGGTCCTAAAACTGAAGTCACGGGACTTGATGCCTTGAAATTTGGCACAAACATTTAACTTATTAATCTCAAACTGTTGTTAAAATTTCATACAGCTAGACCTCACTGTTCTCGAGCTATACGTAAAATTCTGAAACTTCGCACTTATGAACTTTGAAAATGGCCGAGTAAAAACAAAGAAACATGCGACGTGAGGTCAGTCGTTCTAATTATACTGGTTTTATCCGCCTTGTGTGTGCTTTCTATCAGTTTTTCTGAACCGTGTTTTGGCAATCAAAAACAATCTACCAGTCTACCTGATGATTCATGAAATTACTGTACTAATCCTGAACCAATAGGCCTAGCCCAAATACTGGTATATTACGTGCTCTGCGTGCTGTCACAAGCTACTACACTCATATTTAACTGTCTAACTTGAAAAGAACAACTTGGCTGCCTCCCAACGTAAGCCTATAAATGGGTATTCAATATTGGGTAAACTACCAGCCAGAGGTGGAGTCCTCGAGGACGTCCTTGGCCTCGAAGACGTCCTCGAGGTCACATTTTCAATTCCTTGGCCTTGACCTCGAAGCCTCAAGTCCTCGAAAATTGCCTGTCCTCGGCTCGAAGACAGCACTATTTTTTGAATGGTTTTTTTTGGGAGATTGACCGAAAAAAATTTTTAAAGATTTTTTTCTTAGGAAAACACTTGCATTTGTGTCCTTTTCCTTGGCCTTGGCCTCGAACATTCCAGTCCTTGGCCTTGGCCTCGGATTTTTTTTGTGTCCTTGGGCTTGGCCTCGAGCCTTGTGTCCTCGACTCCTCCTCTGCTACCAGTAGCTTACTTATTCGTGAACCGAGAACTCTCTAGTCATCTGCTACTATCACGCAGGCTATTCTGTCATGGCATCTTTGTGTAGCCTAGGCTTCCTACTCTACCACATACCAGAGAGGCTACGGACATCTAGGACTGAAAGCCTAATGCTTCATGCCATGACCTGTGGATGAATACTATTGGCTACACTGAACTAACTCTGTCACTCTGAAAAGTGAAATGCAAGCGTTGTACCAATACCATAGGCCTTTTTCATACAGGATGGGTATGTGGCTAGGCTACGTGCCTCTGTTCTGATGATTGTTTACCACAAACCTGCTTCATCTACAGTACATTTTTTTTGTCTGCCTTTGTTTTATCTTCTCACCAAACGTTCTAAACTTTTCCTAGCCTAGCCTACCAAAACCAAAATCTTTTTGTTGGTGACAAGACACCTGTTCAGCCAATCAAAACTAAGTTTGTTGTAGCCAAAATAGCCTATTTTAGGATGCTCCGAATTCTGAAAAAATAAACTTGAACCGACGGCATCTTTTACTGTTTTAGTAGCCTAAACATATGTACTGTCACAACATGATGTTGTTATTCTTTTCGATTCATATTATAGTTGCATCATGACTAACCATTGTTGGCATAAAAAAATAATTTACCAACAATAATAGTAAAAAAAATGTAAAAAATTTTAGTACGCGGCGCCGCGCTGACGCTGTGACGTATTGCAGATTTTAGTTGCCACACTGCGCGGCGCGTTGCACCAACAACAGCGCGCGGCCGCGTACGCTGCGCTGTTGCCGTCTCTACTTTGTACTCACTATAGTATTAAATCTAATACTACAAATACATACTAATCTACTGCAAAATTTCTCTAAAACGAACTGTATGTGTACGCAGTTCGCACTAATCGCGGAAACGAACGCAATCGTTTAAAGTGATGATTTACAATCTCGCAAACGAGGTCAATCAGTCCATCAGAAAAGGAATACTGTGTAAAATTTCTTGCAAAATAAAGAAAGCGATGTTTGATGATTAAACATTGCGTTGCTTATTCTGCAAGAAATTGCCAATCTCAATTTTTTTTCGATGATCGTTCATCGCGTTTCTTAATCTGCCAGAAACTTTGCAAGTCATCCTTTTCTGATGTCATGAACGTTTTACACTAAGGGTTGCCAATGGTACGGAGTACAACGAATTAGATTTATTTTTGCTGATAAAGAAAATAGTGTAACAAGGTTTAGAGCACCTCTTTATTACCTCAAGTATTAATCATTCCTTCAATAAAACTGATTTCAAGCAGTATCTCTTTAATGGTAATAAAATTTAGGAAAAGATTGTATTTCATCGGAAATCTTTATTTAGTTTTTGATTAATTCCAACCCAAATGTAACTCAAACTCAAATTTTTCCGCTAAAACTAAACCCAAATCCATAGGTGGGCACAAGTCCGTTAATCGTTAATCCGTTAATAACGAAGCTAACTTTTTCATTAACTCGTTAATCCGCTAAAAAGTTTTTTCATGTTAACGGACTAAATTAACTTCCGTTAAGTGCTGCTAACGGACTAAAGTAACTTCCGTTAAGTCCTGCTAACTTCCGTTAACGTTTTAATCGTTAATATCTTGCATCATTCATTCATCGCATCGGTACAAACCAGTTTGCACTGGTAACACTTGTTGCGTATTAGCACGAGTTTTATATGCAAAGATTTTTCGATCGCAGCTTCGTTGTGCATTTGAACCTATTTTTATCTTGAAATTAGATTAGACTGCAAAAGGTAACTTCCAAAACACAAAAAGATCATCATAGCAATAAATATTTCCTTGCAATCAGCTCAACAGCGTCAATATGTGTTCTAGAAGCGAGTGAATAAAAAGAAATGTAAATTATACGCAAAATATTAACGGATTAACGGACTTTATTAAGTTCCGTTAATTAAAGCTGAAAATAACGGATTAACGTTAACGGAGGTGTGAAGTTTGTTAACGGACTAGTGGTTAACGAAGCTAACGTTTTGCATTAACTTGCCCACCTATGCCCAAATCTAACCCAAAAGGTCAAACTTTAACTCAAATTCTAAAATTTAAACCTCAAAAAACGTACATGACAAAAAAGACAGATAAATATTGCTCACTTTCGATTCAATTTTAACTTAAAATTTTTTGGTGAAGTGGTCTCTACCTAAAATTTTATTTTGCATAAAATTTGAGTTGTTTTTTTTGTTTTATTCTATTCAAAAATAGGGTATTATCTTTATGATACGATGCTGAAGATAGGGATGCGGGGCGAATACGTTTCGTTTCCTACTTTTAATTTTGCTGAAAATATCATTTCAATCATTAAACATAAGAAAGGATACCGCGCGGCACCTAAACAGCGATCTAATCGTCGTTTTGTAATGCGTTATTTCAAACAGATCATCTACTGAAATTAAAAAGTGTCATAAATACAATTTTCAGCACAAAAGTACTCGACCACCCAAAAAATAAATTACCGGTACGCTCAACATTCCAAAGCGTTGTATGTACATATGCGCGATATCTGAATTAAAACAACCACTGAGAAACAATAGCACATCAAAATGTTTATATCTTCGAAGCTTTTCGTCTGACACTTGTCAAGAAGAATCGTCAGGATGGAGAGCGCAGGAAAATGAGCGGCTATTTATAGGAAAAAGCCGAGCCGTGATTGGCTGAAAAAGGACCAATCAGAAAGCGTCATTGGTGTACAATCTTTAAGCTGTACACGAATTCTTTTTGTCGGCAGAGGGCAGGGTTAGAAGTTTTAATGAAAGTGGCTTCAAGAGCAGAATGTTTTTGGTGAAAGTGGCTTTAAGCACGATATTGCTTCACGAGATGAAAGTAGCTTCAAGTTTATGGAGATGGCTACTTCTTCTGTTGAGTTTAGCTTCAATGAGATCAGGCATTGCCAAATTGACAGAGTCGCCATGGGATCAACCCTTCTACCAGCCCTTGCCAATATTTTTGTTGGCTACTATGAATCTAAACTTTTTCAGATCGCTTCCAAAGCTGAGATGTATTACCGCTATATGGATGACACCTTCGTTGTATTCAGCAACGAAGATGAATGCGAATCTTTTCTTAGACAGCCCCAACTCGCTTCCCCCTTCTCTCCGCTTTACTTTCGAAAAAGAATCTAACCTGGCTCTCCCATTTCTGGATGTTCTTGTTGAAAAATCTCCTTCCAAGTTCATTACTTCCATCTATTGGAAACCCACATTCACCGGTTAATATCTACGCTGGAATTCCTTCAGTCCTCGGAAACGCAACACTAACTTAATCCTGGCACTAACTCACCGGGCTCTTGCCATCTGCTCTCCTGAAAAATTGCCATCGGAACTAGACAAAATCAAGTTTATTCTACTGACTAATAGATACCCTGAGCACGTTATCAAGTCGTTTATGGCCAGAGCTGGGCACCCGCTACTTGAAAAGTAGCGGCGCTGCCGCTGCCGCTACTTGCATGCAAAACAGCGGCCGCTGCCGCTACTTTAGAAAAATATCTAGCAAAAAAAACGATGGCATTCAAATACAGTACTCAATGGTGAAATTTCAACTTTACTTACGAAAGTTGCAATTCAAGCTTTTAAAGTTTTCGTACAGGTTACAATCGGCGTTAGCAGGCTTAAATGGTAAATAAGAAAGCAAATCACAATTCAATTGGTTGTTGGCATGCTTCTTTCAAAAAAACAAGCATTTTAAAATGCTGGTCAGTCAAACTTGCGCTTTAGAAACTACTTAGAAAATTAGCCTTGGAAGTTACACTAGGAAGTGAAATCCCTTGTCGCATTTTCTACACAAACTAAAGGCAATAAGAAATAGTTTAAATCACTATCGACTACAATAAGGTAAGGTTTTAACATTAAAGCACGATGGCATACTCAGGGCCTTCGAGAGGGGGGTTCAGGGGCTACATCGTACCCGGGCCCAGGCCTAGGGGGGCCCGGGCTCAAGGGGCCCGGAAGAGTTCAGGTTTTCGCGTTAAGTTTTGGTATCGCACCATAACACCGTAATCAAACTTGCTTACAGCAAAAAAATCAGTCAGCCTATTCACTACTGGCAATTGGTCGACATTTTTGTTACACAGCCTTTGGGGCATCCAATAGTGGCCAATTTGATAAAAAAAAAAGGAGGAAAATGTATCAAAAGCCATACACTTGCACCGAAATTAACGTTTTGTTACATTTCTCTGACTCGAGAGCCCTAATTCTACAGTATAGCTAACAATGTACGAGGGCCCACATTTTCAGAGATATAAAAGCATTTCAACCTCAGAGAGCGAAATCAAAGTTGACATACCATACTACTATCATTTAGTAACTCACTCTATCTGTATGAGTTTAATAGGTATTTGGGTTTGTGAAGTCTATGATTGCAGATAATTTCTTAAAACTTTTATCAGTAAAATATTTAGAGTTGCAGTATTAAAGTTATTTTATTGCATAATATTGTGTCAATGTCACCATTCCCCACTTCACATACTTCCTTTTATGTATGTTATGTTTTCTGCTTGTCAATTTAAGCAAGTTTGGTGTTAGGATGTTGATCAAATGCTGTATTTTACCCTCGAGAAACATAAAAAGTGCTAAAGCTTCAGGGGCTCTGCCCCGGACCCACTGGGGGAGCTCACAGCGCTCTACCAGAACCCCTAGCTAGATTAAAACCAATTTTATGTCTAGTTGTGTTTTTCATAGGTCCTATGCGAATATTGTTATCCCCTCACTTTTAAATGAAGATCTACACCCATCCGACAAAAACTGATTTAACGGCATTGGCCCCAATAAGGCTTGGGAGGCCCAATAAGATTTGGGCAGTGACGATCGGTGAGGGGCATCAGGGTATTCTTTGAATACCCAAACAAAATCATCTCATCTGTATTTATAAAAGTAATATATCTTTTAAATAGTATTTTATAATTTGGTTATCTTTGCTTTCATGGCTAGTTGGCCACAAGCATAGCGTATTCTGAGTAGCAATTGGCGAAACCTAGTGGCAGGCAGTCAATTATTTGAGTTTTGGCATTGTGGCGCTAAACGTTGGTATGCAGTCGCTGTAGCTTGATTGCGCTGAAAGGTATCAAAGCGAAGTTGTGAAAACCCAAAATGGCGTGGTAAAATGAAACCATGCAACGCCCCGCCTCTGTATTAACCAATCAAATTTGGTCAAGTGAAGAAACGTCACGATTGACGTCATCCTGGGTTTTCAGATAGCGAGCGTGATTACCTTGCCTTCAACTGCCTGCGCTTGTGGTTGCGCGATCGACCGTTACAGACCTGTCAATTAAATTAACTACCCTGAAACATCATAATACTTTCTCCGTATCAAACAATTGACAGTAAAAGACTTGCAAGGTTTTTTAGCAAAAATAACCTAATAAGAGGAAAACTTAAAATTCGTCAAAGTAAATTACAACAGCAATATAACACAAAGAATGCTGTGGATAGTTTATAGGGATGTTCCTTCACTCAAAAAACTTTTGAAGAAAAAAACAGCAGTCGTTGCTGCTGGTAGACCTAAATCCGTTGAAAGATCGTTTTCTGCCTTAAAACGTATCAAATCATTTTCTCAAAATAAAATGGAACAAGACAGACTTTCAGATTTAGGCCTTATATACATCGAGTCACAATCACTGACAGGAGTCATGGAAACCAAATCTTTTCAGGATTCAGTAATAACTGAATTTGCTTCAGCGGAAAAGCGAATGGAATTTACTTTTAAATGACTTTCTTGCATCTGCAGTACTTCTGAAACTTTGCCGATTTTAGTGCTTTGCCTTTTGTAGTAAACAGTTTTGTTTGAATTGCTAATCAAACGGCCAAAGCTGTTTCAGCTTGTACTATTTCTTTGCTTTTTGCAGGCAACTGATCATTGGATGAGGTAAAGGCGTGTTAAAAGTTTTAATCAATTGCTTGAATTGAGTGTAGAAGTTATAGTTTATCTTTTTTTATATTTCTACACCTTCACTATACTTATTTCACTCAACAGCTGAAGCGAGACGAGAAAAATTAACTTCAGCTACGCTACCCTCAATTTGAGCCAAAACTTTTTACTCCCAAACGTGTTTTTGCTACTCCCCCCAGTCAAACTTTGTCTTTCAATTTTTATTTTTAAATGGTACAGTACATAAACAGTATAAATATCAAATGCCACCTATACGTATGGACATAATTCTATATGCGCAGACCGGATGCGCAATTACTTCATGTACGAAAATAAACGACGCAATAAATTTGTAATTGAATACCCAAAACTTTTTGCCACCGATCGTCACTGGATTTGGGGGCCCGGTATTGACCTTTGTGCCCCCTGGAAAATTTTCTCTCTGAGGCCCTGGGCATACTGTATTCAGCATCTGTACACTTCTGTCCCGGCTCTTATAGCTCTGAAGTAGACAATGTTTTTATCACACGCTCGGCCCTCAACCACTAAAATAATTTCTCGTGTAGACATATGACAGAAAAATTTATTATTTCATTCAACTTTGAACGAAAAGACGATCGAGCGGTTAAGAGCTGGTGTTTATGAACTCGGAGATAATACGTACGTAGTAATGAAATATTCTATTGCGCGAGCAACATGCTATTCGCCGCTATATGAAGAGCTCATTTCCAAAACAGCTCGAGCGCCATTTTTTCAAAATTGAGTTTAGAATCTCATTCGGTAGGTTATGACCTTTACTTCCAGCCGAACAAATGTTTTATTCCAAAACCGCTTCTATCTGCTTCAAAATTAGCAATGAAAATAGCGTTTTTTTTCCAAAACCGATTGAACGCCACTGAAGTTTATTTCCAGAACAGTTTGGATCCGTATTAACCTTGTTGTACCATTTCCAGAACAGTTTGTGTCTGAGAATGACGTATTGCTGTACCATTGGGTGCATACCTTTCTGCTTGTCAAAAAAGGCGATGAATGTGATGGATGAGTTTAAATGTAAGCAGAACAAGCGCTCGATGGCATTAGCAAAATCACAGTCAAATTTTATAGTTTTACAATTATATTTTGTTGTCGGTTTGTTTAAGTATAAAATAAATAAGTAGTACACTGGTTTTATGTATGAAAGTTTTTTGTTTTTTTTTAATACTGACGGATTAGGTGCTGTTAAACGTGCAGCAGTGCAGATAAAAAAACTCAATCATGCTAATAACGGGTATCGATCTCAAAAGTCAGTCATGTTAATAACGGTTATTTATCAAACGAACTCAATAATCTAGACTTTCTAGGGCAGTCCAGCACAACCTACGGCCCAGCGAAGCCTTTTATTGCGGTCCTCAAAATGATTTCATGTAATCTCAAGCATAATCTTTTTCAGCAATTTATATTTCTCGCATTGTGATGTGATAGCTGATTTAATTGTGTTATGGGTCATTCCATTATAAGACAGTCAAAATTTTCAACTTTTGTAACCCACCCTCTCAGATTTCTTTCATACTTAGATATATGAAAGCCATTAAAAAATAATGAAGGTAACAAAAACGGCATCAAAATTCATCAAGCGGTTTTCGAGTTATGATGGTTTCAATATTACCACTTGAGGGCACTGTTCGGCAGTCCCAAATTTTTTAATTTACGTAAAAATCCTTATCCTTATGCTACCGAAACAAGCAAAATATCAATTCTGATAGATTTTGAAGTGAGGAATTCAAAAATGAAGTTAGTTTTTGGAAAATTGCAAAGGTAAGTGGTCAAAATGTAGACTGAAAATTTTTTGAGTGCCCGATTTCATTTCCGATTATCTCAGAAGGGCAAAAAAATTTTTTAATCCAATCATTGCCAAAATCTCAAGAATAGATTACTGTTTGACATATTTAAGTTTGGTTAATGTTATTTGTTGCATATTTCTGTAATTGGTTTTGAAACATAGCAAAAACTAACGTTGATTTTTTTGTGATTTTCTGAATTTTTTGGAACACATGTATTGAATAGTATCTTACAAAATAATAATAGTTGCAAAAAATGAAGTAATCACTTTGTATACATTTAGTAAATCTGGTGATCAGCAAAAATTTTGATTTTAACCCTTAAATTGTTAATGGTTAGTATAGGTCTAGCTAGGCTAATACAGTTTTGCTTCAAGTTATTTCTCAAGTGAAAATTAGTCAAATGACAGACATTGACTATTACGGGTATGGAGAGAGCTAGATTTCTGCCATCCTTTTTCAATTGCTTACCTCTGGGAGCACTCTTGTAAAGTTTTAACCTCTAAAATGGGTGGATTACCATAAATTGGAGTGTTTGGCACAAATTCTCAAATGATTGGGTATATTCTCAAGTAAATGGGTATGACACAAGATTTTCTCCCTTTACGTAATGGCACTTTCTGCAGGGGTGATAATTAAATGGGATTCTTTATCAATTAGTTGCAAATAGTCAACTTGCCCTTTTGATACATACTTTACAGTTCAGATTTCATTTGAACAGTTAGCATGAAACAAGGTAAACCCATCAGTTGCTGTTGAGTGGCAGGAAACCTGGAATGACTTCCTTATATGTGACAAGTTAAACAGATAAATCATATCAAAATAGTGTAATGTGCATGTAAAGTACTGCAGACTACAGTAAAACCTTGATATTTATCTAACAGAAACTACAATTGGTTTGCTAGTAATATGTTGCATATTGTAGGTATACTCCAAAGTGTATTTACTGCTAAGTAAGTCTTTTGAATTCCACTTATCTAAATTCATTTGGTACTTAGCACTAAATACACTTTGCGGTATATATACAGCAGTGGTCAAAATTAACTTTTTTAGCAACTTGCCTGTCGGGCAAGTTATAATAAATATTTACTTGCCCAAGGAGATCTCAACTTGCCCGAACCAAAATGGCAGAGTGCATTTTTATGTTGTTTAGTTTCGAAAAAGTGCGCACTACCAAATTTGCATACTATCGTATTTCGAAAAAATCCAGTTCTTGCGTGCGATTTTTAAATCAGATTGAGGTAATAGATACCTTTTATTGTGGGATGGCAATCGCATTGCATGCTTTTCTTTCCAGAAATATCTCATCAAAACAAACAAAAAATTAACATCCATTATCCATTATAAAAATTAAACAAAATTATCTTCCGATTTTTGTCATTAGTTCTGTTGTTTGTTTTCTGTTTTATCAAAAGTCACATTTTAGGTAAAAGTTTGAGAATGTTTTAGTATTGGTTACGTCACAATCACAATGCGTATTTAAACTAAAGTCTTGCGCTGGCTGAGCTTCACTTTATGTTGTTTGAGATCACAAACCTACTTAACCAAAAAAATCTATCATCGGAAGCTAGTGACGAGTTTATCGCATTGAAAAACTTTTAAATTATCGTAAAAAAATCACATCTATTGTTCTATTCTGCATTGCATCTCAGTTTTCTTACATAACAAACAAACAGGTTTACAATAGCACCAGCTCTGCCAGTTCGCTTTCGGTAGCCTTTTTTACGATATTAGGAGAAAATTAGGCCAGCCTGTGAACAAAAAGAGACAAGAAAGAGTTACTTGTGCAGTTTAGCCGTATAACGCAGAGATATAAGTCGGTTACCATTGCCATTGGTCAATGTTTAGTCTAGGCTATTACTCAGTATTAGTCAACCAGTGGTTTAAATAGGCCTAGTTTGCAGCTCCACTGTGATACCGGTGGTCAGTAATAGATCTATACTCTGCCGTGGTGTACAGCTGGACCTCTTTATATGATAAATTGTCATAGTCAAAAAGTAGCCCACCGAGCTGTGGTTCTTAGCCTGATTCACAGATGACAAATAAGTAAGTAGCAGAGGTGTACTGGTTCAGTGGTAAGATACTGCTATCAGTGCTGCTAAGTAAGCAACTAAGACTGCATGGCTACCGATACCGTAATAATATTTGCATTTTATTCACCGAGTTGCCTTGGTCACGAGACAGGGAAGGAATCTTTTAGTCTTCGAGTCAAGCTACCTCCTGCCCATCCACCACACATGGCTGAGGCTTCACACCGTTCCATTTAATTGCTGAACGTCAAAGAAAAAAGCTGTGAATACCAATTTTTATAGTTTTTGGTTTAAACCTACCAGAAATCCAACCCGAGTCTACCATTTTTGTAGCAGGCTATCCACTCAACAACTACAGCATGAACTGATCGGTTAAAGTTTACTGGTTTGATGTACTGGCACCAATACCATAGATGGTGCAATAAAGTACCGTAGTCACTACAGCACAAAAATAGCTTGCTATAGGATTAGATGAGTTTATTATTGTGTATGAAAGATTTCAAAACAATTTTTGAAAATTTTAGAGGGTTGGAAGTTAATGTTGTTTAATAAAAGCGAAGACAAATCGATATTGATAATTTGCACTAAAAGCTAAGAGTTTTCGATATCAATATCAGAAACAAAAAGCATAGACTAAAGACTAGTTATCGATGCCAAAATGCCAAAATTGTTTTTTGTTTTTTATATATTAAGATACCCTAAAATATTTGTTGAATTGATCATTAAATAAACTTGTGAGTGGAAAAACTATTAATTACGGTACGATAAAGGATAAAATAAATACACTTATAGGATAGTTATTTAGAGCACTACAGCTATTTTGCCTCTAGAGGCAAAATAGTGTTTTTTCTCTGTTTGGGTTAAGGTTAGGGCTAGGGTTGGGATTGGGGTTAAGATTAGGGTAAGAGTTTGGGTTGGGGTTAGGGTTTGGGTTAGCATTAGGCTTAGGGCTATTTTGGCACTTACGGCAAAATAGCCGTTAGGACTATTTTGCCTCCATGTGGCAAAATAACATGGAGGCAAAAAATAAATGAAAATAAATAAATGAAATAATAAATGAAACATTAAACAATGTAAAATTAGGCAGACTCAGCAAGGACAAAAGGAAAGTATAAAGATTCTACCAATTGGCAAAACGTAAGCAAAAAGCATAGAAAAGACGATAATCGACAGAAAAATTTGAAAACAAAGAGTCTGCGATATTTGATTACAGAAAAGCAAAGAATGTAGTATCTATTAGTATTATTGATTACTAATTGATATTTCCAACCCCGAAATTTTACAAAAAAGTTTCCTACCGACCCATTTTTGCAACATGTCATAGTAAGAAAGCAGCCCACTGTACTGTTGCCAGTTGGTGACTGGAAACAGCGATCAAGCAGGTACTGGCAGTTATCACTGATCAGGTGATATTTCTAGCCTAAATGGGTAGTAGTTAGTGGTACCTATACTCATAAAGCATTGGTTTTTTGGGGCGAAAATTTTTTGCAAAATTTGGCCAAACTTAATAATTCTATTTCATTTCGAAATTTTTCCATATTTAGGTGAAGGCCCAAAAAAAAGGTCTTTGCCACAAACTGCTTCTATTCCAGTTGGGCATTGCAGAAATTTGACCCAATTTCAGGTGTAGACCAAAAACAAAACAAAACAGGTCTTCGCTGCATTCTGGTACAATCTAAGTCCAGAATTTCAGATTTCTTGTTTGCATCTTGGTTTTCTGAAGTAATTCTATTAAATCTAAATTTTGGGGCTTCCGATCGAAAACACGTATTTGCCTTGAGTGCCAAGTGGGCATTGTTTGCCAAAAAACCAAGGGGGCCAGACATTTCAACCCCTTCAGTGTCAGACCCAAGGCGGCACCGAAATCAATGCCAGTGCTTATACTGTTATAGATTGAAATGCATGGCTTTTGGTTGCTGGCTAATGGCACAGCAGACAATAGATTGCCACCGGCGTCATAGAGAACTAAAGCATTTAAGACTAGTGGATTCAATTGTGCTGCTCAAAGTTACTTTCGTTTCGTAACAGCATATCATACAATAATATTGATAGTTATTTTAAGTCGGCATTTATAGTACACTGCCAGTCGAAAACCTTTAGTGCTGATATCAGAGCTACAAGTGTAATAACCATGGGAAAATCTTGCATGGCACCTGGGTGTCATAACACTCAGAATAACAAAAGCGTTTACTTCCATTGATTGCCCCTAGACAGAACAATTTTGTTAAAAAGATGGATTGCGAATACAAAGCTAAAAAATCCTCCAATTAGCAAACATTCAAGGATTTGCAGTGCACACTTTGAACCGGACTGCTATGAAAGGGATTTAAGAGCTGAACTGTTGGGTACAAAACCCATGCACCGACTAAAAGAAGATGCTGTACCTACAATTTTCGACTTCAGTACATATAACACCAACAACACTGACATTCCCAGTACTTCTGGATTGTCTGTAACAAATACCGGTTCTCAAAATAAAGAGCGAGGAGATCGACTGAAGCGAAGAAGTGCAAACAAAGAACTTCAAGAGGTACGGTAAATTACAAATAAAACTGTAAAATTATTCAGAACTTCTCTCTATCAGTAGATTTTTTATTGTACTTAACAATATCATCATATTTATTGTTACATACAGGTAACTGATACATTCCATGTATTGCATTTTTTGTAATTCTGTTTTAATGGTATCCTTGCCTATATGCAATTAATGCTGATACAGTAAGTGACACTGATACTTTGGCTATTATGTGGTATTGGGGCTACCAGCTGCTATGAACTGCATTACTTAAGAACATTTATATTTCCAAGTAATGTTCATTTGATTATCACACCATTTCGTCTTTGAGGTTGAAACACATTGGAATTCTGAAATAAAGAATTGCTATACAGTATATATAACACCAAGCCATAACCAGGGATAACAAAACTGTAAAGTGACCCAGGCTGAGAATAACAATTTTTTAGATCCATGCTGAAAAGGAAAAAGAACTGACCGGCAGCAAACGAAGTAAAAGCAGTGATACTAGTGCAATACCGGTTCACAGCGATAATACCAATCCTGCTGAAGAAATTCTACGGCATGTATCTGCTTGCATTCAGACTGATGCATGTCTCACAGCTGATGCCTCAACGCAAACATCCGCATTTGAAATTTCTACGTTTGTTTGTAACAATGGAACATCCACACCAGTCAGGCCTCATCTTACTCACAATGTGAACTTACAAACTAATCCTGGTCAGTTATCAAGCAATCTCAATGATTCTGTGAAATCTGGTATCAGTTCATCGTATATTCTTTCCAATAGTAGTTCAGAGAGTGAAAATATTAGCTCTGAAGATAAAGATATTCCAACTCAACATTGCAATACCCAGAATAGTGAAATGTGTTTAATTTTTACTGACCAACTAAAACAGCTTTTCACAAAGTGCTTGTTTGATCCTTTTTGCAATTCTCCAATTGCCTCATTGAAGAAGTTTTTCAACGGATCAATGCTTTGCATTACCACAACATGCTGCATTAGCCATACACATGTATGGAGGTCGCAACCAATGGTAAATAATACTCCTAAAGGAAATGTTGTTGTGGCGGCTGCAACTCTATTTTCTGGCAACAATTTTCATACCATTGCTGAGATTGCTAAAGCATGCAGCTTACACTTATTTTCAGAAAAAACATTATACAATGTTCAAAATAAACTTCTGTTTCCTACAATTAATTCCATGTACAAGGTTCATCAACAAGAACTATATGCAGGTATTGCGAATACTAATTTGGTGATTATTTTCTATAGGCTATAGCATACCATTGCGATGAACCCTGCTGTGATTGTTTTGTCCCAGTACTAGCTGAAATCTACTTTACTTTTACCAAAAACTTTAATAACGTGTCAATTTTTATCAAAGATCTACCTTTGATTATCATTTTGTGCAATTATTATTTGGTTGTACCAGTATGTATTAATTTTCTTAATGGTGTTATGTTGTTTCGGTGTATGCTAAAACAGCTTAATTAGGGTTGGCTGGAGACAGATTATTGTCAATTTGTTTCATGTTGTTTCAGAGTAGAGTAAGAGAGCAAATTTAGTGTTGGCTGGGGATGGGAGATGCGACAGCCCTGGACATTCTGCAACATACTGTAACTATTCACTGATGGATACGGCCACTGGATTGATTCTGACAAGTAATGTTGTCAGAGTTAGCAAATCCAAAAATAGTTACAGTATGGAGAAAGACGGTCTGGTTCGGTGCCTACAAGATATGAAAGTAAGTGTATTCGTATTATACTGATTTTAACAGGAAAGCAATTATGTCAATTGCTAATTAAAGCATGCACAAAAGTCAACTAAGCAGGTTTGCACTTACCGTTAATATTAGTTATGCGTTGAGTTTACAATATGCGTTATATACTGCCTCTGGCATAGAATGTGCGGGATTCCATGTACTCATCCGAGTTTGTCCAGGAGTCTAGGCACACAAAACTTTAGTTTTTTGGGAGCATTTTATCTAGCATAGACGCATGGAAATTCTACGTTAGATTTCAAGCTACAGAGTCGCATTTTTCTGGCGTTTTGTTATATAGGACCTGCCCATTCGTCACATCCAACATTATATTAATAAATGGCGAGGTAAACGTAACCACTCTTTTAAAAGCATGTTTTTATGTTCCAGTACAAGAGTCGCTCTTAACCTTGCATTTGTTCGCTATTTACCGCATTTATTTCGATATGAAGAGATAAATTATCACATTTTATTGTTAATTATTTTAGGATTCAGATATAAAAGTACGTGTATTGGCCACAGACCGGCATCCTCAAATAACAGCAACAATGAAAAAAAAGTATCCACAAATAAACCACCAATTTGACTTGTGGCACATCGCAAAATCACTTTAAAAAAAGACTAAGAGCTGCAAGTCAAACGAAGGGATGCGAAGATTTGGGTGCATGGGCGCAATCAATCCACAACCATCTTTGGTGGAGTGCGGAACATTGCAATGGCAGTGTCACTGAGCTGCAGGTATTCGTTTAGTTAAAATATTATGTCTTGCACCGTCACGTTTTGATTTTGTTCTTTGGTATACCATGCAAACTATTCAAGTGAGGGTACCGTCTTACCAGCCCGTGCCAAATATTATGTCTAATAAACATGAATTTTTGAATGTGCCAGTCAATCTCTTGCGACTTGAGTCGGTCTTTCTAAATGTTCTTGCAGTAACCGCTTAGACCATGCAGCAAATGTGGCTTTGTCCAAGGAAAAAAACAGTTGCTATTGCCTTTTAGCTGTTGATAACAAATCAACTACATAGAAAATATAATTGTACAAATTTGGAATAACTTATTAATGTTTAATCTGTTTGCGTGCTTCTGGCCTAAAGGCTACCAGCCCCGAAGCCTACAGGAAAGAGCCACCAGAACGGCGACTACTTAAAACAAGGAATGCGAAAAAGTTGTCTTCCCGCAGGATTCGAACCTGCAGCCTTTAGATTATCAATCCACTGCTCTACCACTTGAGCTAGAGAAGACGTCTCCTCGCATGCTTAATTTAGCTATTAAAACCCAGCAACTTGCTTGTTCTATAATTTTAATAATGAGTCAGTTATGATGTTTTTGACGTTTGCAGGCCAAAGTTCTAATTTTTAATCTAAAGCTGCTGGTTTGAATCCTGTGGGAAGACAACTTTTTCGCATTGCTTGTTTTAAGTACAAAGAAATTCGTCGCCAAAAAAATTTGTGAGCCCAAGCAGTATTCGTTGCGGGCCGATCTAATGCAGGCAACTCTTCAAAGATTACAATCCAGTAAGCGCTTGTTGATGATAGTATTCCATTAAGGCGGTTATACAAAGACCTGATTTTGGCATACGCTGTTCAAGTGGCATGCAACGTTTTTTCGGATGCCCTTGTGTAACTGGTATATTTTTACTTAAATTTTGTTTAATGTACATCATGCACCGCTGCATACACGCATGCACATCTCACAGCATGCATGCATCCCTCGAAATGTCGATCCATATTTGTTAGCTGATTATCAAACCTTTCGTTATGCTTGCTGTTATACGTCGAAGGGTGTAACGAGTTTAGCGGGGCGAGCTGTTGGCAACGCTG
Source organism: Trididemnum nubilum (assembly GCA_963965965.1). Lineage (NCBI taxonomy): Eukaryota > Metazoa > Chordata > Ascidiacea > Aplousobranchia > Didemnidae > Trididemnum > Trididemnum nubilum. The sequence goes on from OZ014471.1 coordinate 34,470,716, forward strand.
TGTCCGATTTGACCGGCCTGAGATTTGAATCTCAGACCTCCCGCTCCAGAGACGAACGCGTTACCGCTTGACCAACTTGCAGGTGTAAGCTGTTTATCATTTATGAAATCCTTATTTTGACTAGTACAGTAGTTTCAGAGTTTTGGCCGGCTTTGAGTTAACTCTATTTTCTGCCAACAGATATCTTCGACGAAGCTGATGAAATTGCTGTACCGCAAGCAGCGAAAAAATCAATAGCTAGCAAACCCAAGCCTTCTGCAGATTATGTCGTTAGTCGGCATATTTCACGATTGCGAGCCACATCACGCATGCTCCAGTTTTCGATGGCCGAAGAATGCTCTGAGGATGAAATTGTGGAAGCAAAACTTACAGTTCTAAGCTTCTAGCAATGATCTAAATATTATTTTACTTTTGTGTTCTACTAAGTTAACGTTCAGTTTTCATTGGTCAAATTGAACCCTGACACGGGCATTTTCACCCTAGACGTCGTAAACTCTTTAACGATGCGACACTGCACTTTCGATCAGTAATGATCAGCATCAAGCCCTTATCACTATTTTGTGTCATTCACGGAAACTAGTTGAAATGCGCGTCGTAAGCAAGGTGAAGAATGGGTAAGTTACATATTCAGTTTTACACTCTGCGGATTTTTATCAATAACATTACTGTACCGCTTTACTTTTGTTTATTTAATTAACTCATTTGCTGTGATGTTAATTTTGTTGTTTAACATATTGATTGCTAACTTTTGTACGCAATTCATCTGTCGTTACTGTTTTAATGACTTAAGTCGGTTTTCAATGCTAGAGAATAAAAAGAGATATCAGTACTTAAATTATTTTTGAGAAAACTCGCTCTATAGTTTTAGGTTGCAAGCTTGCGACCCGAGTGATAGTTGTATTTAACTGATAAGAAATGCAGTGTGATAGCCAGCCAACTGAGAATTTCAACTCAACGAACATAATAAACGGAACGGGGGTGGCAGGATAGCGAGCTCGCGCTCTTCGAGTCTCCACCCACCCGTGTATGCGTCAAAGCAAGCGGCCAGCAGCCGTAATCGAACTCGGGCCGCAACATTTAAACTAAAACCTGCGCGCAGTTCCGCTTAAAAATCTTGTCGGTTCCGCTACTCAACTCTCAGCGGGCGTCCACTTGTCAGAAAGGTAACCTAATCTACAAGGAATATGAAGAAAACTGAACTCCATGAGCATGCCGGTAATCAGGAGAGAAGGTGACTGTTGACTGGAAAACAAGCTCGCGCTCTTCCCGACTTGAACCACCGGCGCATTATCTGAAAAAGTATGTGGCCGAGCATTAATCGGAACTTGAATGGCAGAATTGCGTAAATAAAAAAAATAAAAAAGCGCAGTTGTGCTAAACCATGATGTTAACCGAAACATACTTTATTTCACTTATGGCACGACATGTGAACAATCACAACCGCAACAAGCAGAGTATCTTTAAAAAATTTTATGATAACCATCATATTGATTATTGGGTTCGGGAAAGGTCTTTCGAATTACCACAACCACACATGCTGGAATAACTTTGCGCTGCGTTCGTCCCAGTCTGCCGAAAATCGAATGAATGCAACTTCGGTAGGCAGAATATTGCCACTCCCTAAAGATAAGCATAATCATTAATCATTTTGCCAAACGTAATTGCATGCCACAAAATAACGCCAAATGCCAGTACCGGTACGGAAATGTCAACGGAGGACTAAATTGAAAATGAATGGCGTTCGGATTTATTATAAAAAATATCTTTTGATACTGACCTCGTGACCCAGCATTCATTTCAATAGACTCAACTGCGAAAACATGATAGCTGATAAACGATCAGTATTCTCGACACACCTTTCCCTAGGCAAGCGCCAGGAGGCGAGTCTCTTAGACATTTCAGGCTGATGATACCTGATGAAAGATCAGTATTTTCGACACGCCTTCCCTAGGTAAGCACCAGGAAAAGAGACTACTACGCATTTCAGGCTAAGTGTTTAGGGACTCAGAATGATTCGATTCAAAAAGCAAAACACACTAAAGTATTGTAATTTCTCAGTGCTTAAATAAATCATACGTTTATATGCATGTAACTATGCTGGTTTCGAGGTAACAATTTTTTTACCCGTTGATATTTTTGTTTTACCTGTTAGAAATATTCTTTGGTGCTTTTTCCAACATGTGAACAACAATCACAAACGTAACTTGCAGAGTATCTTTAAAAAAATCTCCTGGTAACCCTTTTATTGATTATTAGGTTAGGGGTAATATCTTTCGAATTGCCACAACCACACATGCTGGAATAACTTTGCGTCTACCGAAAATTGAATAAATGCAACTTCGGTAGGCAGAATATTGCCACTCCCTAAAGATAAGCATTATCATTAATCATTTTGCTAAACGTAATTGCATGCCACAAAATGCCAATATGGAAAGTGTCAACGGAGGACTAATTTGAAAATGAATGGCGTTCGGATTCATTATAAAAAATATAATATCTTTGATACTGACCTAGTGACCCAACATTCATTTCTATAGCCTCCGCTGCAGAAAAACGATGACAGCTGATGAAAGATCAGTATTTTCGACACGCTTTCTGTAGGTAAGCGCCAGGAGGAGAGACTACTACACATTTCAGGCTAGGTGTTTTAGGGGCTCAGAGTGATTGGATTCAACAAACAAAATGCACTAAGTATAGCAATTGCTCAGAGCTCAACGCAATAAACCATTCGTTTACATGCATGTAATTAGGCTGATTTCGTGGTAACAATTTTTTTTTACCTCTTGGTATTTTTTCTTTACCTGATAGTAACATTCTTTGGTACTTTTTCCAACATGTGAACAATCACAACCGTAACATGCAGAGTATCTTTTAAAAAATTTCATGGTAACCCTCATATTGATTATTTGGTTCGGGAAAGGTCTTTCGAATTGCCATAACCACACATGCTGGAATAATTTTGCGCTGCGTTCGTCCCAGTCTACCGAAAATCCAATAAATGTAACTTCTGTAGGCAGCATATAGCCACACCCTATAAAATAAGTATACCAATAATTATTTATTTTGCTAAACGTAATTGCATGCCACAAAAGGCCAGTATGGGAGGTGTCAACGGAGGACGAAATTGAAAATGAATGGCGTTTGGATTCATGATAAAAAAAATTGTTGAAACTGACCTTATGACCCAACATTCATTTCTATAGCCTCAACTGCAAAAAAAAATGATAGCTGATAAAAGTGCAATATTTTCGACACACAGCTGTTGATATTGATACTTTACACAGAACTTCATCTTTTTTGACACTAGATGGCGTACTTTGGTAAATGCGACATTTAATTGTGTTCAAAAAGTTTGTCTATGGGTTTTTGGAGAAACCCAAAAAAGAAACTTCAAAATTGGTCAAGAATAAAATGAAATATGGAGAGTTTTAGTCTGTTTTTCTACTCAATGCTGCCTCAATGATACCACAGAGGCTTGATGGTGAAAAGTCGGGAAAATTGATGCACCCTAGTGCTCATCACAATAAACCATTCATTTATACGCATATACAGTAACTATGCTGGTTTTGTGGTAATATCTTTTTACCTGTTAGTAATATTCTTTGGTGCTTTTTCTCCGGGGCGATCATTGATAGCACACAGCAAGATTTCAAGAAAGTCCACATCGAAGCAAAGTTTCTTGAATTTTTCTGATTCAGTGATGTTCATCACCAGCCAGTTTGGTGCAAATTGAATTTTGCTGGCAGCATTGGTTTTCAATAGCAGAAGGCATGCTTTGGCAGTTTTGGCATGTACACCACTGCTCACTTCCTTCAATCATGATTTTATTGATCCTGCCTTCCATGTTAATATCGAGAAGGTCACTTAAATCAGTATCTGAGAAATAAGATGAAAATTTCAGTGAAAACAGCACAAGAACACAGATTTAGACAATACTACACAGTGAGTTACAAACCATATTACCAATAGTGCAAGATAATTTAAATATACATATTACATAGAATAACACAAAACATGCTAGATCGATGCATGAAAGTATGGTCCAATTTCGTAATGAAGACATTCCTTTGTGCATCTGCTATGCTGGCACTAAGAGAAAGTGAAAATGACCATAACGTAATGATCACTAACGTAATAAACATAAACATACCTGCATCAGTGTGTGGGTCTTTAGTCGGCTCAAATAAAAACCCTTTTGTAGTAGTGACAAGTTCCATTGGTGTAAGATCAACTCAAGGCTGAGGTCAAGATAACTATGGTAACTTAAAAAACTTAAACTTGAAATGTTGCTTTTTTTTATCGGTTACACCATATCTTATCAAACAGCAATCAAAGCATGCATGCCACTATAGTGAAGCAACTGGTATACTGTATCAATATATCAGATTTTAAACAAAGATAGAAATTTTTCTGAAGGCTAAAGCAAAAAAGTTGGCGATCATTCACAAAAACGCTCCGATGTTACACACGAAAAGTGTAATTGCTTGATGGAAAAATAGCACCACATGAGGAACTGGTAGGCTATTCAATAGGCTACTAAAACCATCGTGCAATAGTTTTTATTATGTATGAAAGATTTTTAAAAAACTTTAATTTTACAAAAAAGTTCCCTACCAACCCATTATTCAGACTCAACTTTAACCAAATTTGAGTGTTTTTTTATTTGTGATACACAGCAGTGACAATTTTCATGTCTAAAAACATTTTAGGTAGATGGGCCTTAAGATTACATACTGTTTGAAAAAAAAACAAAACTAAATGCAATCAAGTAATGGGATCAAAAATCATGAGCAATAAAGTAAAACCTTTAGCGTTAAAATATTTTTGATTGTTGAAGTGATCATTTTTTACAAAAGTTTGTTGTAAAAATAAAACCTTTTTTTTATTTCTACAAAAGGTATCGTACTTCGAACACATTCAAAATAACAATAGCATTATGAATGATTGTTAAAAACTATTGTATTTCAACAAAACTTTGTTGCTTTTGTTGCAGTAATTTTTAGGCATCTGGGGGCAGTTATCTAAGGGGCTAGACGATAATCATAATGCCTTAAAAAATAAACAGCCTACTAAAAAAAGTGCATTAATTGAAAATAGCAACATTTAAAAATCTAACAAAAATTTGCAAAAATTTGCTCTTTTTCATATCTCTGTATCAGGTATACAGGATCCGAGATAGAGCTACAAATGCTTGTTATATGTTGCATTACCCCTTGATAATGATAATATACCCTACCCTTTAGTTCGTTACTGGCCATGTATCCTGAACCCAAACACTATTACTCCTTAAAACAGTTGTTGCACTTGCTTTCTTGAAAAAAGTTATAAACCATTAAGCAACTTATCAACATTGATTGCTGATGTTCAGCATTGTGATTAAGCCTAAATCAAATATTGAAAAAAATATTAAGTATGTATTATTGTATATTTCTTGAAATGTTAGTTTTAGAACAGTAATGTTTTGCTCTATCGTGGCAAAATTTTAGAAAATACTTGCTATATTTGAACCAATATCTTGCAAAATGGAATTTGACATCAATTGTACAAATTGTACAATGTACTAACAGAGGTGGAGTCCTCGAGGACACATTTTGAAGTCCTTGGCCTTGGCGTTATCGTTGAAGTCCAAGTCCTCGAAAATTGGCCTGTCCTCGGCTTGAGGACAGCACTATTTTTTGAATTGTTAAAATTTCGTGGAGCGCTTGAAAATTTTTTTGGAAAACGTTCTTTTGTGGGGATCGCTTGAAAAGTTTTTGTGAAGACCTTTGTGTTTTTTTTTTTTTTTGGAGATCGCCTAAAAAATTTTTGTGAAGACCTTTTTTTTTTTTGGAGAGCACTTGCGCTTGTGTCCTTGGTCCTTGGCCTCGAGCATTCCTGTCCTAGGCCTCGAGAGTGTCTGTCCTCGGTATGGCTGTCCTTGGCCTCGGATTTTTTTGTGTCCTTGGTCTCGAGCCTTGTGTCTTCGACTTCACCTCTGTGTACTAAGCTAACCAGAGAACTTTTTGCAATCCAGTAGCTAGAAACATTTCACAAGTTTAGCACTTTATTGCTCAATTTTGATTCTATTGCTCAGTTTTTTTTTAAACAGTGGGTAATCTAATGGCCCATCTACCTGAAATGTTTTTAAGTATACAAATTGTTACTATCATGCACCATAAACAAGAAAACTCAAATTTACGCGAAGTGGAATCAGAAAAATGGGTTGGTAAGCTACCAGCACTTTCTGACTATGACAATTTATCATATAAAGAGGTCTAGCTGTACACCACGGCAGAGTATAGATCTATTATTGACCACCGGTATCACAGTGAGCAGCAAACTGCTGAAACCACTGGCTGGTCAAACTGTAAAACTGGCTGACTAATAGCCTAGACTAAACATTGACCAATGGCAATGGTAACCGACTTATATCTCTGCATTATACGGCTAAACTGCACAAGTAACTCTTTCTTGTCTCTTTTTGTTCACAGGCTGGCCTAATTTTCTCCTAATATCGTAAAAAAGGCTACCAAAAGCGAACTGGCAGAGCTGGTGCTATTGTAAACCTGTACAAAACTATCTGAGCTCAAGCTTTCCCATTTGTCCAAGCACGTCACGCAACGCTCAGCCAATCAGAAGCGTTTCCGCTCGGTTGGTTTTTCTCTGTTTTCTCGCGACTGACAGCACCTTTCAAAACCGAATTTTTTTTAGTGTGTTGCTAGTTAATAGCCCCGTAGTGTAAAAAAGCATCTATCTAGCCTAGAGCAGTGGATCGGTAATCCAAAGGTTGCAGGTTCGATTCCTGCGGGAAGACAACTTTTTCGCATTGCTTGCTTTTCAGTAGTCACCGTTCTGGTGACTCTTCCTTAGGCTTCCGCGCTGGTAGCCTTTGGGCCAGATAGCACGCAAGCGATTAATGAATTAGAAGTTTACGTGCAAGTAAAGACGTAACGTTTGTTTTTTACTTTTCCACATTCACAAAGACATTTCGCCGTAACGGTGGTAGCTACAACAGCAAAAGCGTGCGGCCCGTGACAAGTAGGTCTGTGTTGTTATGGCTCTTGTACTGCGACGAGTTGTGGAGGCCAGTGCCTCGTGTATTTCGAGTTAGCGTTTATCTATGACCGCGCATTGTCGCATTCCAAACTCGTACGAAAAGATTAAGTTAGTGACTGAATAGCAGTATATTGTTCCGTTTCCGCGGCATTGAGTAAAATTCATGTCATAGCTACTAGCCAACTACCATACAATAAAAAATTGGAAGCATTTTGCGCAATACAATTCAGAAAAAAAAACATAGATAAATATTGCTTTGATTAAAATGTTTATATCTTCGAATTTTAATCAAAGCAATTCTCAAGTTTTGCATCATCAATCAACTTTCCAAATAGATAAATATGTAGAAAGCAATTAAAATCTAAGAATTAGGTTTTTCTGACATCTTTTTTTATAAAATTTTAATAACAAGATGGTATTAGTAACGAAACATCACAGTAATACTGGTAATCTCTTTTCAACTAAGAAGTTCAAAAACAAATTACAACGAGAAAATTACCAAAAGCGTGATATTAATTCTAAGATTGTCACAAAAAAAATGGATCGGTTTGTGGTTATATTGCAATTAGGACTAGACTCGAGATCAAGACCAGCTGCTGAGAGTTGTCATACTCATGCTGCAATTGCTGTTGAAGAGAATACTTCAGAATCTGAATCAACCGAAATTGTTAAATTTTTATTACTCGATTTTGCTTCATAACGCTGGTGTTGAAGGCTTTGTCTTAGTGCACCAAAAGCCACAACAGCCAAAGAGTTATGACATCATTTTTGACTGCGGAAACGAATAGTCCGAAGTTCAAAACCTGCTTAGTTTTCAAACAATTCTATTTTCAACAGTTTAAATAATTAAAATAATATTCTTTAACGCTGAAAGGTGTCGAAGAGGCAGCATAAAGAAAGCCATCATCTGATCATTGCATATGCGTATCATAATGGTACTTGAATAATAAACAAAACCCAACATTTCTTTCATACAGCCTTATTAGAAAAGTTGACGCAGACTTAAGTAAAGTTAAGTAATTTGTAACCACAAATTACTTGAAAAAACAAAAAAGCTTGGCAGATCCTTCGTGGCTGACTCCTGGGAAATCAGAACGAGTTCCGCTGGCAGTTAGGTGGCAATATCGAACACTAACCCTGCAGCTGCAAGCAGCTCGAGCTGATGATGCACAGACGTCAAGATTTTTTGTTCTGCAGGCGAGCCTGCAGGAGATTCGAAGAGCCACCGTTCTAGTGGCTCTTGCTTAGGCTTCTGCTGTGGTAGCCGTTAGGCCAGAAGCAAGTAAACGATTCAATATGGTAATTTCATTACTTTTTTAACGTAATTTTTAGCGATTTCATTACTTTTGTACAGAATTTGCCCATTACTGCTTATTTCTCAGAACATTCGGTATTAAAGGTGTGAATACACATTTCAAATAACTCAGTACCAAATCGAACTGCTTATTTCGTCATGAGAATTTTTCGTGATCAGTAAACTTTTATCGATGAGTAAGTACAGCGGTCAGCAGTAGCGTAGCCAGCGAGAGGCTACACCCCCCTCCCCAATTAGCCTGCTGACCAAAATGCCGAATAAGAAAAATACCGCGTTTTCAGTACTTCTGAGACTGTATTTTGCACTGGAATAGGCGATTTAAAATATGCTATACTGTAAATCAAAATATGCTTCAAATCATTTTTTGATTTTGATTTACAGTATAGTTAAAAATATGCTTTAAATCAAAAAATGATTTGAAGCATATTTTGAAACGTTTAATACTCGTAAATCAAAAAAACTCGAATATCAGAAAAAAACTTAAATAACTGCCAAAAATTGGTAATTAAATTTGATCGTTAATTAAAAAATTCTTAACACAGATTTTATCGAAATATATAAGCTGAGGAATAAAGGGGGTACTATTCAGTATTAGTCAATTACAAATCACTTCTCTCAAATTTTCTTTCATTAGCCCCCCAATTACATTTTCCGCTATGAAATCTAGACAAAATAGAGTACCTCTTGAGAGCTTTATTTAACTATCGGTATAAGATTTTATAATTTACCACCTTGGAAATAATAGAACTAAATTTTAAGCAATATCTACCTACCGCATAGCCCATTTATGCAACTAGTTTAGTCATGTTTTTGCCCTGCTAATTACTATGCCACGTTTCAATAGCATTAATTTTCATCTGAATAAGCCTAGAATTAAGTTAATTTTGCCAAAAAATACAAATCTTTTGAGCGCTGGAAGATCCAGACCCCCGGGACTGGCTACTATGGTCAGCCTGAATAACATTGATCAGGACACTGCTGGTCAATCGATGTGGCAATTGGTGTCAACTTAACTTCTTTGTTATCAGATACCTGAGCATCGAGCGGATGTTGCAAGACTTCAAATAATGATGGAAGTCGGAGGGATTTATTTGGATATGGACACAGCTGTGCTGAAACAATTTGATAACCTGAGAAAGCATGAGATGCTTTTAGCTGAAGAAGAACCAGATAAGTTAGGTTAGTTCCACCCAAAATTATTTATTAATAAGGCCTAGCCATAGGCATAACAATTTACAGCAAATGCCACAAATGATGTAAATGATGACAACAAAGCTATTGTTTCTTCAATTTTAATTTCTTCCAGCATTTTCGCGTACAACAGTACACGCGTACAATAGTAATTAACAAAAATATTAATATTGCTGACCAGGAGGCTCGTGCTTCCTCAATTCAAATTTTTGCCAACCAATTTACATGTACAACCCGAAAGAAATTCAGGGTTTTTGTCCTAAAAGCTGCAACCTCAGGTCGTCATCTAAACTTTTTATGAACGTAGACCCAACGCAATAACATGATTAGTAACCATCTACAGTATTTGTACCAATTTCAAATAACAGTCCACCTCCACCTTCGCAGTTTTTACGCTACAAAATACTTTTGAAAAAAAATTAGCTAGAGGAAACACTTATTGAACAAATTATTGAATTTAAAGTGATTGGCTTGGGCCCCCTGGTTGTACCGTACAATTGTACATGTCCTCCTAAGACTGGTTATTTTCATGACAGAACAAAAACCTTCGAGTGAATTATTATTTACTTCTAAAAATATTGCAGGAGGAAATATACTTTGCTTCCCCCCACCTGGGGCAGGTCACTAACAAAATTTAACCCAAAACTGCAAGATTTTAAACGTGCGTTGGACTTGACCTGTAATTAAAAGGAAGTCTGAACAGTGAGCAGCTAAGTTTTTTTTTATTGGCTTTCACATCTTAACAATTTAGTTCTTTCAAATGGCTCTAAAAATGTACGAAATGTGATCCAAATGGCATTTAAATAGCTATTTTTTTCCAAAAATTACAAAAAATCGCTCAGCAGCTGGGAACTTCGCCCCCGAACCTCCGTCTGTAATACGTTTGCGTTGCACTGGTTTGCTCACCACGTCTCCCAATTTAGACATTTTTGGAAAGCTTGTTAGCTTTTGGTTTAAGTCCTCCCCCTTTAGCAAAATCCTGATTACTTGCCAAATCAGGCCCCGATTTCTGATCTTCCATTCTACAATATTTTTGTCCCATAAAAAGTCCAAAGACCCTCTTTTCGAAAATTGATGATGACGTCTTTCATGTGATTTGCAGTTTGTCCCCCACCCCAATCAAAATATGAAATGCATACAGAACTGAGCTTTTGTTTTAGCTAATGGCATAATTCTGGCCAATCGTAACGCTTGGTTCTTACGAAGATGGTACTGGGAATATCGCAACTTCGTAGACAAAATGTGAGTGTTTTATTGAATTTCAATTCGTCATTATTTAAATAAGTTTTACTGTTGGACATTTTAAATTAAAAAAAAAAGTAACAATAAATTGAAAAATCAGTCGAAAAATTTTACGGTTAAGAGCTGGTTTAATTTGCAAGATTATTTAGAGTTTTTGCAAGCCAACTTTTCGGGCTCGGTTATTCATACAGGTATTTTTGGTACGACATCACCGGATCAAGAATTGACCTGGAAAGTGAACATGCAAAACACAAACTAATGGTCGACTATTGATGGATTGCAGCTACGTTATAGCTTTTTCCCGCCAAAACCATTGGACGTCAAAATGCCATTGCAAAGCATAGGACGTTACCGTAAATCAACGTTTAATTCCTTCAGTTAGTGTATTTAAAGAATTTGATTGTAAAGTTAAAACATTTTTAGATGGCCTAGCCTTAGTTCAAAGTTACCAGGAGCAATTTAAGCAGCTTAAGTGACTCAGCACCTCAGTAGGTCTAGAAAGTTATGCCTTTTGTGAAATCTCATCGTCCACTGTGCCTGCTATTGTCCACTTTGCCCGCTTTTTAGCTTTAGTTTGCGCCGTAAAATCGGATATATATTTAAAAATACATAAAAATTTATGCCACAGCAATACCACATGGCAGATTAACGTTTAATTTAGCCGTTATTTATGAATAATCTTTGACATCACTACTTAATAATGATAATTACAATTTATATCCCCCTTGAGATAACACCAACAAGTGTCAATGCATCTGACTAAGGGGCCAAAGTAACATTCAAATAGCTTTACAGAAATAAAATTAATACTCAACAGAGGTACTAATTCTACAGCAATAAGCAGCAAAATACTGGCATCAAACAGTGGTAATATCCTCAAAAGCTAAATTAAAATAAAATGCTTTTAGACGTTTCTTAAAAAGGGACAAACTTTCAATTTCACGCAGAGATAGTGGCAACGAATTCCATACTTTGGGTGATGCACACGAAAACATAGATTGGGATCTAGCAAAGTTTAAACTAGTCACCGTTTGAAGCAGCCAATTATCATCATTAACACGCAAGCTATATCTTTCCGAAACAGAACGAGAGTTGATTAAATTTTTCAAATATGTAGGAGCATAACCATGCAGGCACTTGTGTGTGAGCAAAGCAATTTTGAATTCAATACGAAATTTCACTGGTAAAAAATGAAGGCTTTTCAAATATGGTAGCATATGCTTACGCAAAGCAGAACCACGAAGTCCAAAAATAAATCTCACTGCAGAATATAAAACTTTTGTCAACTTGTGCAATAAATATTCTGGTAAGTTATAAAACAAGGCATTGCAATAATCAATATGGGACAATATCAAAGAATGAACTAGCTGAATTTTTAGAGGTTTAGTAAGCTTAGATGCAATTCTGCCTAAATTACGTAAATTGCCATAACAAGTACTAACTACTCTATTGATATGCTTCTCAAGGTTCAGTCTGTCATCAAATATTACACCAAGAATTTTGACAAAATCATTAGGCATAGGCAAAGAACAGCTATCATCAATTTGTATGTCAGAAATTATTCTGGATTCAATGTTACGGTTAGATAAAATTTCGATGACTTTGGTCTTACTTTCATTCAGTTTTAGAAAATTACTAGTCATCCAATGCTTTAAATCTTGCAAAAAGGCTCCAATTTTGTGTTTAATCATGTCTACAGAAAAGTCTTTATCAAAAGAAAGATAGCACTGCATATCATCAGCATATGAATGCACAAAAAGACCATGCGAATTAGCAATTAATTCAGCACTTTTAAAATACAAGTTAAATAGCACTGGCCCTAAAATTGAACCCTGGGGTACACCAGACTTAACATCAACTGTATGAGAAGTACAGCCAGCACCTTTAACAAAGTAGCTCCTATTATTTAAATAGGTTGAAAACCATTCTAAAGCTACATCAGAAAAACCAAATTCAGCGGACAATTTACTAAGAAGGAGATCATGCTTAACCGTATCAAAAGCAGCTGACAAATCAAACAAAAAAACAACTGCATTTGACTTGGCATCTAAAATTGACAAAATATCATTGTGTATTTTTACAAGGGCAGTCTCACAGCTATAGCAAGATCTGTAAGCTGATTGCGAATAGCCATACAATGAATTTTCACACAGATATGTATTAATTTGGAGAAAAACACATTTTTCTATTAATTTGCCAAGAAAAGGCAAATTGCTTACAGGTCTAAAATTTTTAATATTATCATAATCCAAGTTCTCATTTTTAATCAAAGGAGTAACACATGCCTTTTTGAGAACATCTGGAAAATAACCCTGACTCAATGAAAGATTAACAATATGATGAATTGCAGGGAGTAATAAATCAATGCACTTCTTGAGAATACTGGTTGGTAGTGGATCAAGATCACATGTTTTAGATGGCATAGACTCAATTACAGCTTTTAAACCAGCTAGAGACAGCGGTTCAAACTTTCTAAATTTGGAAGCACATGAAGATTTAACTACATTTATATCAACATCAAGTGTATTGCAATTATGGCAAGACATGTCACTATAAATTTGTTCAATCTTAGCATTAAAATAGTCAGCAAATTGACATGCTTGTGCAGTGCTTGTGATAGGTGGATGATTTCCCAAAAATTTATCCAATAATTGATTCACAACATTATAGGTGGCTCTGGCATTACCTTTGCAATTATCTAGTTTTTCTTTGAAATATTTTTCTCTTTCAATGCAATAGATTTTACTAGCCTGTTTACATGCTGCATAAAATTTAGATTTATTTTCTAAAGATTTATTCTTCCTAAATGCTCTTTCAAAAACTCTTCTGCGTCTTCTAGCATTTTGACATTCCGAATTCCACCATGGCGTTGTAGATGTTTCGATATATTTTTGAACAAGAGGAGCATGCTTTTCTATGATTTTACTAAGTATATCATGATAGACAACAATAGAATTATTCAAGTTTTGACATTGCAATACCAACTGAACTATACCAGACTGTTCCAGATCATATCTTAGTAATTCAAAATTAATTTGCTTCAAATTTCTTACAATTTTTTTAACCAATGGAGCAGAGGTGGAATGTAATCCAGCAGTGTCTACAACAGCAGTAACCAAGTAGTGGTCGGAATTGGTTCCAGTGTCAACTACGACATCTAAATTTTTCATGAAGTTTTTATCCATCGCATTTTTTGAAATAAAAAATGCATCAAGAACCCCACCTTTGCAGTGCGTGGGATTACTTTTAAAACTATCCAATGGAGTAAAACCATAACAGTCAATCATGTTAAGAAATTTGACTGCATCTGCTGAATTAGTTTCAAAATGAAAGTTAAAGTCACCACACAAAATAATTTTATCTGACAGAGTAACTTTATTGCTTAAATAATCTTCAAATTCTGACCAAAATAGTGATGTAAAGCTAATATTTTCTTTCTTAATTCTTTTAGGCTTGTTAATTCCAGGTCTGTACATTAAGCATATCTTAATCCTTTCTTGAGCTAATATTACTGCTTCAGTAACTTCAAATGACTTAAACTTTATAGATTTTTGATTCTTAATTGGAAATCCACTCTTGAAAATGAAACCAACCCCACCTCCTTTCCCAATCCCAACTCCAATCCTTTCCCAAACCACCTCCAATCCCAACTCTTGAAAATACTTCGAGTCGAAATACATGCAAATTAAGGCTCGATCAACATTACACCGAGAGACCTGTTAAACCATTAGTTTAAAATTTAAATGATATCTCTACGAAATAATTTAATAAAAACAACTGCTTATGCGTCAACCCCTAGCAAACAAAGCGGTAAGGCGCTAATGACGACATCAAATGCCAAAAATCACCATAGATATCCTGCAAAATAAACTTACGAAATAACAAAAGTTTAAAAATGCGCTAATTTGTCACGAATGAAGGAGATACAACTGCTCTGTTTCAGTACCGTCGATAATAAACCTTGCATTTAGTAACCGAAGCTAACTACCACCACCTGTATTACATGTTTTTCCTGGGTTATTTGACAGTAGGCCGAAATTACGTCCCCGCAAAACGCAAACAAAAACTGAATTCTTACTAATTAAAATCTTTTTCAGTTCTTATACGTTTTTAGCTGGCATTTACCTCTGATGTTACAAAGAATCAACTAATTTAGAGCCTAAAAATATGTCTTGTATCTTCACTATCAGTGTTTTTGCATGCGTTTACATTGCGCCGATCCGCGATTTTGACGTCCAACGGTTTGGCTAGAAGCGCGATGACGTCACGTGCAATCCATCTATAGTCAAATCAGAATCTAACTACATCGCAAACTGAAATATTTATTTCAAGACTATACCGCAATTATTAGACTCAAAAGGTGATTTGAGGCCAAAAAAAGCAACCCTCAACCCACAATACAAAAAATACCTGAATGTGCAATGTTGCAATCCAAGACAGTAAAAAAGCATTTATTCTGAATTTGGACAAATTGAAATAAACCGCTTAATTTGTCAAGCCAATTATTACAAGCGACGAATTAGCCACTCGAAATTTCTCAACGGATTACTGGTTCAGAAGCCTAAAGTTATTCTGACACTTTTTGGGACCTTCACATTGGAAACAGATTAAAATGGGCTTTGGAGTGTGTACTTTTGGGCTGTTTAAAAACTCTTGGGTAACGAATTGTGGGCCACATTTAAAAAGTGGACCTGATCAATTGAAGACAGTTTAAGGTTTTTACGTGCATTCGCTGTCAAGTGGCCATTGGAATTCATTTTTCAGGCCGGTCGCGAGTGCCAAACCACCTTTGGTCAAACAATTATTTGGCAGATGGCAAAGCGGTACTGTAGCTGCTGGTTATTACCAAACGATTTGTTGAAAACTTCAAAATTTTGTTGTTTTTCGATTTTAGTTTGACTATAGAAAACTTTTGACTTTTTTCTTACGTTAGGAGACCGGCAAGTGGCAAGGCGTAAATCTTACAAAGAAAAAAGCTTTTTTGTTTTTTTATGTTTTTGATTTAAACTTTTTTTGGAATATTTTTAAACACATCATGCAAATGAATCACGTAGGAAAACAGAAGTTCAATTTTCTTCTTCATACAGAAAAGTTCATACTGATCTGCTTACAGACACCACTAAAAGTTATCGTTGCTCGATTTTCATGAAGTAGAAATTAAACGTTGTTTCTGAATGAATCCTCACGTTTAACCAACATATTATTCAAGAAGATTCTGAAAATTAATTTAAAACCAACCGCCCCAGCCGTATTCCGGCTAGCTTTCTTCAAAAACTTTTCCAACTTCCGATTCTCAACAATTCAAACTTTTTCATTATCAAAACTTTGATTTTGATATTATATGATTATAATGTTTTGACATTTGCTGTTCCAGAGTAATTTTAATGGTTTGCGTTTTTTCTGTTCTAAGGGCTACAGAGAGAGTGAGATTTGGTTTGTTGTGACTACATCCGGTGCACAACACAGCACACAGAATTTACCCAAAAAAATAAATAACGTAGAAGACATCAGACACTTGAGTAAACGCGAAAGACTATCGGTCAAGTCCAAGACCAAAAGCGCGGAAGCATAAAAAAGAGCAACCAGAACGACGAATGCAGCATATAACGAACATTGTGAAAAGCGTCATTTTTCTGTGCGCTGTATTAGTTCCTTTCTTGACCTCCGACTTCCAATCAGCAAAGATCTGATCTCAACTTTAAGCTCACTATAGGAAGAAAAATGTAATTTCTCAACCTTGGTTGACAAATCGATATGATTATTTTGCAGTTGGGAATTTAATTCAGTTTTGGTTCCTTGGTCGTTAGCCCAAGTTTACCCATCGACAATCCATGTTGTCAAATATATTCTATGCCGTCCTAATTTTCAAGAAGTACCTTACATTTATATGCAAGTTTATGACTGGAAAGATAATATAATGATGCACTTATATGCAAGGTAAGTATGATATTAAACAAATTTACTTATAGAACTGAAAATTAATTTCAAAATTTTCAAATTTTTTCCATCGTTTTTGGTTCTCAGGTTTGTATTCCAAGAAAAAAAAGTTAATTTTTTTACTTTTTAATTTTTTACTTTTTTACTTTTTAATTTTTGATTTTGTCAATCATATTTCATGACTTTGGAACATAAAAATTGTTCTTGAAAAACAGTTTCACTAAGAATAAAAGAGCAAAAGCTGTCGAAAACATTTTATTTAAAAAGAGACGTTTCGACTAATTACTTAAGTCATTGTCAATAAGTGTTTTGTTGCGAACCAAACCAAGAGCTCAATGGCGCTAGGTCAGAGCCTGTTAACAATAATAAAACACCTGTATAATCACTTATTCAAAAAGAATAATTGCGGCTCAAGTATTTTTAAATGGTTGCGCTGACGCTTGCGCAGCAAGTATTTTAGCAATTTTGAGCGCAATTGCGGAAGCACAATTCAAATACGAAGGAATGATTGTTTTTCGATCAAATGTGATTAAAGTTAAGAAAAAAGACTGACGAGATACATAAGCGTAGCCAAAATTTTTGATAGGGGGAAAGGCAAAAACCGCGAATCACACGTACTGTAATAACGTCATCAATTTTTTTCAAAAAAAGGGACTTTTTGTGGGACAAACATTTACCGTGGTATGAAGGATCAGAAGCCTGAGTTTGCGTTGACATGTAACCTGGATTTTGCTAAAAAGAAACAACTCAAACCAAAAGTTAAGCATATTTCCAAAATTGTCTAAATTAGTAGACGTGGTGAGCAAACTAGTTTACCTCAGACGTAACCGAGACGGGGGTCTTCGGGCCGCTTATGGGCGATTTTTTATAATTTTTTTGGAAAAAATATCGGTAGCTATTTTAATGCCATTTGAATCACATTTCGCACGTTTTCAAAGCCATTTAAATTAGCTAAATTTTTAAGATTTGAAAGCCAATTGAAAAAATCAAATTGGTGAGTTTTCCCTTTAGCTACAGATTAAGTCTAAAACACGTTTAAATCTTGAAATTGGGGTTTAAATTTTGTAAGTGACTTGACCCATGTGGAAGAAGCAAGGTAAATTTCCTCCAGCAATATTTTTAGCAGAAAATAATCACTCGAAATTTTTGTTTTGTCATGAAAAAGCACCAGGTTTAGGAGTATACACATATACAACCAGGGGGCCCAGGCCCCCTCAATTCATATTCAATAATTTGTTCTATAAGCATTTTCCCTAGCTTTTTTTTTGTCAAAAGTATTTTGTCGCGTAATTGTCAAAAATATTTTTTCGCGTAAAAACTGGCGAGGTGGAGATGGATTGTTGTTTGAAATTGGTGCAATAGATGGTCACTGAGTAGTCCTGTTATCGCATTAAATTTACAAAATGATTAGATAAGGGCCTGAGATTGCAACTTTTAGGACAAAAACTCTAAATTTTTTCCGGGTTACACGTTTAAATTGAATGGCAAAAATTTGGTTTCAGGGGTCCCCAGTTGTAAACGGGCCGACTAGTTCAGACCCGAACCCGGCCCGAACCCGAAAATATAAGCCCGAACCCAGCCCAAACCCAAAAACTAATTTGAAGCCCACATCAAGCCCGAAAAAAAAACGAATGTCAAGTTAGGTCTGAAAAATTGAGCAAAGTTGCCAAGTTACTTTGATTATATTTTTGTGCACTTAAGGCAAAAAGCACCTCTCAGGCCCGACTTAAGGCCGAAATTTTTGTCAACTTTAGGCCCGAACCCGACCCGAAAAGCGCGGCCCGACTTACAACTTTGGGGAACCCAGGCCACCTGGTCGTCAATATTAATATTAGTCTGTTGCTCGCGAAAATGCTGCAAGAAACTGAAACTGCAAAAACATAAGGCTCTGTTGAGAATATTTTTATCATTGGTCGTATTTCAAGTGGGGGGGGCTTTTGCCCCCCTTGGCTACGCCTATGATGAGGTAGGTTCATAAAAGCCTAGTTATAAAAAATTCTATTCGTCTACTGCTTGGAATACTTCTATTGGATTTACAGCAGGGGTCTTCTTTCGCTAGAAGAAGGTCTTCTTTCTCCCTAAAAAATTTTTTCCGATTTTTCAAAACAAAAATTTCAATTGAGTAATTTAAAAATGATTTTTAAATCAAATTTTTAACAGAAAAATTATTTTTTAGTAGTCTCTCTAGAAATGCGCTACTCGTTCCTAAAAAATCTTAAACTTGTTTTGGGCGTTAAACGCGTTTCTCGCAACAGTCTGGCTGTTATATCGTAATTCAAAAACAACAAACAACAAGAACTATTAATTACAACTTTTTTGCTAATCCACGAAAACTTATAAGATATTGCAAGCAGGTGTGACAGCATTGGTATAGCTCTTAGAAGTAATACGTAGATGGTTTAGTTTCTTTAAACAAACGACACGATGATTTTTAGCGTGGTCGATTTTTTTTAGAGTGATGCTTAAATATTGGGCCCTGTTATATTTCAATTTAACGTTACAAGCCACACGTCTTGGTTTTTCTTTTAATTACCCAGTGGCGTAAGCGGAACACGACTTTTCAATAAGACGATTTCACGTTGAATAGCGACAAATACAGCAAAAGGTACAGGGGCGAAGCCCCGCCGCTGAAAAATTTCTTTGAATTGTAAGTCAAAATTTGCAATTTTAAACATTTTAAAACCAATCATAAGTGTGATTAAAGCTGCAAAACTCTTTAATTTTAGAAAGTCTATCGGCATCGTAGCCGAATGATTACAACAGAATCGTTTTTATGACGACCATACGATCAATTTAAAAGTGTGATTTAGCCACAGCTCACACCATCGTTGCGATGTTTCGTCCTCGAATGGGACTCTTTACAACACTCATTTTTGCCTGCTGTAAACTGGCGAGCAGCAATAGAATTGCAATAGCGACTCTTAAAGAATCATCCGAACACTGGAAAGTCTTGAGCGGGTACGGATTCGTCCATATATAACGCTATACTGTCGCATTCTCGTGGAAAAAACAAACAAACAAACAATAAACAAAAAGATTGCTCAGCTATAGTAACCAGCAAATTAGCGTGTAAATCACATTGTAAACGAATTTTAATTGTGCAAAAGATTGTGGGCATTTATGGTATTAAAATTGGTAAATTAAACACAGAACGGAGGTGTCAATCGGTTGTGGTTTGGGATGGAGTTTAGTTTGTTTTACAAGCGTTTCAGCAAGCCATTTTTTTCAAGCAAAGCATATGTTCCAGTTACATTGAAATAAATTAGCACATCAAATAATTTGTTAAAAAATAATAGTTAAAACTAACGGTGCGTGACTTCGACAGGTTATGTTTTCCTTTACGTGACGTAATTAGCTTCACAGAGTTCTGGTTCGGGCCTGAAATCTTGGCCAGTTGACAACTCTGACATAGAATATCAGCAAACAATGCAGCAAAATACATTCACGATTGGATTGAAATGCAGAATTTAAAACCGAAAATGTTGCTATCTACTCTGGTCTACTCTTATTATCTACTCATCTTTTTGTATCATCAGCATATCATGAAATTTAGAGATAAGGCTCAGATACTGTATATGCTTAGCAATTTTCAAATTTAATGCTTAAGTTATGCATAGATGCACAGCATATGCCATGCTTATTCTGGCATGCTACAGTAAAACAGCCATCAAACACAAGATCAAATGATCAAATGTATGTAAAATGCTTGTAAAGTACAATCCCAAAAATGACCGATTGCTTCTATGAAGCTTGGGGCTTTTCAAATGTCATATAACGAACGACCTCTGGGGGGTGGGTGGTGGCAAAGCGTTATATTATACACAAAAGAATACGTTATATCGTCAAAATACCGGCATATACGGGAGGAGGTGGTCAGATTTGCAGAAAAAAGTGTCTTTGATAATTGAATAGCCCCTTCAGTGAATTGCTACAAAATAAATGAAAAAAATGTAGCTGACAAATTTGATCATTTTGTAGTCTTCGTTTAAGTGTTTAAGAGCAAAAAGATGACTGGGAAAATGATTGAAAAAAATATGCTAAGCATGTGCTTAAGTTTTCTGAAATCCAGACTCGGTATGTTCATAAATAAATAACAAAACATGTAAGTGAAAGGTGATTGCTTTGGGACAGTAAACTGTATGCTGTTTAAGATACAGCGTGAAATTGAACTAGCAAGATTTTTTTTACTGAGTGATTGATGCCTTGCGCTGTAAAACCCGCAGAGTCAGCAGGAGTCTATCCTTAGCAGCCATCCTTAGCCAGCCAACTTGATACTGGGCCAACGTTAGACCTTAAAATACCCTTTGAACAATCGCGTTAGACACTACCACAATAATTATGCACAACCGCGGATTCAGTGTGGGCCCGTCCTTTGTCCTGAGCTTCTCAGTGGGGGCCCATATGCAGAACCCACGGTGTCAGCGGGAACCCCAATGCAGAAACCGCGGAGTCAGCGTGGGCTCATATGTAGAATCAGTGCAGTCAGCGGGGGGCCATCCTTAGCTAGTCATCAGGGGCCTTCCTTAGCTAGTCCTCCCTCCACAAAAAAGACCTATTTGTTTGCAGAAAACCCTGTTTGAGTTAGAGAGTTGCTCCAATGTTATGATAATTTCTCGCGTTGCTTTTGCATAATAGCAATCGCTGTTTACTTTTCAGTGTGATCTTGATGGGCCCCTTGAAGTCCATGGGCCCCGGGTTCATTGTCGCCCCTGCCTCCCCTCTCGGAGACTCTGCTTGCGCGTGCGCTTGCAGTTGCGCTTGCGACGCAAGTATTTTTTTGAGTTTGCGTAAACGCTAGCGGCGCAAGATTTTCATAGTAGTTGCGCGTGCGCTTGCGGCCCAACTTTTATGACTTGCGCCGCCCATCTCTGATTACACACTATTTCTTAAAAGAAAAAAAGAGACTTTTCGATTAATTACTCAAGTATCTTTTTAAATAAAATATTTACGACAGCTTTGGCTCTTTTATTCTTAGTAAAAATATTTCGTGACGTTTCTGTGTTTTATTTCGCTGCTCGTATCTTTTAAAGAACTCAGGCAAAAGTAGTCTTTTAAGGGAGCATTCATCCATGCCCCCCTTTTGTACGTCTCCACCCATCGTATTGCATAAATCACCAGTGTAAATCAGCTATGTTCTCCATCAGCTTTTTAGTCGTCTTCAACTTTCTAACTGTACCAATCATCTTCGATTTGAAACAATGATTTTCTTTGGTTCTTACCCTAATTTTGGATTAAAATACAGTTCTTTTAAGCAGTGGGCTTTTTTTGGTTTTGCCTCCCTCCCCACCAAAACTAACATTATTTTGTGCGCAGAAAAAAGAAAACTTATGATTCCAAAGAAGAAAGAACACTAAAAGAACTGGCTATACTTAATAGCACTTACGGAGAAATTTCCCGACATATTATTTGGGGAAATAAAAATCCAAAAGATATATCAGATTGGATTGTACCTTGCAATTTCACCGAGATTCTATTACACGCTATTTCTTAAAAGAAAAAGAAAACACATAACAAATAACAAACAAAAAAAAGGATAACTTTTATTACTAAGGATGTCAATTTCAGAGTATACCGCATAATATGTATAGCAAAAAGAAGCCAGCTTCTTGTTGTGATTGTTTGCACAATTTCCGATATCACATTATAGATTATAAGTTAGACACGTCCATCGACTTTAATAATTCAAAGCCGAGGAAAAACAATTTTGATCTTTTTTCTTAATTTTAAAGACTTTAATGGATTAAAAACCATTAAAGTCGATGGATCTCTTTGTGTTCCTTATAATCTATGATGCAATATCTAAGATTGAAGCAAAGAGTTACAAAGAGAAGCTGACATTTTCTCAGTAGGCAATTTCAATGATTTTGTAGAAAAAAATAGGAATTTCAATACTTTTGGGTCACTTTCACTCTTTTGAAAGCCATTTGAAAGACCTGAATTGTTAAAATTGAAAGTTATTTGCAAGAATCAAATTGTCCATCCCCTTCACGCACCCCGCCCACTTGTTATGCACATCAGCGTAATATTGCGAATATAATGAAAGATTTGAGCTGACCAATGACCATGGCTGTATTATATATGTGCTTTGGTCTAGTGAGTGTGCTTTGCTGCATCTTGAACCAATTTTGAATTTGATGATTTTTAAAAATGATGTGACCATAATGTAAAGTGTTTGCAGCTAACCAGGTAAAATGCAGTTTTGTGTAAATTTAAAATTTTCTTGAGAATAAAACAGCAAATGAAAATATCTAACAGTATACTAAACCCACAACATTTTGCCAAACTTATCAACAATAGCCTAGTCACTGAACAATTAGGCTAAAAGTAGCCTATTCCTAACGTGCGAAATTGCTGATAGAACAATACTACTGTTTACTTTTCGAATTTATGAATCTACTGTGATTCTGTGATGTGGCATATTAAGAGCGATCCCAAATCCCATCTATCACCAAACTGTTGCTTATGAATATCACAGGATATGTTTATAAAAGTGCAGTATATAGTGATTTTATCCAAACTAATGCCATGTTGCTGAAATTATGAGATGCTCATTAGTGTGCTATATTAGTAATGGATGGACAAACAAATGAAATTTTGCATTGGTTGGCCTAGATCTTCATTTGATTGAAAATTAATTCGTACCATTGTGGTTTATTTGTACTTCTTTTATTGCTTGATCTTTGAAGTGGTGTATTTGGAAGAAGTTTGAGAAGTAGTCTTTGCACTCTTTGTGCTTTGCTTGTGTTTTGTAAAGAAGTTTGACAAGTCTTTGTATACTCCGTCTTTTTTATTGGTGTTTTTTGTGAGAATTTTTTTTTCTCAATAGTGGTAAAACATTGGACACAAAATGCAAGCAATGTGGGGAGGTTGCAAAGAGCAATCAGAATAGTATATTTTGTGAAATATGCAAAAAATGGTATCATTGTAAGTGCATAAATGTTACAGCAAGTTAGCTTGCTTTGGATTCAAGCAAAAACCTTTCGCCTTGCGAGATTCTAACCACTACGTATTCGAACAGAAAACCTTTCGTCACATGAGAAAAGGCACGCCAATGTCATTCATTGATAAGATGTCATGTTTACTTTAGCCTTTCGTAGAAGGCGAATTGTTTTGCATAGTCATGTTTAGTTTTTCTCTCTTGTCCCCAAATGATGCGTAGCGATTGGGATAAAAACAAGTTACTTTCTCTGTTTGCGTATCTTGATTTTACTAGCATTAACAGAAATGTAGTGATATGTTGCTTACTGCTTTTGCATCCGTCTTAGTATTTTCCAATATGATTAGTCCAGCCGTGGGCAATGAATAATTCACCCACTTTTGCAAAACAAAACTTGTTTTGGACAGTGTTTATGAAAAATAGCCTTTTTTCCCCTCAAATTTTCTCGTGGTTTTTATTTTATTCTTTATAATTTTTCTCTATAAATGCCCTTGCAAAAAAGCCAAATTGTTTCAATTGACTCAAACGTTGAAGTAGATTTGAGATAAATCAACTGTTCGATTGTCGATTTCTTGATACGAATTCTGTGCATTACTGTCTCAAATAGTTGGTGAGTTTTGTGCATTTTATTTTCGATATCTGATTGATTTGTCAAAGTTATATTGTGACTTTGGATAAGTTATTTTGCTTTGATAATAATTTCTCTTTTCTAATGATGCTATACGTAAAAGCCTGAAGCTGAAATAATGTTAATTCACTCATAAAGAACGTTAATTGTTTTACGCAGTTAAAAGCGATCTATGCCTGCTTTCTATCGCTTTGTGTAGTGTTTATTTCAGAAAACCGTCAACGTTTCACGTTAAAGGTCAAAGTGTCGGGCGCAGCTGTCATTTGAAACACGTCGATTCTAGTGATTGTGATTTGTGCACCTTAGTCAATAGTGAACTGTTCGAATTGTGAACTTTTAGTGCTGTGCATGACGAGTTATCTCTATCCAATCGGTTTTGCGCACGTTTAAGACTGTGGCCGAGTTTTCCTGTTACAATTAACACTCAACTTAGCGTGTCACAATTTAAAAATTATTTTAATTTCGAAGAACCTTACTATTGTTGTGAATGTTTGAAAAATATTATGTCTTTTCAAGTACTATCCAATAATGAATTGGTGCAAGAGTTGATTAATTCCAAATCAAAAATAGATAGAAATGTTCTAAGCTATTTAAAAACTTCACTACCTGATCTTTCTGCTGAGTAATAAGAAGGCTTACAATTTTAAAAAAGAAATTAATAACAAAATTACAATTTTGCACGCAAGCATAAGAAGTTTGATACAGAATTTGCCTAAGGTTAAGGTTGAAGAATCAATCAATGGAATGAAAATGGCCCCAGATATAATTGCAATATCAGAAACATATTTGAATCCAATCAAATTAGATAAAATCAGCAAATCTGGTTATACGTTCAAGCATTCATGTTTTAGACATCAAATCCATTCTTTCATTATACTCGCTGTATTACGCCGATGCGTGTAACGAGTTTGCGGGGCCCATCTCCGCGTCATTGCGCCCGGGCAACACAGCTCCTTTCCAAGAAATGCTGCAGCGGTGGCGAGCCGTTGGCATCACTGTTTGATTTGACCGGCCCGAGATTTGAACCTCAGGCCTCCCGCTGCAGGGACGAATGCGTTACCGCTCGACCATGTTTTAGACATCAACAATGAAATAGTAAAATCCTTGCTGGTGGAGTGGAGTGTTATATCAAAAATACTATGTAATGTACAGAATACACTCAGGGTTAGGACTTGAATTCAGCAGATCGTAAAAATCTTTGGCCAAAGATC
The DNA here is from genome assembly GCA_963965965.1 of Trididemnum nubilum. NCBI lineage: Eukaryota > Metazoa > Chordata > Ascidiacea > Aplousobranchia > Didemnidae > Trididemnum > Trididemnum nubilum. Next base: position 34,496,212 of record OZ014471.1, read on the forward strand.
TGTTTGAAAGATGGTAAAGAAATTGAATTAGGAGTGCTATATCGACATCCAAGAGCTGATATTTATGATTTTCAAGAAAGATTAAATGAAAGCATATGCAAATTGAATAGCCTCAAACTTAAATTTTATGTTTGAGAAGATATTAATGTTGATCTTTTGCAATGCAGTACCAATGTAAAAATCCAACTTTAGTTTGATTCATTTGCAGTGGTGGGAAAATTACTGCACAAAAATAATGAAATTACTTCACCAAAAATTACCTAAAAAAAAGTAATGAAATTAACGTAGTCGTTACTTTTCAGAAAAAGTAATAAGCAATTTGTCGTTACAAATTACTTTGAATAAAACATTCAACGAAAATGACAGTGGTCTGCGTCAACTTTTGTATGAGAGAAACTGTTGGATTTTGTCTATGATTCAAGCACCATTACGATACGCATATGCAATGATCAGTTGATGGGTTTCATTATGCTCCCTCTTCGACTCGGTTCAACGTTAAAGAATATTATTTTAATTATTTAACCTGAGTGAGTAAAGAATTGTTTGAAAACTAAGCAGATTTTGAACTTCGGATTATTTGTTTTCGCGGTCAAAAGATTGTGCCATAACTCTTCGGCTAATGTGGCTTTTGGTACGCTAAAGCAAGGCCTTCAACACCAAAGTTATGAAGCAAAATCGAGTAATAAAAATTTAACAGTTTTGTATTAATAGTAGCCTAGGTTGCTGCTTAATCATTCGGTTGTATTCTTCCACAAAGCTGTCTCGTGAGGAATAACGTTGTTGTTGCCTTGTAGAGTTGCCTTTCTACTGGTATGTTAGACAATAGCCTACACGGCAACACATTATGACCTTATAGTCGAGTTACAAATCTAAGCTAAAAAGGGTCCAAACTGGAAAAAATTGCAAGAAATGATTTTGCAACGATTATTGGTGCTACATGATGTGGAGAATAACATACCAAAAGTCTACCAAATCCACCCACCAGAAAGTTGAAAAATTTGGGGGTGAAGATAGAGGGTTTCCCCAAAAATAGAGAGTGGTCGAAAATATGGCCAGTAATATCATTGCTCATAGTGAAAGGCGAGAAGAATAATTTTTGGCAAGGAGTGAGTCTGTCTTCTAAGTTTTTCAAAATGGTAAAATAAAAATGATGACGTCACATTTTATCTTATGACGTCACTTATGAGCTAAAAAGAAAGCGTATTAAAATAAAATAATGATGTTCGAACACAAAGGCAAAAATTAAAGTAGTTCCGAACTTTAATAAATTGTTAGCTTATTCAAAACGCAGTGTGATAGAACCAGGCAAAATTTGAGCGAAAACTCAACGTGCTTGCTACAAGAATGAAAAATATACAAATCAAGGGTAACATTAAAGATTGTGAAATCGCATTTCTTCTTTACTTTCAAGGCAGCAAAGCTATGCCAATATTTTTTGTTACGTACGTAAAACGACAATTTGTGTGTCAAAAGTTTTTCACCGTAAATTGATGACGTCTCAATTTTTGTTAATGACATCATATCGTCAAAATTTTGTCTGGTATGTGCCTTTTTGGTCAAGTCAAAAAGCAGTTACAGTGCCGAAACACATATTTTTCACGCATACGGTGATGTTCAGCGTAATGTGAATTTTCCAGCTAGGTGATCCTCACAGCAAAATTTTGGTCCATTGACGTTCGTATGATGTCAGTACGGTACAGTTTTCAATACATTACAGTTTTAAATTGCTTATAGATGACTTTGCTTGTTTCGCTGCTGTGCTTTTTTTATGATTGGAGTTGATTTAAGAAATTTACCAGCCAAGTTGCATTTGTCTCTTCAGAAATTTTTTGACACAATGGTGACGTCATTTACAATTATAACGTCATTTATGCTGACGGCTTTAATAATTAGTTAATGCTTGCTCATATTTACTGCATTTAACCGCCATGATATCATATGATGTGTGTAAGAGAATACAGAGTTTGTGCGTACATAATTCAACGGGTATGCGCAAATTGCGAATATCATCAATTTTTGCATTGCGTTATGCACATGCCATCATGGCGGTTGCATAACATAGTTTGTTGCCCCGGCACAAAATCTATTTTGATTTTTCAGTACGCTGAAGATGTAACTTGCACGCATTAATGTGTGGCGCAGCCTTTTATAAAGTGCTGTGTTGTAAAGCAAATCGCAATATTTTTACGCTTGAAACAAATCTCTTACGCATGACGTCATGGCGTCCATTACCGCAACAAACCTTAATGCTTTAAATTTGCAAAGCAATAAGGAGTTGTTAATTTTAAAAGCTAATCCAAATTAAGTGCTTTTGTATCAATAAATGCGCCAATAAATTTTAACGATTTTTTAAGAATATGACGTCATGGCGGCAATTTTACCACTTTTATCGTCGTAATACACATTGTTTCAAATTTTTAATACTCTGGTTTGTTGATTTGATTGAAATTTTAAATGGTACATTTTGTGCAAGATGCTTTAAAAACAACACTATAATACGACATAGCAACGTTATACAATTTTTTGAAAAAGTTTCGAAAAACACGAGGTAACAATGGCGGTTGTTTTACCGGTTATTCCATCATACCAACTCTTGTTTTAAATTTGCATACAGTCCTGCCTAGATAAGCAAGCCGCAGTAGGTAACAAAATATGATCTAAATGTTTTAGCAGTAACGCCATTTTAAGGATGACAAAGTTTTGCTTCTTTTTTAAACGTTTTGCTGAACATGACTTCATGGCAGCTACAGTATTTTCAAAGCTATATTATCGCAGCGAAAATTGTTTCGATTTTGGCAATGCAAATATTAGTTCATATGGAGCAGAACTTGTTGAAACCTCTCGGAAAGAAAAACGAAATTAAATTCAAAAAATTTATAAACAATTTCAGAATGTTTCCCTTTTGTGACATCATAGCGGCTCTATTGCAGGTCTTACCGCAGTAACAGCAGTTGTTTATAGTTTAAAATTTACTAAAGATGTGATTTGCTAGCAGTAAAAACTGAAACAATTTTTTACACATTCCAACAAAAATACAATAATTTATTACAGGGGAACTCCGGCCTAGCGAGGCTATATATCATAAAATACACCACAAAATTCTAAGACTTTTGCAAAAAAAAAAACGTACTCGCAGCGTTTTATAGTTTTGATAAAATCCGCAAAAAACTTCGTAACCGCAAGTCTGATGACGTAAGTATGTACTTTATTTTATTTGAACATTATATTGTTTGGACATAAAATTGCTAGATAAGACTAAAAACTCGTAAGCAGAAGCGCTTGTATTGCACTCTTTGCTAAAATATTCAACCTGCTTGCAATCTTCAGGCCTGAGATTAGTGACTACGAGTGAGAGATAAACTACAGACTTACGTTATCAGACTTGCGGTTCAGGCAGTTTTTTGCGAATTTCAACAAAACTATAAAACGTAGCGAGTTCGTTTTTTTTGCAAAAGTCTTAGAATTTTGTGGTGTATTTTATGCTATATAGCCTCGCTAGGCCGGAGTTTCCCATTAAAGTGGATTATCATTGGATGTTTTCTCTGTTTTTCACTAAAAGTGACTTCATGGTGGTTATCTTGCAAATTGCATTTTCCAACAAAACTTGCGTCAAATTCGCAGCACAATATGAACTTGAGAACTTGCAATTAAAATTTGTTATATGACCCGTTCTAGTGTAATTGCTTATTAAAAAGAAAGCTGCGTAGATCAAATTTAGTTCAAAATTTTGCTCTTTGTGATGTCATGGCGGCTATTTTTGGGTCGCGCAATATTAAAAAAAATTTTATTGCGTTGTGAAACTGATGTTCAAATACTATTTTCATGACAAAACTCGTTGAAAGTGTTTCAATAAATATGAATCCTAAAGACTGCATAAGATTTGGCCATTTAGATTCTATATAATCTTCCCCAAAGTGATGTCATGGTAAAATATTACTGTTTATGTCACAGCAACAAAAGTTGTTTCAACTTTGCTCTGTAATGACTGAAACGCATTAAAAGGCTTCGCTAGGCTGTATGTTGTGCAGGCCTGCTCTAGAAAGTTTAGATTATTGAGATCGTCACCTCCATACCTGTCATTAACATGATTGAATTTTTTTTATCTGCACTACTGCACGCTTAGCAGCACTTAATGGGTTAGTTTAACCAAAAAAAACTTTCATAAATAAGACCAGTGTACTACTCAGTAATATTATACTTAAGCAAACCGACAACAAAATATAACTGCGGAACTATAAAACTTAACCGTGATTTTTCTAGTGCTATTGCGCTTGCGCTGCTTACATTTAGACTAATCTATCCGATTCATCGTTTTTTTGACGCGCGGAAAGGTATGCACTATGCAGCCAATTGCATGACCATGCGTCATTTTTAGAAACAAACTATTTTGATTGGTTGGAAATCTAACGTAAGCAGCCAATCAAGTGTTACTCCTCGATAGTGCCAGAAATGCAACGTCATTACAAACGCGTTGTTACAATTTCAACTTGATTGCGAACAGATACACAGCACGTTGTTTCAACTGCAAACACTTTTTGTGATCTGCACCTTGTCTATAAGTAACCCTTAAAAAGTAAATTGTAATTAGTAACTTTGACCCCTCCAAAAAAGTAATGAAATTACAAAAAAATTACTTTTTTTTAAAAGTATAGTGTCATTACCGCAAAAATTACAAAAAAAGTAATTCGTTACTGCCCACCACTGGTTACTATAGTTAGCTTAGGATGCAGCTCTTTGTTGAATATAGCAACACGCAGTTCAACTAAATGGTCTATATTATTAAATCATTCATACAAAAATGATATGGAGAAAAATACAACATGCCAGGTTCTTGACAATGATGTTTCTGATCAATTTCTGATTTCTGATCTACTGATCAATTTCTGATCTACCGGTGTTCTCTTCTATAAATAGTTTCCCTGTTAGAAATCAATCAACATCACAGTTAAAATTAGAGATATGAAACAATTTTTTTAAAAAAGTACTTTTAAATAACCTGGCGATTGCCTATTCAACATTTGAAGTTGGACCTAGCCAGAGGTGGAGTCCTAGAGGACGTTTTTCGCCGCGAGGACACATTTTCAAGTCCTTGGCCTTGGCCTTGAAGCTCAAGTCCTTAATCTTGGCCTTGACCTCAAACCCTACAAGTCCTCAAAAATGCCCTGCTCTCGGCTTGAGGACAGCATTGTCTTTTGATTGGTTGAAAGCAAAATAACCAAACATAAAAATCTCTTGCATTCTAGCATAAGCGTAGTCTGGATTTTTGACTGGGGACCCCAATTCGGAAATCACATGCAATATGACGTCATCAGAAATTTTCAAGCGGAGAGACTTTTTATGGGACAAAAATATCTTAGAATAGAAGATCAGAAGCCTCGGGCCTGGGTTAGTGCGTAAACAGGATGTTGCTGAAGGAGGAGGAGGACTTGAGCCAAAAGTTAATGTTTTCAAATAAGAGTTAAATTTTATTGTGGAGGCGCCATGAAGAAACTATTGTATCTCAACCTTATCACAGAGTGGGGTCTAGAGGCGAAGTCCCCAGTCGCCGGAGGCTATGGGCAATTTTTTGAAAATTTCTGTAATTTTTGGAAAAAGAGTTATTTTAATGCCATTTGGATCACATTTCTCACGTTTTTAGAGCCATTGGAAAGAAGTAAATTTTTTTTAATTTGACAGCCAATTGAAAAAATTGAATTGTTCAGTCCTCCTTTTGCTTACAATTCACGTTTAAACCCAAGCATTTTTTTGATAAATTTTGTAATTGACTTGGTCCAGGCGAAGGCAAGCAAGGAACATCGCCTTCTGCAATATACTTAGCAGTAAGTAAAAATTCTCTCGAAGATTTATTTGTTTGGAGATCCTTGTTTTATCATAAAAATAACCAGTTTTAAGATTACACGAACGTCCTGGGAGCCCCGGGCCCCTCAATTCAAATTCAATAATTTGTTCAATGAACATTTCCCTGAGCTTTTTTAAATATTTTGTCTCGTAAAAACTGGCTTGGTCAAGGTGGATTGCTATTTAAAGTTAGTATAATAGATGGTTACTACTGTAATCATGTTATCGCATTAAGCTCATAAAAAGATAAGATGAAGACCAGATGTTGCAACTTTTAGGACAAAATCTAGAATTTCTCCCGAGTTATTCGTTTTAGTTGATTGACAAAAACTTGAATTGAGGAGGCCCAGGCTACCTGGTCGTCAACATTAATGTTATTGTCAGTTACTGTTGTACGCGAAAATGCTAAAAGAAACTGAGGCTGAATAAACAATAGGCTTTGTTGTCACCCTTTCTATCATTGGTGACATTTGAATTGGAGGGTGCGGGCCCCTTGCCCCCCCTTTGGCTTCGCCTATGACTTCTGATCTATCAATTCGTTTTTTTTTCTTATTTGAAAAATATTATGATGTGGTAAGAAAGTCATAGTAAACCTTATTTTGAACGGCATTGTGTGAAAGCTTTAATCGGAGAACGAGGAGGCAAAACGCATTGCAAATAATTTGATTTCTGCTAATTCTTTCGGTGCGGCTGATACTAACAGCAAAACATTAAAACCATTTAGGGCCATAGCAAGGGATCTGAAGGTCCGGACGCAAACATTTTTGAGTAGCTAATGCTAAACCACGACCGTGCCTATATGCAAATGTAAAAACGCTAATCAAAAGAAAGTATGTGCCTAATAATGAAAGGCAATGTAGTTACCAGGGATGGCTTATAATATACTAAATAATATTACATGTAATAGTTTAGCCCTGCTACAACTAACAAAAAGTTACTTGAGAACGACAGCAATTGTTCTGAAAACACGTTTGCGAATATTGCTAAAAATTTGTTTTGAGATACGAATGAACAACTCTAATTTTTGTGTTTCAACAATTTGTGAATTTTTTGAAGGAGGGCCCCGGGGCAAATGCCTCCAATGTTTTCTTTCTTAGCACGGCCCTGTTGGAATTCCCTGGTTACTTTTTGCAGTTTAATACCTTACGTCGAATTTTACAAAGTATCTTTTGGCGGCCGAAACGTATGCGCTCATTCATTGATAGCCACGATAGGCATTAGATTCAAGATTATGGAGAAACATCACCTGCACTGAAACGTAAAGAAAAAATTTGCTTAAAATTAGGATTGGGAAAATGTGGAGAAACTAAAGTTTTTCTAAGTTGTACGATATTTTTTTTTTTTTTTAATTGCTATGAAAATCTAGTTGTGTAATCTCTTATAAAAGTCACAAAAACTGCTATTTTTCTGAAAAAAAATTACTAAATTGTTCAACGGAGGCAGGAAAACTTTGCCCGCGCACCCAAAACCCAGTTTTTTCCAGGGACTTGCGGTAGCAAGTACGGTACCTCATTTCATTGCAAAAAAAAGTTTACAGTATTTTGCAATACTGTTAGATAATAATATCATAGTCGCTATGCAATATTTAAAAACTATGATAATATTTAAAATTTCGATGAAAAGAAATCGTTTAACCTAACAATAAGGTCTGTGTTTGAGAAACTACTGAAAAAGTGGGGATCCATAATCAATGAACGTTTGCACCGGGGCTCTAACTGATGAAATTAAAACCTTAAAATTGACCATTTCCACGTGAAGAATTCATAATTTTTAGTTATTCCCATTTCCAATTCTCGAGTTACGGCCTTAATTGTTTCAATACCACGATACCGCTACGAAACCTAATCAGCATTCTTGCTAACGTGTAAAACTTTACAATGACATTCATTATTTTTAGAAACTACTATTTTCGAATTATCATCAAAAACGTAACAAAATGCAATATCTAAAAGACTTTGGCGCATAAAAATAATCGAAAAATTGCCGACCATAATTTGGAAAAATTAAGTCCTTTTCCTAGGCCTTGACCATTCCTGTCCTTGGCCTGGAGAGAGTCTGTCCTCCTAAAGTCTATCCTTGGTCTTGGCCTCGGATTTTTTTCGAGTCCTTGGTCTTGGTCTTGGCCTTGGCCTCGAAGTTTGTGTCCTCAACTCCGTCTCTGGATCTAGCCATAGCTTTACATCATCACAAGTTACCTTCGAGGATTTTATTCAAATATTTCTTAACATCTAAAATGAAAATGCACCAATAAAAAAATTAAGTCGCAGAAAGAGGCAATTTAAACTAAAACCTTGGATAACCAGTGCCATAAAAAATTCTATAAAAACAAAAAATAAGCTTACAAGTTAAAATTAAAAACTCTAGGAATGTTTCAATTGCGAATAACTACAAAACTTATAGAAACAAATTAACACATACAAAAGAACACAGTAAATGACAATATTACAATTTACGTATTCAACAAATATGCATAATTCTCAAAAAATTTGGAAAACAATAAATATAGGTAATACTTAGCAGAGCAAATAAAAGGAGCAACACGAGCCCAAATTAAATTCTTGATAACAATCGCGTATTACAAACAGACCCGCGTGTAATAAGTAACATGTTCCATAATTTTTTTGCGCAAGTAAGGCCATCATGGCTAAAAACATCCCACCTGCAAAGCATAATTATATATACAACATATCAAGTACACCGTAATCATTTTATTTAAAACCTGTAACGCAAGAAGAAATAATTCATCAATTGCAATATTTACATTGTTCGAAAAGTACTGCAACAAATGATACTATACCGATAAAATTTATTAAAATTGCTACACATGTTACTGCACTTATATCAACAAAATTATTTAACAACTGCATATCAGAAGGGTTTTTCCAAAAATTTTAAAATTATCTCGAATAACTCACGTTTACAAAAAAGAACCCGAGAATTTATGCTCTAATTACCGTCCAATTTCCTTGTCATCACCCTCCAGCAAAATTTTTGAGAAATGTCTTTACATCCAACTTATACATTATTTAAATAAAAAGAAACTAATAACAAATTGTCAAAATGGCTTTCGTTCTAATTATTCTTGCAATATGGCTGCATCCAAAATCAGCAGTGAAATGATAAAAAACACAGATGATAAAAAAGCAACTTGCTCAGTATTTTTTGACCTTGGCAAGGCATTTGATAGTTTTGATCACGAAATTCTCTTGAACAAGTTTAGCTGTATGGCATTTGTGGAATACCATTTCTGTTGATCAGTAGTTATCTAAGCAATCGTAAAATGTTTACTGTTGTTAATGGTGTTACATCAAACAATGAAAACATAACTAACGGAGTTCCACAAGAACCTACATTAGGTCCTCTACTCTTCAGTTAATGATTTGCCTCTAGCAACAAAAAAAATGTAAAGATGTAAAGCAACAAATTATGTCCAATTACAATGTCAAAACTTTGAAAGTCCTTTGAAATAAAAATAAATGGTCATGCAATTCAACTTAGTAGTAATACAAAATACTTAGGTGTCTACATTCGTGATAAGTTGACTTGGAAAAAATATGTAAATACTGTTTGTTCCAAAACTACGAAAGGTTGTTGGGCCTTGGCAAGGTTAAGAAATTATATCAATCAAAAAGCCTGCTGAAGGTATAACATGTAATGTTTGATACCATATACAATACCGCATATCAACGTGGGGTGCTGCTTCCCAAAGCACACTATATCTTCTAATAAAACTACAAAATCGTGCCTTACAAATAATCACAAACAGTACCTTTAATGCACGTTCATCGCTCTAGTTTAAGAACTTGAATTTATTTAAAATAAATGATATACATAAATTAGAAGAATGTAAAAATTTGCATCGAGTAAACTCAAAAGATTGTGCTGGTTTTAATTAGGAATGGGCATTCCAGAATAGTTGGCTATTCCAGAATTATTCCGAATAGCTAAAACCGAATTTAGAATACCGAATCCTATTCTGGTTTAAATTAACTTAATTTGCTGAAAAAGTGAACGACCGGTCAACCACCATCGATATCCAGAAAAAATTTATTCAACGATTTGCTTAATTAAAGCAGCACTAATTGCGGTGCATGACATAGGGTGCTGCTAAATGTTCACCACTTAGTTGCGTTCTTAATTCGCTCACTTTCCAGCCTGCCCTGGAGAAACACCTTTCGCAAGAAGCTGATGCTGCAGGAATGCAAAAGTATTTTGAAGCAAGTGGCTTCAAATGGGGAAGTGGAGAATTTGTGGACCACCATTTCATGTGTCCAGCTTAAAATGTTAAAAAGTTTGAATTTTGGAGGGCTCGTTTGGGGGGAACCCCCATTGTGGCACCTCCAATTTTTGTTAGGTTTAGCTTATTTTTAATATCTACCCATACCGAAAATTTGATTCATTTAGCTCCAATGGTTTAAAAGTTCAAAATTTTGTAGGACCCGATTGAGAGGGAACCCCCAACTTGGCACACCCGATTTCTGTCGCAGAAAAGTTCTTGCTGATATCTTCAATCGCTTAAACTTTGAATACAGTGCGTTTGACGGTTTAAAAGTAGATAGCGGCAGAAGAAAAAGAAAAAAAAAGATGTAAAACAAGAAAAATGGTTTTCAAGTTGGGGTAAATAAACATAACCAAAAGAAAGATGGTTAATAGTGTGCTCAAAAATCACAAACCTTTTTTCATCAATATCGGTCACTGCTGAGATATATCGGTTCAAATTCGTCAACTTTTTGCCCATTTTTGGTCTGTAAAATTTTGGTCACATGACCGGGCGCTCCCAAACTCGGTTTGCATAAAGCATTCAAAAGCATCTATTTTGTGTTCAACTTTCAGCTTTGCACATCACGTGGTTTTGAGGTATAGGCGAATAAGTAAATTTAGCCAAAAATTGCCGTTTTTTTATGTTTTTTCGCGTGTCACAATTCACCATCACGTGACCTAGGATCCCCAACATTAACACCGCACATGACACTTTCACTAATTCTTTTGTTGAGTCTGAATTTCAACTTTCTAGGTTTTACCGTTTGCTAGTTATAAGCAAACGAATCCTCATCTGCCAAAATTCGCGAACAAAAACATAAGTATTACGCACTTACGCGAAGTCCCAACTACAGAGCAAATGGCTCATTACACTTTTATGAGAGGACTAACTGCAAACAATTTTTACCTACGTAATTGCGTTGATTTAAAAGCCGTTCCAATTATCCGGTTTATATTTCAATATGGATTCCGGATAGTTAGGGATTCGGATCCTTCTGGATTCGGTAGTCGGAATTGCCTATCCCTAGTATTAATCCATCTGTTTACGACTCATTATACTCAATTTACAACTAAAGCACAAGAAGAAGATTAAACGGCAATTATTTTCTTAAACTGACTAATTCAAAATTTGGTAAAACTAACATTAAAATTCGTGGACCGAAATATTGGGCAAACGTGCTTAGTGATCTAAAGATATACTGTACTCTTTGCGAAAATTTGCAAAACAATACAAAAGGTATCTTATCTCACACTATTAAATGCTAATTCATTGCTTTTCGCAGCGTTTGCACTTAATATAATATTACAAATTAAGGTAATCTTCTTGATTGCGTTATTTCTGTGAGTATGACCTATGTGTGTTTTTGTTTATCTTTATGACTGATTGTAAGTACAGTACTGCTTACTTTTGTTCGTTAATGAGAAACAAAATTTAATGATGATGCGCTGAAGGAGGTAGCTGACTTTGATGACTATTGTGGTCTTTTCGCTACCTCCTCGTCAAGTACTTAATTACAAATGAATTTGTTTGGGTTATGCTATTTGTTACGGTAGTGCTTTACAAAATATACTTGAACCTGAACTTGAAAAAAATCCTTATTCAAATAACTTCGAAAAAACTGACAAAAAGGTTTTAATATCAATTTGTTACTAACTACTAAGGAAAGACAAAAGTTAGAGTTCAAGACATTTAAACGTACAGTATTAATAGTCGGATTAACAAAATAAAGTACCATAAATAAACCATTGTTATCGCATTGATGAATAAGCGACGCTAAAAAAGTTGATTCAGCATGAGCTACCTTGCTCTATACGCTGCAATTCTGCGGTCTTACCGGTTTCCCAAAATGGGACCGGTTCAAAATGAGAAGCGGATCTGTAGGATTTAGCATTCTAAAATAGATTCCTGATTATAGTTGAAGGGGCAATAACTACATGTATTCTTCAAGTTCTTTTTATGGTATCAACTCGTTAAAATTACAAAATAGCCTTGATTTTTAATGAATTTTTTTGATATTTAGAGAATGCCAGTATTTTTGTCTTTGATAGACAGAACTTAATGTAAGTGTTCAATTTTTAATCTCTTACAGTTTTTAGAAAAGTGCTCACCTAGCTTATCATTGTGTTAAACAACTATTTGCGGAAGTTTCCTGCTTGTCTTATGCCAAGTTAATGATACTCTTGAATGATCTATAAAAATACTTGTGTATTACTTATTTCTTGTTTGCTTGTGTAGATACTGCGGTGTCAGAGTCTTTAAAAGGGTATTCAGGACGTTTTTATTAAAAAATTTTACTGTGACACCATAGTGAAACAACTTTGGCAATTTTTTAGAATTTTTTCCCACCAATTTTGATTCTCTTCGGCCAAGAAATCGTAAGATATTCGCAATTATCTTTCCCGTTAGGCTAAGGAGAAACGCTTTCCGAACATTACCAAACTAAACGGACGTGAGCCAAAATCGTTCCAAATGATTGACTAGATAAGCAGCTAGTGACGATTGGTGAGGGGCATCAGGGTATTCTTTGAATACCCAAACAAAATCATCTCATCTGTATTTATTCAAAGTAATATATCTTTTAAATAGTATTTTATAATTTGGTTATTTTTGCTTTCATGGCTAGTTGGCCACAAGCATAGCGTATTCTGCGCAGCAATTGGCGAAACCTAGTGGCAGGCAGTCAATTATTTGAGTTTTCGGCACTGTGGCGCTAAACATTGGTATGCAGTCGCTGTAGCTCGACTGCTCTGGAAGGTATCAAAGCGAAGTTGTGAAAACCCAAAATGGCGTAGCAAAGTGAAACCATGTAACGCCCCGCCTCTGTATTAACCAATCAAATTTGGTCAAGTGAAGAAACGTCACGAATGACATCATCCTGGGTTTTCAGATAGCGAGCGTGATTACCTTGCCTTCAGCTGCCTGCGCCTGTGATTGCGCGATCGACCGTTACAGACCTGTCAATTAAATTAACTACCCTGAAACATCAAAATACTTTCTCTGTATCAAACAATTGACAGTAAAAGACTTGCAAGGTTTTTTAGCGAAAATAACTTACTATGAGGAAAACTTAAAATTCGTCAAAGTAAATTACAACAGCAGTATAACACAACGAATGCTGTGGATAGTTTATTGGGATGTTCCTTCACTCAAAAAACTTTTGAAGAAAAAAATAGTCGTTGCTGCAGGTAGACCCAAATCCGTTGAAAGATCGCTTTCTTCCTTAAAACCTATCAAATCATTTTCTCAAATAAAATGGAACAAGACAGACTTTCAGATTTAGGCCTTATATCCATCGAGTCACAATTACTGACAGAAGTCATGGAAACCAAATAATCTTTTCAGGATTCAGTCATAACAGAATTTGCTTCAGCGGAAAAGCGAATGGAATTAACTTTTAAATGACTTTCTTGCATCTGCAGTAATTCTGAAACTTTGCCGATTTTAGTGCTCAGCCCTTTGTAGTAAAAAGGTTTGTTTGAATTGCTGATCAAACGGCCAAAGCTGTTTCAGCTTGTACTATTTCTTTGCTTTTTGTAGGCAACTGATCATTGGATGAGGTAAAGGCGTGTTAAAAGTTTTAATCAATTGCTTGAATTGAGTGTAGAAGTTATAGTTTATCTTTTTCATTTTTCTACACCTCCACTATTGCCTACTCATTTCACTCAACAGCTGAAGCGAGACGAGAAAAATTACCTTCAGCTACGCTACCCTCAATTCGAGCCAAAACTTTTTACTCCCAAACGTGTTTTTGCTACTCCCCCCAGTCAAACTTTTGTCTTTCAATTTTTATTTTTAAATAGTACAGTACAAACACAGTATAAATATCAAATGCCACCTATACTTATGGACATAATTCTATATGCGCAGACCGGATGCGCAATTACTTCATGTACGAAAATAAACGACGGAAGAAATTTTGAATTGAATACCCAGAACTTTTTGCCACCGATCGTCACTGTAAGCAGCTGTCAAGGAAGTGGTTTCCTCGGTGCCTGTTGATAACCGTAGCAAACCTATACGAAAAATGCCAACTAAAATGCTTTGCATTGAAACTTGAATTACATATTTACGTAAAAAACTAACTGGCCTTCTGACCTTTCGGCCTAAACCGTAAAACTTACTGGCTCACAAGCAATGATGGCTCACAACTTACTGGCGCAACAATCGCGTAAAACTTACTGGCTCACAAAAACTGGAATCTTAGTCTAAGATCTAGTCAGTTACAATGCTTCAACATGCAATCATTTCTTCGAATAGGTTATCTATAGTAAGCAATAGTCGCAATAGGCTCTAGGCTACTACGCCTAAAGCTCTAAAACCTTACCTTGATTCTAAATTTTTTTCTAGCATTTGGCAGGCAAAGTACGCTAAGAAAGAAAGCACTTAACCTCTCTGAATTCAAACAGCAGTTGTTCCACTAATTTATTTACCTATACCTTCAGCATTCACCTTGTTCCAAAAACCCCGGTACTTAGCAAGATGCGAAATAGAAGTTACAAACTGATTTATTGCGCAATCTAATTGAAACAAGATGGCCGAAATTTGGATTCTAAGAGGAAAACATGAAATTTTTTCTCTTGAACTTTCTTAACCTGACGAGTTGCAAGAATCGCAATAGAGTCATGTTGGTAAACATATTTCTTTAGATTTTTTCTCAATTTTTCAAAATTCGAGGTGAATGCCCTTTTAAGTTGCATAGCTACAGCTTTCTATCGTCTCGTGTAATTGTTATTGCAATGGTTTAGTGCGGTGTTTATCTCTTGTTTTATTGTTATCTTTGGGCTAGGAAATTACAGTATACTATTTAGATTGTTTGCTTTTGTTACGTGTCGAGACGATACAATTATGGACTGTTCCTAATAATTCATGCAATGCCTTTAAACTGATTGGGCTTGAGTAAAATTAACTTTGTTTTTCGTGTTCTCCTAAACCGTTGTTTTATGCACTGAAGCCCTCAAATTTTGTTTCAATTTTTTGTTAATAACTTTGGATAGACTTTTTAGACTTCTACAGAGTAGTAATTTCAAAAACCTTAGTAAAAGAGTGACAAGTGAATCTGAGATCGTAGAAAGCTCAGAAAAGCTTCTCCACACCCAGTGAACTTCTTACAAGTTACTTCCTTCTACCGAAAGAACAAAGGAAAACAATTATCGTGAAAAAAATGAGAGAGTCTGACAGCAGCAAATTTAAGATTGGAACAACCAACGATATCGTTGCCACAGCTTCTTGAAACAAATTGGTTGAATAAGTTTGATGTTTATGCAATTTTGAAAACACAGCGACCTTTTTTTATTTTTTTAAGATTTTTTAAGTTGATGTTCTGAAAATATATTTTCGAAAAGCTACACCGCCAAAAATAAGTTAGCTTGTAAGCTTTCTACTTCACTAAGTGCAAGTCTTCATGGCCTTTACTGAATCTAAGTAACTCGTTGCAGGCAGTTTTTGTAATCATTTGTTTGCGCAAATTAATCGACATATGCAAGTTTGGCCTGTTGGTAGAGCGATAACGTGTTCGACTCTAGATTGGGAGGTCTGAGGTTCAAATTTTGGACCGTTCAAATCGGACACAAGGTTGCCCAAGACTCGCCACCGCTGCAGCATTGCTTCAAAAGGAGCTTTGTTGCCCGCAGGCGCAATGACGCGGAGATAGGCCCGCCACCTCGTTACACGCTTCGGCGTAGCACAGAGAGTAAAATGAAAGATTTGGTTTGAGTTGAGTTTGCAATAGCAAAAAAAGTTTTGTTTACCAAAACCAAGTTTTGAAGAGAACAATCTTGTGGTTTCTATAGTTTCCGGCACAATAATATGAAGAAAAAAAAGATTTTTTTCGCTTTTTTCCGAAAAAACGTAGGGCGAGAGTCAAGTTTATGCAAGTAAAGTAATGTAATTAAGAGTATGTCTTTAATAACTTACCCTTTCAAAGTTACTTCAGCAGAGTGACTTTAGTAATGTAATTAAAGTTATTCTGCTGGAGAAGAATATTCAAATTATCTCTAAAATTTTATACAGATTGTACCTGTCAAGTGGTAAAATGATTACGCGGTCATTTTTGGAGCAAAGAGCTTGAGGATTCAAATCTTACAAAGGTCAAATCAAACACAGAGTTGCCTACGGGTTTCTTCCTGCAAAGTTCCTTAGTTGCCAAGCAGACACAGTTATGCGGAGAGAAACCTCGCTTACACGCTTCTGCGTAATTTAGCAAAATCAGGAAAAGTCACATTTGAAAGTTGAAATCACTCTGTGCTCTTTGTGTAATTTGCAATAAAATTATACGCATAAACATCTTTTTTTGCAAAACATTCCAGATGTTCAATGTTCGTGACGTCGTAACGCAATATAGATTATATAAATTATGGTTTCTTTAGAACTGCAAAATCGAGGAACTGTTGTCAATCTTTATTGCTATCTATATATATTTTTCGATTAATGTCAACAACAAAACATAATACCTGTCACTTAGCTGCGAGTTATACGATAGAGTTTGTTTGATTTTGTATTGACCATATGGTTTACAATAAAAAAAGGCATCGCCTGTCTTGAGAAAAT
This sequence comes from Trididemnum nubilum, assembly GCA_963965965.1. Lineage (NCBI taxonomy): Eukaryota > Metazoa > Chordata > Ascidiacea > Aplousobranchia > Didemnidae > Trididemnum > Trididemnum nubilum. The sequence continues at coordinate 34,512,857 of OZ014471.1, forward strand.
GTGAAAGTGATATAGTGATCGATAATTTTTCACAAATGAGTTACAAAACGACCATATATAAACTATGGGCAATTGGGCATATGTAAATCTATAGCCACGTGCTTCAAGGTATAAACCACTTTTCAGTGAAGCTAGGATTGAGACCCCAGCGTTCAATAGCGGATCGATTTTACACTAAAAAATAACATGATATCATGGCATGATAATAGCATGTCATTTTGCGGTAAAACTGGGATATAGTGTAGCCAAGTTTGAGTAATCAACGTCAGAGTTGTCAATCAAAATTATTATCAGGGGGTCACCTTTGAAATAGAATATCTAAGAAACGGTGGGGTCATTAGAAAAAAGGAATCAACTCTAGTTAAATCTAATGCGATTGCCTCAACTATAGAAAACCCATTGCTTTTGCAGTTTTTTTAACTACAAAAGTGCCTGTATATATGTACTGTATGTTTAACTAACATGGATAGAATTCCAACAAGAGAAACTGAAAAAATAAAATTACTCGTACATTTAGACAAAAAAGAGCACAAACTTTTGAAAGAACTAAGAGCAATATGCGACAAAAAACGGAAAAATCTTGAACCAACCAAATCCGCGCTATATTTCATCAGCTGCAAAAGTTTATCAGAACGGCGACCTTAACTTTTCGCTCTTCGGAAGATTTCCTTAGCGAAAATCGCTGCCCTACTATAGCCACGTAGTAATTATGGTTCTACTCAATGCTGCTGTAGTGAGATGTGAGATCTGGTAATTACGTAAAACAACATCGAAAGCAACTTGAAAGATTTATGCTTAAACATTCTCAATGAAGCCAATGCACAGAACAAAGATGCTGATTTGATTGCTCAAGCAGGTATTGTTGCGGTATCAATTAGGACAATGAGAGAAAAAGTTGACTCAAAACTTTTATGAACTCAGAAAAATTCCATACCTTATCAAACAAGACCAATGGGATGAAGTTGAAGTTAAAAGAGTCAATGGTATTGAAGAACTGCTAATTGATATTGCACATGACAACATAAACCTTATGGCGAGTGTGGCAAAGTTTGCTCAGAGTCCAAGTTCAAGTTCGATGGATTATTTGTCGCTATACGATAGATGACACACTACTTAAAATAGCTTATAATTAATTGCACAACAAAAAATAACTGTTTCCACTACCGGAGATTGGAAGGAACCTATTACAGTCATCAAGACAAACTGCCCCCCGACTATGCACCTTGTTGCTCATAAGAGCTTTAGGACTATTAGAAGTTAATGCTTTGAGAGAAATGCGATGAGACAATTCCAGCAAAAATTCTTCTTAGTTAGATGTCGTTCAAAAGACTTGCTTAAAATCAGAAAAAATGATGCGTGAGAATCTCCTTGTAAATTTTAGGTCGTTACAGTCTCGATCCGATATAACGTAGCTAACAAGGCGTAAACAACAGAAGAACAAAAAGATCAATACAATTACATAAAATGAACAAATTTAAGCTACGGTTTATTTCCCGGTGAAGTTTGAGTTATTTTCGTTTAAACGTGTTTGGCAAGGGTTTTGGCGATTTTCTAAGCGATTTTACTTTTACATGCATACGGTACTGTTTATTATTTTTACCCTACATTCGCAAATTTTACTAATTTTTGATGATTCACCTTTGCGAGGATAAGACAGCACTCAAAAAGCTGCTTATTTAAATACTAAACAAAGAAATCATGCTTCAAAAACGCAAGCAAAATATCAGTACGATTCACTGATGGTGATTTATGTACATTATTTTCATTATTACAAAACAACAGAGACGTTTCGTTGTTATATAATCGTGATAAAAATGCGCTGTTCAGCAAAAATAGGCCGCTTGTGCAAAAATAAGTATTAACCATTCACATCAATAAAGCTGTTAAGTGTGTAATGACGTCGCTTTAACGAGTCTATAAAACCTACGCTCTAGAAAACTTACTCATGTTTTGAAAGTTGATGCTGACGCTTATTACAACAACCAGCTTTCACCACTTCCAGTTATTCTATCTTGACCGTTACAGGTGCTCTTATTGCAATATGAGAAAGGAGGAATTATTGTTTGCCTCTTATTGTTCCTTTTTAAATGTTATTTGAGTCTCCTTCATTTTATTTGAACAACTGCATATTGCGACGCGACAACTAAAATGGCTTTTTTTAGGGGGAAAGATAAAAATTTCTACATGGGGGCGTAAAAAGGAAAAAAATTTCAATTTTGTGAGACACTAACTGTGACGTACGTGCTCCACATTCAATTTGGTTTGTATTAAGCAATGTGAATTAACTTTAATCTATGGATTAACAAAATTTAAGGGGAAACATTTTCGAACAATTGGCAGGGCACCTTGCTAAAATGTAAATAATTTATTGATTATTCATTTAAACTTGAGAATTCAGTCCATTTCATTCTAATAAGTCTAACGATATAGAAAATAAGAAGTTGATTAGTGCATTGCACACAATACAACCCTTCGTGTGTTAATGCCAATGAGTTGCAAACAAAAGTACTGGAAATTGAGATATAAAAAAACGGTTTTATTTGTGATATTGCTTAATCAAACCTAGTAAATCATCTACAGGGCTGGAAAAATGCTATAATAGGCAACCCCTGCTATGTTTGCAGCGTTCTTTCTAAAACTATGTACAGCAAGCTTTTAATCACAGCTGCTCTCACTCAGACGCTGAACCTGGATCTGCTTAGGAAAAGGGTGGGCTTGAACCAATAGTGTTTTTTTTGCTTTTTTTTTGTTTAATAAAATGTGTCAGTTGAGTAGCTTGCTGAGCTAACTGCTGTAACTCAAGCGTGTTACAAACTATGGGGTTGCGGGGGAGAAAACCCCAGTCTCTGGCCTTTTTTTTATGATATTTCTGAAAATTAAGCCATTTTAACGCCATTTTTTCCGCGTTTAGAGCTATCTAAAAAAACTATATTACTAAGATTTGGAAACCAGTTAAAGAAATGAATTGTCCAGTCCTTTTATTTATGCATCAGGTTAAGTCCAGAACATGTTTAAACACTTACATTTTGGGATTTATTTTCTTCGAGACTTAGCTAAGGGGGATGAAGCCCCTTAAGCAAACTGCATGATTGCGCCACTGCTCTCATTAGTTAGTAAAAAGTCCAAAAAAGCGTGTAAACTTTATTCCCAGTATAAGTTAAATAAAACAATTTTGGCGGATCTTGAAAAACTACTATGTGTTCCAAAGTAAAATATTTTAGGCCGTCCTATCAAAAAATGTATCAAAGCAAGGAGTGTTCTCTACACAAAAAAGCACGAAAAAATTGGAAGATTTTTTCCCCCTGTGACAACGTAGATCTTTGAAACGGTACCTTCTGATCTCCGTTAACCAATACTCTATGAACTTCAACCTAACAAAAATCAGATTTTTTTAGAAAACGGTAGAGAGAAAGATATTTATTTCGTGCTTTGAGCAAAACTACTCCAAGCAAATTGACTGAACTACACCAAAAAAATATACATATATATACTTTAAGACTCTGTCTTTCAGCCGACCAGTATACTATTTGTTCGCTGCTGATGAAGGGACAAACCCGGAAACGGCAGGCCGTATAGCGATTGAAAATATATATAATAATATATGCACCTCAGCAAAATAGATGCGCAATTTTCTTTTTTCGCTTTGAAGCTGTGATCAACAATATTACGTTTAAACATTATAACTCATTAATTTTCTAACAGAAATTTATCGAGATCTGTACACTCATTTGGGTAGAAATTAATGTGGGGTAAAGCCCCAATGCTTTGAAAAATGTTTACAAAATGACAACAAGGGTTGCTATTTTATGACAGGTTTTGGACAAGTTCGTAACTGACCCACATATAAACCACTTCATAAAATCTTGCTTGAAACTTCCTAAATGGAGGACGTCAGCTTAACAAAATGAATTATGATTAGGGGTTGATTTTAATAATTCGAGAAAACTCTGCAGTAATAACTTGATAGTATGAATAAACATAAAATGGAAGCACTTTTTACCGACAGTGGTCGAGTGGATACCGCGTCTGCTGCTGAAACGGTGGACTGAGCTTCGATTCTCGGTCGGGTCAAACCGGGACTATTAAAATTGATATTCACAGCTTCCCTGCTTGACTTTCAGCAATTAAAGAAAAAGTGTGAAGCCTCCACCGTGTGTGGTTAACAAGTGGGCAGGCAGCAGCTTGACTCGAAAGCGGAAAGGTCCCTTCGCTGTCTTCTAACCAAGGCAGTAGGTGAAAAAAAGTAATTACAATTTGATAAAGTATCACTATGCGCGTTTGGGTGACCCTTAAATATACAGCGAAAAATTAGCAGTAAAAAATACCATGGAAACCGACGTAAATGAGTTTCTTTCAGGCTAAAACCATCGTTTATTAACAATTTCCGAGTTAGAAAATATTCAGAAGTCGCACATGAGCACTAAAGTTTTATAAAAATAGGCATATTGGTTAACATCTGAATTCAGAGCATTGCTGTTCAAAGGCAAAAGTATTTGGTTGCCATTGTCACCCGACTCGTTGTTAACTGATATCATTTTCTTATCTTTTCAGTAGATCCAGTTTCTGCAACATTTTAATAGCACCACTGATTTAACAACGTGCACTTTAAGTTAAAATATCTTTTTCCAAAGATAGTGCAGTTTTAAAATATTTTAGTATCAATTGGTAGTGAAAATTTTTTCGTAAAATTTTTTTTTTTAAATGTCCGATCAAGATGCATTGGCTTTGGAAAAAGATAGCAGCTGTAGCAGCAAAAGCAAAGATTTGGACAAAGATGAAGACGACCTTGTTGAAGAACTTAAGAAAATTTGCGACAAAAATGGAAAAGAACTTGAACCAACCAAATCTGCAGCAATATTTCATCAGCTGGCAAAAGTTTATCAAAAACGAAGACCTGAACTTCTCACTCATCGGATGATTTGTCTGGTGAAAAGCGCTGCTCTGTTTAATGCTGCAATTGTAAGGTCTGATAATTTGAGCAACATCGAAAACAACTTAAAAGATTTATGTTCAAACATTCTCAATGAAGCCAATGCACAGAACAAAGATGCTGATTTGATTGCTCAAGCATATATTGTGGCAGTATCAATTAGGACAATGAGAGAAAAAGTTGCCAAAAAACTTAATGAACTCAGAAAGATTCCACACAATGTTCAATACGACCAATGGAATGTAGTTGAATTAAAGAGGGCCGATGATATTGAAGAACTACTTACTGATATTGCACATGACTACACAAACGTCATGGCGGGTGTGGCAAAATTTTCTGAAGAAGTAATGGGTGAAACTCCTTGTGAATTTTCTTTGGCAGGAATGGGGTCTTTGGCAAGGAGGGAAGTAACACCATATTCCGATTTCGAAAACATGATTCTTTTAAACACTAACCATGGTGATTATGAACACATGTTGAACTATTTTCGTTGGTATTCTGTCATTTTTCAAATTGTACTGATAAATCTTAAAGAAACTATTATTCCAAGTGTGTCAATACATTCACTAAATGACAAAAATTCCAAACATGGCGACTGGTTTTACGATGATATCACTACTCGTGGAATTTGCTTTGACGGAATGATGCCGCACGCCTGTAAGTTTCCATTAGGAAGGCAACACTTTACTAAGGACAAGCAGTGGGCAACTGAATTAATCAAGCCAGTTAATAAGATGCTCAAATTTTTAAACAGTGAAGAAAGCATGAAAAATGGTTATCATTTGAGCACGATTCTGACAAAGACTTGTCACGTTTATGGAAATGTTGAAGTATTTAAAGCGTTTGAAAAAGGAGTTCGAGATTTGATTGAAAAAGAAAATCAAGAAGCTATTGAATTATCAGTTAAGAAGCAAATTACAGAAGACCTTGGAAAATTTGCTACTCGGCAATCAATTTGTAAGATCAAGCCTATGACCCAGTTCAATGTTAAACTAGTTATGTATCGTAGTACTACAATGCTCATTGCTGAATTTGGGCGACTTAATAAAATCCATTCCAACTCATGCTTTGATATATTGAGAAAACTTTCTCACAAAACCTCTATTACAGCAAGTGCAAAACAGAAACTGATGTTTGCCGTTGCAATTGCAAACGAAATAAGGTTGAGATGGTACATTATCAGCAAAAGACAAAGAGATAACATTGGTTCGATCAAGATGCTCTTCCAATTAATTGGAAAGAAAACCACTTTGCGATACCTTCAAATTGCTTATGCATTGCAATGTGATATTTCAAAACGTTTGCACCTTAAAAAAGTTCATTTGTACTCCTATCCAAATTTGTTGAATGTTAATCTTGCGCATTTTCTAAACGACAATTATCACTTGCAAGGGCTGTTACAGGCAACAAAAGAAAACTCTCAAAAAACTCAGAGGTATTATAGCTTTGATGAATGTTTTTCTGCTATGGTGAAAGAAACCGGTAATCAGTTCAGCATTCAAGCCCAAACCGAACTTGAATCCAAAAGCATTCTAGAACTGGGAGAAGTTTTAATGCGATTGCAATGTTATGATGATGCATATGATTGCTTTCAACAGCACTTTGAAATGTTCAATTGCACAGAATCTTCTACAAAAGAAGAAAGCATCACTAACCCCTTTTTGTGGTCTGAGAAGTTTTTAGAGAATGTAACTGATAGAAACATTGCTCAAGCTTTGCATCAAGCTGGTTATTGTTTAGTCAAGCTTAGCGAATTTTCAAAGGCTGAAATTTACTTTGAAAAATCATTGAAGATAAAGGAAAAAATGCCATCCAATCCCAACAACGATCTTGATGTGGCAAAAAACGGCTCAACAATTAGGAGCATGCTTCTTAGAAATGAACAAATTTAGTGATGCAATAAAGCATTTCAAAAAAGCTCTCAGAAAACTGAAAACTGATTCAATGGATACCTCTGTTGAGAGAAATGTTGCTGAAATACTTCAAAAAATTGGATACTGTTTTTTGTTTCAAAGAAATTTTCGTGCTGCTGAAGGTAGCGCTACACAATCCCTTGAAATCAAAGAAAAAATGTCAACTGATGTACAGACTGATCTTGATGTTGCGAATTCCTTGCTCGTACTTGGACACTGCTTTTCACAAATGAACAAAAGATTTAATGCTGAAGTTTGTTTGCGCAAAGCGCAACTAATCTGTTCTAACTTTGTGATACATATGAAAACTCCTGACAGATTTGCTGACACCTTGCGAGGTATTGGTCGTTGTCTACTGCATATGCTAAAGCCAAACAAGGCTTTATTGGTGCTGACAAAATCATTAGAAATTACAGAAACTTTATCGCTTGATGTTGATGGGGATGGAAGGGTAGCTCTTATACTGGATGAAATGGGTTTGTGTCATCTTCAGTTGAAACAAGCTGCAGAAGCACAATCCTGTTTTGAACGAGCTTTGAAAATTTGCAAGAATACATCAAACGCTTCTGAATTGGAAAATTCCATAGCTATATTTTCATCAAGGGTAGGCAACTGCCTATTGAAATTGAATAATCCTGTAGAAGCAATGGTTTGTTCTGAGAGATCATTGCAGGTTTTCCAAAAACAATTCAACAAGTTTGCAATTGCAGCATCAACATTTTGGACAGGTCGTTGCTTGCTAGAGATGAACAAGCCTCAAGAAGCGAAAATTTGCTTTGAAAAATCCAAAAGCATCTATGAAAATTTGTCACAAGATTTTGCAAATGACCGTGATATAGCAAACTCAAACTTCTGGATTGGCTGCTGTTTGTATGATCTGGAAAAAACGCATGAAAGCAAAATTTACTTCGTAAAGGCTCTTCGGATTCACGAAAAATCATCACTTGACCATACAATTGAACGCGATGTTGCCAATTCAAGTTTTTGGATTGGTATTTGTTGGTATGACTTAAAAAAGCCTGAACAAGCTAAAAACTTTTTCGTAAGAGCTCTTCAAATCTACATCAAATCATCAGTCGACGTCTCAATTGATCGCGACGTCGCAATCACGTACGGTTTAATCGGACATTCATACTTTGACACCAAAATGTATCAAAAAGCAAAAACATACTTTAAAATAGAACGCAACATTTACAAAAATATGTCACGTGATGATACTTTAGACTGCTGCAATTTTTCCACTGCCCGCCAAAACATTAAAAAATGTAGAAAAATGATTGCTTTTAGAAATTCCTACGAATAGATTGAAGGTACTGAAGCACACAGCAATGGAATTACGTACAAAAAATACGAAACATTTAAAACATATCTTTATCAAAATTCAGCTTCCTTCGATCTATGGTTTCTGGTTTAACGATTCAACGATATTTCGTTCTAAAGTTTGAGTTACTTTAGGAGTCTACCGTCCTGGTTACCAATTAAAATCTAATTTTTACAGAATCGAGATCCTATTTCACTAACAGTGAAGTTATTTATGTTCTACAACTAATTCATAATGAAGCCTTGCATTTAAGAGCTTTCAAACTTATGTTAAACATGCGGCAGACAATTTCTCACGATTCACGTGCCCTTCAACCCTACCATTTTGCAGGGAAAAATTTTTTTGAGAAGAAATAAAAAATAAATGAAAAATCTATGAGTTACACCACATGTCTTTCATGATAGTCTACCCACAAAATATAGCAGCCTAGTACAGCTGCAGTTTGAAGGAATTTCTTGAAACTGCAGTTTTACTAGGCCAACGGTGGGCAAACTGCGGCTTACGATACGCATGCGGCTTGTGGACGTAAATTTTGTGGCTCTTGTATTGAATCATAATACAAGTATTAAAAAAAAAAACAAGATTATAAATATGTTATCTCGTGTTTGAAATTGTTTTCATTTATTGATGCAATTTAGAATGATAAAACAAGTATATGTTTTCATAGCGTTGTCAACCAAGGTTATACCAACTGTGATGACAAATGTTGCCCTTTAGGGCAACAATCATTATGTTTTTAAGTAGCATAGCCAGGGGGAGGGAGGCTCTAGCTCCCCTCCATAGCCTGTGGATCACTATTAGTCCCCCAAATGTAAAATAAAGGAAATAACCACGCTTTTAGCACTTCTGAGATTGTTTTTTGTACTGAAATGGACTAAAAAGCGATTTTAAGCATCTTTTGAAGCATATATTTGGAGAGGAGAGGGTTATTTGTTAAAAAAAACTCACAAATCAACAAGAACTTTAAAAAATGGCCAAAAATAAGCAATCAAATTTAATCGTTGGTGCAAAAATGCTGAACATGGGTTTCATCAACAAACATATTATAAACTCGGTAAGAAGGTGGGGGGGGGTATTCAGTATCAGTTGACATACCTGTCAACTCTCCCGATTTCGTCGGGAGACTCCCGATTTCGAGGATTTCTCCCAATCACCCGATCTCAACAAAAAATCTCCCGATATCACGATTTAGCTTAAGAATTTTTGGGGTTAAAAAATGAAACAGTTTTTTGAAAAATTATTTAATTTTGTTTGCGAATGTTTGTTTTTTTGAAAGGGAAAAAATACAGTTCGATCCCTGCTTCGACTGATTTGATATTTTTCAAGAGTTTTGATTTGAAAATTAATGTGTGTTCTTGCTTTCACGTAAGGGGTAACATCAATTCGAATTGTTAAGAATTTACAAATAACAATGGCATGCACATATATAACAAATAACAATTTACAGTCTCTGGTACCGGTCATTGCAACTGTGAAGAGCTGAGCTCTTTTAATGGCATCTGTTGGAGAAAGTGTTAGTACTAATAAGCGTAAAGGCGATGGTCAGCGAGATGTCGCAAGAAGAGGCGGGTAAAAGTAAAACAAAAAGTATAGCTTCATACAAGTTTTGTGTCTTTATGGGGTGGGAGAAAATTGAGGGTGAACAAATTTTCAGCAATCCTGCTGCATTTATGAAATCGCTCCTGTGCATACCTCACTCAAACGCATCGTCTAACGAAAGAACCTTTTCCATGGTGCTGAAGATTATAACCGAAAGCAAAACCAGTTTGCACAATGACGCTGTGTGCGCGCTTTTAAGTTGCAAGTTAAATTGTGACAGTATTGCAGCTGGCTTTAAACCTTTCAAACTACAGTTGAATGCTACCAAATAAGCCACACACAAATATAATTAAGCCCACAAGAGTTAAAGTCAGGCCCGCAAGTACTGTTAAAGCAAATGCTGAAGGTAAGGGTGGGGAGGCGAAAGCTAGTTAAGAGGGGGGGGCGAAAGCTGGCTAAGTAATATACTACTATACACGTACGATTGATTTTGTCTAGGCCGGGGGCAAAATTTGTTTCTGGAGGCATAGGCGTAGCCAGGGGGGAGGCCCAGGGGGACCGGGCCCCCCCCAATTGGAATGCTATCAATGATAAAAATCTCATAAAAGAGACTATTGTTTCTTCAGTTTCATTTTCTTTTAGCATCTTCGCGTACAACAGTACACGCATACAGAAGTAATTAACAATAATATTGATCTAGGGGGTCCGGGCCCCCTCAATTTAATTTTTGTCAACCAATTTAAATGGGTCGCCTACAATAATATGTAAATGACCCCCAATTTAAATGGGCTCCAACAATAATATTGTTCCAGGGGACCAGGGCCCCTTCAATTTAATGTTTGCCAACCAATTTAAACGTATAACCTGAGTGAAATTAAGGGATTTTATCCTAAAAGTTGCTAACTGAGGCCCTCATTTAACCTTTTTATTAACGTAATGAATAACCAGGGACGGATTCAACGTATGGCTCAGTGCCAGGGCCCCGCGCTCAGATAGTAGGCCTTTTTTTGGTTTTGATCTGCATTAGGCAGGAAAATATTGCGAATATCCCGAAGTGCCAGTGGCTCGACTCAATGTAAATCCGGCCCAGGCAATAACACGGTTTGTAGGCGTAACTATCTATTGCACATTTTTCAATAACAATTCACCTCCACCTTGCCAGTTTTTGTGCAACAAAATACTTTTGAAAAAAATTAGCTACAGCAAGGGGAATGCTCATTGAACAAATTTTTTAATTGAGAGAGCCTGGGCTCTCTGGCCGTATATGTACTCCTGGTTGTTTTCAAGACAAAACAATAATCTCTAAGGAAAATATTCGACTGGATTGTTATTTATTGCTAAAATATTGCAAGAGGCAATGCACTTTTTACTTCGCTCTACCAGGGCCAAATCACTTACAAAATTTAACCCCAAAATGCAAGATTTTAAACGCATTTTGGACTTAAATTACAAGCAAAAGGTGGACTGAACAACTTAATTTTTTCAATTGGCTTTCAACTGTTAAAACTTTAGTACTTTCAAATGGCTCTGTATACGTGCGAAATGTGATCCAATGGTATTAAAATAGCTTTTTTTTCCAAAAATTACGAAAAATCGCCCTGCGGCTGGAAGCTTTCCTCCAGAACCCCGTAGTCTCCGGCGGCGTTTCAATTACAAAACACTTCCTCATTCAAACACGTCTCCCAAATTAGACATTTTCGCATATTATCTATTGGTTTAAGCCCTCTCCTTGAACCAGTTTCTAGTTTCGCGCCAACGCCAGGCCACTGCTTCTGATCTTTCATTCTAGGATATCTTTGCCCCAAAAAAAAATTCCTCTTTCGAAGTTTCTGATGACATCATTGCATGTGATTTGTAGTTTGCCCCCCCCACCCCAATCAAAAATCTTGGTTACGCCTATGTCTCGTGGGCTGCGGGTCTGGTTAAAGTAGACGTGGTTGAATGATATTTCACTTTTATCGTTTAGTATTTTTTGGAAAGCTTCTGCTGCGCTGCTGAATGTAGCATGACTTTTTACGCCATATGTGTCAGTGAAGTGTATGAAACAGTACTGATGTTACCGATTACCTCGTACTGTATGCAAAATAAAAGTTCTGCTTGGTTTAGTTAGTGTGCCTTTAGTAGCTAGAACTGCTAGAACATGAAAAGGGAATGTCAAAATTTGGGTAATGTGTACGAACATTAAAAGATGACAATAATTATTCAAGCAGTAGAAGCAGGAGGGAGGTCTGGGGGAAAAACTTTCCAGCTATTGAATTTGCTGGTAAGAAATCTCCAGATTTGGCATTTTCAAATGTTGACAGGTATGTCAGTTGATTACCAATTATTTCTCTCGAATATTTTTCCATTAGACTCCCCCCCAATTATTTTTCTCTATAAAATATAAACTACTCCGTGTAAGTTTGATTGAACAATAAAATTTTATGATTTAACAGCACGTAAACAAGAAAACTAAAATTTTACCATTAACCACCACCCACATAGCCCATTTATGCAACCAGTTCAATCATATTTTCACTGCTAATTTCTATGCCACGTTTTAAAGACATTAGATTTTATCAAAATATCCCCAAAATTAAGTTACTTTTGCAAAAAAATGCAAAACCTTTTGTGTGCTGGGGGCTCCGCCCCCAGACCCCGTGCCTCCAGTGGCTTGGGGGTTCGCCCCCAAACCCCCAAAACATCCCCTCATTGCGAAATTCTGGCTACGCGCATGGTGTTTTTATTGCTGTTATGTTATTTTGTGTAAACTGATTTTGTGGCTCGCTGGTGTTTATGGTTTTCTGCAAGCGGCTCTTTCTTTGAACAAGTTCGCCCACCCCTGTACTAGGCTATGCTGTTTCAACAAATTTCTTGAAACAGCTGCTGTACTAGGCTGCTATATTTTGTTGGTATGCTACAATGACAGACATTTGGTGTAACTCATGGAGTGGTTCATTTGTTTGTTTAATTCTTTCGATACTTAAACCAGAGCTGGGCAAGCCCCCAAGTTAGTCCCCAAGTCCGCAATTGTGGACTAACGAAAAAATTTGAGGACTTGCGGACTGAGTCAGTTTAAATTGCGGACTTGCGGTTGCGGACTATTTTTAATTTTAGTTCGCATTTCCACAACTTTTATACAAACTAGGCTGCAAACTCTATTTCTTTTTATTCGAGTTCTTTAATATAATTTTTTCGACTTCAAGTTCGGCAAAAATATCAAGTTTTTCGAGTTCAGGCTGACAAAATTACTAAGTCTGCTTTTCGACTTAGATTCTTTCTTTTTGTAGACATGCTGTTTTTTCGAGTTCGGCAAAACAACCGATTTCTTTAGGTTTAAGTTCGAATTAGCAGCTCTGGTTCAAAGGTATATGGCTTTGTTGTTTTTTGCCGTGAGTTCACAAAATTAGTCACTGGTGTATCATTTTTTGTGCTGGTAGCATGTAGTTATCTTGTGCCTATACAGTAGTTATGGAAACTTAGGACTAAAAATTTAGTAATACGACTAGTGATGTGAATGCTTTTTCCCTTTTTTTTTTCAAAAAAAATCTTTTATTTCAAAAAATCTTGTTGTAAGTGGAAATACGGACTGTGCTTTGCTATTTGATGGCTTCTCATGGTAATCCAATGGTTTTTAATCTTCGAATCCCTAGTTTCATTGAAGCATTTTTAAGTGTTTATGCATTATGCTTCCATGCAGTTTAGGCACCTATAAGCTGTAGCACAATCAGAAAGGCTGGGGTTACAACCCCCTTATCCAAGTAACTGAAAAACTTTAACCAAAAATGCAAGAGTTTAAATTTGTCTTGAACTGGACCTGAAAGTAAGGGGGGTGGGGCAATTGTGAAGTTTGCCATCCCAAAAAAGCAGCTCAACAACAAATTATGCTGTGGTATATTTACTACAATCAACGACTGTGTGATTTGGAAATTTCTTTTATTGTGTGGAATATACCCACCATGCGCTTGCAATGCTTTCCACAATTCACAACTTTTGACTTATGTTTGCTAATTAACTCTGAGAAGATCACTTCGGGACGTGGTTGATTGCAAAACCCTTCCACTCGGTTCATAAAAGGTGCGGTAAAAAGTGGCGGATTTGCTGTTGCGGACTTCAAGAATTACGAAGTTGCAGATTTGCGCTTGCGGACTAAGCTTTTAAACGTGCAATTGCGGACTTACAGTTGCGGATTATGAAAATTGAAATTCGGTTGCGGAGTTGTGGAGGGCAAACTGAAAAAAAAACTTGCGGTGCCCAGCTCTGCCTTAAACAGAACATCAAAAACGATGGAATTTTAATCAAAAACACTGTTGCAGCTATCTTTTAAACTTTAAGATGAAGTACTGTATTTCGGATACAATAAGTAGTAGAAAGCTGAAGTTTAGTACAGAAATGTTTTGAACAGAAGTGGAGCCCTCCAGGAAGTCCTTGACCTCGAGGACGTCCTAGAAGACGTATTTTGAAATCCTTGGCCTTCGCCACAAAGTACAAGTCCTTGGCCTCGAAGTCTACAAGTCCTCGGTGGAGGACAGAATTATTTTTTGAGTTGTCAATAACTGGCTAAGGTCATGACCTTTTTTTTTTCTTCGCCTGAAAATTCGCGGAGAATTTGCGAGAAGAACTTTTTTTCAGGAGAAAGCCTTAAATTTGGCGAGAAAATCTTTTTTTATATGGAGAACACCTGCGCGTTTTGTCTTTGGTCCGTTGACTTGACCTCGAGCATTCCTTCCTTGTGGCCTCGAGAGGGTCAGTCCTAGGAAAGTCGTTCCTTGGCCTCGGATTTTTTTGTGTCCTTGCCTTGGCCTCGAGCCTTGTGTCCTCGACTCCACCTCTAGTTTTGGATTATTTATCTCATTTTTTACATCACTCTAGCTATTATCAGCTAGATAGATATCTCTAGCTAGATGCTTCACTACCTTCAATGTCAAAAAAACACGGATTTTTTCACTTTTTGTTATTTTGACAATGATTGACTTTGGCTTAGAAATTTACAAGAAATAGTTTGAGAAATTGCATCAGCTTATTAATAAGTTGACTGTGCACTGTGCAATATGCAGTTAGTAAAAAGTTTTAGTTTGCTGCTTTTAAGTGTTTATTTCAAAGTTCTTGCAATTACGTTGATTTGTGCTTAATCAGTGCAGTTACGGAGCATACTTTCTATAGTGATCGAACTTTTTCTAAAAGAACCAACTTGCAAAATGTATAGTATTGACGATTTACTTAAACTAGGACTGTAAAAAACAAATTATAGGGATTGTTTCTAATTAGTGGTAAAATATGCATCGATGACTCTAAATGTCTCCAAAAATTTTGTGCCAATCAAGATTTTTTACAAGGTACACGCTAGAATTTAGAGCAAATGGCGTTCAAGGTGCTTCGCCCTCTTTAATGTCAAAAAAAATCCGAATTTTTGTAACTTTTTGCGTTATTTTGACTGTGATTGACTTTGCTTTAGATAATTTTGCAATTTATGGTTTGAGAAATTGCATCAGCTTATTGATAAGTTGATTGTGCAGTGTGCAGTTTGTCAGAAGTTCTAATTTGCTTTTACGTTAAATGTTCATTTCAAATTTGATGGTTTGTCCTTAATTATTGTAGCTGCGGAGTTGCATACTTTCAATAGTGACCAACCTTTTTCTGTAAAAACAACTTGCAAATGCACAGTATTGTTGTATTATTATTGTTGCATACCAATCTTCCTGTCACTGGACAGCGTCAAACGCTAACTACTGGACAAACCGCGCACTGTTTTATGGCATTGCCTACTTCCTGTTTGGAGGAATCCGCAACTGCTTAGAAAATTACCAGTGATCCAATGCTCGTGTAGATTTCTTCGAATTCTTGTCCACTGAATTTGCTACTTGCTCGAAGTCACCAAGGAGAAATGATAATCGTAAAGCGTCTTATCCAAGGACACAACAACATGACCAGGATGGGCGAAACCCAGATCATGCGATCAGGGTCGTAGTAAAGACTATACCTTTATCCATTCGGCCACGCAGCCGATTTTGCTTATCGGCAATTTACTTAAACGAGGACGGAAAAATAAATTAAAAGAAGCATTTCTAATTAGAGGTATATTATGGATCGATGGCTACATTTTTTTTCTTTCTTCTTTACCCGCTTTTCCTGGAGGGTTGCGGGGGCAGCAGCTCGAGGTTAAGCTGCCGCTATTCACGCTTGGGTCAATCCACAGCGATTCCATCCAAGATCCAAAATGTAATTGGTCCACCTAGTTCTAGATCGTCCGACTGGTCTTGTCCCATTTACTTTGGCAAGTAAAACTTGTTTAGGGTGTCTTTCCTGAGGCATTCTGCTCACATGGCCAAATCATCTAAGCTGAGATCTTTCAATTCGGAGAATTAACGGCTCAATGTTAAGAGATTTTTGAATCTCAGACAACGCACTTTGTTATAGTGTAACTAATTTCGGACATCTGCACTTGTTATCGCACTCTTTCGGTCTTTGCCCAAGATTCATGACCATAAAAAACTGTTTTGAGAATGGAGCGCTTTGCGTTTTTCGACAATTCTTGTTTCATGACAACCGAGTAGTGCAAAACTCGTATTACTGCACTAGCCTTGCCAATTCAGGTATCCAGTTCTTCGTCTTGCCTTACATCACTCCCCAATGCAATGCCATGATACCTGAACTTCCTTACCTGCTTCAGTGTCGCTCCATTCACTTGTAATAACCACTTATCAGGGTTACTTGAAAGATGAAGTACCTCAGTTTTGGTCGTGCTTATTTTCATTCCGGCGGTGTGACATGCATATGCAAAGCTATTTAATGCGCGCTGGAGGCCAGATTCTGTGGAAGAAAGCAGAACCAAATCATCAGCAAATGGCAGACGACTGATTTTGCAATTTCTATTTGTGGCACACTCATCAGTTGGGCTGCGTTTGTCGATCCAATTCATGTAAACAATGAAAAGGAGAGGTGACCAAACGCACCCTTGCCGCAGTCCGCATATAACGGCTTTGATTGCTTGCCATTTACCAGATCGCAAACCTCCAGTCGACAGTAGAATGACTTAATGGCGCTTAACAACTGACCATTAACACCATACTCCTGCAAAACCTTTCACAGTTTATCGCAAGGAACTCGGTCATATGCTTTTTCAAGCATACAAAGAGATCTTTGCCATATTCTTAAGATTTCTCAAAGATTTCTGCCGTAACTTGTAAATATCAAACATCAGGCATTATTTGCCTTTTTCCAATTTCTGAGAACATCAACGTTTAAACTTTCTTTCTTTTGGATCTATGACATTATAGATTCCTTTGTTGGTCCTGGGCAAACTTTTTTGCGTTTACTACATCATAAAAAATACGGTATCTAAAAGTTCGTTTTTCCGATTATATTTAATTAAAATGAACATGAATTAATTGGTAAATTCAAACATAAAGTTTATTCTGCAAATACAGAAGTAGCGTATTTGGAACATATCGTTAAAATATTGTTTCCTATTACTAGATTTATGTGCTCAATGTTTCTTTTGCAGTAAATTTAGAGAAGAAATTTTGGACGAATTATCAAACTAGATAAATCAATTTTTTTCTATTTTTTTCTACACATGCAGTATTACGCCGAAGCTTGTAACGAGTTTGCGGTACCCATCTCTGCGTCTTGGCGCCCGAGCAACGCAATATATTGAACCGACTAGTGCCGTGAAGAAAACCATGGGAAAAGAAGATTGTAGTTTATTTTTCTATCAAAATGAGCGACTGCACCAAAGTCTAGTTTCCAAAACTCAAAATTTTCTTAAGAACGTGGCGTAATTTTAGATAACGTCGTTTTGTCTCATATTTTAGTCTCTTTTCATACAAAGTTTTTTTTCGAAAAAAGTTTATTTTTCGCAGAGCGAAGAGCAAAGTTTCTATTCTTTGTCTAAAAGATCTCTAATAACTCAGCTGGTCCGGGCGTCAAGCTTTGAATTTCATGGAGTGTAGGGTGCATGTACAGTACAATCTAATTCTGCCGACGAGGGTAGGCTCGACCTATACCATAGGCGTAGCTAGGCCCCCTCCAATTGCCTTGCGACTAATGAAAAATTTGTTGCCAAAACGGCTAGTAGTTTTCATTACCCGTTCCAAGTCTGGTTTGTGGCTTGACCGCAGACCGTGAAGACCTTTTTGCTCTTTACCTTATTTTCGCGACAAAATAGGCTTCTAAGGTAGCGACGACCTTTTCTTTTTCTTTTTTTTTTTTTTTTTTTTTTTTTGGTCTTCACCTAATTTTCGGAACGAAATTGGCTTTACAGCTCGTGCTGACCTTTAGTTCAGTTGTTTTATAAGTTTAGTCCCCACTGTGTAATTTGAGGTTTGGGCCCCCCCAATCCTAAATTAGTCTCCAACTAAATTTCGCCTCCCCCCCCCCAATCACAAATCGTAAATCAAACTATGAAGACTCTTTTTTTTTTGGTCTTCACCTATGTGATTTCTGGTTTGCCCCCCGCCCCCAATCCAAAATCCTGGCTACGCCTATGACCTGTACCAACTTCTTTGCTAGGACAGGCTCAGTAGGGTCTCGACAGTTTAGCCGTGCTATTATTCCAACTTAAAAAAACGAGTGGGAGCTCTTGAAAAAGAGGACTGACTTGAACTGAGTGGCAGGTTGACCAAAGGTTGTTACACCAAACGTGTTTCCGTCTAGTCTATAGGTGGCTGGAGTACATGGCGTTGCCGTACACTCCAGCACTAACCGATCTAAAGGTGGAAGAGACAGATCCGTCAATCTATGCATAGACCTCTGAAGTAGGAAGGAAGAACAAACGATTTCTGGAAGATGAAAGGTGGTATGCACTGGGGCCAGCAGTGCAGTTACGTATGGAGGATGATCGTATGAACTTGATTGGTTTTCACAGGGAATTGGAGGATATTATAATTAATTTTTGTTGGTGTTGTTGTTGTTGTAGCGCATATTTATCCTCCTGTCACCGGACAGCATCTGACGCTAACCATTGGAGGATCCGCGCACTTTTTATTGCAATAAATTCTTCGTACTTGGAAGAATCTGCACCTACTTAGAAGTTTTCAGTGCTCTGATGTTCCTGTGGATATATTCGAGTTCTTGAACCCTGAATTTGTTGCTTATTCGAAGCCGCCAAAGCAGAGATAATTATCGTAAATTGCCTTATCTAAGAACTCAACAACGAGGCCTGGGTGCGGTTTAAGCCCAAATCATGCCATCAAGGTCGTAAAAATCAATAATGGATCCTGCAAAGATGGAAAAGGTTCGGCTGATGTTCAAAATGTTCTTCAAAAAGATTTTTTCTTTAAACGGCTGATCACTAGTTTTGATGCAAGGGATTTGAGAAAAAATGACAATTCTGGAGGGAGACCAGAACACGTTCAAAACAAGGTAGCATAGGTGTAGCTAAGGGGGGGTAAAAGGCCAGTGATAAAAATGTCACCAATGACAAAATGTGATAAAAAAAGCCTATTGTTTCTTCAGTTTCAATTCCTTTTAGGTTTTTTTTGCGTACAACAGTACACGCGCACAACAGCAACTTCCAATAATATTGACGGCCAGGGGCATAAGCCCCCTCAATTCAATTTTTACCAGCCAATTTAAATGTATAACCCGAGTAAAATTAAGGGTTTTTGTCCTTTAAGTTGCTACCTCAGGCCCTCATCTAACCTTTTTATGTACAGAATGCAATAACCAGGGTTGGATTTAGCATGTATGGCAGAGTGCCATAGGCCCCGCGCTCAAATGCTAAGACTTTTTTTGGGTCTTCACTTATATTTGGCAAAAAGATGCTGCAAAAATCCTCAAAGTGCCAGGGGCTCCGGGCAATAACATGGTTTGAAGGATTAAATTATTAGAGGTATGTAAAAAATCAGCTCCATATTTTAATGCAACCACAAACGCGAAAAACACGTTCATACAAATTATAGAATTGCGAATGAGCTATCGCGACGCGTTTCGACCTTGTTCAAGGATATTATCAGGCGAATAATAAACCATAACCATGCTTATCTAAAAATTCATGTACACACAGCAATGGTAAATTTTTACAAGCGCATAAGCAATAACATCAAAACCTGCAGTACAACTCCCAATACGGGCTATATGTGCTTTTTAGCCCATCCCTTTACTGCGGCAAACTTGCCCGTATTGGGAGTTGTACTGCAGGTTTTGATGTAATTGCTTATGCGCTTGTAAAATTTACCATTGCTGTGTTTATATGAATTTTTGGATAAGTATGGTTATGTTTTGTTATTCGTTTGATAATACCCTTGAGCAAGTTTGAAAGGCGTCGCGATAGCTCATTCGCGATTCTGTAATTTGTACGAACGTGTTTTCGTGTTTGTGGTTGCATTAAAATATGGAGCTGATTTTTGACATACCTCCAATAATTTATTGTTGGCTGCCCTGTGAGCGACCACTTCGTATAGGTTCCCTAAACTCTTGTCAATTTGGTAAGTTCTCACGAAATCTTTGGAGAATTAACCATCTATAGTACCATTTTTTAGCAGGAACGATGCACCTACACCTCGCCAGTTTCTACGCGGCAAAGTACTTTTGAAAAATAAATTAGATAGGGGAAATGTTTATAGTACAAATTATTGGATTTTTATTTAGGGGATCTGGGCCCGCTGGCCATATGGCGTACAAGTACTCTTACAACTAATTATTTTCATAGCAAAACAAAAATCTTTAAGAAAAATCTTCGACTGGATCATTATTTACTGCTAAAATATTGCAGGAGGCAATGTACCTAACTTCCCCCTACCTAAGCCTAATCACTCACAAAATTTGACCCCAAAATGCATTTTTAAAACCGTTTTGGACTTAAATTGTAAATAAAAGGAGGATTAAACATTTTAATTATTTCAATTGCCTTTTAAATGCTAAAAATCTAGTTCTTTCTAATGGCTCTCAACACGTGCGAAATGTGATCCAATGGCATTAAAATAGCTTTTTTTCCTTAAATTACTAAAAATCACGCAGCGGCTGGGGGTTTCGCCCCCAGATTCCCGTTTGTGTTTCGTTTGAGTTACACTACTTCGCTCAACACGTCTTCCAAGCTAGACGTTTTCACTTTTTAACTTTTGGTTTAAGCTCAATCCCTTTAGCAAAATCCTGTTAATTGACAAACCAGCCACGGCTTTTCATCTTCTATTCTACGATATCTTTGTCCCACAAAAACTTCCTCTTTCGAAAATTTCTGATGACGTCATTACATGTGATTTGTGGTTTGCCCCCCGAAATCAAAAATCCTGGCTACGCCTTTGTATGTTAATGCTTGGTTATTTTCAAAAGAAGGATGGTGTTGTGCTATTTCATTTTATTACGCACTAGAGATTAAAACCTGAGTTTTGCTTGAGTTTCATTTCCTGCTATTGTGACCTCGTGTTCACCTACGTTAAATTGCTAACTTGTTAAATCTTTATGTTTCCACTCAAAAACATAACAGCTGGGTTTTAAGAAGAAGCAATGAGGTGGGGTGGAAGAGAAGCGTTCAGTAATGAACCTACATGCAGCTCAGTAAAGAATTTTTAATTCGTTAATCAGCGTGTTGCTTGGGAAGGGAAATCATATGGGAGAAGCATATAATAGCGCAGGTATCACAAAAACTTTATAGAAGAATGGAGCGAATTCTCTCGATGGACCCTAGAGAGCGGTAGCAATGGAGCGCAAAGTTTTACGTCTTGGATAGAACTTGCAACTTGGTGCACAGGAATTGGTCTTGGGCCCCAAAGAAAAAAGTTCGATCAAAGTCTAGACCAGGGGTCGGCAACCTTTACGTAGTAGTTGGCCAAAAACGAACTCCGTAAGGTCTCGGAGGACCGTGACATATTTTCACTAACAATTTGTTCCTTAAAAAGCATGATTTCAGACACTTTAATATTAAGACACAATTTGATCTATTTTAAATTACCATAAGCAACTTTACCTTCTTTCTCGCTTCGAAAGATAAAAAAAAGAAATAAAACCGGCAACATTTTGAATGGGTTTGTGATTTGACAGACGAATATATTTGTCAAGTACGATTTCTTGAACTTGCTTCTCAATCTTCTCTCTTTGGTAGATGTCAAAAATTTTGGGAATATGACTTTGTTGAATAACAACAAATTTTTAGTACTGTCACTTGAACGATTATACTTTGGCAACAATGATGCCTATTATTAGAATAAGTATAAGTATTACAAGTAACTGTTTCAGCATCACGTTACTTTGTCTCATGCGGTTCCTAACTTAATTTGCTTTTTGCTCAGAATTTGCATTTGAAAGTTTAATCGTTTAATTATCGTACTTGACCACTTCCGTTGCAATTCACAAATCTCCACCTATCGCCGAATTCTGTTAAATTGGTTAGAAGCAACTTGACGTCATGTTTCACGTCACACCTTTTTTCCACATTGAACGCGTGAAGCATTGGTAGTTCTCATTTTTAGTTGACGGCAGTGCAGGAAACACCGCACTTATTTTATCTCGTTTTAGTTGAATTCTGTTGCTGATTTGTTTTGAAGTGTGGAAAGCCTCGGTCAAATTTTTGCTTCCTTTTTTTTTGAATTTGTCATATTTTAATCTGGCTGAAACCAATATATTATACTTTTACAATATCTATAAGCTTGGTGTTTGGTGTTCAGTTCAGAAACGTTTGTGGAAAGGAAGTGAAGACCCGCGAGCTCCTCCGGGGTTACCGTTAAATGTTGCCTGTTGGTAACAGCAACAAGCATTCAATGTTAAAAAAAGCATTATTAGCATTATCAAAACAGAGCTAAAAAGTGATATACGAAAAAATCAGACAAAAGTGTTTGAAACAGCATTTTGAAGTTACATGTGAAATTCTTTTGTGATGTCTGAATTTATGAAGATAAAAGTAATTTTAACAGCTAAAAATGATAGCCTACGTTTTCATTTTGAGATTTAATTTAAATTCGTAAGTTAGGCTACTGTAGTCTGTTTGAAGGTGTATGCATTGGGTTCAGCAAAAGGATAACGCAAAAAAAAATCAAAGAAAAACTGAGTTCATGCATTCTGTAAATCATGACTCGTTTTTGTTGTCTGTCTTCAAACGGAAGATCAAAGTAAAAAATATTGTAACCTGCCAAACTCCGTCATATGAAGCAGAAGAATTTATCGTGCAATTAATTGTCGTTTCACACGCGAAACTTATTGTATTGTCTTGTTGCGAAAGATGATCAACAAAATAATTGTTTGGTTTTGATACCAAATACTGCGTGAAGCTTCATACCTTTGTAATTGCCTGAAGGCAAAATGCCAGGAAGACAGCGATCAATCCTGTTAGTCCTTCATTCTAAAACGGTAACCCCAAACACGCAATTACAATGGATTCATTGCTTTAGTCAGCGTGTAAAAAGATTCGAGCTTAGCAACATTTTCATTCGTGGTCAATCATAATCAATCTGCTATATTAAATTTACATGCATGAAATGCATAAATAATAAAATCCCGTACCTCATAGTAAATCTGTTTGTTGCACGAATTTAACCAGCAAAGTTTATTATCACTCAGGTACTTTGTGAAACTAACTGAGTTACAGTTACAGTTACATGGCAAAAAAGTAAGTAAGTTACAGTTGCAGTTACCATTTTGAAAAAGTAACTAGTTTCAGTTACATTTACTTTTAATGAACCTAATTACCGGTATGAATTAAGTATCGAAAATGTTGATTTTGTACTTTGGCACCGGTATTAACTGATTTCTTTCTCCATTCATTTTCTAATTTTTATGTGGTGCCGCTGCACAATCTGCTTGTGGGTATTGTTGCTGTTGTTATAACAAAAATACACAACGTAACACATTGATGCACTTTATGTAATTCCCTTTCAAGAAAGCAAACATCTCAAAATGTTAATCGCTGAGACCAGAACGTTTGGGTTTCGAAATGTGTTTGCCCTCGCTGAAAAGCCTTTCAACTGCAGAGCTCGAGGCATAGGCGTAGCCACGATTTTTGATTGGGGAGGGCCCAAATCAAAATTGCTAGCAATGACGTCATCAGAAATTTTTGAAAGAGGAACTTTTTGTGGGACAAAGATAGAATGGAATACCAGAAGCCGTGGTGTGATTTACCAAAGTTAAAAAGTGAAAATTTCCAAATTGGGAGACGTGTGCCAGTAAACTAGTGTAACTCAAACGTATCGTAGACGGGGGTCTGGGGACAGAGTCCCCAGCCGCAGGAGGCTTTGGGAGTCTGGGGGTAAGGCTCTTAGAAGCTGGGCGGTTTTTTGAAAAACAAGCTATTTTAGATGCCATTGTATCTCATTCCGAGCGTGTTCAGGGCCATTTGAAAAAAAAAGATTTTTAACATTTCAAAGCCAATTGAAAAAATTGAATTGTTTAATTCTCCTTTTACTCACAGTTTAAGTCCAAAACAAATTTAAAATTTTGCATTTTGGGGTCAAATTTGCTAGTGATTTGGCCAGGTAGGGGTAAGTAAGGTACATTGCCTCCTGCAATATTTCAGCTGTAAATAATAAAATAATGCACTCGAAGATATTTCTTGGAGATTTTTGCTTTGTCATGAAATTAACCAGTTGTGGGAGTACATATATGGCCAGGTGACCCAGGCCCCCTCAATTCCAAGGCAATAATTTGTTCAATGAGCATTTTCCCTTGCTGATTTTTTTTCAAAAGTATAATATTGTCGCGTAAAAACAGGCAAGGTGGAGATGAGTTGTTATTGTAAAATGGTACAATAGAAAGTAACGCTTACTAACTACGTTATTGGCGGGGGCGGATTTACATTGCGCGGGGCCCCCGGTACTTTGGAAATTTTTGCAAAATGTTTTTGCCAAATAGGCTATAGATGAAGACCGAAAAAGTCTTACCATATGAAAGCGGGGCTCTTGGCACTTTCCCATATGGTAAATCCGGCCCTGGTTATTGCATTAAGTTCATAAAAAGGTTAGATGAGGGCCTGAGATAACAACTTTTAAGGCAAAGACCCTTAATTTTACCCACGTAACACATATACTTTGGTAGATAAAAATTGAATTTAGGGGGACCCGGGTCCTTTGGTCGTCAATATTGTTTATTACTGTTCTACCCGTGTATGTTATACGCGGAAACTACTAAAAGAAACTGAAACAGAAGAAACAATAGCCTTTTGCCATATTTTTATCAGTGGTAGCATTAAGCCTGTTAGCCCGGTAGAGCATAATAGAACCAGTTAGCACGTCCCTCCGACAATAGCTTCTGTTAGCCTGAAAGTGCACAATAAAAAATGCGTAATCCGTACCGGCAACAGGGATTACAAAGAAGTGTTTCATTTATAAATTAGAAATATTAAAAATTATGTTTAAATATAAAGTTAAAACTCTCCCAAACTGTTTCAAGAACTAGTTTATAACTCCATCAGAAATCCATAACTATCCTACCAGGTTTGCTTGTGATGACAACTGAGCTGCTGCATGCCGACATAAAAAGTCAATTTCAAAACGTTCGATTCAATATCATGGTTATGAAATGTGGAATGAATTGCCATTAGAAATTAAAGAGTTGCATAGAAAAAGTTATTTTATCTTTTTAAAAAGAGTAAAAAATTTCGTATTGGAAAGAGTAGCAATCGTTTCTTCTTACTAAAGATAGCACCCAGACTTACTGTACGTTGATTAGATGGTTTTCCTGGCTGAATAATTTATGGTGTTGGTTTTACTGTTACACAGACTCAGTTGTCCTCGGCCAACTCTTTCTGTCCTCGGACAGATTATTGTCATAGCTGTGTGATTGTACTTTTGTCCATGTGTGTGTTAAATGGCGTGTTTTGTTACACTTGTTTATTTATTTATTGGCATTTCTTCTAAATTTGAAGCGCTATTTTTCATTTGTACTACGTGGGTCAGGAGTGTGTGCAATCGAGATTTTATACTGAAGATGAGAGATTGCAGACTCGACGACCTCACCTTTCCTGAAAAGAACCCCGAGCTATTCCCAGAAAATGGCCTATGGTCTTTTCGCAACCTTTCCTCAGAAATGATTACTCTGTAATTTTTTTTGCTTCATTTTGCTGCTTGACTTTGTATGCTTATTTACTGTGCAGAATATCTTTCTGAACAAAACTAAATGCCAATTGAATTGAATTGAATAACTAAGATCTAACAATTGAAGAATCTTTTTTAGCAGGACCAAAACCAAAAGTAATTGTAACTAGTAACTTTTTAATGTCTCCAAATAGTGACTAGTTCCCACTTTCGTTACTTTTTTGAAAAAGTAACTAAGTTACAGTTACTAAAAAAGTAACTAGTTACAGTAACTAGTTTCTACAGTAACTAGTTACTGCCCAACTCTGCAAGCAAAGTATTGTAGTGACTAGTGATGCATTATGCGAAATAATAAAAACATATCTCAAAGAGCAATAAAAACCCCAACGTTTCATTATCTATAATAAATCCATTTTGTTGCTCTAATTTAACCAGCAATACATTACACAGTATGAACAATTCGACCAGTTTTCGGTTTGGAGAAAACTGATTTGAAATGGTACGTATTCATAAAAACCACTCGCACTTTTTAATCAGTTTGCGAAAAAAAAAAAAAACGCAACCTCTGGAAAAGCGTATACTTGCCATCACTGTCAATAAAAAAAGGTGTAGGTTGCTACGTCATTGAGGAATTTGGAACAAATCATATACCTTACGGGGACTTTAGTTTTTTAAATTACTTTGGAGTATACGGCTACTTAGCACAAACCCTCAGAGGTGTTTATTAGGTAAGATTGAATGGGTCATGATAAAAAAATAAATAAATAAAAACAATCTTTGTATGCGGTATTACATTCATTTTTGAACAGTTAAAATTTACAGAAATCATTATACAAAGTTACATCGTTTCAAAAATTCTTTTCGTATATTATTTTAAGTAAATTATCATAAAATCGAAAATATTTAGGTTTAGCAAGAACAAGTATTGGTGTTGCACTGTCTTCCTCTATATTTGTTATTATCTATCCACAGTAAAATAAAATTGCGGGTCCAACGTTATCTTCACCTATAAACCTTCGTTATCACTATCAAATTAACTTGGCAGCGTTCCTAAAATTTTAATAATATTTCAAAGATAAAACAACGAAGAACCGGCGTAAATAAAACCAAGTTCCACCGTAGAGCAAGTGCAAATTAACATTCGCACATGGAATTTAACTGAGTGTAGATTCAACGGAAACTGTATTGATTTGGATGAATAACTCGTTCGCACAAAATTACGAAAATACGTTGGTTTCAAGCCCAACCAGGACTTTGCTAAGGGGGAAGGGAGAAGGAAGGCTTGAACACAAAATAGAATTTTTTTGTTTCAAGAAATGTCTTTTTTTGGGCAGAGTGCAGACCAAACTTGTGCTCTTAAAAGTATCACAGACGATGGTGTGGGGACAAAGCCCCCTGTCGCCGGAAATCATCGGAATTGTGGGTAAATACTCCAACCGTTGGGCCATTTTTGTAATTTTTCTCAAAAAATTTGCCGATTCGACGCCATTCAGATCACTTTTCTTAATTTTTCTAGAGCCAGTTGAAAGAATTACACTGCAAGAATTTTATACCAGTTGAAGAATTAAACTGATCACACCCTCTTCTGCCTTTACTTTACTTACAGGTCAGGTCCAAAACACATTTAAACATTTGCATTTTTAGCTTAAATCTTTTTTAACTCTCAGCGAAAAGGCTGAATCTCCCTTAACTCCCCCTCTTCTGCCTGCATGGTTGCGCCACAGGTTGATTACTTTTGTTTCAAAGGTATCTGTTGTTTGAACATTAATAAACACCTGTATTAGCTTTAATTTTGGCCTCCCAAAGCATAATTATCATGCGGCTATCACATCTATTTTCCAACACCATATGAAGGCTGGGGCAAAGTTTTAATTGTGCGTAAACAATTTTAAAATTTTTCAGAAAACTGAATAAATTTTAATCCTATTTTGTACACAAGCCTATAACGTCATTTTTCCAAAATATGGCATTGATATCATTACTATGACGGTATCAACTCAAAATTAGTTTTTCTGAACAACTTTGGTGAACAACAATCCGATGCCAAATTTGGTGTTCACGCGATTTCTGGATTAGAAATTAGGTAGAGGGGCACTTTTACCTCCTTTTCCACCGTGTAAAACGTGTTGGCCCAATATCCCGCGTAAAATAGTGTTAATAATCCTTTATTTTTCCTGATTAAAGTCCCTTTGCTGGTAGCCCTTTTGCGAGCCCCAATGCCCTGTATGATGAGAAACTTGATGTTATCATGTTTCCAATAATAAACTGTCGCAACACATAAATGAATATTTGATATTCTCTTGCGCTTAAATGTTTACGTACTGTAAGTCCCGTCGTAATTTGGAAGTAGTAAAAGCATGAAATCTTGCAACTTGCTTTGGTTTTGCTTTTGGTGACTTTCATTGATGAAAAGTTTGCAAGCTAAATGCTGCCATTGACACTCTACTTTTTTGTGGCATGCTTTTTTTCATTCAAAATATTTTAAAATATATCAAGCACTAATGTTTCGCTTTTATCTTGTACTCCACTCGCAATACAGCTCAATATTGCTACAAAATTGCCACAATTCAGAAATATCGCAAGCCAGATATCTTTTTGTTTTTTTTTTATGGCGAGTCGGATTTGGGCCGTGGATCTAGGTTGCCAACCCCATGATCTGATGTAGATATTAAAACTCTGTGGTACTGTTTTATTTCAAGCCTATTCTATGGGTAAGCCTGTACGCTAGTTGATTAAATTAAATCTGTTCTCCAATGTTTAGCAGTGCCAAGATTTTGCAATCATTTTTCAAAAAATTACGTTAAATTTCACCAAAAAATCAAGCCGACGTTATTTGCTATGCCACTTAATCTGCCAATATGTCGCAACGATATGACTTGAAGTTTCGGTTGCAATATTTGTCGTCTTATCGCTTGAACATTAAAAAAAATTGATATTTCATTTGTAGTAAATTCTTCCTGTGACGTAATAAACATTAAAGTTCGATATTTTCAAATCACTTAATAAACATTGAACTTTGATATTTTCATTTCAAAGGCCAATGCGCCATGCCCCCTCTCTCCCCCCCCTTTTGGGTCGCCAGGAAAGTATGATTACCTTAGAATAGTATGCAAAATACTACGTTTTGAAGCCGATTTTTGCACTAAAAGCCGATTTTTGTGTTTGTTTTTGTGGTTCACCTAAATTCGGGCAGGAAAACGGGCTGAATCCGAGTGAAAAGCTTTTTTTTTCTGTTTTTGGCCTTCGCCTAAACTCAGGCAAAAACACGAACTGAATTTGAGTGAAGATTTTTTTTTGGTCTTCACCTTCTTTGGAGTGCAATATCTGTTTCCGTTTGGAATTAAAATCGTTTTTTTCTCCCAAACAGCCCCCTCCCTTCCAAATTCCTGGCTACGAGCTACGAGCGTGCCCCCCCCCCCCCCTTTCAAAAACCTTGCGTAGGCTACTGGTGATATCCCTCTGTAGTTCTTACGTTACTTGCGATCTCCTATCTTGAATATTGGAATAATCACACCTGTTTGCCAATCTCTGGGAGTTTTTCCGTAGTCTTGCACACAGTTTGTCAACAGGGGGCTTGTGAGATTACCCACACCCACTTGAGCAGACCTACTAGGATCAGCATCAGAATAGAAGAGTTTCCATCCGCCATCCAGATCCCAATTTCTAGAGCCACGTTGTTTGGTTGAAGAAACTCCGATAATATCCAGATAATAACGCTTTGCTTCCTCAATCAATTTTAACTCTTTTCCTGTGAGGGTGAGGATATACCAATTGCCCTACAACAGTGTTGGTAATGGTTGACCCGTGAGTGTGCGACATTATCTCGAGTACGAATACCCTGCACTGCCTCCATTTCCCTATCCAAACGTGTAACGGGCACATTGGTGGGGCTGCCACTACTGCTGGCTGGTTGAGATTGTCGCTAATTTTTCGAAGCCGCCCCTTTGCTGAAGACTTGAACGCCGTAGGGGTTTCGCTGAATGACGACCTGGGAATCCCCAGGCGCTCCTCTGCCTGACGAGGTTCCACTTGGAAAGGTGGATCCATTAACGTCGTTCACGTAATTTTCATTATTTGTACTCATCATTATTACTTTTGCAGTTTAATTTAACTGCGGAGAAGTTTTACATCAGAGTTGCCCTTCGCCTAGGTTAGTAGTTATGTATATGGCGTGTTCGGTGCACAAAGGTCACGTGACTGCACTGTAACCGGCCCTATCTCAAATTAAGATACCTTTGGTTGAAAACTGTTCAGGTCACATAACTCTCAAAAATGCACTGGAAACAAAGTGAACTCACATGACTAAAAATGCACTGAAACCGTCCTTGTGTTTCAAATTTTTTAAAATCGTGGTTCCCGGTCCCCCCTTCCACTAATATTGTGGAAGGTATTAACCTCATAAATGAGGGGGTATCACATGCAACCAGCATGCTCATTGTCGCCGAGTTTCGATTCTATTCCATTTTCAGTTATAAAAATTTAATAACTGAAAATGGTAATAAATTTTTTTTTTTTTATGGTAATAAAATTAAATAAACATGGTAATAAAATAAATACAAATAATTTTCTTTGATGTTATTCTTCGTCTGTGCCTTTATTCTTAATTAAATCTTGAATTTCTTTGATTGTATCTTCAACTAATCGCAATTCTGCGTTCGTAGTTCTCAATTGTAAGGTCATTTTTTCCATTCGTTGCTTCTGCTTTTTTCTTTTCTCAATAATTTTGGATTTTTCATTTAATTTTCTTACCAATTTCAAATGTGCTGCATTTTTTGAAACGCTTTCTTTAGAAGCAAGCTCCTTCAAAAACTCTGTGGTGGGATCCTGCAAATTGATTTGACTTTTTTTAGTCTTTTGTTGACTTGACTGCAAATTGAGTTGACTGATTTTATATGTTGGGACAGTCTTCATATATACATCTGAAGCAAAATTTTGACTAGTTACTTGTTGATTCATTTTCTTAGAGCAGCAGCGTTGCAGTCGTTTATATATGAGCGCGACAGGTGACGTAATGGAATATTTGTCTGGAAATTTCCAGACAGTTTTCTCACAATCGCGATAGCTTCTCCAAGCTTGAATGATTTCGTGACGTAGTACAAGCTCTCTGGCCGCGCGACAGGTGACGTAATGGAATATTTCTCGATTTGTCTAGAAATTGCCTTATATGGTAGACCAATTGTCCCGCTGAAACAAACTTGTCCCGATCGTTTTTGAAAAAAGTTTTTCATTTTAGCGGGACACTTTTTCCAGACAGTTTTCTCACAATCGCGATAGCTTCTCCAAGCTTGAATTATTTCGTGACGTAGTACAAGCTGTCAACAAACGCTGCGCTCATAATAATTGCGCGTCAATCGCGTTTAATTCTTTTCAATAATTAGTTTGATTTTGTCATTTTCTATAGGTTTCACTTTAATTGTAAAGCCATTGCTATCAAATCTTTTCACTTTGGGTTTACCGTACGCCTTTTGTATTCTTTCAATGTCTTCTTTTGATAGAACATCACTTGATAATTTTGACCACTCGTGTTTATAAGTAGGATACATGATAGAATCTGTACTTTGTGAATGGGTTAAAAACCTGATGTAAACAAAGGCTGTGCTCATGCTGGACTTCTAGTGGCTCATTTTACCCTTTAGTATAGCGTTAAAGAATGTTGTTATGTAAACTAACTAAACGTAGCTTATCTTTTTGTTTGTCGAAATTTTTACAACAATTTCATTTGAACTTTGAAGCTTTAAATTTATTAATCTGTTGTCATAACGTATTTTGTTAATGTGTTTTATTTTTTCATCATTTTTTAATAGCCCATGATGACATTCCCATATAAAATTATGAACCAAGATTCTATTCCAGTAATCTTCAACAGTCATTTCATAATAACCTTTTTCATTTATGCTTCCAAATGTTGGTTCTCTAGTAACAACATGAACAACGCATCCATCAATGCTCCCAGCGTATGCTTTGTGTGTTGGATGAAAATAAAACTCACGATTTTCAATGACTAATTTATCATTCATTTTTTATTTAACTACAGACAAAATTTTCTTAAGCATAAAAATTACTTAAAGATTATATTTCTCTTATAATAAAAATGAACCAATCAAATATTTTAGATCAGGCGGTTCCAGATATTGGAGTTTCTTCTTTAAAACCGTCACCCTTTAGAAATTTTCCCCCAACCTTAAAGAAAATAGCTCTTAATACAGCTGGTAAAGTTCAAAAGCGTATAAATGATTTTGCCGATTGGCTGATGGCTTACATACCACCAACTGTTAAAACAACCGCTTCTGCAGCTTTTCAAAAAATTTTTAATCTTTTTCCTAAAAAGACAATTAAGGTGAAATTACTCAAAGCAGCTCTAAAAAGATATGCTAAATCTTATGATGTTGATATTGTTGATCACAGCCCACTGAAACAATTAAATGAAACACAAAAAGTCGTACAAGATAAATTACGGTTAGACCTGATTAAAATGAAAGGATTGAAAGCAACAGTCACTCTTAAAATAACCTTTGAAAAACAAAAAGAAGGTGAAGTGATAACCAAGACAGCATTTTTTAACAGCAAAACAAATGTCATCTTAAATAAAGATGATGTAAGTGAAACATTACAAAATGCATTTAATCAAATAATAAATAAAATTGGAAATTGGCTTAGTGAAGGTTCTGGATGGTCTATATTTTCTGTTGATGGGCACTACGTTAACTTAGTTCAATATACCCCTCTTCATGGATCAAGTTATTGTGCATTACTGGAAGAACTTAGAAATGCTAAGAAAGGACTAATTAACATCAAAAACAAAGACAACGAATGCTTTAGGTGGTGTCATTTAGCTAAAGTATACAGTGATAAAGTAAAAAGCAATCGTGAAAGAATAAGTCATTACAAAAAATATGTAGACACACTAAATTATGACGGTATAAAGTTTCCAGTGTCTATCAAGCAAATACCAAAAATTGAAGAACAAAATAACATCAGCATTAATGTTATTGGTTATGAAAACAAGCAACGCTTTCCTTTATTTGTGTCTAAAAAGGTGTGTGAAACAACTCTCGATTTATTATTGATAATGGAAGACGAAAAGCAACATTATGTTTGGATAAAAGACTTTAATAGATTTATGTATAATCAAAGCAAGCACCAACACAGAAAACATTTCTGCAGATATTGTCTTCAATGTTTTAGCAGCGAGGAAATTCTACACAAACACACACCAAACTGCGTAATTATAAATGGAAAGCAAGCAATACAAATGCCCAAAAAAGGTAGCTCGGTGAAGTTTAATAACTTTCAAAAACAACTACCAGTTCCCTTTGTTATATATGCTGATTTTGAAGCAATAACTCAAAAGATTGACAGCTGTCAGCCAAATGATGAAAAGTCCTACACAGAAAGATACCAAAAACACATCGATTGCGGCTATTCCTACAAGGTAGTTTGTTGCTATGACGATAAATTCAGTAGACCAATTCAACTGTATAGAGGTAAAAACGCTGTTTATAAATTTTTGGAAGCTATGTTGGAAGAAGTTGCTATTGTGAAAAAACGAAAAATGAACATTTCAATCAACCTATGGATTTAACGAACAAAGATGAAGAAAACTTTCAAGCAGCTACAAAATGCCACATTTGTAAAAAAGGCTTTTCTGAGGAAGACAAAAGGGTTAGAGATCATTGTCACGTTACAGGAAAATACAGAGGGGCGGCACATAATGAATGTAATAGAAACTTCAGACTTACTCATAAGATACCAGTAATCTTTCATAATTTAAGGGGTTATGATTCACATTTTATTATGCAAGAAATAGGAAAGTTTGAGAAAGATATCAAAGTAATTCCAAACAATCTAGAAAAATACATGGCTTTTTTCTTAGGCAAACATTTAAAATTTATCGATAGCTTCCAATTCATGAGTAGCTCATTAGAAACTCTGGTTAAGAACGTTCCACTTTCTGACTTAAAATACACATCACAAGAATTTCAGGATGAAAAACTAGAACTAATGAAAAGAAAAGGAGTTTATCCCTACGATTATATGAACAGCTTTGATAAGTTTGACGACAGAAACCTCCCATCAAAAAAGGAATTCTATAGTCTTTTAACCGATGAAGATATAAGCGATGAGGATTACAAGCATGCGCAGAATGTGTGGACTACTTTCAAGTTGGAATCCATGGGACAATACCACGACTTGTACCTTAAGTCAGATGTTTTGCTATTAGCAGATGTATTTGAGAAATTTCGAAAGACTTGTCTTCAATATTACGAATTAGACCCTTGCCATTATTTTACTTCTCCCGGTTTATCATGGGATGCAATGCTTAAAATGACTGAAATAAAACTGGAATTAATGACAGATATTGACAAATTTCTTTTCATTGAAAAAGGTGTGAGAGGGGGAGTTTCATACATTTCTAAAAGATATGCTAAAGCTAACAACAAATACATGAATAATTACGATTCAAAGCAGCCATCAAATTATATTACATATCTTGATGCAAACAATTTATATGGATGGGCAATGAGCCAAAATTTACCAACGGGTGGTTTTAAATGGCTATCAGAAAAAGAAATTGATTTAGCAAATTTACCTAAAGGAAAAGGACTAATACTAGAAGTTGACCTGGACTATCCTGAACACCTTCATGATAGTCATAATGACTATCCATTAGCTCCAGAAAAAATGGAAATTAAACATCACCTCCTTTCAGACTACTGTAAACAATTACAAACTCAGTTTAATAAAAAAGTTGAAGGAGTTAAAAAATTAATACCTAATTTAAAACCAAAAAAGGGTTATGTTCTTTATTACAAAAACTTAAAGCAGTATATTGAATTAGGCTTAAAAGTTACAAAAGTACATCGGGTATTAGAATTTAACGAATCACCTTGGTTAAAAAAGTATATTGATTTCAATACAGAAAAACGAAAAACCGCCAAGTCTGACTTTGAGAAAGATTTTTTTAAACTTATGAACAACTCAGTGTTTGGAAAAACAATTGAAAATCTTCGTAAACGTGTCAATGTTACTCTGATCAACGAACCAGAAAAACTATTAAAGCATTGTGCAAAACCAACTTACGTTAGCAGCAAAATATTTAATAAAAATCTTGTTGCAGTTCATAAAATTAAAGAATCTTTAACCCTAAACCGCCCCGCGTATGTAGGAATGTGTATTCTCGATATTTCAAAAACATTGATGTATGATTTTCATTACAACTACATTAAAAAGAAATATGGCAAGAATGCAAAACTCTTATTTACAGATACAGATTCAGTAACATATGATATAAAAACAGAAGACGTATACAAAGATTTTTGGGCTGACAAAGACAAATTCGACTTCAGTGGTTACAAAGAAACCTCAGACTTTTATGACCTAAAAAACAAGAAAGTAATTGGAAAGATGAAAGATGAAACCGCAGGTGTGCCAATAGTAGAATTTGTTGGACTTAGATCTCAAATGTACAGCTACGTCACAAACAATGAAAAAGTTTGTAAAACTGCAAAAGGAATTTAAAAAAATGTAGTGAGGAATCTGTTAAAGCACAAAGATTACAAAAACACGCTCTTCAATAATCGTCAAATGTTTCATAAAATGAAATCAATTAGAAGTGAAAACCACAAAATTTATTCCGTTGAAATCAACAAGAAGTCTCTTTCGTGTTTTGATGATAAACAATATATTCTTTCTAATGGAATTGATAGTTTTGCTTATGGTCATTATTAATTTAAAAAAATATATACTATTATAAAAAAAGATGGATGAAAATTGTTGTGAAAATCCTGACATAAAAATTATAAATGGAAATAGAACTTGTATTAACTGTGGTGTAGTTCATCACCC
This sequence comes from Trididemnum nubilum, assembly GCA_963965965.1. Classification (NCBI taxonomy): domain Eukaryota; kingdom Metazoa; phylum Chordata; class Ascidiacea; order Aplousobranchia; family Didemnidae; genus Trididemnum; species Trididemnum nubilum. The sequence goes on from OZ014471.1 coordinate 34,548,344, forward strand.
ATATTTTGTAAACGACTGGATTGATTATAACCCACGTAATGTTGTCTTACGTAAATCAGTTTACAGTAGAACTGCTTATGTTAAAAATAAATTACAACGTCTTGAATTGTCTGCTGATGAAATACAAGCATTTATGGACATTTGGACAACCGTGGAAAACCAACTACAAAGCTTCACAGGTAAAAGGTTTCCTAAGATAGATTTTTTTATAAATAAAATCTTAGAATATTTAGACATTCCCAAACAACCTTCATACAAAATTAGTGATGCATTACGTAAAAAATATGAAATCATGTGGAAACAAATCGTTTAGCATGTAATTTTTCATAGCTTTCAGAAATTGGTGGACATATATCAGCAACTTGGTCATCAACCATAGCAAGTTCTCTTTCGAAAAACTCGTCAATATCACCAGATCTTAAAAACAATTTTAACTTGTTGAGTAATTTCTGATACGATTGATAAGCATATCTACAAGACTCAGTTTTTTTGGAAAAATTTTTCTGCGTCGTTATTGTCTGTAAAAGAACACCAGTACCGCTAACAGACGCCAAGAAAATCGGATTTAATGTAACAGAACCAATCACGGCCCCAGTTGTAGTAAAAACAACAGATGACAGCTTTAGAGCTAAGTCCATTCTTTTAAATTTTTTAAACATTTTCTTATAACACCAATACTGTTTGTGATAAGTGTGATACAGATTTGTCAATTCATTCACTTGTTCTTGAGTCAATTTTCTACTAATGTGGTTAAAGTCCATTGTTTATTTTATGATATACAATTACGCTTCTGGTTGATCACCCACTTCAAGCTGTTTAACTTTAATTACGACGCCGCTCATATTCATTGATACCGAAGAATTTGAAGAAACATAGTTGTATTGTATGCGAAACACATCTCGAGAAGGATTAGGAAAAACAATGCAGTTTAAATTAAAGCAATCGAATGGGGGTGTTACTGTTGTTTTACATATTTTATCTGTTTCTTCTTCACTAACACGGATTATATCAATATGTAATTTGTCTTCATCATCATAACTGGTAACTTTCACAAGTCCGCTTACGCTTATTTCGATGTAACTGCTGGTTACATCATCTCTCAAATGAATACTATCGGATTGCAAAGACAGAAAATTGTTCCCAGCGACAAGAGGTGCACTCACGAAATGCAAATTGTGATCTGTATTAGTACGAACTGAATGAATAGCACTTGATGGAATTGGCCTCGAATCAGGTGTCGAAGAAGCACCCAAAAATATTTGAAATTTTGGACGATATATATTTCGTTTAAAATAACGTTTATTTATTGCACTGGTAGGTTCGGAAGGTCTACCTACGTTGAAAATGGTATGATTTTTCATATCTAAGTTTCGTGAAATGGTTACATTATCGTCTTCGGTTTGAATGTGTTGCGTTATTTGGTCAACATAATTTTTGTTTGCTGCTTCACCCGGTGCTGTGGGATCTCGTAAATTTATGATGGTGTGTAATCCTTGTAAGTTAATATTATCTCTCACATTTGTAACTAAATTTTCAACAAATTGTTTAGTTGCCGCATCAGAAGGTAGAATGGGTTCAACAAGTCCTTTTAAAATCAATGATTCACCTAATTCAATTGATGCGTTGTTAGGTGGAATATTTTCTATACGAAAGACCCTGTTTGGTAAACGACCAAGTACTTCCACACCATATATTTGAGACCTCTGAATTTGAATTTGAGAGGGCGATACAACATATTGATCATCGTGGTTTATACCTAAAGTAGCCAACCTCGAACCAAACTCAGAGCTTTCGGCAAAGTGGACAATGTTGCTAATTGCATTATCCAAGAATCCTTTATTTACACTATCTGATTCAGTTACAGGATTGGCTAAGTTTGTAATTTTGTGGTTGTTTAAGTTTAAATCACCATACATTATATCTCCTGACTTGGAAACTTTGTGTTCAATACCTACAACCTTAACAGTACTTGAAGATTGACTTCCACTTGTTCCAAATTTTGAAATATTCATTTTGTCCTTCTTTATTATACATGAATATAATAAACTTTGATAAATATTTAAGTGGGGACAACAAGCAAATCAAACATCATTATCTTCTACCAGATTGCCATTACATGATAGTAGGATCGACAGGATCAGGAAAAACAAATTTGCTTTTAAACATGGTTCTCAAGTGGATGAATTACGACCTTTGTTGTGTTTATACTGTTAATCCTGAGCAAGATAAGTATCGATTTTTAAAAGAGCAAGGTATTGAAGTGCTAAGCCCTGAAGACTTGCCTCCAGTAGAAGAGCTTGACCCTCAACAAAAAGTAATAGTTTTTGACGACATTAAGCTAGACAACATGAAAAAACTGATGGAATACTTTTCTTTATCTAGAAACAAAAATTGCAACTGTATTTACCTCACCCAGTCATACTTCAACACTCCGAAGTACATAAGAAGAAACACTAACTGTTTTGTTTTTTTCGGGAACTTAGACAACAAAGATATCAGACACATTACTGACGATCATGCTAAAGGTATAACAAAAGAAGAAATGGAGTCGATTTACCGTGAAGCAACCAAAGATCCTTACAATTTTATGGTGCTGGACAAAACAGCCAAACACCTACCCCTTCGTTACAGAAAATGCTTTGACCGTTTTTGGGCTTAAGCTTTATATGGTATATAGTAAACATGCCATTTGTAAATGAAGAAGAGTTGAAAAACAAAAATAAACTTGTAAAGGATTATATTAATAACCGAAAGCTTTTGAAACAAAAGCTGCAAAAAGAAATTGTAGCCAAACAACAACTGCAAAAGTCTGCCTCTGAAATATTTCGTCCCATTACTAAAACGTTTGAAGAAACTCAGAAAAAAACTGATAAAAGGCAAGACCAACTAATTCAACACATACAGCAACAGCTTGCCATTGAAGATAAACCTCGATCAATTTATACTGTGCACTTTGAGAGTGCTTTCGATAACGAAGAAAAAGAATTGCTTACACAAAACAATTTTGAGACTGATATTGTTGAGCTTGTAAAACGCGGGCCAGATTACATAAACGCATTGAAAGACAGAGCTAGATTAATCAATCAAAGATTAGGTGGTTTACGAAGAAGACGCGATGCTGATACAGAAGTGATTGATGAGCAAATAAAAACTTTTAAAAAGTACAGAAAAAAATTAAATAAATTATTAGGAGGAATGGAACTTACCTTTGGAAAAGGGCTTAAAGATCCCAACAAACTTTGTGAAAGACTTAATTTACTAGTAGCAGCCAAACAAGCCGGCAATAATAACAAACGTTTGGATCAAGAAATTGCAAACATTTTGAAAAAACTAAAATTAAACAAATGCATTTCACACTGCGACCACCAAAAATTATTTGACAATATATTAAAATGACATCAATACCACTTTTCTTTGACTCTAGGAAAGGACAAGGAAAATCAGAAGATTTTATAACTAGCTTTAATCCACCGTTGCAACTAGACATTAAAAAAAGTTACGAGATGTCCTTAATCAATGCTCAAATATGGTACTCTTGGCATAACATAACGAGCAGCAATAATAAATTTTTTTATTCACCAGATGGAGTAGCTGCACGACTATTATCGATTCCTCCAGGTAGCTATAATATTGAAGATCTCAATAATGAAATCAAGTACTTGATGGAACAGAGACGTGATGACAAAAATAATATAACTATAACACCAAATTTTAATACATTAAAATCAAGAATTGAACTTAAAAATGATTACATAGTTGATTTTCGAATTCCAAATTCAATAGGTGACGTTTTAGGATTTGGTTCGGCATTTTTGGGTGTAAATGGAATTCATAATAGTCAAAATCCTGTAAATATTACAAATATCAACAGCCTTCAGATTCATTGCAGCTTAATTGATGGAAGTTACATAAACGGAGCGTCTAGTGACTTACTTTATACTCTTAGTCCAAACGTACCACCGGGATATTTGATTCAAGTTGAACCTAAGCAAAACATTTACGTTCCAATCAAAAATTTAAGTCAAATTGATAGTATCCGATTCTCTATAAAAGATCAAGATAACAATTTTGTAAATATGAATAATGAACGAGTGACTTACTACGTTCACCTCAGAGAGATTATGTAGTTTAACTATAAATGTTATCACAAAGAGAAACTAGATTTCATAAAAAGAAAATCATAGGTGGAAGTTTGCTTAAAAATGTTTACGACAAGGTAAGGAACGTAATCAGCACTGGTTCTAAGATTCTTAACAGAATTCCTACTGGAGTGAAGACTGAGATTAAAAAACTAGCTGCACCTTTACTGAATAAAGCCTTAGAACCCACAAAAAAGACATTGGAACCAGTCTTAGAAAATATACCAATAAAAAAGCGTATTATCAATGACAGAGAATTAGAAAATCTCAACGACAGATCGAGAGCTATCCTAAGTAATTTAATTGCTGGATCAGGATTTAAAAATTATATATCTTAATTATAAAATGACAGAACTAACGAATCCATATTTGCAAATTAAAGAAACAAACTTAGTGGACAATTCAATTACTGAGTTTGAATATGTCGAATACCTTCCGAGAGACTCAAATAATATGAACAAAGATGGTCAGCACATTATTGAAACAAAAGATGAAGATGTTTTTCTTCTACTGCATAAAGCACACCTAGAAATCAGAGGAAAACTTCAAACTAATGCGAATGCTAATTACAATAACAATGACGTAATTTCATTGGTAAATAACGGTTGGTCTTTATTTCAAACTGCGCAATATCAATTAAATAACCAAACTATAGAAAACATAAACCTTTATCTACCTCAAGCATCAACAATACTTAATTTAGTTAGCTTTAGTGATGATTATTCAAGATCAACCGCCTCAAACATGCTGTGGTTTAAAGACACTGGAACTGGTTCCCCATCTCTTAAACAAAATTTTGGTGGTGTAGCTGATGATGCAAATGCAAATGCTGTGCGTGATGGTATTAGAGCAATTGTAGAAATATACAACAACAATCTACAAGCAAATATTGGTTTCACCGCAAGACAGAACATTACTACGGGAAATAAGCAAATTACTTTAATGCTTCCTCTTTCCCAAATATTTGGATTTTGTCGTGATATCGATAAGGTTTTTAGGGGTGTTAAACACAGTATAGTCGTGGATAGAGAAACATCTAATAACTATATTTTACGTGCTAATGGTGTAGCTGCTGGTAAGTTTAACATAAGTCATATCTCTTTGTGGATGCCTAAAGTGAAACCAAGTTTAAGAGTTGAATCGGAAATAGATGCTATGTTAGTAAAAGGACATATAAAACAGCTCTACTTTGAACAAATGAGAGTGTATCGAACAATGTTTCAGTCAACAGAAACAAGCATGACTTGGAGAATAACAACCCAGCCGGGAACAGAACTTCCTAGGCATGTGTTTGTTGCGTTTCAATCGAGTGAACGAGATAACAACCAGCAGCTAAATAATATGATTTTTGACAATGCAAACTTAAGACGTATTAGTTGCAGAATAAACAGCATTCAATATCCTGAACGAGAATTTGAATGTAATTTTACTCCACAAAATAGAAATTATTCGCGCTTATACATGAGTTTTCTAGAGGCTGTAAACAAATAGCAAGATGCCGACACGGGCTGTCAATTATCAGCTGAAGACTGGGCTAGTTTGTATCCAATTCATCATTTTGATGTTAGTAAACACAATGAACGACTTAAAAACAGCTCGGCAGATATTGAAATAAGGTTTAGTCTTGGTGGTAACTTTAGAAATATTGCAAATAACGCTGACCAAGCTTTCTATGTTTATGCAGTCGTACTTTCTGATAGATACCTTCAGTTAGAAGGACTTTCAGGTCGAATGAATATAATTATCTGAGTATAAATAAAAATGTTTGTTAAAATCGGATTAAATTTATCACAATTTCAAAAAGAAAAAATAAAACAAGCTTTTCAAAACAAAACTGGGCTTACACTCACATTTAATAACCACCAGTTACAAGGATCAGACTTTCTTGGTTTAACAAAGACGCAAGTTAACAAAATGAATGATGCTAAAGCAAAAGGTTCAGGTGTTACTTTGAAGCTATCAAAACTACAAATTTCAAAACAGGGTGGTTTTATTGGAACTCTTTTAGCAGGTTTAGCAGGTAGCTTGCTGCCCAGTTTGTTAGGAGGAAAAGGACTTGTGTTACCTGGATCAAAGGGTAAAGGGCTTATGTTGCCTGGAACAAAAAGACAAGGTAGGTCTTATCGCTTCGACGAACCTCAGATTCTCGGAAAAGGTTTAATACTAGGAAAAAATTCTCCTTTCAAAAATGTTCCGATCTTGGGTTTGATTTTATAAAGTCTAATATAAAATGTACCACGATTACTCATTGAACTTGACACAAAATCAAAAGAAAAAAATTGCAAATGCATATAAAAGCAAAACTAGTGTAAGTGTTAGACTAACAAATGCACGTTTACAGATTAAAGGCAACGTTAGTTTGCAACTGACGAGTCGACAGATAAATAGAATTAACAGAGCAAAAGCGTCTGGACACGGTATTCAAATAAACTTAAGTAAAACGCAATTGCAAAAACAAGGTGGTTTCTTAAGTAGCTTACTTAATTTAGGAAAACTAATGTTACCGTTTTTAGCTAAAAAAGTTTTGCCAACTTTAGGATTAGCAGCTGCTTCCGGGGCCATCCAAGGAGCAACTAATAAAGCAGTAAATAAATGAAACCATAAATGAAACCATTAATCAACTCCTAAGCGAGTGCGGATTCGTCCAAAATATAGCGCACCGTCGCTTTCTCGTGATAGGAGGATAAAGATGCACCAATCAATCAATCAATCATCATTAACAAACGTAGACATTGATAAAATCATGATTAAGTGTGACAATTATCGAGGAACATTTAGCAAAGATATGTTACCAAAAGCAATGAATAAAAATGAATCAGCTGTCGTAAACTTGCAAGATTATTTTGCGGGTAGTGGAACTCATTGGGTTTGTGTTTACAACGAAGAAAAATCAGATAAAGTAGAATACTTCGACAGCTTTGGACTTGTACCCCCAAATGAAGTTGTTAAATATATGAAGACTACAAACAAAAACATTATTTACAATGATGCACAAATTCAAAATATTAACTCAATTCTTTGTGGTTACTACTGTGTGTATTATATAACAGAGCGAAATAAGGGGAGAACAGCAAACGAACTATTGCTAGATTTTCATGAAAAACCTACACCTTTTAATGAAATGTTTATGAAGTTTTATGTATCATATATTAAAGATGGAAACTTATTGTGTTAGAGAAAAGAAAAAAACTAAATGTGTTCCAGGTTCTGATGAAATTATAAAAGCAAAAGGAAATGGTCGCCTGATGTTACGTTGCATTTGTGCTAGTTGTGGTATTACAAAGCATAGTTTCATTAAAACCAACAAAAAAGGAGGCTTGTTAGACCTTCATGCTGCGATAGGAAAATTACCAAAACCAAAAGGTGGGTTCACTCTTCCAAGTCACAAGTACACTGGGCCATATAATCCTTTGGATAAACAACTTGATTCGAACGACCAACCTTTACCAGGCCAAGAACCTTACAATCAAATAGATGCTATTGCAATGAAACATGATATTTGTTACCGTGATAATGACAATAAAAAAGGTAAACTAAAATGTGATAAAGATATGTTAGACAGTTTATCGCAAACAAAAACGAAAGGTATTCGGGAATCGTTTGATAAAAAGTTAGTACAAGCAGCAATTGGAACTAAATATAAGTTGGGGTTAGGTGCAAAAAACGGGAAAAGGCGTCGTGGCAAACAGAACTAGCTGATGAACTACACAAACCAGTAAAGAAAAAGTTTCTGCGACGCCGAGTTATAAGCAAATCAATTGATGAAATATGGGCGGCTGATTTAGTAGAAATGCAAAAGTTTAGCAAATGGAATAAAGGTTACCGATTTTTACTTATGGTGATTGACGTATTTTCTAAATTCGGATGGATACTCCCTTTGAAAGACAAAACGGGTAAAACTGTTGCTAATGCTTTCAAGAAAATCTTCAAAGAAAAAAGAATCCCAGAATTCTTATGGACTGATAAGGGAAAAGAATTTTACAACAAAAATACAAAAAGCCTGTTGGACCAACACAACATTAAATTATATTCAACTGAAAATGAAGAAAAAAGTTCTGTTGTTGAACGCTGGAATCGCACTATCAAAAATAAAATGTGGAAGCAATTTACAAAACAAAGTTCAACTCAGTACTTAGACATGCTACCTGAGATAGTTGATGAGTACAACAACAGCTATCATTCATCCGTGAAAATGACGCCTGTTCAAGCAAGCGAAAAAGAAAATCAAGGAATTGTTTACTATAATTTGTACGCTAAAATTAAACCAATAAAAACAAAAGCAAAATTTAAAGTTGGTGACACAGTTAGACTTTCAAAATACAAACGAAAACTTTTTGACAAGGGTTTTACTCCAAACTGGACAGAGGAACTGTTTTTAATTTCTAAAGTTTTAAATACCAATCCACACACTTACGAAATCACTGATCTTCGTGGTGATTTAATTTCTGGAACTTTCTATGAACAAGAACTTTTGAAAACGAATCAAACTAAATTCAGAATAGAAAAAGTTGTTCGCAAAGATAATAAAAAGAAATCGGCATTAGTTAAGTGGTCTGGATACAGCAATGATTTTAATAGCTGGATTCCGATTGAAGAATTAGAGCAACTTAAATCTACATATAAATAAAAGATGTTTTGTGGATTTCAACCTTCAAATTTATCAGTTCCAGAAAATATAGAAGATATAAAACAAAAGTGGAATAAACGTGTTTTAACGTATTGTATCACGAACTTAACACCAAAACTTACAGAAGAATCGATACACAAACAAATTGATTCTGCTTTCAAAGTTTGGGATAAACCTACAGCACTTAAATTTAAGAAAGTACAGCCAAATGAGCCCTGTGACATAAAAATTAGTTTTTGTGCCAAGGAACATGGCGATGGATTCCCTTTTAAAGGTAAAGGCGGTGTTTTAGCTCATGGATTTTATCCAGGTTCAGGAATTGGGGGTGATTTACATTTCGATGCTGATGAAGATTGGACAGACCAAGAAACACCTCCCAAACACAACTTATTTGTAGTAGCTGTTCATGAAATAGGTCATTGTTTAGGTTTAACCCATTCACAAAGTACAGATTCTATCATGTATCCTACTTATAAACACGAGTGGTCAAAATTATCAAGTGATGTTCTATCAAAAGAAGACATTGAAAGAATACAAAAGGCGTACGGTAAACCCAAAGTGAAAAGATTTGATAGCAATGGCTTTACAATTAAAGTGAAACCTATAGAAAATGACAAAATCAAACTAATTATTGAAAAGAATTAAACGCGATTGACGCGCAATTATTATGAGCGCAGCGTTTGTTGACAGCTTGTACTACGTCACGAAATAATTCAAGCTTGGAGAAGCTATCGCGATTGTGAGAAAACTGTCTGGAAAAAGTGTCCCGCTAAAATGAAAAACTTTTTTCAAAAACGATCGGGACAAGTTTGTTTCAGCGGGACAATTGGTCTACCATATAAGGCAATTTCTAGACAAATCGAGAAATATTCCATTACGTCACCTGTCGCGCGGCCAGAGAGCTTGTACTACGTCACGAAATCATTCAAGCTTGGAGAAGCTATCGCGATTGTGAGAAAACTGTCTGGAAATTTCCAGACAAATATTCCATTACGTCACCTGTCGCGCTCATATATAAACGACTGCAACGCTGCTGCTCTAAGAAAATGAATCAACAAGTAACTAGTCAAAATTTTGCTTCAGATGTATATATGAAGACTGTCCCAACATATAAAATCAGTCAACTCAATTTGCAGTCAAGTCAACAAAAGACTAAAAAAAGTCAAATCAATTTGCAGGATCCCACCACAGAGTTTTTGAAGGAGCTTGCTTCTAAAGAAAGCGTTTCAAAAAATGCAGCACATTTGAAATTGGTAAGAAAATTAAATGAAAAATCCAAAATTATTGAGAAAAGAAAAAAGCAGAAGCAACGAATGGAAAAAATGACCTTACAATTGAGAACTACGAACGCAGAATTGCGATTAGTTGAAGATACAATCAAAGAAATTCAAGATTTAATTAAGAATAAAGGCACAGACGAAGAATAACATCAAAGAAAATTATTTGTATTTATTTTATTACCATGTTTATTTAATTTTATTACCATAAAAAAAAAAAATTTATTACCATTTTCAGTTATTAAATTTTTATAACTGAAAATGGAATAGAATCGAAACTCGGCGACAATGAGCATGCTGGTTGCATGTGATACCCCCTCATTTATGAGGTTAATACCTTCCACAATATTAGTGGAAGGGGGGACCGGGAACCACGATTTTAAAAAATTTGAAACACAAGGACGGTTTCAGTGCATTTTTAGTCATGTGAGTTCACTTTGTTTCCAGTGCATTTTTGAGAGTTATGTGACCTGAACAGTTTTCAACCAAAGGTATCTTAATTTGAGATAGGGCCGGTTACAGTGCAGTCACGTGACCTTTGTGCACCGAACACACCATATACATAACTACTTAGGTTATATGCCAGCAGCGAGAAGGGAACCCGTGTTTTGGTGCTGTTGTGGTCCTTTATCGCTATGTGCTATTCGTGGCGCGGTTTAGATGAAGTTGAACAAAAACGATGATTTTTGTTAATTGATTTTTTATTGTTTTTGCGTTGTTCTGGAGCTTCGTGTGCTGTACGTGGTAGGGTTCCATTGAATTTGACCATGCATGGCGTGATCATGAGTTGTCTTGCGCTGATTGGTCAAGGGAGTCTCTGGCTCAAAGAGTTCTTCTTCTTCTTTCTTCATTGCCCGCTTTTCCGTGAGGGTTGCGGGGCAGTAGCTCAAGATTGAGCCGCCACACCTCACGGTCTTCCATCACCTCCATCATTTCGCTTGGGCGAAGTCCCAAGCGATTCCATCCAAGATCCTCAATGTAATCGGTCCATCTAGTTCTAGGTCGTCCGACTGGTCTTCTCCAGTTTGCTTTGGCATGTAAAGCTTGTTTGGGGAATCTTTCCTGAGGCATTCTGCTTGCATGGCCAAACCATCTAAGCTGAGATCTTTCAATTTGGAGAAGTAACGGCTCGATGTTAAGAGATTTTCGAATTTCAGAGCTACGCACTTTGTTAAACAGTGTTACTCCTTCGATTCTTCGTAAAAACTTCATTTCGGACGCTTGCATTTGTGATTGTATTCTTTCGGTCATTACCCAAGATTCATGACCAATTGACCATAAGTGAGAATGGGGACAAAAACTGCTTTGAAAATTGAGAGCTTTGCCTTTTTCGACAATTCTCGTTTCATGAAAACCGAGTAGTGCAAAGCTCGCATTACTGAAGTAGCCTTGCCTATTCGGGTATCCAGTTCTTCGTCTTGCCTTCCGTCACTCGTAAATGCAACCCCAAGATACTTGAACTTCTCTACCTGCTTCAGTGTCGCTCCATTCACTTGTAATACGCACTGATCAGGGTTTCTTGAAAGATAAAGTACCTCAGTTTTGGCCGTGCTTATTTTCATTCCGGCGGTGTTGCATGCATCTGCAAAGCTATTTAATGCGCGCTGGAGGCCAGATTCTGTGGAAGAAAGCAGAACCAAATCATCTGCGAATAGCAGACGACTAATTTTGCAATTTCCAATCGTGGCACACTCATCAGCTCGACTTCGTTTGTCGATCCAATGCATGTAAACAATGAAAAGGAGAGGTGACAAAACGCACCCTTGCCGGAGTCCGACGCCGACATAGAACGGCTTTGATTGCTTGCCATTTACCCGAACACAAACCTTCGGTCTGCAGTAGAATGACTTAATAGCGCGTTACAATTGACCATTAACGCCATACTCCTGCAAAACCTTCCAAAGTTTATCCCGAAGAACTCGGTCATATGCTTTTTCAAGATCGACAAAGCATGCAAAGAGATCTTTGCCATACTCCCAAGATTTCTCGAAGATTTGCTTCAGAGTGAAGATTTGGTCCGTGGTGCTGCGACCCGGACGAAAACTGCACTGACTATCTTCCAGTTTTGATTCCACTATTTCTCAGCATTTCCTTTCAAGGCATTTGGCATATACTTTCCCTGGCAAACTAAGGAGTGATATCCCTCTGTAGTTTGTACATTGCTTGCGATCTCCTTTCTTGAAAATCGGAATAATCACACCTGTTTGCCACTATCTGGGAGTTTTGCCAAGCTTCCACGCAACTTGACACATTCGCGTTAACCAGAGAATTCCTTCTCCAGTCAGCGCTTTCAACATCTCGGGTCTGATTTCATCTTCACCAGCAGCGTTTCCAGATTTTATCTCTTTAATTGCAGTTGCCACTTCTGCTGCAATGCAAACTTCGTCCTGCCCTAGATGTGTCACTTCGTGTGTGTCACGAGTCGATGCCTTTACAGGATTCAAAAGACCTTCAAAGTATTCTCTCCATCGTGAAAGGATTTCATTCTCATCCGTTAGAATGTTACCGTCAGAATCCTTGATGGAGTACGTAATACTCGATCTTTTGCCACGTAAACGGCGGATGGTCTGCCAAAATACTTTGCTTGCCGAAAAATAATTGGAATCCAACCGACGACCAAACTCTTCCCATGACTTCTCCTTGGATTTCTTTAATGCCGAAGTTGTTGCTTTTCGCGCCTCAGTGTACCGGAATTGCAAATCAGATGACAATCTGTCCTGTAGCCAGGCCTTGAACGCATCTTTCTTTGCTCGAATAGCTTCTTTAACCTCTTGGTTCCACCAAGGTGTTCTTTTCTCACTATCACCCGCCACTCTAAGCCGTTTTCGCTCACAACTTTCAGCTGCTGATGAAATGATTGCTGATCTTAATAGCAGCCATTCCTTCTCGATGTCCTTGGATACATCAGGCTCAAAGAGTTCCAGAGCAGATTCGATTTTTTACATTCATAGTAAATTTTCAGTTCAATCGATAACAGGTCTATTTTGTTTATTTTTCGTTGAAGATCATCTCACGTTTATTTTAATACAATTATTTATTTGTAACAAAAAGGTTTGTCTTATTGAACAAGATTGGAGATTGAGACACAGGAGCAGCGCGACATAGGAGAACGCGACATTGGCATGGCGACAGTTATATGCTTATCACAAATGATGGGCTTAACCAACCCAGGTTTAAAGTTTTTCAACTTGTCTGATTTGAACTATACTTCGTCTCGTTTCTACCATCAGACCTATTGGGCATGAGTAACCCTATCAGAAGAATTGAATCTCCAGCCAGTACAGCTCTGCAGGTCATTGAGGCACATAGACTTTTCCACCACGTTAAGATAATAGTTCATGGAAAAGCTATGCTATAGCACTCCGGACTATGTTATACTATGCATACTGTGCCACACTACGCCTACTGTGATATACTATGCCTACTGTGCCATAATAAGCCTATTATATGCCATACCATGCTCGTATGGTATGTCTACAATGCCATACTATACGCATACTATGACACACTAAGCTGCAATGCCTATTGTGGGATACTACGCCCTCTGTGCCGCAATAAGCCAACTATATCCCATACTATTCCTACTAAGCTATGGTGCCCATTGTGGCATAATATGCCTACTGTACCATAATAAGGCTGCCTCAATTCAACTGTTTATAATTAAGATATTCTGCTTTTAAATTTGATTAAAAACTTATGTCGTCACGCAACGTCAATTGATTAAATGTGTAATAATAGCTTAGGTTAGCCGCATTCTTTTGGTGACAACTTTTATGTTGAATTTGATTGCCTTCCCAACAAAAAATCTAAAAAAAATTGTCGAATGTTTCTTATTTTGACGATATACGTAAGGTGAAGGGAGTGAAACATCCAGCTAAGGTTGTGTGAAAAGATAAAAAAAATTTATGACTGATTGCTTCTTGACATATTTCATTTCAAAGGTTAGGAGATCTCCCCAACGGTGTTGCCAATTGAAATTCCACCGTTTTGAGACTAATGCTTTGGGTGTCTTGCGCAACTGGCTTAAAAGATCCTGCATGAAAGGCTTCAGCATTATAGAAATGGTCAAACGTCAATTGGAAAGCGTGGAACACGGTCAAGACCTACGCAGGTGAGGATTCGCCCAAAATAAAAGGGCCATCTTTGCTTCCTCGAGAGTGAAAGATAAATATGGATCAATCAATCAATAATTTTATTGGTTAGTATAATAGGATATTCTAATTCATAATAAATTAGATTTTAACTGATAGCCTACTTGGAGAAATAAATCTTGGAGTTAATATCTCAGAAATGATAGGTCGTAAAAAACTAAAATTTGGTAAAGATATGTTTTAGAAGTTTCTTTATTTTTTTGCTCATAATCCTAGGTGGATGTTTTACTCCCTTTCAAGCTTCAATCTATTGTGTATACTTACAAGAAAATTTCAAATCTGCTATGAAAGTGATTTGATTGCATAGATCAGTGAGTACAGCAAGCTCGTGTAAGTTTGTAATTTTGTTATGTTTGTGAGTATTGTGACATTCGGGAGGAGTAAGCATGCCAGGCCATAATTTCATTACAGAACATTTATTGAGCTGTTACGTGAATTTACGTTTTCTTGTGCCTCCTTTTTTCCAATACTGCAGCTTGACGTTCAAAATAAAATTTAGAAAAAAAAGAAAGAAACGCTTGCGCCTAATCACAATTGAAAATTTTCTTAAGCTTACAAGCCATTGTAAAGACGTTTATGATCAAGTTCGAGAGTTCCGTAAACTCAGCACGAGCGAACCAGTGCAAAATTAGGTTGTCGGTCGGTCGTTTGAGAATCTCGGCATAACCGGAAAGGTTTCTTGCAACCACTTGGTTGTATTTTCAACCAAAAGGACCAATCCATCAGAATTTGTAGCTATGTGCTTGTCGTTTGTTTCGCAGTGCTATACTCACTCAGGGCCTGCGAGAGGGGAGTTCAGGGGGTACATTGTACCCGGGCTCGGGTCTATAGGGGTCCGGGCTCAAGGGGCCAGGAAGAGCTCAGGTTTTCGCGTTAAGTTTTGGTATCGCACCATAACACCCTAACCAAACTTGTCTACAGCAAATATATCAGTCAGCCTATTCGGTACTGGTAATTGGTCGCTATTTTTGCTACACAGCTGTTAGGGCATCCAACAGTGGCCGATTTGATTAAAAAAAGAGGAAAATGTATCAAAAGCCATACACTTGCACCGAAATTAACGTTTTGTTACATTTCTCTGACTTGAGAACCTTAATTCTACAGTGTAACAATGTACGAAGGCCCACATTTCCAGCGTTCCAAAAGCATTTGCTTTTAGCAGTACTATACTACTATCATCAGGTAACTCACTCTATCTGTATGAGTTTAATAGGTATTTGGGTTTGTGAAATCTATGATTGCAGATGACTTCTTAAAACTTTTTTCAGTAAAATATTTGGATTTGCAGTTTCAAAGTCATTATATTGTATAATATTGTGTCAATGTCATCATCCCTTACTTTACATACTTTCTTTCATGTATATCACGTTTTCTGGTTGTCAATTTAAGCAAGTTTGGTGCTGGGATGTTGATCAAATGCTGTATTTTACGCTCGAGAAACATAAAAAGTACTAAAGCTTCCGGGGCTCTGCCCCGGACCCGCTGGGGGAGCTCACAGCGCTCCCCCAGACCCCCTAGCTGGATTTATACCAATTTTATGTCTAGTAGTATATTTCATAGGTCCTTAACTGTATGCAAATATTGTTAATTCCTCACTTTTAAATGAAGATCTACACCCATCAAGCAAAAAATGATTTAACGGCGTGGGCCCCCCCTCCCCGATAAGGTTTGGGAGGGCCAATAAGATTTGGGGACCCAATAAGATTTGGGGGGCCCGGTATCAACCTTCGTACCCCCTGGAAAATTTTTTCTCTGAGGCCCTGCACTCACATGCCGCAGTTGTAGCCAAGCCCCAGTTATGTAAAGCAGAATGGAAACGTCCAACATAAACTGCCCAGTGGACAAACTTTTACATACCTACAACAATCGCCATTTGTAAAATGAAACTCATCTGTTTAATGATCCTAACCCCTTTAATTGTTTGGGCCAAATGGAGAGGGAAATCGCTGTAGTGTAAGCGCTTCAACTAAACTCGCATAGTTTGAAGATCGAATTTTTTTTCCACATATGAGTCGAGACGGGCGAAGTCAACTAAATTCTAAATTACATTTTTAATAAATAATTTTGCACTAAATTATTATGGAAGTATTTTTGCCTCCTCCTCTCGTTTTCTTTGTGATAGATCCCATTAAAAAAGATTTTGTGTTTCAAATCACCTTGACTTTGAGCTAAATTTTATTAAAAATAACTCCTGAAAATTTGAAGTTATTAAGATAACGGGAAGTTTCCCAATTTTGCGGTTTTCCGAAGTCACTTTCCAAAATCTGAGCATTTTTGGGCCAAAATTTAACTAGAATGACGTCATAATACGTTTTTGTTAGGTAAATACTTTGACTTTGGCATTTTATGGTTCAGTATTAAACAACAAACTTAAGTAAAAAATTTGAATTACTTGTGACGTTATCTCAAAAATGACGTAATTTTTCGAAAAAATGACCACGACGTCATAGTGATGACGTCATCTACTCAAAACCAACTTTTTTGAAAAATTTTAGTAAACAGTAACCCGTATGCTAAATTTGGTGTTTCCATAAATTTTGGTTTAGGATTTAGATACAGAGCCTTTTGCTCCCTCCTCCGTGTAAAAAGCGTCGGTCAAATACCGTAGGTGGGCAAGTTAATGCAATACGTTAGCTTCGTTAACCACTAGTCCGTTAACAAACTTCACACCTCCGTTAACGTTAATCCGTTATTTTCGGCTTAAATAAACGGAAATTAATAAAGTCCGCTAATTCGTTAACATTTTGCGTGTACTTTACATTTCTTTTCATTCACTCGCTTCTCGAACACGTATTGATGCTGTTGAGCTGATTGTAACGAAATATTTATAGCTGTGTTGGTCTTTTTGTGTTTGTTTTGGAAGTTACATTTTACAGTCTAATATAATTTCAACATAAAAATAAGTTCAAATACACCAACAAAGCTGCGATCGGAAAATCTTTGGAAGTTGTGATCAGCGATAATTAATTGACTTTGGGGGCTGCAGCTTATTATTTGCCACAAAAAAGAGCTCCTTTCTTCGCTCTCTTCGATAAAACTCGTGCTAATACGCAACAAGTGTTCCCACTGCAAATTGGTTTGTACCGGTACGATGAATGAATGGCGCAAGATATTAACGATAAAAACCTTAACGGAAGTTAACAGAACTTAACGAAAGTTAATTTAGTCCGTTAACAAACCTTAACGGAAGTTAATTTAGTCCGTTAACCTGAAAAAAATGTTAACGGATTAGTGAGTTAATGAAAAAGTTAGCTTCGTTATTAACGGATTAACGATTAACGGACTTGTGCCCACCTACGTCAAATACCATGTGTAAAATAGGGTTAAAGATGTTTTATTGATTGATTTTAGCATTATATAGCCAACTTTGTAACACCAACTCTCTATAAACAACCATTGAGTTTTTTATTGGGTTGGTTATACAGTATTACAGTAGCGTACGCAGGACTTTTCAATGGGGGGGTTTTGAAAAGTGACATCAAAAATTTGTTAGCGATCTATACTTTGGCGAATAAATAACTTAGTGCAATGTAACAAGATGGAATCAAAGTCACACAGTGCGTAATGCAAATAAAACTTTTCAAACAAAAAACAGTTAAGCACTAAGCATTTATCTATAGTTAACATCATAAGGTTTGCAACTGAACGATCAAGAAAAAATTGTTCAAAACAAAAGCTAAGAAAACCCATATGTTAATAGTGCAAAGTGTGGCAGGCGCGTAGCCAGAAATTCGCAATTGGGGCGCTGTTTTGGGGGTCTGGGGGCGAAGCCCCCAGCGCTTGAAAATTTCGCATTTTTTTTTCAAAAATAACTTAATTTTAAGGCTACTTTGATAAAAAATAATGCTTTTGAAATGTGGCATAGAAATTGGTGATGCAAACCTGATTAAACTGTTTGCATAAATGGGCTGTGTGGAAGGTGGCTAATGGTAAAATTTTAGCTCTCTTGTTTACATGCTGGTAAATCATAAAATCCTATAGTTCAAGAAAGCTCACACAGAGTAATCTATTTCGTCTATCTTTATAGAGAAAAATAAATGGGGGGGGGGTTAACGGAAAAATTTTTGAGACAAGTGATTGGTAATTAACTAATGCTAACTAGCCCCCCTCCCCTATTGCTAAGTTTATAATATGTTTATCTTTGGTAAAGAGCTTGATTTAATCAGCCATATTGCAGCAACAGACAAAATTTTAAAAACAGATATCATTGTTTATTACACTCTAAACGTTTTTGACCATTCTTCTGGTCCTCTTCAGAGCAAAATAATCACATCCTACCAGTTTAAAGACAAACTAGCAAATGAGCAACTTTTAAAATAACAATATAGTTTACCTCAACGCAACAAGTACGCAATTTTAACGTAACAATTGTACAAGTTATGCAGTGACATGAAGATAATGTCTCATATGCATTCAGAGAGAAGAAAAAAAAAGAAAAACGCTCACAAACGTAAAAACATAATAGTACATGCTAACCTAATAAACATTTAGTAAGAAAGATGAACCATTAGCGTAGAGCTGTCTATTGAGTTGTGGGTTGCGTTTTTTTATGAGCAGAGCTTCTTGTATCTTTGTGGCATATTCTGAATTACAAATGCGTAAAACTTTAAAACCATTGAAATCAGTATTATTTATCTTGCAGTTTTGGCATATTTCAAAGTGATCATGAATTGCTGATTTAGTGGTTTTGTGTAGCAGATGTTCCTGAATCCTTGTGCCAAGATGTTCGCGTAGTCATACCGATGTATGAAATATTCGTATCACGAGAACAAGAAAATTTGTACACGACATTAGACAATAAAGGAAACGGAGTAGAACACTTAAGTTGAAAATACGATCCAGTTTTAAAATATGTACAATAAACATTGATATCAACATTAAATTTCGTTTTAACTAGAGCAGTTAGTCTTTTCGCAAACACTCGTGATGCTTTTCCAAAAAATGGTATTCCAATAGTGAAAAGAAAATCGGGTTCATATTTATCCGGAGGGTTGTTTTGTCGTTTTTCAAGCTCTTTTATGGTGTTATTTATAAACCAATCAGGATATCCATTGTTGTGAAAAATATGGCGTAAACGCTTTAATTCTTGCACATATAATTCGGTACTCGAGCATATTTTCTTAGCGCGATGCAACAAGCACATAATTAAGCCAGATTTCCAAGTATTCGGACACAATGCATTAAAATTAAGCAGCAATCCAGTATTAGTGGGTTTTCGCCAAACGCAAGTGTCATAGCCAGCGTCATTTAGTTTTATTTGCACATCTAGGAAAGGCAAATTCTCGCGATTTGTATTTTTTCTAAGGTAAATTTAATGTCTTTGTGTTGTGATTTGAGAAAATCCAAAAACTGTGTACAAGCGCTATCACTATCAAAAACAGCATAAAATATCATCTATGTACCGTAAATACAAAGTAGGTAAAAGATTGTTACTATTAGCAAATAATTTCTCCTCTAAACAACCTAAGAAAAAATTGGCCAATGTAGGCCCGAGACACAAACCCATTGTCACACCATCTATCTGCTTATACAGTTTGTCCTTGTACATGAATAAGCCTTGAGTTGCCATGAACATTAATTTGCGAAAAACATCTTTGTCAAACGGAATGGCATACGGATTGCCATCTGCATACAAACGATTAATTATAAGCTCAATAGTTTCAGAAAGTGGAACATTTGTAAATAACGATACAACATCAAAACTCACTATGCGATACGAATTATTACATGGAAACTGTTTCAAGCGCTCAATGAAATCGTCAGTGGATTTTAACAAATAAGTGTCCGGAATATGTGGTTTTATTAAATTATCCAGATACTCAGCTAACTTGTATTCAGGGGTTCCAACCATACATACAACCGGTCGAAGAGGAATGTTGTCTTGATGCACTTTAGCCAAACCATATAGTTTACCAGGCTTACTCCCAGATGGGATTAGGGTAGTGTAACCATCAACCTTCCTCAGATATCTCTTGACTGCTATTGGATTTTCTTTTTGAATAATTGGATGAATTGCATCATCTTGTAATTTAACTTCAATAAATTTTGATCCGTCTTCTATTATTCTGTCAAGTTTTAAAAAATAATCTTTAGCTTCCAAAAATTGCAAAACCGTTTCCTTTGTCAAACTTGCATAGTTTGATATCCGCATTCCTAGCTAATGATCGCAGAGTCCGATGGAGGGACTGGTTAGCTCGCTCAGAGCAAGCGCGTTCAGCATCATTCGTGAAACGCTTTACCAAAAATTTGAATTCATCTCTAAGTTCTTCATTAACCGTAACGTCAGTTTTTCGCTTCAAGGTGTAGACTAACTTTTCTACATTTGTCTTGATTTTATCTTTTTGGACTCGTTCTGGCAA